>CM077082.1:47717164-48932983 GCA_039513925.1 Platanthera zijinensis
TTCCAGAATGCCTTGACCTTATCGGGTTAGGCTCCACCCCCTCGAGGAAGGAGACGACCTAAGAACTTCCCCCTTCCAGCTTCGAAGACTCACTTAACTGGGTTGAGTCGCATCTTGTACTTTCTCAGGGTAGTGAAGGTCTCCACAGATCCTTTGTGTTTTCGTGATGCCCTTGCTTTTGACGAGGAGGTCATCCGCATATACTTCCAATTCCGCCCCTTCTGCTCCTTGAATACTTGATCCATCATCCTCTAGTAGGTCATCGCTCACGTTCTTTAGCCCAAAGGCATCATCTTGTAGTTATAGCAGCCATCGCTAGTGATGAAAGAGATGTCACGACAGTCGTGGGATGCATCTGGATCTGGTGAAACCCTGAAAAAGCATCAAGGAAACTCATCACAGAAACCCGATGGTTGAATCAACCAATGCGTCGATTTGAGTCAAGGAAATCCTTTGGGAAAGCTTTATTTAACATGGAAAAGTCAATACATAAACGTCAGCCCCCACCGGACTTCTTCACCATTACAATATTGGAGACCCAGCCAGGATACTGGTTCTCCAAAACAAAACCTGCCTCCAGCAACTTCTCCACCTCCTCTCAAATCAGCCCGACCAGCACGGTGGCGTTCCTCCTCTGCTTCTGACGGACGGGGGTAACCTTTGGATCCAGGTTGAGGCGATGACAGGCAATATCAGCATCAATCCCTGGCATCTCCGCAGCACTCCAAGCGAAATTGTCCACATTCTTCTACAGGCATGCGGCCATCTCCAACTTCCCCTCCAGCGTCAGAGATCCTCCGATCTTCAGCAGCTCTGGCTCTCCTCTCCGGGAGATCAACTCTAGCTCCTCCAGCTCTTACGCGGCTCTCAGCCTTCCTCCTTCTCCAACAGCTTCTCCAACCTCTCTGCGTCCTACATCCAGCTGTTGGTACTAACGACATTTAAGTAACACTCTCTAGCAGCTTTCCTCTCCACATCTAGCCTCAGCTTGCAATTCCAACCGTAAGTCCTCCTCCAAAACTTCTCTAATGGCTGGACCAGCAACCCTCTTCTTCTTCCTCCTATCCTTTCCTTTCTTCTTTACTTAGCTTGAAGAGAGAATGAGAAAGAATTAATAAGAAAAGAAAATCCCCTTCTCCTCATAGGATGTCAAGACAAAAGCAACAAACAACCTTGATTTCACAGGGAAATTTTAAAGAAATGCTATCGCCGGACGATATCGCAATCGCAGCATGATAACTCCAGCGATGACATCTTAACTAAGTCAACATCGCTTAACAACGCCTCTTAAGCAACTAACATGTGGCACACTATCGCGAGTGATAGTAGCTATCGCCAGGCGATATCAAATCGACTTCAGTGACTTGATCATTATCAACTGCATTACTATCGCTAGCGATATCACTATCACCTACAGTAGCAAATCGATTACATAGACTTGTCGACTGCATCGTGTTGAACACTATCGTCGGGCGATATCTCTATCGCCAGCGACAGCTCCATAATGTATTTTTTTGTTTTTTACTTGTAGGAAACCTAGCGTGTTACAGATAATCTCGCATGCATTCCCTTTAAAGAGGCAGTAACACCATCAAATTGGATTTGCATATGAGTAAATGTAGTTTGGAACTTTGTAACATGTTCATCCATTAGTCGAGTGAGTAAAACAATAGCCTGTTGTACTGTTTGGAGAATTATGGAGTCTAGCATGAAAAAGAAGGTGTTTGGTAAAGTAGACGAATCGGGTCTTGCTGGAGAAGAGAGTTGTTCAGTGGTATACTGAGGAGTTGGATTAGGTATATGGAGTGTGGTAGTGTCTAGAGGAATGGAGGATGAGGATGGTTGGTCAGGCAAAGAGGGTGTTGGTGGAGTTGGTGAGAGATTGTACTCTAGGTTTGCTGATGTATGAAGATAGACTTCTAGGGATGGAGGAGTTGATTATCTTTGAGAACCATGCTCAATGATTTGCCTATTCCATTTTGAAAATAAAGTAATGAGAGTATTTTCCCTAAAGGAATTAATATTCCTTTGGATGTACGTGGATCGGAGAAATTATGTATCAGCATTTGACTCATTAGAGGTATATATGTGTTCACCTCCTATACATATTTATGGGAGATTAACTTGAGAAGACATTATCGCTAGTTGATTTTCTTCCCTAGCACTAGAATCCCCATTAGATGCAGTTGAGGTTTGGGGTGGCATCATGTGCTGAAGTATTACACAACAATACCTTTCCCACAATATCTGCTAAGACTTGTACTCATTAAAGAGGTAGGCCTTCTTAAGATAGGCTTGTCTTTGAGAAATTTCATGACTTTTAGAACTATATTAATCTCTGACACGGATAATTCTGCAGAATCTTCTCCTTGTAATAAGTCAAAATTTCAGGGCTCTCGTTGTACCTCCCTAAGCCGTTGCTCTGAAGAAGTCGCAACGCGAAGCTGTGAATTCTTCAACTTGAGGCCGCAGAGGAGTTCTGGGTTGGGAAACAAAATGGGTTGAGGAGCTAGAGCTTCCTCAAAAAAATTTGGGACCAGTACACGACGGTATGGCTGAGTAAGTATGACTAAGGCAAGTATCGTGACCTCAATTTATTGGGGGGAGGGGGCTCTCGCGACGAGCTTGTTCAAAATTAAACTCAAGTGCTTCCTAAGTGACCGAACCACTCAAACCAGATAAGGTCCCTACAAGTGGGCATTGCTTGATTTAGTGATCAGACATCTTTAACCGACTGGTTTGTCAAGCAACACAGATGTGAAGGTCGCTTGTTCATTTTATTGATGAAAAAAATGTACTTCCACAACTTCTTGCTAAGGGTCACCGAGAGCAGGGGAGGGGGAGCTGCGAGCTGTCGGTTAGTTCTGACTAAAGAGTCGTAGAAAAACGGGCCATAGGGCGGTGAGACCAGACCTACCCATGCGATAAATACCACTCAAGTGAAAAGGGTGCAGTTACAAATGAGAAGAAAGAGCTAGCAGGCAAACAGGAAATTGTGAAAGGACTATGCTCAAGATCATTGCAATAGGTGGAGAAAGAGAGGATTTAAATTTGCGTGCCTTCTGGGTACTGTTCACCCATATTTATAGGAGAAGAAGCCTACCCAAATGAGGAGGTTCTAAAATTATTGGTTGCTCGAGGTATAGGAAAACTAGGCAGAGACGAGATGTTACATGGTGTGCAAATAACATGAAAAAGAATAGAGGACTCTGATTATGCGGTCCGACGGTCAGCCTGGAGTTTCCCTTTACTATTTCTGATGGTGGATGCTGAGAAGTCTCGGGCTAGTCATTGTTATGTCAACTGCTAGGCTGAACCCACGCAATAGGAAAACTGCATGCCTTTTCAAGGGCCCGGTCTACGTGAAAAAATGAAAGACTTTAATAAAATAGGACGTGCATATTTGCAGAACCTAAATCAATATTTACAATCCTTCACTATTTGCAACCCTTCGATATTTGTAACCCAAAAATTGATATTTGGAGTCTTATGCGATATCTGCAATCCATAGTAAAGAAAATGATGGGGATCCCCTGAATTTATTAAGTTAAATCGAGAAGATTTTGACCAAGGACACGGTGGGGAAGCAACCCGAACAAACGAGCCACGCGCACCAGGATGCACTCGCCCAGGGACCCAGGATCACCCCAGAAGGGGGCAAAGCCAAGCACGCACTCGTACAATCAGTGTGCACGCGTAGGAGGCATGCCCTCACGCAAGCGGCCGTCTGCATGCGCACTCGCGCGCCGCCCTACATGTGTGTGCTAGCGAGCGTGGCATGCGCTCACACTCTCCCACACACGTGAGCAGAACAGAGTTGTAGGCCGCCACCGCTACCGTCATCGCTCGCCTTCTGAATTTACTAAGTAAAACCTAGAATATTTTGACTAAGGACATAGAGGGAAAGCATCCCGAACAAATGAGTTGTGCGTAATAAGTCACGCTCGCCAATGGACCTAGGATCACCCTATAAGATGATAAATCCAAGCACGTGCTCGCGTAAACAGTATGCACGTGCAGGCAGCACGCTTGCGTGAGAGCGGCCGACCCACGCGCCCGGCCTGCGTGCTTGCTCTGCCCCCCCCCCCCCCCCCCCCCGCCCGCGCGGCGGACGACCACCTCCTCCACCTCCGACTGCCTTTCCCACCTCTGACCGCCGCCGTTGTCAGGCAACCTACCAAAGAAGCTCGAGCCGCTAGAGGTGTACTTCCATCATTTCATGATGTTGGCGATCCAAGTGACCAGAACAGAGCGACGTTATTTACCACCTTAAAATTCGTTTGGGTGCAATTATTAGCATGACTCTCCAGAAAACTATAAAAGGTCTCACAGACCCTCATTTGAGAAGAAGTAACTCCAGAAGTTAGAAATAGCTCTGTGGCTTTTCGGCGAGTACATGGAACTTAGATCATTTGTTCACTTTGAAATTCGCGCTGCTCCCTCTCTAGGTCGTTCAATGCTCAACGCGCAACTCTCAACGCCAAAACCTAGTGCTCACGTGGATGCTCCCTTTAGTGCAAATGAAGATTCCAGAAGAATACTCGCAAGGACACTAACCTCTAAGGTTTGGAGACTCTAAAGCTCCAAGGACTTAGCCATTTTCTCCTAAAAGATGTGCTCATCCAAGCCACCAAAGACTTATCCAATTTTTCGCTCTAGAGGAAGCCGCAGCGGAACACTTCATTGGATGCTCTCGTTAGAGCATCATGGACTTGGATTATTTTCATGCTCTTCATGTACATAAAGCTTGTCACAGAGGAGGTCTGTCACTCTCCGAAGAGATCTTTAGTAATTGTAACATCAAACTAAATAATGGATTTAGGCCCAACACATATCCGACTATGTGATTTTTCACTCTTTCCGGGTTTTCCATGGTAAAAAAGTCTTTTGTCATTGATGTTATTTTTCATTGACTATTTGCATGTCCGGTCCAACTCCAAGCTAAGGCGGTTCAAATCTCTAGACCAGGGAAAAACTGGGCGACCCGCAACAGAAACAAAAAAAAATGTTTTTTTAATGAACTATGAAATATTCCCATGCTTTCTAAAAGTGTCTGAGTGACTGATTAGTGTAGAAGTCTGAAGAAAAGGTATATGTTTTGAATGTGCAATTTTTGTTCATTATATATATAATAAATATTGTTGCGGATCGCTAAAGGCTCCTGGTAGACCGAACTAAATTGAACCGCCTTAGCCTAGGAGCGGTCAAGGGTGCAAATAGTCGCAAAAAAGGAAATGATACAAGGTGATTTTTTTAACGTGGAAACCTTTCAACTAGGTGAAAAACCATGTGGTCCAAGCTATGCCGGCTAAACCTTCACTATTTGTTGATTGTTGTACAGAGATTTTTGAAGAACTTGAGGGAGATAGACCGCCTCTCGTTATATTTGTTAGGAGAAAGAGAAGGGCTCAGAAGGTGATAGACTAACACTCACAGAGCTAAGTATTTCTTCATGTGTTGAGGGGAGCAATGCGCTTGTCGCACTTTGAGGTCCTTTATCGGTGCTAAGAAGCAAGAGCAACTTGTTACACTCGTTCTGATGTTAGTGTCTTGGAAGCTTGAGTGGCGCGTTCAACATGCCATATCCTTTGTACCTTGTCCCCTATTGCGGTTAGAGGAGTTTGGAATAGTTGACTTGTTGTCGACTAGTGAACCTATTGCTAAGTTGAGGGCGCTGGAAATACTAAGCATGTTGCACGACTAAATGTAGTTAAACGGTCATTCGCGGGCTCTGAAGTTGGTCTTGTAAACCGCTGGCGGTAAGGGGTGCACAAACTTTGGGAGCTCTGGTGGGCTTGGTTTACAACACTGAGGCATGCGGTTTGCTCGGTCCCCACACGGACGACAGACAATAAAGATAATTATTAGACCTCCCGCGATTTTTAAACTGCTTGATGAATCTTGTGTGCAGCTTTGGCAGTCAATACAGCCTTCGATGGTCTTGACAAACTTTAGATGTCTAGACAGACTTTAGCGGTCAAGATGGGGCATATGCAGGAGTGGACTATAAAGTGGAGCGCACAAAAGCATGCTGGAGGCACGTGCAAGAGCGTGCCAGGAAGATATGCGCACAAGGAAGAGGCACTCGCAAGAGCAAGCAAGGAAAGGATGCGTGTGGGCATGCACAAGAACACGTGGGAAGGATGCGTGCACAAGAGCCCGCATGGAAGTGGCGCGTGGAAGAGCGCACAAGGAAAAGGAGCACACAATAGGTGGAGAAATGGAGGAGAGAGAAAATCGTAGGACAAAAGGAAGAGAGAAATTCGTATGAGGAAAGGAGGAGAGGGAAATTTGTAGGAGGAAGGAGGAGAGAGAAATTTCGTAGGAAGATTTTCTAGGCCGAGAAGAGAGTCCAAAATAAAGAAGATTCGGGGTCTATTTAAAGATTCCAAGATGGGTGACCTGATAATTTTTCATGATAACTACCGGACAGACGAATAGAAATGCCCGAAATAGATACGTGGATCACGATTTTTACAAAAATGACAAGACTGACCTCATACGGTTTAAACCCCCGATGAAAAAATAACTAACCTTCCCTCGAGGGGAGGGGTGGTCCGGCGAGGCCGGTGGCCAGAGAAGGCCAGCGACTCGGGCAAGGCAACCACGACCAAGTTCGGTCCCCCCCCCCCCCCCCCCCGTGCGGAGGATGCTGATGAGGGGCGTGCGACCATGCTGTTTGTCGACCTTTGAGGCCTTGCCCCTACTATGGGGGGGTCTGCGAGGGAGAGGGAATCCATGTCGTCATCTTCCCTAGACAAAAAAAGGTCGCCCAGGTTGGGCAGCCAGAGGGTCGAGCATTGCCCCCACTCGGGTAGGGGGGGGGGGAGGCGGCCATGTCGCCTCCCCCTTAAAAATAAACAAGTTGTCCAACTTTGGCGACCAAAGATCCTCCTGACCTGGGCGACCTTGTCCCGCTACGGGGGGGGGGGGGGGGGGGGGGGGGGTGCGGCGGCAAGTGGCGGGTTGCCATGTTTCCGCTCTCCCTAGGTGAAAATAGGTCGCCCCTATCAGGGACGGTGGCGCGCTCTAGGGGCCAATTTTGGGTGGCGCTGCCCTGGGTGGTTTTGCCCCGGGGAGGTTATGCCCCTAGGGCGGTTACACCCCTGTCGTTTTTTACCCCGAGGAGGCTTCGCCGCTAGCCGCACCCCAAGTATGGGTATGTAGATATCAGTTTGAGGGGACCCCATCATTTTCCCCCCAAGTCCCCGCAGCTTAGAGCTGAAGTGAATGGAGGGCGGGGACTTTTGCTTGATGGTTGGACTATGCGTACGACAATTCACAGTGAATATGGTCAAGGCGTCCAATATAGTAAAGGCGCGGAAGGTGGGCAAGCTATCGAGCGGAGGCCTTGGTCACAGTGGTGTGTGCATGGCAAAATTTAGAGGAGAAGCAAAGGGTGGATTGTGTAAGGGGCGTATTACGTGTCAAGAGCGACGTACATAATTAGTGCAGTGCGTGCGAAATGTGCGCTAAGCATAATGTTAATAGAGCGCACAATGCATAATTGTGGGTTCTGTATAAGGGATGTTGTGTGCATTTTATGCTTTGTGAAGACTGGGGCGATTCTTCCAGGTGGCGAAACATTGCTCACAGGGGAGGCTAATAAAATGGCACTCCATGTCAAATTGGGGACCAGGTTGGAGCTTGGGGGGGATGGTATGAGATACCTGCAAGACTGGAGACAAAGATCCTCATGATGGTGCAAATACGTTATTGTGGTGTAGCCGAATCTGGTACTAGAGACCTCTCTAAGGATGAGTGTGTTGAGTTTGATGTTGATGAAGAGGATTAGGATCCTTAGTTTGTCATGCCTAGTATTATCTTGTACCTTTGCTGTCTTGGTGGCGTTCTTGTTCTTTTGTTTTGCACTGGCTTGCGAGCTTCTGTATCATTTTGTAGTTGGTTGATAGCTCTATGTTTTCTTGCAATGTTTGTGTTCACTCCTTCGGAGTTTGAGGTTGGGGCTTGACCCCCTTTCGGTTTCGTGACCTACTATCAAAGCTATGGGGGAACCTTTTTAGTCGGGTAGTGAGAGGTCTGCCTTTTTGAGTCTTGGGATGTTGTTGAAGAGCGTGGTGGAGAGCGAACCTTTGAACCTAAGTAATTGCAAGGGGAAGGCTCTGACGACTTCGTGACCTACTGCAGCGAATAAGGGCAAAACGTTTGATCGATGACAGTGAGAGCTCGTAGGGATGTGGTCCTAAGAGACGACGAAGATCGGACACTTCGAGCCGCTAGTAAATGTGAGGGGGCAGGCCCTAGAGACCAAAGGTGCAGGTCTTGTGACCTCACTTATTTGGCAGGCGCCGACCGCCAAGGGTGTTGGCCCCTAACGATAGTAGGTGGAGGTCTTGCGACCTTGCCTAGCTATTGGGTAGGCACCGACTGGCAAGGGGGTTGGCCCCTGACAACAATAAGTGGAGGCCTTGCGACCTTACATATTTTGCAGGCGCCAACTACCAAGGGGTTGGCCCTTGGTGATGGCAAGTGGAGATCTTGAGACCTTACCTATTTGGCAGGTGTCGATCTCCAAGGTGGAGGTCTTGCGACCTTACCTATTTATCAGGCATCGACTGCCAAGGGGGTTTCCCTTAGCGATTATAAGTGGAGGTCTTGCGAGCTTACCTATTTGGCAGGTGCCAACCGCCAAGGGGGTTGACCCCGAGCGACGACAGGTGGAGGTCTTGCGACCTTACCTATTTGTCAGGCACCGACCGCCAAGGGTGTAGGACACTGGCGTCGGAAGGTGGAGGTCTTGCAACCTTACCTATTTGGTAGGAACTGACTTTCAAGGGGGTTGGCCCCTCGCGATGGGAGGTGGAGGTCTTGCGACCTTACCTATTTGGCAAGCGCCATTCGCCAAGGGGGTTGGCCCTAGTAACAGTACGTGGAGGTCTTGCGAACTTACCTATTTGACAGACTTTGACCGCTAAGGGGTTGGCCTCTGGTGACGGCAGGTGGAGGTCTTGCGACCTTACCTATTTGGCAAGCGTCATACGCTAAGGGGGTTGGCCCCTGGCGACTGCAAGTGATGGTCTTGTGACCTTACCTATTGTAGTTCGTTATCTAAAGCATATAAAATAAATGAAGTTAGATCACCAATCATAGAAACTGGGTACAAAATCTTAAGCAAATGTCTTAGTGCAGATAAAGCTGGTCGGGCAGGAGAAGAGATGTTGGCACAGTTCCGTGATCATAGGGTGAAATATTCTCCTGCGATGATTACTCTAGTGGTTTCCTTCAGTCCCTTCTAGCAGGCGAACGGTGACCCTTCATCGGCCTGGGCGACGCTTACTGATTCGGTGTTTAGCTTCGCAAGAATCTTTTCAAGAACCCTTGTCGAAGAAGGCGCTTGATCTCTTTCCTAAACTTGGTACAATCTTCTATGTTATGCCCGGATCCACGATGGAACTCATAATGTTGTGATTGATCTCCTTTCTTTGGGGTGACAGGCTTGGGTCTGTGGAGCTCTACCTTATCTTTGATTGCGTAGAGTATGTTGGTTATATAGGTGTTGAGAAAATGTGGTTTTGATGATGCTAGGTTCGCGGCTCATTGCGACGATCATTGCTCTTCTTTAGAGGCAACAATCGTCCTTGCGCTTTTCACTTTGAACTGTCTTGAAACTGCTATTAATGTGCTTTGACTGCTTCTTCAGCTGCAATATGAGCCTCAACTTGGTGTACGAGGTCGGCATAGCTGGGGATCGTTTCCCTCACTAATGCTTAGTAAAATCTGTCAGGTCGGACCCCTCCCAAAAGGAAACTGTGCAGAAGATGGGGGTGATTTTTCGGAATCTGTCATGCTTCAGCTGTGAAGCAACGAAAAAAGTCCTTGAGGGATTCACCCTTGGTCTAACGGTACCCCAAGATAGTAGGAGGGGTCTCAGGAGGTCTTGTAGTTAGCGACGCACTGATCGACAATGAGTTGAGATAGATTTGCGAAGTTGTTTATTCCTCCATCTTTTTGTGAATATAATGAGATGCTAGCTTCACCTTTTAAAGTTATCGGTAACGCCTGACATAGCAGTTGATCGGGGGCATTGTTGAGCCTCATGATGGTGATGAAGTGATTGATGTGGTCTTGCGGGTCGCCTGTTTCATTGAATGATTCGAGGTCTGAGAGCTTGTAGTTGTTTGGGATTAGATGCACCAAGACCTATGGTGTTAACGGAGAGCGTGGACGGTGAACCAAAGCTGTCTATCGCCTAACTTATTCATGCTCTCCGATCATGGCACAAACTTCTTTACGAGTGAGCCTCTCTGCCGTATGCATGAATCCAATTGTTTTCAGGCAGTTGCAGTGATATTGATCCTCAATCCTCCGTTTGGACAGGCGTTGCGGCCTTGGACATCCGTATTGGGGAGATCTCCTTCAGGTATGTTGATGAGTGAGTGGAGGGGAGCTAGATCAGAGTGCTCCCCAGGGATTGATCATTCACTTGTGCAGATGAGTTTTTCTGTCATGACCTCTAGTCACGAGCACCGTTGTGTAGTGGGTATTGTCTTTAGACTCTTATTTGAACTATAGGGAACCACGTTCCCACAGATGGTACAAACTATTGCGGATCACTCAAGGCTCCTGGTAGACCGAACTAAATCAAACCGCCTTAGTCCAGGAGCGGTTGAGTGTGTAAACATTCATAGAAAAAAGAAATGATATAAGACAATTTTTTAATGTGGAAAACTCATTAACTTGGTGAAAAATCACATTGCTGGAGGTGTGTCGGTCAAACTTCCACTATTTGTTGGTTGTTGTACATGATTTTTTGAAGAACTTGAGAGCGACATACCGCCTCTCATTATAGTTGTTAGGAGAGAGAGAGAGGGCTTAGAGGGTGATAGACCACCACTCACAAAGCTAAGTATTTCTTTGTACATTGTGGGGAGTAATGTGCTTGCCCTGCTTTGAGGTCCTCTGTCAGTTCTAAGAAGCGGGAGCAACTTGTTACACTTATCCTGATGTCAGGGGCTTGAAAGCTTGAGTGGCACGTTCAGAGCACCTTGTATTTTATGGCTTGTGTCCTATTGCGCTTAGAGGAGCCTGGAATGGTTGACTTGTCGCCGACTAGTGAACTTGTTGTTGTGTTGAGTGCACTGTAAATACTGAGCGTGTTGCAAGCCTAAATGTAGTTGAGCGTTCCTTTGCGGGCTCTGAAGTTGGTCTTGTAAACCTCTTGCGGTGAGGGGTGCACAAACTTTGAGACCTCTGACGGGATTGGTCTATTGACACTAAGGCCTGCGGTTTGATCGGTCGCCACGCAGATGACGAATGACAAAAGGCAATTATTGGACCTCCTGTGATCTTCGAAGTGCTTGATGAATCTTGCGGGAAGCTTCGACGGTCTTGACGGACTTCGGCGGTTTTGACGAACTTTGGCGGTCAAGAAAAACTTTAGCCGTCAAGACGGGGCACGTGCGGGAGCGGACTGGAGAGCGAAGTGCACGGAAGCGCATTGGAGGTGCATGTAAGAGCGTACTAGGAAGAGATGCGCGCAAGGAAGAGGCGCACGCAAGAGAGCACAAGAAAAGGAAGCACGCGGGCACGCATAATGAAGGGGCGCGTGCAAGAGCGTGTGAGAAGGAGGCGTGCACAAGGAAGCGGCAAGTGCAAGAGCGCGCAAGGAAAAGGATCATGCGAGAGAGCGCAACAGGTGGAGAAATGGAGGAGAGAGAAAATCATATGAGGAAATGAGGAGAGAGAAATTTGTAGAAGGAAATGAGGAGAGAGAAATTTGTATGTGGAAAGGGGGAGAGAGAAAATCCATAGGAGGATTTTCCGGGCCGAGAAAAGAGTCCAAAATGAAGGAAAGTGGGGTCTATTTATAGATTCTAAGAGGGGTGACCAGGTAATTTCCCTAATAACTACTGCACAAGCGAATAGAAATGCTCGAAACAGGGCACACGGATCACGTTTTTTACGAAAATGACAAGATTTCCCTCGTACCGTTTAACCCTAGACGAAAAAATAACTGCCCCTCCTGTGAGGGGAGGGGTTCACGGGAGGGGCGGTCCAACGTGGCCGGTGGCCGGAGATGGCCGGCAGCCGGGGCAAGGCAACCCCGACCAAGTTCGGTTGCGCCCCCTGCAGGGGATGCCGATGAGGAGGTGGGTAGCAATGCCGCTGTCTGCCCTTGGCGAAAAAGAGACCGCCTAGTTGGGGCAGCCAGAGGGCAGCCCAACCTGGGAGGCCTTGCCCCCACTATGGGGGGCCAGTAAGGGGGTGGGCTATCATGTCGCCGCCCGCCCTAGGAGGAAAAAAGGTCGCCCAGGTGGAGCGGCCAGAGGGCCGCCCGACCTGGGCAGCATTGCCCCCACTACGGGGGGTTGGCGATGGGCGGGTGGCTATGTCGCTACCCGCCCTGAAAAAAAAATAGGCTGCCTCCGATTGGGATGTCAGAGAGCTGTCTGACCTAGTCGACCTTGCTCCCGCGTGGGGGGGGGGGGGGCGAGAGACGGGTGACCATGTTGTCACCCTCCCTAGGCGAAGAATATGCCGCCTCTATCGGGAACGACGGAGGGGTCGGGGTGGTCGCTAATTTTGGGTGTTGCGCCCCGGGCGGTTACTCCCCAGGCGGTTACTCCCCGGGCGGGTTGGGTTACTCCCTGGGCGGGTTGGGTCACACCCCGGGTGGTTACACCCCAGACGGTTTCTCCCCGGGCGGGTTGGGTTCGCTCTGAGGCGGTTACTCCCCGGGGAGGTTATTCCCCGAGCGGGTTCACCCCGGGCAGCTTCGCCCCGGCGCCCCGGGCAGCTCCGCCGCTAGCCGCACCCCAAGAATGGGGGTGCGAATATCGTTTTGAGGGGACCCCATCAAATATATATAATATACATGCCGAGATGATAATAAACTAGAAAAATCCTCTTAAAGTCTTCAAGATCGGATGACGGGATAACAAACCTTTGCTGCAAGGCAAAAGATTCATCAAAATCATTTTCTATATGTTGCGTCTACTAACTTTTTCACCGCTGAATTTTGAGAGAACATTCCGGTCAAAGGAACCCATGAAAACAAATACACAATTTGCTTCCAACAGATAAGATGATCTGTAGGTAATTTTCTAGCCCTTATATTGACCAAAAGCCCTAAAGCCCTTACATAACTGGAACTAGTTGAAAGGAAAATAGCAACAACTACGTAATTACAGAGTTTCTTTCTTATTTATAAAGTATTCGAGATCACAGGTCGCGAGTCCGTCTATCCCCACCATCAATCTGTGTCTGGTGTTTTCCCTTTTCGTTGGCGCATCGCGATGGATTTCGTAAATGCTTGTTGATCTATTCTGAAGGATCAAGCGCATACCCAACTGCACCAAAAGCCCGGACTATTGGAGAGGGTGCTACTTAATTTTTTATATAAGTAGCAGAACGCCACGGGTCAAGTGAAGGAACGCCGGACCCAACAATCCCCCCTCCCCGGCGTCCAGCACAACCCGTCAACTCAGAGGTGGGGTTTCCACATGGCCCACACGGCTCAGAGGTGGGGTTACCACATGTCCACGGTTGCCTGACCCACCGGACCCACACAGGTAGAAAAGAAAAATCAGGATTTAATAGCGCCCCCCGGTCTTGAACCCGTGACCTCCTCTGATACCAATTGAAGGATCAAGAGCATACCCAACTGCACCAAAAGCCCGGACTGTTGGAGAGGGTGCTACTTAATTTTTTATATAAGTAGCAGAGCGCCACGGGTCAAGTGAAGGAACGTCGGACCCAACATATTCATCTTCCAAGAATAGACAGTTTTGCCTGTGGTGGATCGGGCAACCACAAAGGCGGCAAGGTGGCGGGCTGGTCTCTCGTGGTGGACTAGGGCGGCGGACGACTAATTTAACGGCAAGCGGTGGGTGGCGGAGTAGCGCGGGGAGAGCAAAAGGGTCTTAGGAAGGATCGTGAAAACAGGGAAAAAATATGTAAATGGATGGAGGCTGCAAATAGATAAGGTTTTTATGTTTTTGGTATTAATTGGGCTACATTTTATGCGACAAATATCTATTTAGGACTACAAATATAAGCGCCCATAAAATACTACGTGATCCCACTATTGAAGATTTCAACTTGAAACATCTCTAATCTTTTACTGAAGGGTGAAAATTTTTTGTTGATGGATAAAGAACAAAGGGATCCATCCAAGTGGGATGTTGAGTTATCAACATGATTTCTCCTTCTTCAATGCTGGATGAAAAAGCTCTGAAATTGTCCCTCCTGACAAAAGTCCATACTTGGCTAACTTATCTGCCTCTGAATTCTCAGATCATGGTATATGTTAGATAGTGAAGCTCTTGAATTTACCTATCTCGCTCTTTGCCAATAGTTGACATTGCTTCAAAATCAGATCTCTAGTCTCAAAAGTTCCATATACTCGAGTCATCATTACCAGAAAATCCATCTTTATTTCAACATCTTTTATGACGTGGTCTTTTGAAAATCTGAGACCAACGAGAAGTGCCTAGTATTCTTCCTGGTTGTTAGTAGTAGAAAATAAAATTTTAAAACTCGATCTAACCTAACCTTATTTCACTTAACAAAAAAAAACTTCAGCCCCTGATGAGTTCATGTCTGATTCTCCATCAATATAAATGTTTAAAGCCTATGGTGCTCTGACCTCCCTTTCTATAGTACTTTTTATTGTATCTATCATGTAGTTGGCTAGAACCTGAGCTTTGATCGCCTTACTTGGCATATAAAAGATGTCAAACTCACTACACTCTATAGCCCACTTGGCTAACCTATCAGAATGCTCTAGCATCTCTAACACATTTTCAGAGTAAAATATGTGACCACCTAAATAGAATGAGCTTAGAAACAAGGTCTGAGCCTTCGAGTTGAGATGAAGAGTGTTAGGGACAAATTCATAAGGATAAGATATTTAGTCGCGACTAAGACCGAGCTTACTGTGTCTGACCCAACATTAAGATAGATAAATAACACCTCTCTTTTTCGAGGGCACTAAAGAATTATGTTGACGCTAACTATATCTTGAGCTGATCAAAAGCTAAATCACTCCTTTGTCTATTCAAATTTTGAGGATCCACACAAGGTTTTAATGAACAGTATGCATGTGATAACCCAGGACCGGCCCCACATGGGCGTTTCTCCACTGAGATCGTTTGGGTTGTAGTTCAATTGGTGATGAAGAGTGGTTTAAAGGGTACTTATCAAGGAGGTTGCAATATCAAGTCCAGACCTCAATATCTCGCCGCGACCGAGAAATAGGTGTTGAGAGGAGCAGTTTGAAGGCTCATTATCAAGGAGGTTGCAGTTTCAAGACACAACCTCAACAATGCACTGCGGTCGAGAAACAGGTGCGATGAGGCTTTGAGGTATTTGGGCTGCAGTCCAGTAACATAGTGCTGGCCAGGCTCGTCGAATTGGTGGAAAGGGCGTTATAACACACTTATCTTCAGAGCAAGTTATAAACCTTCTTAGACCTGCCACTATTTATCCTAGTTGTTAAACCCCTTTAAGTGGCCTCAGAGGTGCCATATCACGAATTGTTTTTACTTTATCAGGATTCGATGCAATCTCTTCGGGAGTAAGGAGATAACTTAAAATTTTTCTCTTGCTTTCTCTGAAGAGACATTTTAGGGGGCTATGCCAAATTTTAAAGGCACATAGAGTAGTGAACGTTTCTATGAGGTCAATTATATGAGAAGGAAACAACTTGATTTTAATTAGAAGATCGTCAACATAAACTTCCATTTTTGGCTTCTTAAAGACAAATACCAATATGCGATGATACATAACACCAGTATTTCATAGCCCGAAAGGCATTACACGATAGAATAAATAACCATTGTTCGTAATGAATGAAGTACGAGGAATATTGGTCTTATGCATTTGTATTTGGTGATAACCAGAGAATGCATCTAAACAACTCAAGCATGAGTACCCTACCACAAAATCAACCAATGAATCTATCTGAGACAAGTTGTAGCAATCTTTAGGGTATGATTTATTAAGCTTGGTAAAATCAACACACATTCTCTCCACTTTCCCATATCTTTTTTTTAACAATTACAACATTCGACACCCATTTTGGGTACTGAATTTCTTGATTGAAGTTGGTTTCAAAAAGCTTGACAACCTCCTTCCTAATAGGCTGGGCAAGAGTTACCCCCGCCGCTCGCTTACTTTTCCCGATGGGCTTGAAGCTTGGATAAATATTAAAGCATTGGAAGGCAACATCCAGATCAATTCCTCGCATGTCATCTACTGACCAGGGGAATACATCTAGGTTCTCCACTAGGCAAGAGAGAAACTTTTCTTTTTCTTCCTTAGGCAGTTCTACATTGATGGAGAACACTTTTTCTTCATCTTCTTCTAAAAGTAGAATGCTTTGAATGTCCTGAGTAGGTTCCAAGTGAAATCCATCTTTCTCTTTTTTTATTTAGATGGCTCCTCTTAATCTTTCTCTTCCATAACATCAACATAATTGACAACTTGAAATATGGGTAGATTAGATATACCTTCTTGGGAAGGAATGGACTCAGTTATATTGACTTTCTTCATATAGCTCTCCCTAGAAAGTTTGGGGTCACTCATGTCCCTGAACTGCTTCTCATGCATAACAAAATTGATTGCAAGGTGGAAGATTAAGATGATGGATTGATATTCATTAAGTATAGGCCTCCCAAAAATTGCATTGTAGTTGTTAGTGGCATCTACTACACCAAACATGACATGCTTGATCACTCCTCCTAGTATTACTGAGAGAGAGAGAGAAACACTTTCTTCAACCTCTTTTCCTTCCCTAGAGAAGTCATAGAGGGTCCCTTCAGTGGAAAGAATGTTCTTTCTAGTATTAGGGCTTCAAAAGTTGGTTTGAATATGAGGTTAACAAATCTACTGGTATCTATAAAAATTTTCTCTATCATATTGTTCTCAATGACTACCTTTATAACCACTCCATCATTGAAGGGATTCGTGTTGAAGGGAGGTCATCTTGCCTGAAGGTGACAATTCCTTGATAAGGAGCTAAGGAGGAGGTGACTACTAATTCTTAACAGAAGACTTGAGCCATATTAGCCTTTTGAGAAGACTTGAGCTTGCTCCCCCCATGAATACGGAAGAGGTGGCCTAGCGTGCCTTCGTCATCAGCTTCTACACATTCATTCTCATAACTGAAGCTGCCGAGGAGACCAACGTCATTCACTTCTTTATACTCTCAATGGACTTCTATGATTGTCTTACCCTTAAAAGTAGTGGCTTCTCGCCTTCTTTTCGGAGGACTATGTCTTGGAGCTTTCCTTCTTTCAGTAACTTATCAACAAGAATCTGAAGCGCTCGATAATGCTCAGTTAGATGAACTACTTTGTGATGCTCATAGTAGAGATTCATATTCCGAGTCTTGATCTCAGACCTCGAGAGAGCGGGTTTCTTGTATTAAGGTTGCTAATGGAGGAACTATACTACCTCATTCATAAAGAAAATTAGTTCGATAAATAATTCTTGAGAGTCATCAAAATCATGTTGGGGATTAAGAACTGAAGGTGTATATTGATAGTATAGAGGACATAAACCAATTAGGGTGTCCATCTAAGATCTAATTTGTTGAAACTGATGATGGGCATAATGAGGATAGTGGTGACGGAAGTTTCCACACCTCTGGATTATTGGTTGGAAATCTTAACGAGGAAGCTTCGTAGGACGATGAGAAGTAGTAAAGGTTGAGGTGGTGGCTAATAACCTCTTAAAAAGAAGTTATCTAGCCCAATTTTAGGCTTAATATTTGTTATAAAATGCTTAAAATGATTTTAAATAAAATATAAATGAAATTAAATTCATATTTATTTATTTTGTAGCTAATTCGGTCTTTTCCATGGTATTATTGTGAGAATTGTTAAAGAAATCTGCTTGGAGAAAGAAATATGCCCAAATATAATAACCAGGAAAGTAGGTCACAACGCGTGGGAAAGCAGGTTGCAACATAGTCTGGATGAATTTTAGAATTTGAATTTTAAAGTTGGCTCCAATTTCAAATATGTAAATGTGTTTCTTTCCAAAGGGGTGACTACATTTTTAAGAGGGAAAATCTCCACCAAATCATTCATTTCAAAGCATTCTAAGAGAGAGAAAGAGAGAAAATCAAGGGTTCATCATCTAGGGTTTGTAAAAATCATCCATTGAAGAAGGCGACTAGAATAAAGAAGAAGACGGATCCTTGGGTTAATCAAGCGAGCGACTCCGGAAGGGAAATTCTGCAGTATTTTATCGTTAAATCCATCATGTATTGTAAGATCTCTCCAATCATTTCGCGGTTTTCTTCCATCGCTATGAACTAATTCCTCTAATCTTGTATTGTGAGAGTACTAAGTTGTGTGTGATGACTATTTTCTAATTTGATCTTTGTAAATGTTTGGTGAATGCTCTTTATTGAGTTTATGATCTTTTATTATGGAACTTGTGGCCAAGGTTTCATTTTTTACTACGCTTTATAAATCGAAAGAGGAGTTGCGTGTGTGCATCATAGATTCGATATAGTATTTGAAGAGAGAAAGAGATTTCCTCTTGATATTAGCAACTTTGGTTTTCGTTGTTCATTCGGTTTCCTATTTCACCCAAGGGGAGATAGTGAGCTAGGGGTTTCTGATATCGAGAGATATAGATCTCTATTTTAAAATCATTACAAGACGTTTCACCACATGTTTTCACAAGATCACATTTATATATTCATCGCACTAGACTTAGGAAATCATGGTACACGATTATTTCTCATAACTGATAACCTAAATATTTTCTCTAGGATTCATAGTTCATTTTAATTAGTAGCTCTCTTTACAATCTTATTACTTTAAAAATCACCACTTAAATTCACTTAGATTTAAAGAATCGGCTTAACTGATATTTGCAAGCACTAAATCTAATACATCTCCGCAAGAACGATCTTTATTTGCTCTTTATTACTTGAACCGGCACGTGCACTTGCATGTAATATGCATACCTGTTTCGGGTGTATCAAGTTTTTTGCGCCATTGTCGGGGAGGTGCGACGTATTTAGTGTTTCTATCTTATAATATTAGTGAATCCTTAGTATTTAGAGTTCAAGTTTTTATTTCTACTTTGTTTTTTTGTTTGTTTACTATCTTTTGTCATTTACTATTTTGTCTTGTGTATGTCCCGTTATCGTTCACCTAAGCTATTGCCTTTGAACCTAAAGATCGAACGGACTTGTAGACAAAAAAGAAGAGTGTTTCAATTAGAAAATAATAATCCTACAACCATGAATTCTAATATTCAAAATTCTCCCAATGAAAATGAACAGGACAATCTAGGTCAGGAGGGTCAGGTAGAACATAATGGGCAACCTGCTGAGGTTAGGAGAACCTGTCATGAGTACAATATGCCTTTTAGAGGGGGACGGCAATATAACATCATTAAAGCCCGTTATTGAAGCCAATAACTTCAAAATTGACTCCATGACAATGAACCTAGTGCAATAGAGACAATTCAGTGGACTTAGTCATGAGGACCCAAACTCCTATTTACGGAATTTCATGGATGTGTGTGACACATTCAAGATCAATGGCGCATCAGATGAAATGATTAGACTCCGCCTATTTCCATTCTCTTTGTCGGGTAGAGCGAAGGAGTGGCTTGATTCCCAATACGGTCTCACCACTTGGATGCAAGTCGTCGACTTATTTTTAGCCATGTACTTCCCACCCGCTAAAACTGCAAAACTGATGCGGGACATTAGTACGTTCATGCAAGTAAATGGAAAAATATTGTACGACGCATGGGAGCGGTTCAAAGAACTCTTAAGGAAATTTCCTCACCACATGTTAGCGATGCATCAACAAGTATGGACTTTTTATAATGGCCTCCAGAAATCTATGATGATCCAAGTAGATGGAGCTGCGGGAGGATCCCCCAAGAATAAGTACCTCGAGGATGCATATGGGATCCTCAAGGACGTATCTTCGAATAATTATCAGGTGTTCGACCGACATGCCCCTTTTTCTTCTTCTATGAGAGGTGTACACCAAGTTGATCAACTCACTTCTTTTGTCGTATAAATTAACGCACAATTCAACTCAATGAATAAGCAGTTAGATTCTTTAACCTTAAATCAAAATCAGGCTCAAATGAACCCATAAGTTAATAATATAGTTGCTCCTCCGATTAATATGATTCCTTCACTCATGGTGGAGCAACTCATTAGTAGTAACGAGGAGGTCAACTATATATGTGAGCAACCGAGATACATGAATCATAATAATCATAATGCACTCTCAACTCATTAAAATCTAGATTTGCATAATCACCCCAATTTTTCCTGAAAGAATAATTCGGGAATGACACACCCATCTTGGTTCAACTCAAATCCTCATCCACCCCAGAATAATAATTATAATTAACAAGGGTCATCTAGGAAATTATCAGATGAGTTACTTATAGAATTTATGCAGAAGAAGGATGCTCGCATTTCTAGTCTAGAGGGCTCATTGCGTGTAATTGAAACTCAGTTAGGACAAATCGCTAATGCTTTGAGTCTTAGACCCCAAGGTTCACTCCCTACGGATACATCTACAAATCTGAATGGGGATAATCCTCAATGCAAGTCCGTCACCTTACAGAATGGTAAGGAACTAGTGGGTGGGACTGTAAATAAGAGTGAGAATTGAGTCGGGGAAAAAAAGAGTTGGAGAATGTTTGCCCAAATGCCCCGAACAAGAAGTTAAAAAAATAATAGAAATGAAGGAGTAGAAGAAGTATTCGGAGTGAAGGAGAGAGAACCTGTTATTGATAATAAAAAGAAGAATGATAATACAAAAGTCTATCCACCACTGCCGTTTCCACAATGGTTAAAGAAGAGCAAACTCGATCAACAATTTCAAAAATTTATTGAAATATTTAAGAAACTGCCAATCAACATCCCTTTCGCGGAAGCATTGGAGAAAATGTCAAGCTACGTGAAGTTTATGAAGGACATTTATCTAAAAAGAAGAAATTTTGAACACATAAGACGGTGGCACTTACTCAGGAGTGTAGCGCTATACTCCAGAAGAAACTCCTGCCCAAATTAAAAGATCTTGGGAGTTTCACCATACCATGTTCTATAAAATACTAATTTGAGGGTAAGGTCGTATGTGATTTAGGCGTGAGCATCAACCTGATGCCATATTCTATTTATAGGAAGCTTGGTTTAGGAGAAATTGCCAAGACCTCCACCACGTTGCAACTAGCTGATAGAACCCTTGCGTTCTCAAAAGGGATAGTTGAAGATGTCCTAGTTAAGGTGGACAGGTTTATCTTTCTAGCAGACTTTGTTGTCCTAGATATGGAAGAGGATAGAGAGGTGCCCATTATAGTAGGACAACCATTCCTAGCCACCGGTAGGACACTAATAGATGTACAGAAGGGGGAGTTGACCATGAGAGTTAACGACCAACAAATAACCTTTAATATACTTAAAGATATGAAATTCCCCTGAAGTCAAGAAGATCATATGGAGGTGGTAAATCAAATTTTTATTCATGAATATAACTTGAATAATAAATCTACAAGGCAATATGACGTGTTGAACCGATTTCTGATGTACGAGGAGACTTTGGATGATGAAGAGGAAATTCGAGATTACCTAGAATTATTTGAGGCGCAAGTTGCTTTCGTTAGGAGATCGGAACCTTTTGAGATGCCGGACAAGGCATTGGCGGACAAGCCCTCTATTGTTAGTCTGCCGACTCTTGAGTTGAAGCCTCTCCTAGACCATCTCATGTACGCATATTTAGGCGAAAATAACACATTGCCGGTTATCATCAATTCTAAATTATTAACTGATCAACTTCAAAAGCTTTTAGAATTGTTATATCAATTTAAAGCAGCCATAGGGTGGACCATTGCGGATATTAGAGGGATTAGCCCCTTACTACGTATGCACAAGATTCTTTTGGAAGAATCATCTACAGGATTGATCGAACCCCAGCGTCGTCTTACTCCACCCATTGAAGATGGTTAGACATAGAGATCATCTATCCTATCTCGGATATCTCGTGGGTATCACTGTTGTAATGTGTGCCAAAAAAAGGAGGGATGATGATAGTACAAAATAAGAAGGATGAGTTAGTATTGACTAGAACGATTACCGGGTGGCGTATCAGTATGGATTACCGAAAGATGAATAATGGCACACAAAAAGATCATTTTCTTTTACCTTTCATTGATCAAGTGCTAGATAAGCTAGTAGGGAACAATTTTTTCTGTTTTCTTGATGGCTATTCAGGGTATAATCAGATTACGGTAGCCCTAGAGGATCAAAAGAAGACTGCATTCACATGTCCATACGGAACGTTTGCATTTAGAAGAATGCCATTCGGTTTATGTAATGCACCCGCCACTTTTCAGCGATGCATGATTGCTATTTTCTCTGATATTATGGACCATGTCATTGAAATTTTTATGGATGACTTCTCTATCTTCGGTAGTTCTTTTGATGCATGTTTAGCCTGCTTGTAAAAAGTGCTATCACTTTATGTTGAAACTAATCTTGTACTTAATTGGGTGAAGTGTCACTTCATGGTGCGAGAGAGTATTGTGTTTGGTCATCATGTGTCAAGGGATTGTTTAGGTGTTGATAATGCGAAACTAGATGTGATTGAGAAGCTGCCACCACCTAATAATGTGAAAATGTTATAAATTTTCTTAGGACATGCATGCTTCTATAAAAGATTTAGTAAATACTTTGCTAAAATTGTAAAACCATTGAGTGAACTACTAGAAAAAGATGCAAAATTTCAGTTGAGCGAGGAGTGTTTAAACGCATTCGGCACTTTAAAACATCGGTTAATCACATCACCTATCATGATAACTCCTGATTGGGAGGAACCATTTGTCCTAAATTGTGACACAAGTGATTACACGGTTGGAGTTGTATTAGGACAGGTACGGGAAAAAGTATTCCACACGATAGTCTACGCTAGTAAGACCTTGATTGATGCCTAAATATATTACACAACTATGGAAAAGGAATTACTAGCGGTAGTGTTTTTCTCCGAGAAATTTAAATTGTATCTTTTATGCACAAAGAGCACGGTTTATATGAATCATGCTGCGAACCATTACCTCATGGATTAAAAGGACGCAAAGCCCCGATTGATCAGATGGGTGCTTCTGTTGCAAGAATTCAGTGTAGAGATTAAGGATAGAAAAGGTACTGATAATCCTATTGCGGATCACTTGTCAAGGATAGAGTCTACACGACCATCTTATAATCTGAAAATTGAAGAGAGGTTCC
The DNA here is from genome assembly GCA_039513925.1 of Platanthera zijinensis. Taxonomy (NCBI): domain Eukaryota; kingdom Viridiplantae; phylum Streptophyta; class Magnoliopsida; order Asparagales; family Orchidaceae; genus Platanthera; species Platanthera zijinensis. Next base: position 47,740,404 of record CM077082.1, read on the forward strand.
CAGATGAGAGGGTTTTAGCTATTCATGATAGTACTCCACCTTGGTATACTGACTACGTAAATTACATAGTGAGTAATATTCTACCATCTGACTGGCTTGTCGTATCAACAAAGGAAGCAATTTTTACAACAGACACGCTCCTATCTTTGAGACGAGCCTTATCTATTTAAAATTGGAGCTGATGGAGTGGTGAGGCAATGTGTGCCGGAGGTTGAAATGAAATTGATATTAAAGAAGTGTCATAGCTCACCGTACGGAGGCCATTTCATGGGAACGAGGACGACAACGAAGGTATTAGAGGCCAGATTCTTTTGGCCTAATTTATTTTGTGATGCTAATGAATTTGTTAAACAATGTGATAGATGTCAACGATGTGAGAACTTAAGAAAGAATGAGGGAATGTCAATGAATATCATGCTAGAGGTCGAATTGTTTGATGTTTGGGGAATGTACTTTATGAGTCCGTTTGTCAATTCAAATGACAATTTATACATTTTGTTGGCAGTGCACTATGTATCTAATTGGGTGGAGGAAATCACAACACCTAATAATAATGGCAAGGTAGTCCTGAATTTTCTAAGAAACCATATATTCAATCGATTCGGGGTACCTAGGGCGATCATTAGCGACGGGGGAAGTCATTTTTGTAATCATCAATTCACCTCGTTGCTAAACAAATACGGGGTCACCCATAAGATCGCACTCGCCTACCACCCTCAGATGAATAGACTAGCGGAGGTGTCAAATAGGGAGATAAAAAGGATTTTGGAAAAAATAGTAAGCGTAAATCGGAAAGACTGGTCGCAAAAGCTCACAGATGCATTATAGGCATACCGAACTGCTTTCAAAACTCCCATCGGATTAACCCCATATAGGATGGTCTACGAAAAATCTTGTCATTTACCACTCGAGTTAGAACACCGGGCATTCTGGACGATTAAGAAAATAAATTATGATTTTCGGGACGCCGGTAAGAAGAGACTACTGCAGCAAAATAAACTTCAGGAAATTCGGATGCAATCTTACGAGAACTCGTGAATCTATAGGGAGCGCACAAAGAAGTGGCACGACCGATGCATGCAGAAAAAACACTTCGAGCCGGGCCAATTTGTTCTCCTATTCAATTCCCGTTTAAAATTGTTTCCCGGGAAACTCAAGTCAAGGTGGTCGGGGTCGTTTAAAGCCAAAATAGTGCATCTGTATGGTGCGGTGACCATCATAAATGAGAGTGACGGGACTGAATTCAAAATTAACGGCGAGAGACTTAAGTCATATCTGAATGACGATGACGGCCGGGTGGCGTCGTGCGTAATGCTTCTGTAATTTAGTACAGTCCTGTCGGGATGATAAATTAGGCGCTTGGTAAGAGGCAACCCATTGTCTACTAGATATGTTTATTTAATTCGTTAAATAAATAATAATAATATATAATAATAATCACAGTATTTATCTTAATAATAATAGTCCTTTATTTAGTACCTTATATCGTCGTTTGATCCGGAGGAAACTGCAAGGCGATTGGATTTCTAATTTAAATTCGGAGGTTGCAACCTAGCAAAAATGAGTCGGGACTTTTAGTTTTTTGTTTGGTGTTGAGGGGAATAACTGGAACCCGATCTGGTTCGATTTAATTGAACCGGCACCTTGTTAAACCGAAGTTGAAAAGTTGCAATGCGCTTATAGGAGGTTGCGACTTTCCGTTTTCTGCCGCTTCCTCTTTTAAATCTAGCGGACCGGCTGAACCAATCATTGGTACCTGCCCAACCGGTTGAGTAGAGATTTATAAAAGACCTAGATTCCTTTTAAAACTAGCTTACCTAGGGTCTGTTTGGGACAGCCCTGGCGGATTGAAAAGCTGCTGTCCGGATAGAGCTGTTTTAAAATAGATCTCTGGGGAGCAGTTTTGAAAAGCTGCAGACTGTTTGAGTGTTTTGTGCAGAAGTGCGCTCGGAATCGCCGGAGGAAGGACGTCGGGGGCTTGGAATTGCCGGAGGAAAGCCGTCCGGGGCTCGAAATCGCCGGAGGAAGGCCGTCCGGCCTCTGAGCATGTTCCAACTGAAGAAACCATTAGATTTCCAAAACATGTGAGAGAGAAAGCTATTTTGCGGGAGCAGAAGCTGGGGAGGGAGAGATTTCTGAAAAGCTGCAAAACAGCTCCAGATTTTTGAAAAGCTCTTCACAGGGAGCTGTCCCAAACAGACTGAAAGCAGCTCTGGCAGTTGGAATAGAGATTTTCCAACCGCCAGAGCTGCCCCAAACAGACCCCTAATCCCATCGCCCGATCTTCTCATCTTGCCCCAGCATCGCATGGAAGTCGAAGGGGTACGGGTGTCTGGCAGCGACATCACGAGCGGAGACTGTGCAGACACCGGCGACACTGCAGGCAAGCCGTGAACTGCAGCAAGGGCGGCGGGCGATTTCCACCTCCATGCCTATTTTCCCGAATTTACCCTTCCACCCTAACTCCATCGCGGGCGACGGAAATTCGCAGGCGAGCGACGGCTGATTTCAAAAAGGAGACGGAAACTGTGCAAGTTCCAGCGGCAGTGAAGCTCGGGTGTCGGAAGGTTATAGCTCTCTGGTGATCTAAATCACCACCGACGGTAAGGATTCGTTACCAAAAAAACTTCTTGGGTATATCTCCCTTAACTCGACTTCTCCATTGTATTAGTTATAGATCTTTTCATTCCGCTTAGTATTGCGTTCGGATTGTGTGGGTTAGGTTATGGCTTCGTGGAAAAAGGGAAAGGGGAAGGAGATAGCTTGCAAACAAGTGAGATTTCTGAGTGAGTAGGCCACCCAAAGGTTCCATTCACTACTGTCAGTGCCACCTATCTACGAACGAGGTTTCAAAATTGAAAAATGGGGCTGGAGTATATCTTATGTTAAGCACATTAAGGCTATGGGTTGGGACACATTTTTCCATCCGAGAACAGAAGCAATTATACCCTGGGTGTACGAATTTTACGCCAATGCACCAGTCATGAAAAGGGGGAAAGTATTTGTAAGAGGGAAGAAGGTGGATTTCTCTGCTGCAGCGATCAACGCATTCTTTGATCTAGACAATGACATTATACCAGACCATGCATCAGTCCTAACAGCTGTACCTAAGGAGGAGTTGACTGCAGTTATTTGTGGAGTGTTAGGTCCAGACTGGGCGAACACTAAGGAGAATGCTCTGAAATCAACTTGTCTATCAAGAGAAGCGAATGTTTGGCTTCATTTCGTTAATGCGAGTCTTTTGACCACACGCCATCTAAACCACGTCCAGCTAGACAGAATTGCACCCATCTATTGCATCATAAAAGGAATGAGGATAAATGTTGGGAGGATTATCTCTAGTCTCATCTGGAAGAAAGTGAATGATAAGAAAATGAAGCATATTTGGTTCCCCACCACTATCACCGAGCTATGTTGATCGACAAAAGTTGAGCAGGGCGAGGGTGACCTGGTAACTCATGTGGATCACCATATTACAGAAATAGTAGTGTACGTACACATCAAGGTGGCAGCTGAGCTTCCTTAGAAGCAAAGCAGGTTGAAGGTGGTAGGTGCTGCCAAATCCGCAAAGGCCTCGGCAGTGGCCCCCAAGCACATTGATATTCCGTCAGTTGACAACAGAGCGGATCCCGATGCAATAAGCGAGCAGCTTGAGTACATGAAGGCGTATTATCGTTGCCAATTTGTTTATTTCAATTCCAGGCTGGACTATATATGTGAGAATCAGGCTAAGCTAATGCGCAAGTCCCAGATTCCAGTGACAGTGCCTAAATATGATTTGCAGTCCCAGTTTGACAAAGCCGGGCACCTCCTGACTTCTGATTGGTCGAGGGTTGACCCAACGTTGACAAAAGCTGCAGAAATGACGGAGGATGAAGATGACGAGGAGGAGGAGGAGGATGAAGACGACGAGGACGATGAGGAAAATGAAGACGCAGAAGAGGAGGCTGCAGACGATTTAGCAGACGATGACAAATGGTAAATTTTGTGTTTGATTACTTTTGGAATTGACTAATGGACTGACTGGTGGGTTATGTGCTCATTTGGTAGTTTTTGACAGTGATTTTTTGTGATGTTTGAAATTTTGTGCGTTTCTGTGATTAGATTGTGCACTTAAATTCTACCATGCTGTTATAGTGGACCACTTGGACAATTGCATCATATTTTGTCTAGTATTAATGAGATAAAATCTGATCCCTGTTATGGTGTTAAAAGTTATTAGATATTGTTATAATTATATTTTGAACATTGGTCAAAACTTGGCTTGAAATATTGCTGAAGCTGTCTGAGTAGGATGCGGCGGATGAGGAGGATGAATAGTAGTTCCTTCAAGCTTGTTTCTTTAGTTATATCATTTTGAATTTCCATTACGCTAGTTGGATGATCTGATCAGCGTGTTAGGTTTATTTTTGTTGACTAACCTGTGATGGTAGTTTGATATTTCATTTCTGTCATGGTTTCATGCTACTAGTTGTGTGGCGTTTGTTATTTAGTATTATGCTAATATATTTCCTGCATTGTGTCATTGTGTTAAAGATATTTTATGCTGATATGCTTCTGTATTATTCACATGCAACACATTGTATTGACATATTTGCAAATGCCATCATGAAACTAGCATTAGTACGGGGTAACCTAGTTCACATTATGAACTAGTATTATCATGAACAACCAATTTCTTATATGCATATTGTGATTGAAAGTAGTTTTCTATTAGTATGTTTGCACTCGGAAATTACATTCAAACTGTTACACTAAACTTGGTGTCTAGTTTTCTTTTGGTCTTGTGTTGATGTTCATGCAGGTTACCTCTGAGCTTCTCGTTATGTCAATTCTTACATCGTAACCGAGACTTAATATAAGTGACTGTCAAGGATGTTCAAGAGGGATGCGTGGAACTACTATGCTGACACTTCAACCTTCAGAGGAGTATTTAAATTTCAAGTCTCCATTTCTGTCCTTCTTTTGGCCCTTTCCTTTTTATGTTGATTCGTTAAAGCATTTTAAATAAAATTTCTTGAGTATTGAAGTCTCTTTGCTAAGGGACTAGCAAATGGTAAAAGTGTGGAGGTGGGGGTAGAATACTCCTACCAATTGAGTGAGAGTTGAGTATTTTTTAACAATAATAGTTAATCCTACTTCTCGATATAATTAACGAGTAGGTTAATCAAGAGTTTTTGATGATTATTGTTTAGTAGGATAGTCCATCTTGACGGTTCAAAGTTTTAATTGAAAGTTAGTAAAATAGGTAAAAGCTTTCTTAAATATTTCTCTTATCCACACAATTCTTTAAAAGAATTTTCTTCCTAAAAATTGATTCTCACTGACTTCTAAAGATAATGATAGAAGGGTTAGCATGAACGAGTCGGAGATGTAAACCAAAGCGTTTAGATGTCTAGTTGATTTGTAAGAATGATTAGGACTTACCTTTGATTAATTCGTGCCTCACTACCGATATTTGATTTGATCATCCACTTTCCTATGAGCTTGAACTTCGAATTTTCACATACCATTTCCCTATATTTCTAATAGTTATTTTTTAGTAAATTCTTCAACTATGGGTGATTGTAAAAAAAAAATTGTGAGTCATAGTGATATGTGGCCCGAGTGTGTGTTGTTGAAACCGAAAATCGGTCTCTTGTGGAGTTCACCCTTGGGGAAGGAGTGGTCGCGCACCTACTTCGCTCCTGCAAGAAAAACAACAAAGAAAAGAGAGCAAAGGACTAGTCCAAGGGCCCGGCTCGGAGGTCCCACCACAAACCCGGAAGATCGCTGAGCGCTTCCCCTCCTTAGCCAGATGCCGGGCTAAGGTACCTAAGAAAGCGCTAGAAGCCTGGGGAGCAAGTAAGCCTGCCTTCTGAGGTACCCCATGGGTCCTATTTATAGGATTTTGAAGATGGTCTGTAAATAACTAACCTCTGCTGTCTTGAAATTACTAAAAGCTCCTCGGGCTGGCCTGCCAACAACCGAACTCCGCTGTTCTAAACAGCTATATGCAGCCCACCTGGGTCTGCCAACAGCAAGAACCCGCTGTATTGACCGGCTAGGGGTAGGCCAATGGGGTAAGACAGTAAGAGGTCCTCCCTGTCGGGAATCGAGCGAGCAGCCCTTCACTGCCTCCACTCGGCGTGAGGCGCGGGACGGGGCCGGCTCGCCGGGAAGGCGCGGGCCGACCCGCCTAAAAGAGGCGGGCGGGGCTGGCCCGCCAAGATAGGCGCGGGCAGGGCTGGCTCGCTGGGAGGGCGCGGGCCGGAGGATGGCCCGCCTAGGGGGCGCTAGCTGGCCCGCCTAGGAGGGTGCGGGCCAGGCTGGCTCGCTAGGGTAACCCCTCGATGTACGGGTCGGGGGCGGCCCGCCTGGCTACCTGAGCCCCTTCGGAGAACACAGGGTTGTACATAATCCCCGCTCTTTGCGAGCTTTTGAAGAAGGCTCGGAAAGAAACATCCAACTCTCATGTGTTCGGCGAAAACCTTGCTGAGCTGGAGGGAATCTTTTGGTGGGTCCCACCTCCTCGCTATAAATAAGCTGTCCGGCCTCTGGGGTAATTCCTCTTCTTTTCTCCCTTCCGCGATCTATGACCGCGGGATGCCTATGTCTGAGGAGATGCGGGCTCGTTTGGCAGCTGCGAGGGAGGGTGTCCGGGATGCGGCTCTCGAAGCCGCCCCGTGGCTAGCGCGCGGATCGCCTGACCCCCTTTTTAAGCCAAAGAAAGCGAAGATCGTCCGGTGGTCTTCAGGGCGCGACGACCCTACCTCCAGCTCGGCCTGTGGTGCCGAGGCATCCTGAGGTATATGCGCTTCCCTTACTCGATTATTCCCTCCCCCGCTCCTTGACTTTTCTTTCCTTTTGGTAGGAGATGTCTCGGGGAGCCAGGGCAGACGAGGGAGATTCCGGGTGTTCCGCTCTGGCGGCGGCCGATCGGGTGGCTAGTCCCTTACCGTAGGAACCTGTCCCTCCCGTGGTGCCTCCTTCGCCAGGCACCTCTAGGCCTACTGATGATATGGGCGGTGTACTAACGCCAGGTAAACCCTCTGACTTTAGCCTGCTTGCGGTCATAGCTCCTTCTGATCTTACCTCTGCAGGTTATAACGCGGTCTCTTCGTCTGACGTCGAGATGAGCGGAGGGTACTCTCCCCCCCAGACGTGGACATCATCTCCGAGTACCTTGGAGACCCGCATGATGCCGAGAGGATGAATAAGCAGGTAAAGAAACTATTTTAAAAGCACACGCTACTGCTACGGGAAGGTCTTCTACAGAGTGGAGAAAGATAAGGCCAAGACGGAGGAGCGACTCACGGCTTTGGAAGGAGCGAGACTTTCTTCTAACGAGGATGAGGAGACTTCTCCGGGTGTGCATATCACGCGAGCCGAGGGGCGACTGAGGCGGGCCTCGGAGCAGATCAATAAGACCCAGCGGGAGCTGTCGGCGGTCCGCGAGTATCACTATCTTCGCATACCGCCCCGAACCAGCGCGGGGAGGGGAGGTAGCTGGAAATGGATCCCGCATTGAGTTCACCCTCCACTCGCCGGTCGTTATCCGCCAAGTCCGGGTCACCCCGCATGCGGCTGTAATGCTCAGGGTGTTCATCTCTTTTACTTCTGACAGTCTAAATATCTGTAATAATTCAGGACTACTTTCACCCGTCACGGGCTAATATTTATTGCAATTTTCTCTGGGTCGCTCCATCGTTCAGACCTCTGCTTATTGTGCGGGCGAGACGCCCTGGCTCAGCCGGCTTTCCCTCGCGCGGGCTCGACCTTGCCGAGTCGCCTCGCCGGGCCCTTTTCCTGCACTGGCGAAGGCGAGCCGGTTGTTCGCGAGTTACATGACAGGTGACTCGCGCGCGGGTAAGAACTGGCCCGCTCAGCAGCTACTGTTTAATCATGCGGACGCGAGTGCGGGCGGTTTGCAACGGACTAGCGGGTTGGCGAGAACCTGACTTGGGTTCGGAAGTCGAAACGTCAGGGCCTTATTGCTATCCGCACTTTCCCGCCCAAGAAGGCTTTTTCCCGCCCTTTCTCACCCTATAAATAGCCCATGGAGGCCCTTTCACACCTACCGCATTTAAGACTTCTTCTTTCCCCCCAAGCTCTTTGCAAAAAACCCCTCTGTCCCTCTCGGCGAGACAACTGTAAGATGGGTGGAGGTAGTTGCGAGGCGGAGGGGAGGGCCAAATGCGCTTGGACCTTCTCCGAGCATGATTTCACTCTCGCCGTCCTTATGGAGAGGGAATTTGTAGACGCGGCCGGCCACTTCGTCCCGCCAGGTTTTGAGGCGAGGCGGTGTTGGGGCTGCGGTCCGGAATCGCCCCCGCGTTGCGGCGCTATGCGGTAATGGCTTAACTGGCTGCCCCGTCCCCAGTCAAAATCTTGATATAAAGATTAGTATGCGCCTTTGACCTTTAGGCCGGTCTTTTGGTGCAGTTGGTAGCGCTAAGTCCTCTCAATTGGTGGAGATGCGGGGTACGGGTTCGAAACCCGGGGTCGTTTCCGGGGGGGGGGGGGGGGGGTGGGATTGTTGGGGCTGCGGTCCGGAATCGCCCCCGCGTTGCGGCACTATGCAGTAATGGCTTAACTGGCTTCCCCGTCCCTGGTCAAAATCTTGATATAAAGATTAGTATGCGCCTTTGACCTTTAGGCCGGTCTTTTGGTGCAGTTGGTAGCGCTAAGTGTACAACCCCATATTCGCTGGGTGGGACCCGGAGACACCACTGAGGAATTGGGCTAGCCTCAGGTTAGCCTTGGGTTAACCCTAAGGCATACTGGTGGACTTCTCGTCCTTAAAAGGCTCCCGTCTGGCGGTGGGCAATATCGTTCGCGCCACAACAGGTTTCGGCTCCAAAGCCAGAGGAGCTTCCGCCCTGAAAGAGCTCCCGCCAAGGGCAGGCGAAAGTTGGGGGAACCAGGGCAGATAATCGAGCTCCCGGCAGGAGAGATCGTCGACCGACCAGGGCAGGTAGTCGAGCTCCCGGCAGGAGAGATCGTCGACCGACCAGGGCAGATAATCGAGCTCCCGACAGGAGAGATCGTCGACCGACCAGGGCAGGTAGTCGAGCTCCCGGCAGGAGAGATCGTCGACCGACCAGAGCAGATAGTCGAGCTCCCGGCAGGAGAGATCGTCGATCGACCAGGGCAGGTAGTCGAGCTCCCGGCAGGAGAGATCGTCGACCGACCAGAGCAGATAGTCGAGCTCCCGGCAGGAGAGATCGTCGACCGACCAGAGCAGATAGTCGAGCTCCCGGCAGGAGAGATCGTCGACCGACCAAAGCAGATGGCTTGACTATGGAAGCTCCCGCCTTAGGAAAAGCTCCCGCCTAGGGCAGGCGAGAACGCCTTAGGAGAGCCTTCATTCGCAAGGGCAGCATGACTACCTAGCGCGAGAACCTTTCTGGCAGGAGTTCTCGCCAAGGTGGGCCTAGTGGGGACCCAGCGAGAGCCTTCTAGGCCGGGGGTCTCGCCAAGTGGGCCCACGGGGTGGGACCCGGAGTCCAGAGGAGATTATTTTATTATTATCCCGAGGTAAAATTACCCAAATGCCCTTGGGATGACAGCGGGATTTGGTTATTGGCAGACCCCTCAGGGGTATTTCAGTATTTTCAGGTCCAAGGAAGACTATAAAAAGACCCATATGGGCTCTTTGGAAGGCAAGGCCTTTCATTTTACTCTCCAACTCTAGTGCCTTCTGAGGAGCTCCCAGCCCAGCATTTGGCTTTGGAGGGGAAGCTCTCAGAGATCTTCCGGGTGTGTGGTGGGACCTCCCAGCTGAGGCTTTGGGTCAGTCTTTTGACCTTAGCAGCCAGTCAAGGGTCAAGATAAGAGAGAAGTAGGCGTCGGCTGCACTTTGGTTTGTGAACATTCGTTGGGGTCAATTTTGTCTTCAACAGTTCTGGTGCGGTGAGCGTGGAAGCAGTCGGTGTAAGAAAATCTCGAGTTAAGTCCCATGACAGGAGGCGAAGGTGAAGGATCAGGCGCAGGAGGATCCCCCACCCGGGTGGACGATGCGACGAAGAAGATGTTCGAGGACTTCAGGCGAGAAGTCATGCAGACGATCAGCTTGGCCTTCTCGGCAAGGAATGAGTGGGAGACGCCGCAGGTTCCGGTGGAGGTGGTTTCGCTGTTAGGCGAGAACGCTCCAGGGCAGCGCCCCGGGAAGGAGGTCCCGGTGGAGGCAGGCGAGAGGGACGTAGCCGCGTGGGAGCTTTTCCTAGGCCAGCGTCCCGAGAAGGAGCTTCCGGCGGATCTGGGCGAGAAGGAGGCGACGGTGCGGGAACTCTTCCCCGGGCATGGTCTCGCGGATCGGTCCAGGCAACCGAGGTCGCGAGACGGGCCTTCTCGCCAGGCGGGAGGCGAGACCCCCTTTAGTGAGCTCATTGTCTCGGCTCCAGTGCCGGAGGGGTTCCGGGAGCCGGACATGACCTACTACACCGGGAAGGATGACCCGGTCCAGCACGTGCAGTGGTTTGAGGACGTGGTCTCCATCAGACAAATGTCGGATGCCTTCAAGTGTAGGCTTTTTGCCATCACTCTGAAAGAGAAGGCCAGGGACTGGTTCCACCAGTTGCCGGCGAGTTCCATCTACAGCTTTGAGGATCTGCACAGGGGTTTTCTGTTGCGGTTCTCAACTTCGAAGAAAAGGAAGAAGGAGGCTGAGTGCCTGTTCGCAGTGAGGCAGAAGCCGGAGGAGACGCTGGGTCACTATGTGGACCGTTTCCAAGAGGAGGTTCTCTTGGTCCAGGAGGTCCCAGGGTATGCGCTGATGCTTGCCTTCACCCTGGGGCTGAGACCAGGGTTTTTCAGCATGGAGTTGAAGAGGGTGCCCCCTCTCTCTTTTGAGAAGCTCATGGAGAGGGCGGCGAAGGAGATAGACTTTGAGAGGGCAAACCCTGCGTTTGCGAGGAAGCTGGCCAGGTTGGCCGAGGACGATGTGAAGGAGCCGGTAGTAGGAAGGCAGAGAGAGCAGAGGGAGCAGAGGGAGCCGAGGGAAGATAGGAGAAGAGAAGAGCCCCGAGGGCAGGGACAGCAGCATGGGGGGGCCAGGGAGCCGAACAACCGACTGGGTTGGAGGCCTCAGGAGGGTCGCCCCCAGGGCCAGGGAGGACTTCAGGGAAGAGATAACTTCCGGGAGCAAAGAAGGCTGGAGCAGGGAGGATGGCGACAAGGACCAAGGGGTCATTTCCCACCGCCGCAGGAGGCCATGGAGGTGGGAAGAGGAAGAGGAGGAAGAATTCGGGGAGCCGGAAGAAGGGGAGGAGGAGAAGGAAGAGGGGGCAGGGTGGCGTTGCCCTATTGTGACTTCCACCAGGAGGAAGGTCACGCAACGGCCACCTGCCCAGAGTTTCTAGAGATAAGAGGGGCCAGAGGGGCCGGAAGGCAGGACCTGCTTGTAAGGATCGTCGAAGTACAGCGAGAAGAGGCTGAGGACAGGTGTGAAGACAGGGTAGACGTGGGGACCCGAGGAGGGATCGGAGTGATCCATGGGGGGGTGGGGATCGAGGCAACCCGCAAGGGGAGCCTTCAAACCATGTTCCGACGAGGGGTCGCCTCAACCTCCCTGGCTCCCCCCCCAGAGGAGAAGATCACCTTCTCATCCGCGGATATGCCAGACTACGAGGATCCGTTCTGCGACGCGCTTGTGATCCAGTCAGCGATAGAAAACTACACCGTCTCCCGGATACTGGTGGACAATGGGAGCTCGGTGAATGTGATCTTCAAGAAGGCCTTCGATGAGATGAGGGTGGAAGGAAAAAGGGTCCTGGCTTCGGATGGACCGCTTTTTGGCTTCTCCGGAGAAAGGAAAGAAGTGGAAGGAGGAGTGGGCCTGCATGTGAGGCTTGGGGGCGTCTCACGGAACTGTCGGTTCGTGATCGTAGACGCCCCGAGTAGTTACAATGCCATCTTTGGACGTCCTCTCATCAGCGCCTTTCGCTGCGTACCCTCCTCATACCACCAATGCCTCAAGTTCAACAATGGAGGGGTGCAGGTTAGGATCAGGGGGGATTCGAAGATGGCAAGGCAGTGCTATGTGACGGCGGTTAACACCGTGTCGTGGAGGGCGGAAGCAGAGGAGTTGGAGAAGGAGATGGCTGAGAGGAAGGGGTTGAGGAAGGGGAGATGAGCCTGGGAGAGGCGATGGAGGTTGTTGAGGAGATGGCGGAGGTGGAGGAGATCAGCCTGGAAGAGGCGAGAGGAGTGATGGGTGAAGAAGAGCAGAGGCAGGAGGAGAGCCTGGAGGAGGCGATGGAAGTTGATGAGGTTGGGGAAGGGGAGCTCGAGTTTGAGCAGGAAGAGGCAAGGGTAAGTTGGGAGCGGTCGGGGCTGGAGCCGGCCGAAGAAGTGGTGGAGATGGAGGTGCTTACAAGAGCGGGAGAGGTGCAAAGGGTTCGGATCAGTGGAGGCTTGAGCCTCATAGATCAGGAGCGGATGCAAGCCTGCATCCAAAGCAACGTCGACATCTTCGCTTGGAGCGCGGCAGACATGCCGGGCATCAACGCGGACGTGGCCTGTCATCGCTTGAACCTGGATCCCAGAACCTGCCCCATACGCCAAAAGATGAGGGCCATCGCCACCAAGCTAGAAGCCCCCATCCGAGAGGAGGTCAAAAAGCTCCTGGACGCAGGCTTCATCTCAGAGATCCAGTATCCAGGCTGGATCTCCAACGTGGTAATGGTAAAGAAGGGAGGAGGAAAATGGCGCATGTGTATTGATTTTTCTTTATTAAATAAATCATGTCCCAAGGATTGCTACCCCTTGCCTCGAATCGACGCGCTGGTTGACTCAGCCGTCGGTTTTTCTCTTATGAGTTTTTTAGATGCATTTTCAGGTTACCATCAGATCCGGATGCACCCTCCTGATGTCAAGGATGTTTCCTTCATCACAAGAGAGGGATGCTTCAGCTATAAGATGATGCCCTTCGGATTAAAGAACGCAGGGGCAACGTACCAACGCATGATGGATCGAATCTTTCGAGATCAAAGGGGAAGGAACCTGGAGGTCTACGTGGACGACCTCATGGTCAAGAGCAAGTGTGTTGATTCCCACTTGCGGGACTTGGAGGAAACGTTTGCCACCCTGCGAAGGTTCAAGATGAGGTTGAATCCCTTGAAGTGCGTCTTCGGGGCTAGTCGCGGGAAATTCCTCGGACACCTCTTGACTCCCGCAGGGGTAGAACCTAACCCCGATAAGGTTAAGGCTATTCTAGACCTGGAATCACCTCGCAGTGCCAAAGAAGTCGAGCGCTTGACCGGGAAGTTGGCCGGGCTAAGCAGGTTCCTCTCTCGGTCAGGGGATAGGTGTTCCTCTTTCTTTAAAGTACTTCGTGGTAACCAAGTGTTCGAATGGACGGCCGAATGTGAAGAGGCATTTCAGGGGCTGAAGAGGCAACTCTCCCAAGCTCCGTTACTTCAAAGCCCGAAGGAAGGGGAGGACCTAGCCTTGTATCTCGGGGTGGGGGTAGAAGCAGTGAGCTCTGTCTTGGTTAGGGAGGAGGGGAAGAAACAGTTGCCCGTCTATTATGTAAGCCGAATCTTAAGAAAGGCGGAGATCCGATACCCCATCATGGAGAAGCTAGCGTACGCTTTGGTCATCTCAGCTAGGAAGCTTCGCCCTTACTTTCAGGCGCACTCGATTAGGGTGGTAACAGACCATCCTCTTCGCAAGGTCTTTGAGGGGGTGGAGCATTCAGGAAGGTTGGCAAAGTGGTCCATCGAGCTAAGCGAGTTTGACATTTCTTTCGTCCCAAGGCTCTCCATCAAAGCCCAAGCCGTGGCGGACTTTTTGGCGGATTATGTCACCGAGGCCGAGGAAGAAGAGCCGAGGCCGTCGGAGGCATGGAAGATGATGGTCGATGGAGCCTCAGGAAGGCACTCCCTGGGAGGAGGTATGGTGCTGGTAAGTCCCCAAGGGGTTACCATAGAACAAGCAGTGGCTTTCCACTTCCCTATAACCAATAATCAAGCGGAGTACGAAGCCGTGATAGCCGGTCTCCGACTGGCGAAGGAGTTGGAAATTCAGGATGTGGAGGCCTTCACTGACTCAATGGTGGTGGCGTCGCAGATCCGAGGGGAGTTCAGGCCCGGGAGCCTACCCTCGCGAGATATCTATCAAAGGTAAGAACTATCATTGGAGGTTTCCGTTCTTTTTCTATTCAACATGTTCCCAGGGAGGAAAGCATGGCAGCTGACTGATTAGCAAAGTTCGGGCCTCGGGGTGGAGGTACCCTAACCGAACTATTTCGGCCAGCCATTGAAGAGGGGGAGGTGATGGAGGTGAATCGGCGGTCCTCATGGGTAGATCCGTTGGTGACCTTCTTGACCACAGGAGAACTGTCGGAAGAAGTCAAGGATGCCAAGAGCTTCAGGCATAAGGCGGCTCATTACCTGATGCTGGAAGGGAGCTTGCATCGGAAGATGTTGTCAGGACTCCTCGCGAGATGCGTGACCGAGGAGGAAGTCCTAAGGATCCTGAAAGAGGTGCATTCTGGAGAATGCTGCAGTCATTCAGGGGGAAGGACATTGGAAGCAAGGGTGATAAGGCAAGGATATTTCTGGCGGACTTTGAGGAAGGATACAGCTGAGTTCGCAAGGAGGTGTCGGAAGTGCCAAGTACATGCTCCCCTCCAGCTCTTGCCCGCCCAAAGGCTTCGAAGCATCACGACGCCATGGCCCTTCGCCATTTGGGGAATGGACCTGGTTGGACCCTTTCCTCCAGCTAGCGGGCAGAGGAGATTCCTCCTAGTTATGATTGACTACTTCTCCAAGTGGTTGGAGATCAAGCCGTTAGCCAAGGTAACCTCCCAGGTCATCAAGAACTTTGTTTGGGGGGAAATCATTTGCAGGCACGGATTGCCCCAAGCGATAGTGACAGACAACGGTCCTCAGTTTGCCAGTGAAGAATTCATTAGTTTCTGCACCCAATTGGGGATTGACCTCAGGTTCGCCTCTGTCCATCATCCTCGGAGCAATGGCCAGGTGGAGGCGGCAAACAAGATCATTGTCAGCTTGCTCAAAAAGAAGGTGGAGAACCTGAAGGGTAACTGGGTGGAACAGCTCCCTTCCGTTCTGTGGGCCTTGCGAACGACTCCGAACACGGCCACAGGGGAGACCCCCTTCAAGCTCTCTCATGGGTGTGAGGCCGTCCTCCCTGTGGAGTTCGAGGTTCGGTCCCCAAGGGTCGCGGCCGCGGCTGAGGGAAGCGAAGCTTGGAGGTTGGAGAATGAGGAAGGGTTGCGCCTCTCATTAGATACGGTGGAAGAGCTGCGGGATGTTGCCGCCATCAGGCAAGAAGAAGTAAAACGGCGAATGGCTCGGTACTTCGATAAGCACATCAGAGTCAAGCAATTCGCCGAGGGGGACCTAGTACTGAAAAAGGTCGACGCTGCAGGAAGGTCGGCCGCGGTTGGTAAGCTCAACCCTAGCCGGGAAGGGCCTTATATAGTAGAGAAGGCTCTGGTCAACGGAGGTTACTATCTCCAGGATGCGGAGGGAAGGACCTTGAGTCACACCTGGAATGGTGACGATCTGAAGCGCTTCTACCCGTAAGAGGGAAAGAAGGATTGTAATGTTGTAAACAACCATTGCATTTTCAATAAGTTTATTCCAGAATGTTGACTATCTCTGAGTATGCAATCTTTATGTTTTCTGTTTTAACTAGCTATGACTCCTCGCCTCAATGAGGGAATAGGAGAGGTTTGGTTATCTTCATCAACACCCCGAGCTCGGCTCGGCCCCAGGTAGACCTGCTGTGCAGGCTCTCATCTAGCTGGCAGGTCCGAAGGCTCGCCTGTGGGGGAGAGGTTTGGTTATCTTCATCAACACCCCGAGCTCGGCTCGGCCCCAGGTAGACCCGCTGCGCAGGCTCTCATCTAGCTGGCAGGTCCGAAGGCTCGCCTGTGGGGGAGAGGTTTGGTTATCTTCATCAACACCCCGAGCTCGGCTCGGCCCCATGTAGACCCGCTGCGCAGGCTCTCATCTAGCTGGCAGGTCTGAAGGCTCGCCTGTGGGGGAGAGGTTTGGTTATCTTCATCAACACCCCGAGCTCGGCTCGGCCCCAGGTAGACCCGCTGCGCAGGCTCTCATCTAGCTGGCAGGTCCGAAGGCTTGCCTGTGGGGGAGAGGTTTGGTTATCTTCATCAACACCCCGAGCTCGGCTCGGCCCCAGGTAGACCCGCTGCGCAGGCTCTCATCTAGCTGGCAGGTCCGAAGGCTCGCCTGTGGGGGAGAGGTTTGGTTATCTTCATCGACACCCCGAGTTCGGCTCGGCCCCAGGTAGACCCGCTGCGCAGGCTCTCATCAAGCTGGCAGGTCCGAAGGCTCGCCTGTGGGGGAAAGGCTGGCTCCTGCAATACTTTGTTCTTAGCCACTTCATCGACACCCCGAGCTCGGCTCGGCCCCAGGTAGACCCGCTGCGCAGGCTCTCATCAAGCTGGCAGGTCCGAAGGCTCGCCTGTGGGGGAAAGGCTGGCTCCTGCGATACTTTGTTCTTAGCCACTTCATCGACACCCCGAGCTCGGCTCGGCCCCAGGTAGACCCGCTGCGCAGGCTCTCATCAAGCTGGCAGGTCCGAAGGCTCGCCTGTGGGGGAAAGGCTGGCTCCTGCGATACTTTGTTCTTAGCCACTTCATCGACACCCCGAGCTCGGCTCGGCCCCAGGTAGACCCGCTGCGTAGGCTCTCATCAAGCTGGCAGGTCCGAAGGCTCGCCTGTGGGGGAAAGGCTGGCTCCTGCGATACTTTGTTCTTAGCCACTTCTATAACACCCCGAGCTCGGCTTGGCCCCAGGTAGACCCGCTGTGCAGGCTCTCATCAAGCTGGCAGGTCCGAAGGCTCGCCTGTGGGGGAAAGGTTGGCTCCTGCGATACTTTGTTCTTAGCCACTTCTACAACACCCCGAGCTCGGCTCGGCCCCAGGTAGACCCGCTGCGCAGGCTCTCATCAAGCTGGCAGGTCCGAAGGCTCGCCTATGGGGGAAAGGTTGGCTCCTGCGATACTTTGTTCTTAGCCACTTCATCGACACCCCGAGCTCGGATCGGCCCCAGGTAGACCCGCTGCGCAGGATCTCATCAAGCTGGCAGGTCCGAAGGCTCGCTTGTGAAGGAAAGGTTGGCTCCTGCGATACTTTGTTCTTAGCCACTTCATCGACACCCCGAGCTCGGCCCGGCCCCAGGTAGACCCGCTGCGCAGGCTCTCATCAAGCTGGCAGGTCCGAAGGCTCGCCTGTGGGGGAAAGGTTGTCTCCTGCGATACTTTGTTCTTAGCCACTCCATCGACACCCCGAGCTCGGCTCGGCCCCAGTTTGACCCGCTGCGCAGACTCCCATCAAGCTGGCAGGTCCGAAGGCTCGCCTGCGGGGGATAGGTGGAGTCCTTGACTTTTTGATCCTTGGTCCTTGGTTGGTAGTTACTACGTTACAACGAGCTCGGCTCGAACCCCGGTAGACCCGCTGCGCAGGCTCCCTTATAAGCTAGCAGGTCCGACGGCTCGCCGGTGGGGTAGGGGTTTAATTGGTCAGAAAAATATGTGAGCAGGGCCCTGGCCTAGACCGGAGGCAAGGCCCTAAAGGTCTTGGCTCAGAGGTCTCAGCCAGTAAAGGCCTCGATTTGGAGGTCTCGGCCAGCAAGGGTCTCGGCTCAAAGGTCTCGGCCAGTAAAGGTCTCGGTCAAAGGGGGGTTCTCGCAGAAGGAGGCTCCCGGCGGACCTGGGCAGGACGGCTTAACCGACGGCGCGAGGTTCCCACCTAACTGATCTCTGAGAAAGATTACCCTAAAGAGACTAAGGGTCTCGGCGGAAGCTCGCGCGGAAGCCATTCAGCAGAATAATATACTTGCAAGCACACACTGACAATGAAAGATGAAACATTACTTTACATAAAATTAATTACAAAAGTTGGAGCCTCTCGCTCATTACAAAAGAAACAAAAAGAAAAAAGAAGCTTAGGGGGACGCGCTGTAACTCCCGCTGGTGCTCTCGCTTGAATCATCGCCAGAGCTCGCTTCAGATGTCTCGCCAGCGGCGGAAGAAGACCTCGGGATGTCTGAGGGAGGCGAGTCCGGCGCGCCCGGAGGTTTGGGAACTGGATCGTAGAGCCAAGGAAGAAGTTGGCGAGCGTCGATGGTCGCGCCGTCCTCCCGAAGCAGCTTGACGTCTCGCAGCGTCTCGAGCGTCAGCTTGACGGTTGCCTGAGTGTTGGCTTGCAGCAGCTTGTCAACGTCGTACTCCGAGAGGTAACGACTCCGCAGCCTCGCATCTAGCTCCGGAGGCGGGACCTTCGCCATCTCAGCGCGAAGCTGTTCCCTCAGGAGGACGCTCTCGCAGCGCGCGTTGGCCAGCTCTACGCGAAGCTCCTTGACTTGGGCAGAATCCTGTGAAAAAAGAGTTCAGTCTGGAAACATCGCACAGTCGTAACTTTGAGAAACGAGAGCGAGGGTTCAGGAGGGTCTCGCTTACCTCGGTCGCGGGGCGTAGAGACAGCGCCAGTCGAGCATCCGCAAGCTCCTGTTGAGCTCTCGCGAGTTCTTCTCCCGCGGTGTGCGCTCGAGCCACCGCATCCTCCCTTGCCTTGCGCATATCGGTGAAATTCTTGTCGAGGGTGATGCTTCAGCGCGCACACATATGCGCAAGCTCGAACCCGCGCAATAGAGCCCGGATGGCATCGAAGGCTATAAGGCGGGTGGACATCTGGTCAAACACGCTGGCATCCTCTCGGCTGTAAAGGCCATATCCAAGCGAGAAGGCCTCGCCAGTCACATCTTCCCCCTCCGCCCAGCTGGGGAGGAGCGTCGTAACCTTGATTAAGTTTGACTCGGGGTCCCATTCCATCTGAGGCTTCCCCTCCGCGTCGACGTACTTCACGCCGAAGCCAAAGTTCCTGTGCCCTTTCGGCACCTCCCGGGGCGGAGCTCGGGCGGAGGTTTCGGCGGCGAGCACTTCTCCCCCAGCCTCGCTTGCGGCCGGTGGGTTCCCGGTGGAGGCCTCGGCGCGGCTCTTGGCGGCAGCATCCATCTCGCTGGCCCTTTGGAGGATCGCTTCGAAGGAGCTGCCTGCGGGAAGGGGTTGGACAGGCGAGGCGGCCGGGGCTTTCCCCTTCTCGAGAGCAGAAGGTTTGGGCCTCTTCAGCATTCGGAGAGGAGGAAGGGTGACTTTCCGCTTCTTGGCTGGTGGCGGCAAAGGAGGGGCTGGATCGTTTCGGCAGGCACTGGCGCTAGCTTCCGCGAGCGCAAGGGAGCCTCTCACGGCCAGACCCTCGACACCCCGGCCTTCAGCGAAGGGTTGGCGCAGAGGGACCTCCCGCTCTCCTGCAAAGTTAAAACACTTCAGCGCAAGGAGATCTTTGATAAAAGAGGGAATCTGAGGCGAGACCGTACCTTCGCCTGAGTGAACGAGTGGGAGGGAGTCGACGTCTCGCCTGAGGTAGGGGACATCGAACTCCTTGGTTCCAAAGAATTCCAGGATTGCGCTCTCGCGCGATCCCAGAGTAGGCGGATTGTAGGCCGCGTCCTCGTACTGAACGGGCTGAAGCGGGATGTTGCCGAAGTCCCCGCTGACATAGACGAATTTCTCGCCCCAGTGATGGTGCTTGTTGGCGAGACCGGTAACCTCGAGCAGTTGCCCGGAGAAGAAACCCACCCCTCCCTTGGCGCGGAAGTTGAATAGCTTCCGGAAGATGGGCAAACTGAACTCGATCCTCTCGGATCGCATATAGCATATGAATGCTATAAGGATCGCGACTGAGTTCGGGTTCAGTTGGGCGGAAACCACCCCATAATAACGAAGAGCAAGCCGAACCTCCGGCCAAAGGGGAAGGCGGAAGCCCACCTCGAAATGCTCGAGGGGGATGGCGAGTTCTCCCGCCTCCGGAGTATTCACCTTATCGTGATTACCCGGGTTCCGCGCCGAGAAGCCAGCGGGAATATAGCGGTCAACGATCAGGTTATATTCGTCCAGGGTGAGCTTGCAGGAAGGGAAGAGGTGTTTTTGGAAAGCTTCCGCGCAGTGGGCGCGACCCTTGTTCTCGCCAGGCATGGTGGGTTCGCGAGTGAGAGCGAGAGCTGGAAAAAGGTCGAAGCGGAAGCAAGAGCGCGAGAGCAAGGAAGGAAGGCTGAGGTTCCGGATCGAAGAAGTAAATGCGGTTGGTAGACTTCTCTATTTATAGGGGATCGTAATCATCATGGATCCATCCGACAGAGAGAGAAAGTGACAGTGGAGTACAGCTGTCAGAATCCGGGCTAACGGCGCCTCGATTTTCCCCCTCGGGATGGCAGCGGTCAACGGTCGTTCCTGTTTTCGACGCAACTATCTAGATTGGCTCAAGCCTCCTAGACTGGCGCAAGCCTCCTAGACTGGTGCAAGCCTCCTAGATTGGCGCAAGCCTCCTAGATTGGCGCAAGCATCCTAGATTGGTGTAAGCGCCTCAATTTAAAAGCCTCGCAGAGCAATAAAAAGAAAAAAAAGAGACATCGGTAACAGTGAGGTTCTCGCCAACGAAAGTTGGATAAACTTAATTAACAGTAATGTTTATTACAGATACATTGATAAAAGAGATTCAAGCGAGAAGTCTAATAGGGCTTCCAATACCACCGTCCTCGTTCTCGCCGCCTAGTTCTTGGAGGCACCAGCGGATTGAAATAAGACGATAGGGTGGTACACCCAAGGTTGATCTGCCTGGCATGATCTCGGATCTGCGAGATGCATCTCCCTGGCGAAGACTCGGCGGAAGGCCCTCCCAGACGATCAGCCTCACCTAAGAAGAAATCCCGCTCCAGAGTCTCCAACCTTTGCTCCACAGATTCGCGGAACGCTTTTGCTGCGGCAGAGTGAGCACGATCTCGCCGGATGAGCCTGGCCAGGATAGCCGAGATCTTCCTCCTCCTCCCCTTCGCGCTCCCGGCGCTGTTCAATATTCCTTCTATCTCGCCAGACGAAGGGAGGGGAGAATCTTCCTCTTCTTCATCGTCATCATCTTCATCATCATCTTCTTCTTCCCGGTTAGCTTCCGACCGCAAGCCGGGATCACCTGCAAAGGAAACGCACGAGAATTTTGGTCAAGGCATGACAATCAATAGTCCAGAAAAGTTTTCGCATACCTGTGGCTGGGCGAGAACCGTCAACCAAAGTTGGACGAGAAGGCCCGGCCCCTCCGTTGGTTCCATAAAGGAGGTGAAGAGGCTTGCCAAGCCCCGGGCGGAAGGGCTCGTGCACGATGGTCCCGACCTGGCCAGAAGCTCGTGGGGAGTTGTCTTCTCCCAAGAGATGATCGGCATCCTTGGGAGTAGCGGAGGGATCAGAGGCCGTCCCTCCCGCCTGCAGGGTAGGATTGGTCACCAAGGGAGGCAATTCCACAGTTCTCGCTTCTACTTCCCTGGCGGTTAGGCCCGGGTCAGCGGGAGCGGGCACTGCGAGAAGATAGTTCAGAAAAGAAAAGGCAGGGTTGACATATCGACAGTAGCAAAACGTACCTGTCGTTTCGGTCTCGGCTGGAGGAATTGCGTCTGAGACCCGTGTTTGGTCCTTTGGGGAATGAGCGGGCAGGTTCGAAGAACTTGGCGGGATCTCGGCGTCATCGTTAGGAGCGGATTCCTGCGAAAGCGTACTTTAATCATCGGATCTAGTGCACAATCAGCTCGGTAGGCACGGTTGAAGGGCTTACCTTCTGCGGGGAAGGATCCCCGACAGGATTGGGAGTGGGGGAAGGAGGATCCCTGTTCTCGCGAGAAAGGTCCCGCCGGACCACCTTCGCCCTTTTCTTTTCCTTCTTCTTCGGCTCGGAAGGCCCGGCGGTTGAAGTCTTTCTCGCTAACCATGGAGCCACCGCCGCACAGTTAGCCAAGGCCCGCGCTTGGGCAGCGGCTAACCGGTCTTGGAGGTCTTGCGGAAGTGGTTTGGCAGCACGTTTGGGATGCATGGTAAGCTCGCGCAAAAATCCCTGAGGCGAGAGCTCAGTTGGAAAGCCGTACTTCAAGGGCAGGGCGTATGGACGCCTATCAGTGCATATTTATAGCCGCAGTAGGACCCACCAAAAGATTCCCTCGGTAGGCGGGCACGTGTCCAGCGAATATTTTGGGGGTTGGACTTGTCTTGTCGAGCGCAGGGCTAGCTCGAAAAGAGCGGGGATTGTGTACAACCCCATATTCGCTGGGTGGGACTCGGAGACACCACTGAGGAATTGGGCTAGCCTCAGGTTAGCCTTGGGTTAACCCTAAGGCATACTGGTGGACTTCTCGTCCTTAAAAGGCTCCCGCCTGGCGGTGGGCAATATCGTTCGCGCCACGACAGGCTTCGGCTCCAAAGCCAGAGGAGCTTCCGCCCTGAAAGAGCTCCCGCCAAGGGCAGGCGAAAGCTGGGGGAACCAGGGCAGATAATCGAGCTCCCGGCAGGAGAGATCGTCGACCGACCAGGGCAGGTAGTCGAGCTCCCGGCAAGAGAGATCGTCGACCGACCAGGGCAGATAATCGAGCTCCCGGCAGGAGAGATCGTCGACCGACCAGGGCAGGTAGTCGAGCTCCCGGCAGGAGAGATCGTCGACCGACCAGAGCAGATAGTCGAGCTCCCGGCAGGAGAGATCGTCGACCGACCAGGGCAGGTAGTCGAGCTCCCGGCAGGAGAGATCGTCGACCGACCAGAGCAGATAGTCGAGCTCCCGGCAGGAGAGATCGTCGACCGACCAGAGCAGATAGTCGAGCTCCCGGCAGGAGAGATCGTCGACCGACCAAAGCAGATGGCTTGACTATGGAAGCTCCCACCTTAGGAAAAGCTCCCGCCTAGGGCAGGCGAGAACGCCTTAGGAGAGCCTTCATTCGCAAGGGCAGCATGACTACCTAGCGCGAGAACCTTTCTGGCAAGAGTTCTCGCCAAGGTGGGCCTAGTGGGGACCCAACGAGAGCCTTCTAGGCCGGGGGTCTCGCCAAGTGGGCCCACGGGGTGGGACCCGGAGTCCAGAGGAGATTATTTTATTATTATCCCGAGGTAAAATTACCCAAATGCCCTTGGGATGACAGCGGGATTTGGTTATTGGCAGACCCCTCAGGGGTATTTCAGTATTTTCAGGTCCAAGGAAGACTATAAAAAGACCCATAGGGGCTCTTTGGAAGGCAATGCCTTTCATTTTACTCTCCAACTCTAGTGCCTTCTGAGGAGCTCCCAGCCCAGCATTTGGCTTTGGAGGGGAAGCTCTTAGAGATCTTCCGGGTGTGTGGTGGGACCTCCCAGCTGAGGCTTTGGGTCAGTCTTTTGACCTTAGCAGCCAGTCAAGGGTCGAGATAAGAGAGAAGTAGGCGTCGGCTGCACTTTGGTTTGTGAACATTCGTTGGGGTCAATTTTGGCTTCAACACTAAGTCCTCTCAGGCGGCCTAGGAAGGAGGAATGAATGAACAAGCTATTCGCTGGCGAGCTCGCGTTCCCGGTGGCCCATTTTGAGGCAGGCCTTCGGCTACCCCTATGGCCGGAGGACCGCCAAATCTTCAAGTATTATGGGGTGGTTCCCGAGCAAATGACCCCGAACTCCATCGCAGTGATCGTCAGGTTCGCCTGCTACCTGCGAGAGGAGAAAATAGAGTTCAACCTCGCGGTATTCCGCAAGCTGTTCTCTTTTCGGGCAAATAAGGACGGGACCGCTTGCTTCGCCAGCAGCCATGTCAAAGTGCGGGAAACCATCAATAAAAGCCACAATTGGCTTAAGAAGTTTATTTTCGTCTAGGGGGACTTCGGAAACGTCCCCTTTCGCCGGTCCAGCTCAGCGAGGCAAGCTACCGCCCCCCGGCCCTAGGGGGTCACGAAGCGGGGTTGTTCGGGTTCTTCGCCAGGAAGAACTTCGAGGTGGCCTACCTCCGTAGGAACCTGAACGACCTCGTCCCTGTCCCGCCCGGTGAAGGTAAGCGGCTCGCCCTATCTACGCATCCTTGAATTCTTCGAATTTTTTCTAAGTTCCACTTCCTGTAGGCAAGCGCGACATCCCTATCTATCCGCCGTTTGAGAGCGCGCGACTCGCTGCCGGCGAGCTAGCGCGGGCCGAGGCGGCGGCTGCCGCCCATTGCGAGTTCTCGACCCCTGTCCCCGCGAAGGGGCCCAGCCACGAACAACCCCAAGATCCGCCATCGCCTAAGAAGTCGAAAAAGGCGGGTGGCTCGCCTCCCCCGGCTCGATACAAGGGTAAGGCCCCGCGAGCCAGCCGTCCGCCGTTCCCGCCCCCGCGGCCTCTCCGGCCGTCAGATCTTCAGGCGGAGAGGCGGGCACGTCGCAGCCTCCAGAGGAGGTACGGCCCGCCAGGAAGGCAATCCCCCGGGGCCATCGTAACTTTGGTTACGGCGAGGGGCCCGCCGACGAGGACGGAGTCTCGCTGCTTCAGTGGGATAAGGAGACCAACAGGGTCTACGTATCCTCGCTGCTGCCGAGCTGGTTGGAGGATGACTCCAACAGCGGGGACGCCTACAACCTCGCTTTTGGCGTCTACGGGCGAGAGGACGCCACCGTTTACGACGAGGAGGCGACTCGGGTGCTGATTTACGAAAGCGTGCGGGCCCAGTTTCGCAGCCTCGAGTTGGCTCATATGGTCGGCCGGCGATGTCTTCGGCTGGACAAGAGTGCTCCATCCCTTACCAAGCTCATCGACGAGAAGGAGGCGGCCCGCCAACTAGCTCGGGAAGAGGCAGACGAGCAGCGGAAGCGGGCTGATGCGGCAGAGGCCGCTCTCGCTCAGTACCTAGGTGGAGCGGTAGGTTCCTTGACTCGCCTCAACCTTTTCTCCCTCCCGCATAACTTAACTTAGTTTTTCTCCTTTTCACAGGACGCGGCGACTGCCAGCCGGCTGGGTACTGAGGTCGCAACCCTCCAACAGGAGAAGCAGGCGCTTCAGAAGCGAGTGGACACGCTGGAGGCTGCGGCAGCCGCCCTGCCGCCATCTACAAGCGGCTGCCAGCTCGCTCATTACAACGATCACTAGATCGAAGAGATGATGCAGAAGAACGTGGCCAACGCTGCAAAGTACACCTTCCGGACGCTACAAAGGGCCAACCTTATTAAGGACAACGGTGCCAAGCTTTTGGCGAGCGAGGTGGTACCGGAGCTGTTCCTTCCGGTACCGGAGCCGGGCGACGGGCCATACCACCCCATATAAGGGCCCGCCGCTCAGGGCTCGCCTCGCCGAGAGCTTGCATTCGTTCCACTTTTTCCGTGGCGGTGACACGGGACAGAGCCCGATTTTTGTAATAGCCTTATCTTTTTTGAATTTCGCCAATGTACAAAATTCTTTTTTATCTGAAATGCGAATATCCTTGTTTCTTGCACTCGCCTCTTGATTCTCGCGCTACTTATGATTTCTTTTATCCTTGAATGTTCTCATGGACGTCGCGACAGTGAGCGAGCGAGTGAGGTCGTCTGCTCGCTTTAAACTCTAATCTTAGGCTTAGGAGCGAGGGGTAGGGGTTGTCGCGGCGCGAGGGAGGGACTTGCCAATTCCATTCGGGATCGCTTACCCATCCGCGTCATTGGGTGGGTGAGAAAAGCCTGGCGCGCGTTTGGACTTTGGGCGAGCCGGCTTCCGGGGGCATTGGCGCGGTCGGGTTATCGCCGCCTGGGCCCTCTTCTCTAGGGGCTCACCGATCTCTAGGCCAGAGCCGACCCCCTTACTCCCCATCATGCCGGGATCCCCTCGTCAACCCGCCAATTCATTCGAGGCTCTCTGTCGAGATAGAGAATCTGCTCGGGGTCTAAGGCAGACTCCTCCGAGAGACATCCAGCCCTGCCAGCTTGATGGGAGCCTTGCAGCGGGATCTGCTCGGAGTCCGAGGCAGACTCCTCCGAGTGTCATCCAGCCCTGCCATCTTGATGGGAGCCTGGCAGCGGAATCTGCTCGGGGTTTGAGGCAGACTCCTCCGAGTGATATCCAGCCCTGCCAGCTTGATGGGGGGGCCTTGCAGCGGGATCTGCTCGGGGTCTGAGGCAGACTCCTCCGAGTGACATCCAGCCCTACCAGCTTGATGGGAGACTGGCAGCGGGATCTGCTCGGGATCTAAGGCAGACTCCTCCGAATGATATCCAGCCCTGCCAGCTTGGTGGGAGCCTGACATCGGGATCTGCTCAGGGTTTGAGGCATACTCCTCCGAGTGACATCCAGCCCTGCCAGCTTGATGGGAGCCTGGCAGTGGGATCTGCTCGGGGTCTAAGGCAGACTTCTCCGAGTGACATCTAGCCCTGTCAGCTTGATGGGAGCCTGGCAGCGGGATCTGCTCGGGGTCTGAGGAAGACTCCTCCGAGTGACATCCTGTAACGTCCCAATTCGCGCTAGGCCCCTCGCACGAGTTTTGAGTCAAGAGACTTGACTCGGGCTCGGGGCGCACTGGCAAAAGGTGTTAAGTGTGTTGGATGGAGTGTAGGGTTGGGTGATATCCAACGGATCGAATAGGAATGGCCTAAGGGAAAATCGTCGAGAATACCTGGTGATTCTCGCCGATTGTCGAGTATCGATGAGAATACTCAACGCTCTCAACGCCAGATTTCCGATAAGTTAGGCTAAGGGAAAATCATCGGGTATCATTGTTGATACCCGACGAATTCGTCGAGAATGCCTGACGATTCTCGCCGATCGTCGAGAATGACAGAAGATTCCCGCCGAATTTGACTTGTGTGTTTTCTTCGCCCAGGCAAATTCGCTGGCTTGCACAGGCGGACCGAACCGGGCTTCGGGATTCGTGCTGGATGATTCCTTGGACCGGGTCACTTCAATATGACCCATTATGAGCGGTCTAATGGGGCGTTGACACGTGGCAGAAGATGTAACCTAATACATCGGCTTATAAAGGAACGTTAAAGCCAAACCCTAGCCTTGCGCCGATCAACCCTTGCCGTCATCGTGGATCTCGCGAACCGTCGAAGCCGAGGGAAGTCGGAGCTCTTGGAGGCGCCCTTCTCTCGATCTCTCTTTCTCTTTCCTTTGCCGTGAAGAACAAGCACCAAGCAAGGGATGCCGCAAAGAAGAACGACTAGATCCATGGCCGGGAATGTTGGTACCGCGGGAAACGAGGTGAGCTTTCTCCCCTCTCCCTTGGTGCTAGATCTGTAGTTAATATTCTAGGAGAGACATCGACTCCATAGAGTCTTGATGGTGAGGAGGAGATTTCTTAGGAAAAGCCATGCCTAGGTTATTTTCTAGGCTTTAGTCTTCTTCAACCTCTTCATCATTCAAAGTGAAGATGAGAGAGTGATTCGTGGAGAAGTACGGCTTTGTGAGGGTGAATAAGGGTGGACGAATTTCTGGAGGAGTTTTGGGAGGTTGGTGCAAGGAGGAAGATGAACGGATGCCGTTCATCTCACCTTAAGATGCGTGCAGAAATCTGACTTCTGCACGCAGCGATCTTCGTCGGCAGTTTCGGAGGGGTTCTGTTCATATCTGGGTTTTCGACTCAACATAAAAGTCGTATCCCTCGAAAATAACTTTCCAACGAGTGGTTGCACGTTTCCAGGCGATACCTGTAGCCACGGGAAAGTCCGTTCGAGTCTGCTGCGATTGGGGGAAATTATGTCCAGGAAATCTGTATCCTGTACGCAGCAGATTTCGAGTCGAATTTCTGGTGTGATGCGTCCGGATCTGGGTTTTAGACTCAACATAAAAGTCGTAGCCCTCGAAAATACCTTTCCAAAGAGTGGTTGTACGTTTCGAGGAGATACCTGTAGCCACGGGAAAGTCCGTTCGAGTCTGCTGCGATTGGGGGAAATTATGTCCAGGAAATCTGTATCATGTACGCAGCAGACTTCGAGGCGAATTTCTTGTGTGATGCGACCAGATCTGGGTTTTCAACTCAGCATGAAAGTCGTAGCCCTCGCGAATACCTTTCCAACGAGGGGTTGAGCGTTTATAGCGGATTCCTATAGCTTCTGGAATTCCAGTTTTGGTAGCAAGCTATACAATAATGATGCTCATGTTAACTCATGGTTAAGTGTACTCTTTGTGAAAGTTATGATGTGCAATTTATATCATTTGGCTCCCTTAATTATGATTCTATAGTTAACCTTATGAACGTTGTGATTAGCATTGGTAGCCATCTTGGTTAATGGTGATGTGAATTGAGATAGGATGGCTAATGATCAATGGAGGTTGAGCTTGGTTGTAGAACATATCTATCATGTGATGAATTGAGCTGATCGATTGAATAGATAGTTGTGAATGTGATGAACTCTATTAGGAGAGTATTTTGTACCCGTGATCTGAGCCTAATCGGTTTTGTTGATAACCGATGCTTAGAGATGAAGTCTCCCTACGGGTAGCATCGAGTGAGTTGTGATGGTGAATGTGGTGTGCGACGACTCGATGTGTCGCGATACTGAGATAATGAATGTGGCAGGTCTACGGGCTCGCCAGTCGTCACACCGATGGGAGCAAATAGTTAGACCTTGGGCGGTAGGGCTAGACACTTGGTGTCCATAACCTGAGGTCTCCTCCGCGCCATGAGAACGGTTGGGCTTGCGCCTCGTGCGATTCCGAGGTTCCTTCCAATTCGAAATCAAAGGCCAGGTTGGGCTGTGTTCTTGGTGCACATCTACCCAAGACCCCTTCTGAGCCGTAGTACACATGTGAGCTCCGCTGTTGTGTTCTTAGCGTTGAGGCGTACGGAGGCCTAGGACAGGTAGTGTGGATACCACCTAGTAGTGGAGACGCCCACTCCACTGTCACCGTCTGGCCACGACGGTTGACGCCTGAGAGGTTAGCTACCTGCTCGAAAAGTGGGAACTTCAAGTCTGTGTCGACATAGCAACTTGCATGTGTGTGAACATGGGTCGGTCATTGCATAACATTCATACCATACCATTCATATCATGCACAAGATCCTTATCGTATAAGTTTGTATGGACACTCTTATACGATGAGTTACTTTTCTGTTAAGCCGAACCTTAACTTATAAGTTTGTATGGGCACTCTTATAAGTTAAGTTACTGTTCCTGTTGTAGATTACCTGCTGATTAATTATTTGATTTAATAGAACTGCTAGCTTACTTCATAGAGATATTATTCTTACTAGTTCCTTGTCACCTGCTTGATTACTCTTGTTATATATATACGCAATGTACTTGTTTTCTTTCTCCGCCCGGTGCCGAGGAGTCGCCGGGGGAGCGGATGTGAAGCCACTTAGTCTTTATGACTAACGGTTGCTACGTCTTCCATTTTAGGAGGAAACCCCGCAGATAGACCAGCAGCAGGACATCCAGGCCCGGACGACAGGACCTGAGGTGACGGTACCGTCGATACCGTCCGTGACAGTTGTGAGTGTTTTGTTGTAGCCTTCTTGGCAAACAGTTTTTAGACTCTTATATTTTAGAAGTTCGTTATGCTTCTTATTTTTCGCTTCATTTTGGACTTAAAACAATGTGTGAATTGACTTTTCTTATGATTGGGTTGGCATAGTACATTGATATTGGTTGTAGCCGGCGGAATAGGTGCCTTGTAATACAGACTAACCCGTGTGTTAGAGCTACCACAAGGCGGCTACTCTGGGCACAAGACTCCCCTCGTGTCGTGTTTTGTGTTCCGGGAGGGGGGGTCTTACAAATGGTATCAGATTATCGTGATCCTCACCTAAAGAAGTCATTTAACAATGGGCCACTCCCGTTCGATTAGTCAGCTTGGGGACAAACTGACTTAGCGGAAGCAGTGGAGTTTGTCCAACTTTGACCTTAGTTTTAGCCAACCTGACCCTAGTTCGTACCTTATGCGTAGGTTCCAGCGCAGGTGGAGACGGTTGGGGGTACTCCTACCCCTTCCGTTCCTTCATAATTCCAACAGTCAGAGCTGGGGCAAACGCTGTCAGCAATATTAGATGCTTTTAGAGCCCAACAACCTCCGGTGCAGCAATAAGCTCCGGGCTCCAACTGGTTGAGCACCTTCCGTGCCCTGTCCCCTCCTGCTTACCTAGGGACATAGTCGGCGGTGCGCACCGAAGAGTGGATTGATACCGTTGAAGAGCTGATGGCCAGTATAAGATGCCCGAGCAATATGGCAGTGACCTTGGTGGTGACGTTGCTGGAGCTGCACGCCAAACGATGGTGGAAGTCCCTCATGGGCTCCACCTTTCGAGGGCGAGTGTACACAGAAATTAGTTGGAGTGAATTCTCGGAAGCTTTCTTGGAACATTTTATCCCCTCTTCCGCACGGGATGGACATGAGGAGAGATTTTTACAACTGAAGCAGGGATCGAAATCGGTGACGGAATACCAGCAAGAGTTCCAACACCTCGCTAGGTTTGCCGATTCTTATGACTTGGATGATAGAGGCTATGCGAAGCGCTTTTACAAAGGGTTAAGGGACCCTCTGAGACAGGCCCTTTTGTTTATAGCTGACGCTAGCCTGGCGGAAATTATTGACATGGCAAAGAGACTAGAGGCAGATCACATGGAAAGTAATAAGAGAGCTGCAGAAGAGGTGATGGAAGTCGGCCCCAGTAATAGAAGGAGACATGATCATGGTAGAGGAAGAGGAAATCAGAGAGGCGGCCGGTGGTTCAACCGGAACTATAGAATAGAGCACCCGATTCTGCAGCCACCAGCTTTGCCTCCACCACCACAACAACAACAATTTCAACAACCTGGGGGCCGACAAGACATAGTGTGTTTTGAGTGCAACCAACTGGGGCACGTCCGACGTTTCTGCCCGCGGTTGTTCGCGAATGCTCCTCTTGCTCTCCCTCCAGCAGCTCCTTGTGGACGGGGGCATATGCGTGGTCGGGGACGGGGACCACCAGGGAGAAATTAGGGACATGCGCGGGAGCAGGTGTTCGCATTGGATATGACCCAAGCGCGGAACCTGCAAGAGGTTATCGCAGGTACGTACTGAGTTTATTAATAGTGCTCGAACATGTTTCTTTTTATGATACATGGAACATGCACATCCCTAGCTAGTGGTTATATCTTGATATTTTAGGCACCATCATGGTTAGTGGGAGCCCCGCTTATGCGTTATTTGATACGGGCGCATCTCACACGTTCATTTCGGCGGACTTCGTGAAAGACTTAGAGAGGGTGCACCATTTCACTGGCACTACGCAAAGGGTGCGTCTCCCGAATGGATCCGAAATGACGTCGTCTGCCAGCTGTGACTTCGACACGCTCATAGGAGTGAAGTTCTTTGAAACTGCAGCGACAGTATTGAAGATTCCGGAGTTCGACCTCATTTTGGGCATGCATTGGTTAGACTGGCACCATGCCGGAATTAATTGTGCGGAGAAGCAAGTTACCTTGAGGCATGGAGACTCGGAAGTCGTCTTCCAAGGTATTAGATTCGCACCTCGTAAACTGTTATCTTCAATTCAGGTTATAAAATCTCATATGGAGGGGGACGAAGTCTATGTAATTTGTTTCGAGTTGAAGAAGATGGCATTAGATGTCAAAGATGTGCGGGTGGTGCGGGATTTCCCCGAGGTATTCCCCGAGAAATTGCCGGGACTACCCCCGCATAGGGAGGTGGATTTCCAAATCAAGCTAGTTCCGGGTGCCAAGCCCGTTTCACGGGCTCCTTACCGAATGGCTCCGAAGGAACTTGCGGAGTTTAGAGTCTAACTTCAGGAGTTGGTGGAAGTAGGCTTCGTTCGCCCAAGTTCGTCACCTTGGGGAGCTCCTGTTTTGTTCGTTAAGAAGAAGGACGGCACCCTACGGTTGTGCATAGATTATCGAGAATTGAATCGGTTAACGGTGTGGAACACCTACCCTCTACCCTGCATCGATGAACTATTTGATCAGTTGGTGGGATCACATTGGTTCTCCAAGTTGGACCTGCGGTCGGGGTATTATCAGCTGAGAATACAAGAGGACGATATTCAGAAAATGGCGTTTAGCTCGAGATACGGCCTATATGAGTTCACCGTGATGTCATTCGGGCTCATGAACGCCCCTTCAGCCTTTATGAGTTTGATGAACAAGGTGTTCGGCCCCTATTTGGACATCTTTGTCATCGTGTTCATCGATGACATTCTGGTCTACTTCAAGACAGAAGCGGAGCACGCCGAACATCTAGCCTTAGTACTGGAGAAGTTAAAGGAACACGCTTTATTTGCCAAGTTCAGCAAATGCGAGTTTTGGCTCCAAGAGGTTGCCTTCTTGGGCCATGTGATTAGTGGGGCTGGGCTAGCGGTGGATCCGGCCAAGGTGCGGGCCGTGAAGGAATGGTCGCCATTGAAGTCAGCGGCCGGCGTACGGAGCTTTCTTGGACTTGCCGGGTACTATCGCAAGTTTGTGAAAGGCTTCTTGAAGGTCGCCCTTCCCCTTACCACACTGACGAAGAAAGGTGTGCCGTACGAATGGACACCCCAGTGCGAAGCTGCGTTCCAAGAGTTGAAGGACCGGCTCACGACCGCACCCATCCTAGCCCTCCCGTCGGGGAAGGAAGGCTTTCAAGTTTACACGGATGCGTCGTACCAAGGGATGGGAGCCGTGTTGATGCAGAATGGGCACGTGATTTCTTATGCTTCAAGACAGTTGAAGAAGCATGAAGCCAACTATCCGGTGCATGATTTGGAGTTGGGAGCGGTGGTGTTCGCCCTGAACATTTGGAGACACTATCTGTATGGCATCCACTGCGAGATCTTCTCGGATCATAAGAACTTAAAGTACGTCCATACTCAAAAGGAGTTGAATTTGAGACAACGGCGGTGGTTGGAGTTTTTGTGTGACTACGAATTCACCTTGAACTACCACCCCGGAAAAGTTAATTCTGTAGCTGATGCCTTGAGTCGAAAAGTACCGGGATCGAGCACGGAGTCCCGTTTGATGAGTATGGAGTTAGTCCGGATACTTAGGGAGATGGAGATCACGTTGGTATTTCAGGATCAACCGGAAGAGTATACGGAATACTTGGCCGCGATGAGTATAGTTTGCAACATACGGGACCGGATTCGGATGGAGCAGAAGGAGGATGTGGCTCTAATTCCGGTTTTCAAGTCAATTGAGGATGGGACGATGGAAGAGTACTTCTTAAAAGACGGCCTCGTCCATTTTCGTGGACGGCTTTATATCCCCGAAGGTGGACTTATTCGAGAGGATATCCTAAAGGAGGCTCATTGCTCCCAATATTCAATACATCCTGGGATCGCAAAAATGTACACCGATCTGCGGAAGACGATATGTTGGCCGGGCATGAAGAGGGATGTCAAGTATTTTGTTATGCATTGTGTGGCCATCCAAATGGTGAAGGCAGAGTGCAGAAGTCCCGGTGGAATGTTACAGTCATTGCCCATCCCAGAATGGAAGTTTGAGGATATCTCCATGGACTTCATCCACGTATTACCTCGCTCACGCTCGGGGAATGATTCGGTGTGGGTGATTGTCGATCGCTTGACCAAAGTAGCCCGGTTTATCCCAATGAAGAAGGAGGCGCATGTGGATGTTTTGGTGCGCCTATTCGTAGAACAGTTTGTGCAGTATCATGGAGTGCCGAAGACTATCGTCTCTGACCGAGATGGCCGGTTTACGTCAAGAGAATGGAGGGCTGTACAGGCTTACTTGGGCTCGCGTCTCACTTTCAGCACAATTTTTCATCCTCAGACGGACGGGCAATCTGAACGGACCATTCGAACATTGGAGGACCTGTTGAGATTGTGTGTGATAGATAGGGGAGAGCCGTGGGAAAGACTCTTGCCCTTAGTGGAATTCTCCTATAACAACAGCCATCAAGATAGCATTGGTATATCACCCCATGAAGCTCTATACGGAAGGAGGTGTAGGACCCCCTTGTCCTGGGTGCAAGACGAAGACCCGAAGGCATTGGGCATAGAGTATATTGATGATACTGATGCGGTAGTCAGATTGATACGGGATCGTATGCTTGAGGCTCAGAGTCAGCAAGCAAGGTATTATAACGCGAAACACCAAATGATGGAATTTCAAGTGGGAGACAGGGTGTTTCTGAAAATCCGGCCGATGCATGGAGTATCACGAGTACGAGGCGTGAAGAAGCTAAGCCCAAGGTACGTTGGACCTTATGTCATAGTGGAAAGGATTGGCCCGTTGGCCTACCGGTTAGAGTTGCCACCAGAACTGGGGAACCTCCACGACGTGTTCCATGTATCATCTCTCCGGAAAGCATTGATGCGGCCCAACCAATACACCCCCATAACTGATGGTGCTGTGTCGTCTGATAGGTCTGTGCGATTGGAGCCGGTGCGGATCGTGGACAACGAGGTTAGAGCTCTGCGCCGTAAAAGTTTGCCTCTGGTGAAGGTGCTATGGTCTAATCATGAGAAGGAAGAATTTACTTGGGAGCCGGTGGACTTAATGCGGAAGCGCTACCCGGAGCTGTTCTCCCAAGGTAACATTTTATATAGCGCATATTATTTTGTACTTGCATCCCCATAGCCCTAGCCTGATTTCGGGGACGAAATCTTTTATTTTGTTTATAGGATTTGTAACGTCCCAATTCGCGCTAGGCCCCTCGCACGAGTTTTGAGTCAAGAGACTTGACTCGGGCTCGGGGCGCACTGGCAAAAGGTGTCAAGTGCGTTGGATGAAGTGTAGGGTTGGGTGATATCCAACAGATCGAATAGGAATGGCCTAAGGGAAAATCGTCGAGAATACCTGGTGATTCTCGCCGATCGTCGAGTATCGATGAGAATACTCAACGCTCTCAACGCCAGATTTCCGATAAGTTAGGCTAAGGGAAAATCGCCGGGTATCATTGTTGATACCTGACGAATTCGTCGAGAATGCCTGACGATTCTCGCCGATCGTCGAGAATGACAGATGATTCCCGCCGAATTTGACTTGTGTGTTTTCTTCGCCCAGGCAGATTCGCTGGCTTGCACAGGCGGACCGAACCGGGCTTCGGGATTCGTGCTGGATGATTCCTTGGACCGGGTCACTTCAATATGACCCATTATGAGCGGTCCAATGGGGCGTTGACACGTGACAGAAGATGTAACCTAATACATCGGCTTATAAAGGGACGTTAAAGCCAAACCCTAGCCTTGCGCCGATCAACCCTTGCCGTCATCATGGATCTCGCGAACCATCGGAGCCGAGGGAAGTCGGAGCTCTTGGAAGCGCCCTTCTCTCGATCTCTCTCTCTTTTCCCTTTGCCGTGAAGAACAAGCACCAAGCAAGGGATGCCGCAAAGAAGAACGACTAGATCCATGGCCAGGAATGTTAGTACCGCCGGAAATGAGGTGAGCTTTCTCCCCTCTCTCTTAGTGCTAGATCTATAGTTAATATTCTAGGAGAAACATCGACTCCATAGAGTCTTGATGGTGAGGAGGAGATTTCTTAGGAAAAGCCATGCCTAGGTTGTTTTCTAGGCTTTAGTCTTCTTCAACCTCTTCATCATTCAAAGTGAAGATGAGAGAGTGATTCGTGGAGAAGTACGGCTTTGTGAGGGTGAATAAGGGTGGACGAATTTCTGGAGGAGTTTTGGGAGGTTGGTGCAAGGAGGAAGATGAACGGATGCCGTTCATCTCACCTTAAGATGCGTGCAGAAATCCGACTTCTGCACGCAGCGATCTTCGTCGCCAGTTTCGGAGGGGTTCTGTTCATATCTGGGTTTTCGACTCAACATAAAAGTCATAGCCCTCGAAAATAACTTTCCAACGAGTGGTTACACGTTTCCAGGCGATACCTGTAGCCACGGGAAAGTCCGTTCGAGTCTGCTGCGATTGGGGGAAATTATGTCCAGGAAATCTGTATCCTATACGCAGCAGATTTCGAGTTGAATTTCTGGTGTAATGCGTCCGGATCTGGGTTTTAGACTCAACATAAAAGTCGTAGCCCTCGAAAATACCTTTCCAAAGAGTGGTTGCAGGTTTCGAGGAGATACCTGTAGCCACGGGAAAGTCCGTTCGAGTCTGCTGCGATTGGGGGAAATTATGTCCAGGAAATCTGTATCCTGTACGCAGCAGACTTCGAGGCGAATTTCTGGTGTGATGCGACCAGATCTGGGTTTTCAACTCAACATGAAAGTCGTAGCCCTCGCGAATACCTTTCCAACGAGGGGTTGAGCGTTTATAGAGGATTCCTATAGCTTCTGGAATTCCAGTTTTGGTGGCAGGCTATACAATAATGATGCTCATGTTAACTCATGGTTAAGTGTACTCTTTGTGAAAGTTATGATGTGCAATTTATATCATTTGGCTCCCTTAATTATGATTCTATAGTTAACCTTATGAACGTTGTGATTAGCATTGGTAGCCATCTTGGTTAATGGTGATGTGA
The DNA here is from genome assembly GCA_039513925.1 of Platanthera zijinensis. Taxonomy (NCBI): domain Eukaryota; kingdom Viridiplantae; phylum Streptophyta; class Magnoliopsida; order Asparagales; family Orchidaceae; genus Platanthera; species Platanthera zijinensis. The sequence continues at coordinate 47,776,566 of CM077082.1, forward strand.
ATTGAGATAGGATGGCTAATGATCAATGGAGGTTGAGCTTGGTTGTAGAACATATCTATCATGTGATGAATTGAGGTGATCGATTGAATAGATAGTTGTGAATGTGGTGAACTCTATTAGGAGAGTATTTTGTACCCGTGATCCGAGCCTAATCGGTTTTGTTGATAACCGATGCTTAGAGATGAAGTCTCCCTACGGGTAGCATCGAGTGAGTTGTGATGGTGCATGTGGTGTGCGACGACTCGATGTGTCGCGATACTGAGATAATGAATGTGGCAGGTCTACGGGCTCGCCAGTCGTCACACCGATGGGAGCAAATAGTTAGACCTTTGGCGGTAGGGCTAGACACTTGGTGTCCATAACCTGAGGTCTCCTCCGCGCCATGAGAACGGTTGGGCTTGCGCCTCGTGCGATTCCGAGGTTCCTTCCAATTCGAAATCAAAGGCCAGGTTGGGTTGTGTTCTTGGTGCACATCTACCCAAGACCCCTTCTGAGCCGTAGTATATATGTGAGCTCCGCTGTTGTGTTCTTAGCGTTGAGGCGTACGGAGGCCTAGGACAGGTAGTGTGGATACAACCTAGTAGTGGAGACGCCCGCTCCACTATCACCGTCTGGCCACGACGGTTGACGCCTGAGAGGTTAGCTACCTGCTCGAAAAGTTGGAACTTCAAGTCTGTGTCGACATAGAAACTTGCATGTGTGTGAACATGGGTCGGTCATTGCATAACATTCATACCATACCATTCATATCATGCACAAGATTCTTATCGTATAAGTTTGTATGGGCACTCTTATACGATGAGTTACTTTTATGTTAAGCCGAACCTTAACTTATAAGTTTGTATGGGCACTCTTATAAGTTAAGTTACTGTTCCTGTTGCAGATTACCTGCTGATTAATTATTTGATTTAATAGAACTGCTAGCTTACTTCGTAGAGATATTATTCTTACCAGTTCCTTGTCACCTGCTTGATTACTCTTGTTATATATATATGCATTGTACTTGTTTCCTTTCTCCGCCCGGTGCCGAGGAGTCGCCGAGGGAGCGGATGTGAAGCCACTTAGTCTTTATAACTAACGGTTGTTACGTCTTCCATTTTAGGAGGAAACCCCACAGATAGGCCAGCAGCAGGACATCCAGGCCCGGACGACAGGACCTGAGGTGACGGTACCGTCGATACCGTCCGTGACAGTTGTGAGTGTTTTGTTGTAGCCTTCTTGGCAAACAGTTTTTAGACTCTTATATTTTAGAAGTTCGTTATGCTTCTTATTTTCCGCTTCGTTTTGGACTTAAAACAATGTGTGAATTGACTTTTCTTATGATTGGGTTGGCATAGTACATTGATATTGGTTGTAGCCGGCAGAATAGACGCCTTGTAGTACAGACTAACCCGTGTGTTAGAGCTATCGCAAGGCGGCTACTCTGGGCACAAGACTCCCCTCGTGCTATGTTTTGTGTTCCGGGAGGGGGGTCTTACACATCCAGCCCTGCCAGCTTGATGGGAGCCTGGCAGCGGGATCTGCTCGGAGTCTGAGGCAAACTCCTCCGAGTGACATCCAGCCCTGCCAGCTTGATGGGAGCCTAACAACGGGATCTGCTCGGGGTCTGAGGCAGACTCCTCCGAGTGACATCCAGCCCTGCCAGCTTGATGGGAGCCTGGCAGCGGGATCTGCTCGGCGTTTGAGACAGACTCCTCCGAGTGACATCCAGCCCTGCCATCTTGATGAGAGCCTGGCAGCGGGATCTGCTCGGGGTCTGAGGCAGACTCCTCTGAGTGACATCCCGTCTTGCCAGCTTGATGGGAGACTGGCAGCGGGATCTGCTCGGGGTATGAGGCAGACTCCTCTGAGTGACATCCAGCCCTGCCAGCTTGATGGGAGCCTGGCAGCGGGATCTGTTCGGGGTCTAAGGAAGACTCCTCCGAGTGACATCTAGCCCTGCAAGCTTGATGAGAGCCTGGCAACGGGATCTGCTCGGGGCCTGAGGCAGACTTGCGTTTGCGCTTCTCATCGTCGGGGCACAAGTTCATCAACAGAAGCTTTATTAGAAAACTAAAGCAACGTTTACATGACTCAGGGGAAAAAACGCTTCAAGTCATCACCACTCCAGGCGAGACTCAGGGTCTCGCCCTCTACATTCCGGAGGCGGTACCCTCCTGACTTCAATGCCTCCTGTATGACGTATGGTCCCTCCCAGTTAGGATTGAGCTTCCCCACGGTGGCTGACCTTCCTGCGGCATCCACCTTTCTCAAGACCAAGTCCCCTTCCGCGAATTGTTTGACTCTGACGTGCTTGTCGAAGTATTTGGCCATTCTCCTCTTCACTTACTCTTGCCTGATGGCTGAGAGATCTCGCGATTCCTCAACCATGTCGAGTGAGAGCCGCAACTCCTCCTCATTCTCGGTCCTCCATTCCTCTCTGCCCTCTCCAGCCTCGACCACCCGGGGGGTTCGAACCTCGAACTCTACTGGAAGCACCGCCTTGCACCCATGAGAGAGCTTGAAAGGAGTCTCTCCTATCGCCGTATTAGGTGTGGTTCTAAGGGCCCAAAGGACCGAAGGGAGTTGCTCCACCCAGCTTCCTCTCAGATTCTCTACCTTCTTTTTGAGGAGGTTAACAATGATCTTGTTCGCCGCTTCTACCTACCCGTTGCTCCTAGGGTGATGAATCGAGGCGTACCTAAGGTCGATCCCAAGCTGTTCGCAAAAGCTGATGAACTCGGCACTAGCGAACTGAGGGTCATTGTCCATGACGATGGCCTGAGGCAACCCATGACGACAGATAATCTCCCCCATACAAAGTTTCTGATGACCTGGGAGGTTACCTTGGCCAACGCCTTAACTTCCAACCACTTAAAGAAGTAATCAATCATTACGAGCAGGAACCTTCTCTGGCCGCTAGCCTGGGGGAAGGGCCCAACCAAGTCCATTCCCCAGATGGAAAATGGCCAGGGGCCGTGATACTCCTGAGGCGTTGGGACGGCTGTAGCTGGAGGGGGGCGAACAGCTGGCACTTGTGGCATTCCTTCGCGAACTTCGCCACATCTCAGCTCAGGGTCGGCCAAAAATACCCCTGCCTGATGATACGACCTTCCAAGGTTCGACTCCCGGAATGGATCCCGCACTCCCCGGAGTGAGTTTCTTCCAAGATCCTCGAGACCTCCCCCTCGGCCACGCAGCGCCCCAACATCCTGGAGAGGGTCTTTCAGTATAGCTGGCCGTCTCGCATGATATAATATGCTGACTTGTACTTGAGCCTTTTCCTGTTTATCCCTTCTGGATACTCCCCAGTGGACAGGTACGTCGTGAAGGGATCCATCCACGATGGGTGCTGCTCCACCTCCATCAGTTCCCCCTCTTCGATGGATGGGTGGAAGAGATCTGTGAGGGTACCCCCCCCCCACCCCCCACTCGGGGGCCATGCTTTACCAGCTGATCTACTTGCTCGCTCTCTTCCCTGGGCACGTTTCGAATGGAAAAGGTCTGGAAGGTGCCGATGACTCCCTTTACCTTCGCCAAGTAGAGCTGCAGAGTCGGCTCCCTTGCCTCAAACTCCCTGTTAATCTGAGAAGCCACCACCATGGAGTCAGTGAGGACCTCCACATCATGCACGCCTAGTTCCCTGGCCAAACGCAGACCCGCAATCACGGCCTCGTACTCGGCCTGATTGTTGGTGATGGGGACGTGTATCACCACTGTCTGCTCGATCCTCGTTCCCTGGGGGCTCGCCAAGATGATTCCCGCCCTAAGGGAATGCCTCCCTGAAGCACCGTCCACCATGACCCTCCAAGGAACCGGGCAAGTGAGTTTTTCCTCCGCCACCTCGACCACATAGTCAGCCAAGAAGTCGACCATAGATTGGGCCTTGATCGAGAGGCGAGGGACGAAGGAGACGTCAAACTCGCTCAACTCTACCGACCACTTAGCTAAACTGCCCGAATGATCCATTCCTTCGAAGATGCTGCGGAGGGGGTGGTCAGTCACCACTTAGATCGAGTGTGCCTGGAAGTAGGGCCGGAGCCTCCGGGCCGAGATGATGAGGGCGAAAGCCAGCTTCTCCAGGATAGGATAGCGGAGCTCGGCCTTCCTCAACACCCTGCTCACATAATAAACCGGGAGCTGTTTCCTCCCCTCTTCCCGAACTAAGACAGAACTCACGGTCTCCGCCCCAACCCCCAAATACAAGAATAAGTCCTCCCCCTCCTTCGGCCCCTGGAGCAAGGGGGTCATAGTCAACTGCCTCTTGAAGGCCTGAAACGCCTCCTCACACTCCGAGGTCCATTCGAACTTCCGGCCTCCTCTCAAGGTATTGAAGAAGGGAGAGCACTTCTCCCCGGCCCGGGAGAGGAACCTGCTCAACCCCGCCAGCTTCCCCATCAATTGTTGAACCTCCTTTGCATCCTGGGGCGACCCCAACTCCATAATCGCCCGGACCTTGTCGGGGTTGGGTTCTACTCCAGCGGGGGTGAGGAGGTGGCCCAGAAATTTTCCCCTGCTCGCCCCGAAGATGCACTTCCAGGGATTAAACCTCATCTTGTACTCGCGCAAGGTGGTGAAGGTTTCCTCCAGATCCCGGAGGTGAGAGTCGTCGTCTCGACTCTTGATCATGAGGTCGTCAACGTACACTTCCAAGTTCCTTCCCTTCTGCTCTCGAAAGACCCTGTCCATCATTTTTTGATAAGTCGCCCCTACGTTATTTAGCCCGAAGGGCATCATTTTATAACAGTAACATCCATCCCCGGTGATGAAGGAGACATCTTTGATGTCGGGAGGGTGCATCCTGATCTGGTGATAACCTGAAAACGCATCTAAAAAACTCATTACAGGGAAACCGACGGCTGAGTCAACCAGCGCGTCGATTCGAGGCAAGGGGTAACAATCCTTAGGGCATGATTTATTAAGAAGCGAAAAATCAACACACATACGCCACCGGCCGTCTCTTTTTTTAACCATTACAACATTGGAGACCCAGCCGGGGTATTAGATCTCTGATACAAAACCGGCCCTAAGGAGCTTGGCCACCTCCTCTCGAATTGGCTCGGCAAACCTATCCGCGATAGGCCTCTTCTTCTGCTGGACCGGGCGAGCCTCTAGATCCAGGTTGAGGCGATGGCAGGCCACATCGGCTTCGATCCCGGGCATCTCTGCAGCGCTCTAGGCAAAGATGTCCACGTTCCTCTGGATGCACTGCAGCATCTTGCCTTGGGCCTCTAGGGTCAGCCCCCCGCTGACGCGAACCTTCTCCACCTTGCCTCCGAGGGTAAGAACCTCCATCTCCACCACCTCTTCCGCTTCTTCCAGGCGAGGCCTCTCCCCCCATTCCTCAACCTCCCCTCCTCCTGAGGCGAAGGCTTCTGCTTCGGCTTCTTCCACGGCCATTGCCTCAGCCGGCTCTTGAGCTTCCTTCACTTCTTCGTTCTGGGCGCAACTCCCCTCCACCTCCATCTCCTCCGGACCAACCCTCTGCTCTGCCTCCTCTATCCTTCTCCCCATCTCTTCAGCGCCCTCCTGCCATGAGATAGAGTTTACGGCGGTGACATAGCACTCCCTTGCCATCTTAGGGTCTCCGCGGACCCTGATCTTGACCCCCTCGACGTTGAACTTTAGGTATTGGTAGAAGGACGAGGGGATGTAATGGAAGGCGCTAATGAGGGGCCTCCCGAAGATGGTGCTGTAGCTACTAGGGGCATCCACAATGACGAACTTATAATTGTGGGACTGCCCCCTCCCCCCCAGAGAGACTTGGAGTCCGACCCCTCCCTCGACTTCCTTCCTCTCCCCTGAGAAGCCAAACAGGGGCCCATCTGAGGCCTACACCCTTCTGGCCTCCACCTTCATCGCGTCAAATGCCTTCTTGAAGATGACGTTGACGGAGCTCCCGTTGTTGATGAGAATCTGAGAGACGGTGAAATCCTCGATGGCCGTCCGGATGACCAGCGCATCGCAAAAGGGGTCCTCGTTACCCGGCATGTCCTGAGCCATGAAGGTGATTCTCTCTTCCGGGGGCGGGGTTAGGGAAGTGGAGCCAATGCTCAATCGATACATGGTGTGGAGGCTCGCCTTACGGGAAGCCTCGATCCCCCCCCCCCCCCCCCCCCCGTGAATTGCTCCGATCCCTCCCCGGGTTCCCACATCTGCCCGGTCTTCGCACCTGTCCTCCTCTGCCCGAGGCAGGACCTCCTCGATCCGCAATCCTTGGCAGTCTTGCTACTGCTGCAACTCCCTGTTTCCCCTCATCTCGAGGAACTCCGGGCACGTGGTCGTGGCATGCCCCTCCTCCTGATGGAAGTCACAGTAGGTGTACACACACACTCGTTTGAGAAGAAGGATCTTAAGAGTGTGTATTATGACTATTTTCTCTCACTCAATTTTGATAATAAGTATTGTCTTTGCTAGGGACTAACAAAAGTTTAAGTGTGGAGGTGTGATAACTTCTCAAAAAGAAGTTATCTAGCCCAATTTTAGGCTTAATATTTGTTATAAAATGCTTAGAATGATTTTAAATAAAATAGAAATAAAATTAAATTCATATTTATTTATTTTGTGGCTAATTCGGTCTTTTTCCATGGTGTTATTGCGAGAATTGTCAAGGAAATCTGCTTGGAGAAAGAAATCTGCCCAAATATAATAACCAGGAAAGTAGGTCACAATGCACGGGAAAGTAGGTTGTAACGTGGTCTGGACGAATTTCAGAATTTGAATTTTAAAGTTGGCTCCAATTTCAAATATGGAAAGGCGTTTCTTTCCAAAGGGATGGCTACGTTTTTAAGAGGAAAAATCTCCACCAAATCATTCATTCCAAGGCATTCTAAGAGAGAGGAAGAGAGGAAATCAAGAGTTCATCATCTAGGGTTTGTAAAAACCATCCATTGAAAAAGGTGGCTAGAATAAAGAAGATGACGGATCCTTGGGCTAATCGAGCGAGCCACTCCGGAAGGGAAATCCTGCAGCATTTAATCGTTAAATCCATCATGTATTGTAAGATCTCTCCAATCGTTTCACGGTTTTCTTCTATCGCTATGAACTAATTCCTCTAATCTTGTATTGTGAGAGTACTAAGTTGTGTGTGATGACTATTCTCTAATTTTATCTTTGTGAATATTTGGTGAATGCTCTTTATTGAGTTTATGATATTTTATTATGGAACTTGTGGTCAAAGTTTCATCATTTTACCACGCTTTATAAATCGAGAGAGGAGTTGTGTGTGTGCATCATAGATTCGATATAGTATTTGAAGAAAGAAAGAGATTTCCTCTTGATATTAGCAACTTTGGTTTTCGTTCTTCATTCGGTTTCCAATTTCACCCAAGGGGAGATAGTGAGCTAGGGATTTCTTATATCGAGAGATACAGATCTCTATTTTAAAATCATTGCAAGACGTTTCACCACACGTTTTCACAAGGTCACATTTATATGCTCATCGTACTAGACTTAGGAAATCATGGTACAAGATTATTTCTCATAACTGATAACCCAAATATTTTCTCTAGGATCCATAGTTCATTTGAATTAGTAGCTCTCTTTACAGTTTTTATTACTTTAAAAATCACTACTTAAATTCACTTAGATTTAAAGAATCGGCTTAACTGGTATTTGCAAGCACTAAATCTAATACCTCTTAGTGAGAACGATCTTTATTCACTCTTTATTACTTGAACCGGCACGTGCACTTGCGTGTAATACACATACCTGTTTCGGGCATACAGTGGCATCCCTCTAACTAACTCTCCCAGGTAGATAGGAAATATAGCTAGGGTTGGAGATTTCCACCTCTATAAAGAGATTGGTGATACTGAAAAAGTCTTGTTTGGATTCCGCCTCCTTAGGCTGTCTTAGAACTTGAAAGGGCCTTCCCGGAGGAAACTAACAAGAGCAACTTGGTAGAGAGATGAGTCTATATCTTGGATCACTAAGATCTCTTCTTGAAACCTTTCAATAAAGTGAGCAGGAGTCTCACTTTCTCCCTTCTTGATATGAAAGAGAGCTGTCGTGCCACTCTTTTGCTTCTTTTATATAGTGAACCTCAAGAGAAGCTCTCTTCGGAGATATGGAAAGCAAGTAACTAACTGCGGAGGCAACTTGTAAAATCACTCCCGTGCTTGACCATCAAAGGGTATGATAAGAAGTGTGCACCTGATAGCATTTGAAAGTGTTCTCATCGAGACAACTGGTCAAAGGCTTTCAAATGAGAGATCAAACAGTCTCTCCCTGGGAAGACTGGAAGACAGGAGTCCCTGAATCCATTGGGTATAGATTCCCAATGAATTTGATCAACAAAGGAGAAGGCTCCGCACTATCATCAACAACGGGAGGATTAACATAATTCCTTTGCAAGTTCAGGGCTCTCGTTGAACCTCCCTGAGCTACTGCTCCGAAGAAGCCGCAACAGGAAGCTGGAAATTCTTCAACTTGAGGCCGCAAAGGAGTTGTGGGTTGGACAACAAAATGTATTGGAGGAGCTGGAGCTTTCTCAAAAGAAATTTGGAGGCCAGCAGAGGGAGTTGCGGCTATTGCAGTCTGGGTAGCTAACCACTGGGTAAATATGAATAAAGCATGCTTCATGTCCTCCATTTGTCGGGGGGGGGGGGGGGGTCGCCACGAGCTTGCTTGAAATGAAACTCGAGGGCTTCCCAGGTAAGCGCACCACTTGGACTGAATCAGGTCCATACAAGTGAACGTTGTTTGATTTAGCGATCAGACATCTTTAGCTGATCGGTTCCCCAAACAGCATAGATCTGAATGTCGCGTGTTAGTTCTGTAGGTGAAAAAAATGCACTTTCGTAACTTCATGCTAAGGGTCACCGGGAGTGGGGGAGGGGGGACTGCGAGTTGTCGGTTATTTCCGATTAAAGAGTCACAGAAAAGTGGGTCGCATGGCGGTGAGACTAGACCTACCCACGTGGCGAATACCACTCGGGTGAAAAGGGTGCGATTACAAAGGAGAAGAAGGAGCTAGCCGACAAACAGTAGATTGCAAAAGGACTATATTCTAGACCGTTGCAATAGGTGACGAGAGAGAGAATTTAAATGTGTGTCTTTTGGGTACTGTTCACCAATATTTATAGGAGCGGAAGCCTTCCCAAATGGATAGACTCTAAAATTATAGGTTGTCTGAGGTATAGGAGAACCGGGCAGAGATGAGAAATTACAAAATGTGCAAATGACATGAAAAAGAAAAGAGGACTCTGACTATGCAGTCCAGCGGTTAAGCCTAGAGTTTTCCCTTTACTCTTTCTGAAGGTGGACGTTGAGAGGTTTCGGGCTAGTTATTGTTAGGTCAATTGCTAGTCTGCACCCACACAATAGGACAAATCACGTGACTTTTCAGGGGCCCATTCTGAAAAAAAGAATTTAATAAAATAGGACACGTATATTTGCATAATCTAAATCAATATTTGCAACTCTTCAATATTTGTAACCCCCAGATCGATATTTGAAGTCTCATGCGATATATGTACTCATAGTAAAGAAAATAAAAATATTGATTTTTTTAATTGAACTCTTGAATATTCCCAAGCTCTCTAAAAGTGTCTGAGTGACTGATTGGTGTAGAAGTCTGATATATCCACATTTTTTGGCTTTTGTGTATAAAATAAATTATTTTATTGTGTATGAACCCCACTTTTTGTGGGTTTTGGATATATTTTAAGTGTGTATAGAATTATCCATGTATCTATACTATGTTAAAAAGAAGTATGGTGTCAAGGTAAATAAGACATTCATGATAAGGTAAATAAGACATTGGATAAATCTCCACCGTTGGATCAGGATAATCAGGTTTCCGAATATATTAATTTTTAATATTTTAAAATAATAATATTAATAAAATATGTGTTTAATTAAAAAATAATTAACAAAAATTATATATATATAATATTTTAAATTTAAAATAATTTAAAAAATACATGATTAAAAAACATCGGGGGTGGGCAAAGCCCGCCGCCATTGGCCGGATGCTGTCGCACGGGGCACGAGGGTCGGAGGCCTGTGCTTGTCACTCGTGTATATATATATATATATATATATATATATATATATATATATATATGTACCGAATCCTATAGGAATAGAATTCTCGTGCGAATGTGCGAACTACAAAATCCAACCGTCCATTAAAAATCGTGATTTCGCCTTCTTCCTCCAGCGTAACCTATCTCGTTGCTCTTTCTCCCTGACGACAGCCCTCTCCTGGAGACGGCGCTCCCTCCCTCCCGGTGGCAGCTATTCCACATTTTCTTCTTCTAATCTCTATCCCGCATCTCGATTTCATTCCCCCCCCCACGACGCTTTCTCCTGACTGCAGCCCTCTCTCGGCCACGACGCCTTCTCCCTACCGGCATTTTTTCCTTCCCAACTGTTGAAAGACTGCGGCGTGCCTTTCATGACGACGGCCCTCTCCTCCGGCGAATCGAACAGATATCTCCCTCCCGAAGTCCCTCTCTCCCTCCCGCAACAGACAACGCTTCAACACGGTGGATCTATTGCCCATGAGGTCAGACAATTAGATTACTAGGAAATGGATTTGATCTTGATAATATTCTGCATTCTCCTTCATTATTGGAAATGGTTTTGATCTTCATAATATCTATTGCCCATGAGGTCAGACAATGACTTTGATTTCTCCACTTATTAGTACGTATTTTTACTTTAGTGCTAATTTTGTTTGAGTTTATGTTAGGGAGTAATCATGGATGAAAGTGGGAGCTTTACTGGTGTAGTAGAGGAGAAGTTTGACGAGGTAAGTTATCGCTCCAGTCGATATCCAATACAAGAGTAAAGCATTATTTGTATTTTTAAAATTTTTTTTTTTGCTTTTATGTAGAGTTATGAAACTCTAAAACCCCTCAAAGGACAAATATTTGATTCAGTGGAAGAATTTGAAATTTTTTATAAAAACTATGCCCATCATGTTGGTTTTAGTGTACGCAGTTCAACTGCCACTAAAAATAAAAATAATGAACTACAATATAAGTACTTTGTATGTGCAAAGGAAGGATTTAAGATTGAGAAAAAGACTATACAACTGGACAATGATGCTTGCAGAAAATTATCCAATACAAGAGTCGGATGTAAGGCAAGTGCTAGTGTTAAGAGGACAAATGATGGAAAATATGTGTTGTTCACTTTTCATGAAGAGCATAATCACACACTATGTACCCCAAGAAAAAGACATTTTTAAAGATCAAATCGAAAAGTAACAGATGTTCAAAAGGATTTGTTCAAGACATTATGCCGGGTAAATATAGGACCTACACAGGCATTTCACATAATGAAAGAACAAGTTGGAGGCTATGAAAATGTTGGTTTCACCTGCTTAGATGCCAAGAATTATGCCAGAGATCTCAAAGCGTTGATTGCTGATTCTGATGCTCAAATGTTGATACAAAACTTCAAGAAATTACATCAAAAAAACCTATCATTCTTTTATGCTTATGAATTAGATGCTGAAGATCATTTGAAATGTGTGTTTTGGTCTGACGGGATTGCAAGAAATAATAATTCGCTGTTTGGTGATTTGCTTTCCTTTGATACCACATACAATACAAATAAGTATGCAATGATTTTTGCGCCATTTACTGGACTAAATCATCACAGATTATCTATAACATTTGGTGCTGCTCTTCTTGCTAATGAGAAAACTGAATCATTTTCCTGGTTATTTGAGAAATTTTTAGAATGTATGGGGGGCAATGAACCTGTATTGATTGTTACTGATCAGGACCCTGCAATGAGAAGTGCTTTAGAAAAAACATTTAAAACGGCAAAACACCGGTTTTGTATGTGGCATATAATGAAAAAATTGTCTGAAAAAGTTGGCGGTTGTTTAAATGCTAATTCAGTTTTTCAAAGGCGCTTCAAGACATGTGTATGGAATTCCGAGAGTCCAAATGAGTTTGAAACAAATTGGAATGTAATAATATCTGATTTTGAATTATCAAAAAATGATTGGCTATTGCACATGTTTGAGATTCGCAAAATGTGGATTCCAGTATATTTACAGGATATACCTTTATCAGGTTTATTGCGAACAACATCTAGATCAGAAAGTGAAAACTCATTCTTTGGAAACTTCATGAATAACAAATTGGGCTTAATTGAGTTTTACTCAAGGTATGATAATGCAATGGAAGCTCAAAGACAAAAAGAATTGAAGGCTGAGCACGACACATTAAATGGAAAACCAGATTTAAAAACAAGCTTGGCAATCGAGAAATTTGCAAGTTCATTATATACACACAAGAACTTTTATCTATTCCAAGACGAATTATGGGCTTCATGTATAGGTTGCGGGGTGAAACGGGCTCAAGAACTCAGCGACTCATGCATATTCACTATTATCGATAGTGGTAACCCAAATGATAAATACAGGGAAGTTGTTTACAGTTCGTCGAACACAACTTGCAGTTGTAAAATGTTTGAAACTCAAGGCATTCCATGTCGTCATATATTGCTAGTTTTAAAAGGACAAGAAATCAATGAACTGCCAAGTTATTGCATAACTACTAGATGGACCAAACTGGCTACTAACAATCCGATCTTTCAGATAAATTCAAAATTATTTGCTGAATGTTCAGAAAGTGAGCGTAGAAGAAAATTGATTTCAAGCACATGGACCCAACTATCTCGATGTATGGAACTTGCAAAATATAGAGATGAAACTTTGATAGATTTAAGAAATTGTGCTGTAAATTGGGAGAATCGAATGCGTGCAAATTATGACTGTGATGAAATAGATTCCAATTTTGCTTCATTGGACGAATCACAAATCCCAAATCAAATCGAGATTCTTCCACCACAGTATTCAAAAACAAAAGGTAGCGGTAAAAGAATGAGAAGCGGAAAAGAGAAGTCCATTGAAATTAAACAAAAAACGACACGTCTATACAGAAATTGTGGGGAGCAAGCTTTACATGATAGCCGTAATTGTCCAAAGAAATCTACGTTATAACATGTAAGTCAAACAAATCTTTGTCTGCATCTCTAATATATCATTCTATTTAAATTTTACTCATATTGTTTTTTTTTAATTTGTACAGTATTTGGAATTGCTTATACGCCCAGCAAGGATTGCCAAAATCAACTATTGCCAATTTTATGTTACCAGTAGAAGGGAAATCAATCATTGTTAGTTTTATGCGTCCAGCAGCAAAATGAACCATTGACAGTTTTATGTATTGAAACATTTGTTATTCTCTTTTGTTTTTTTATTAATTTTACTCATATTGTTTCTTTTTTTTCATTTGTACAGTATTTGGAATTGCTTATACGCCCAGCAAGGATTGCCAAAATCAACTATTGCCAATTTTATGTTACCAGTAGAAGCAAAATCAATCATTGCTAGTTTTATGCGTCCAGCAGCAGCAAAATGAATCATTGCCAGTTTTATGTACTGAAACATTTGTTATTCACTTCTGGTTTTTTTTAAAGTTGCACATAAAAATCTTATTGGGCAGTGTTTCTATTTATTGCTTAATGTATAGCTGTTTTGCAAAACTGTTCTGTGTAGACCAATTAGATCAAGTGAGAATATAATGAAACTGTTGCAGATAATTAATGGCAGTACACTAAGCCGATATCATTGTGCTTTTTCCAAGATTTTTGTTTAAGTGATTTAGCTGTATCCTTAGAATGATGATATTGATGCAAACTATTAGAGTGAGTTGTGATAACACATGTAGCTCAGTTGAATGGTTGTTGATGGCCAACTCATCCAACATAACTTCAAGCAGACAATTGTTACTAGAGTGGAATTTAAAGTTCATCCTGGAGAGAGCCGCACGGATTCGTGAAATAAACCGACACTGCCCCAGCAAATGAAAAATATTCTCTGGTTGGTTGTATAGCCAGTCATCTGTTGGTAGAAGATTATTCAAGGCGCTCCATATCAACATCAGCATAACTTCAAGCTTGGTTTCTGGACTGATTTCTAATTAGTTTCAAGAATTACTAAATTTTCAACAGCTCTGTTTTTAAACAGGTTTAAAAATTTTTCACTCTAATGCAAGTTCAGAAATTTTTCACTCTAAATTCATATGTTGAAAAATTTCAACAGTCTGAGTAAAGTTTCTCCGGCGGGAGGTAGGTTTTTCTACAGTCTGAGTAAAGTTTCTCCGGCGGGAGGTAGGTTTTTCTACAGTCTGTCGAGGTTAAAGTTCATCATAGTGCTGGTTATTGAGGAGAGAGCGCCCATGTGCGTGAAAGAGGTGCCGTCGGGAGAGAGTGTCGTCGGCGTCGGGAGGGAGAGGCGATATCGGGAGGTAAAGAGCAGCGGACATTGAGCGGGTTTCACAGGAAATGAATAGTGCAGGCGACGTAAAATCACGATTTTTAATGGACGGTCTGATGGCTTTGTTCCCATATTCGCAGAAAGCCCCTTATTCGCACCTGATTCCGGCCCATATATATTCCGAATCCTATAGGAATAGAATTCTCGTGCGAATGTGCGAACTGCAAAATCCAACCGTCCATTAAAAATCGTGATTTCGCCTTCTTCCTCCAGCGTAACCTATCTCGCTGCTCTTTCTCCCTGACGGCAGCCCTCTCCTGGAGACGGCGCTCCCTCCCTCCCGGTGGCAGCTATTCCACATTTTCTTCTTCTAATCTCTATCCCGCATCTCGATTTCATTTCCCCCCCCCCCCACGACGCTTTCTCCTGACTACAGCCCTCTCTCGGCCACGACGCCTTCTCCCTACCGGCATTTTTTCCTTCCCAACTGTTGAAAGACTGCGGCGTGCCTTTCATGATGACGACCCTCTCCTCCGGTGAATCGAACGGATATCTCCCTCCCGAAGTCCCTCTCTCCCTCCCGCAACAGACAACGCTTCAACACTGTGGATCTATTGCCCATGAGGTCAGACAATTAGATTACTAGGAAATGGATTTGATCTTGATAATATTCTGCATTCTCCTTCATTATTGGAAATGGTTTTGATCTTCATAATATCTATTGCCCATGAGGTCAGACAATGACTTTGATTTCTCCACTTATTAGTACGTATTTTTACTTTAGTGCTAATTTTGTTTGAGTTTATGTTAGGGAGTAATCATGGATGAAAGTGGGAGCTTTACTGGTGTAGTAGAGGAGAAGTTTGACGAGGTAAGTTATCGCTCCAGTCGATATCCAATACAAGAGTAAAGCATTATTTGTATTTTTAAATTTTTTTTTGCTTTTATGTAGAGTTATGAAACTCTAAAACCCCTCAAAGGACAAATATTTGATTCAGTGGAAGAATTTGAAATTTTTTATAAAAACTATGCCCATCATGTTGGTTTTAGTGTACGCAGTTCAACTGCCACTAAAAATAAAAATAATGAACTACAATATAAGTACTTTGTATGTGCAAAGGAAGGATTTAAGATTGAGAAAAAGACTATACAACTGGACAATGATGCTTGCAGAAAATTATCCAATACAAGAGTCGGATGTAAGGCAAGTGCTAGTGTTAAGAGGACAAATGATGGAAAATATGTGTTGTTCACTTTTCATGAAGAGCATAATCACACACTATGTACCCCAAGAAAAAGACATTTTTAAAGATCAAATCGAAAAGTAACAGATGTTCAAAAGGATTTGTTCAAGACATTATGCCGGGTAAATATAGGACCTACACAGGCATTTCACATAATGAAAGAACAAGTTGGAGGCTATGAAAATGTTGGTTTCACCTGCTTAGATGCCAAGAATTATGCCAGAGATCTCAAAGCATTGATTGCTGATTCTGATGCTCAAATGTTGATACAAAACTTCAAGAAATTACATCAAAAAACCTATCATTCTTTTATGCTTATGAATTAGATGTTGAAGATCATTTGAAATGTGTGTTTTGGTCTGACGAGATTGCAAGAAATAATTATTCAATGTTTGGTGATTTGCTTTCCTTTGATAACACATACAATACAAATAAGTATGCAATGATTTTTGCGCCATTTACTGGACTAAATCATCACAGATTATCTATAACATTTGGTGCTGCTCTTCTTGCTAATGAGAAAACTGAATCATTTTCCTGGTTATTTGAGAAATTTTTAGAATGTATGGGGGGCAATGAACCTGTATTGATTGTTACTGATCAGGACCCTGCAATGAGAAGTGCTTTAGAAAAAACATTTAAAACGGCAAAACACCGGTTTTGTATGTGGCATATAATGAAAAAATTGTCTGAAAAAGTTGGCGGTTGTTTAAATGCTAATTCAGTTTTTCAAAGGCGCTTCAAGAAATGTGTATGGAATTCCGAGAGTCCAAATGAGTTTGAAACAAATTGGAATGCAATAATATCTGATTTTGAATTATCAAAAAATGATTGTCTATTGCACATGTTTGAGATTCGCAAAATGTGGATTCCAGTATATTTACAGGATTTACCTTTATCAGGTTTATTGCGAACAACATCTAGATCAGAAAGTGAAAACTCATTCTTTGGAAACTTCATGAATAACAAATTGGGCTTAATTGAGTTTTACTCAAGGTATGATAATGCAATGGAAGCTCAAAGACAAAAAGAATTGAAGGCTGAGCACGACACATTAAATGGAAAACCAGATTTAAAAACAAGCTTGGCAATCGAGAAATTTGCAAGTTCATTATATACACACAAGAACTTTTATCTATTCCAAGACGAATTATGAGCTTCATGTATAGGTTGCAGGGTGAAACGAGCTCAAGAACTCAGCGACTCATGCATATTCACTATTATCGATAGTGGTAACCCAAATGATAAATACAGGGAAGTTGTTTACAGTTCGTCGAACACAACTTGCAGTTGTAAAATGTTTGAAACTCAAGGCATTCCATGTCGTCATATATTGCTAGTTTTAAAAGGACAAGAAATCAATGAACTGCCAAGTTATTGCATAACTACTAGATGGACCAAACTGGCTACTAGCAATCCGATCTTTCAGATAAATTCAAAATTATTTGCTGAATGTTCAGAAAGTGAGCGTAGAAGAAAATTGATTTCAAGCACATGGACCCAACTATCTCGATGTATGGAACTTGCAAAATATAGAGATGAAACTTTGATAGATTTAAGAAATTGTGCTGTAAATTGGGAGAATCGAATGCGTGCAAATTATGACTGTGATGAAATAGATTCCAATTTTGCTTCATTGGACGAATCACAAATCCCAAATCAAATCGAGATTCTTCCACCACAGTATTCAAAAACAAAAGGTAGCGGTAAAAGAATGAGAAGCGGAAAAGAGAAGTCCATTGAAATTAAACAAAAAACGACACGTCTATGCAGAAATTGTGGGGAGCAAGCTTTACATGATAGCCGTAATTGTCCAAAGAAATCTACGTTATAACATGTAAGTCAAACAAATCTTTGTCTGCATCTCTAATATATCATTCTATTTAAATTATACTCATATTGTTTCTTTTTTTTTTAATTTGTACAGTATTTGGAATTGCTTATACGCCCAGCAAGGATTGCCAAAATCAACTATTGCCAATTTTATGTTACCAGTAGAAGGGAAATCAATCATTGTTAGTTTTATGCGTCCAGCAGCAAAATGAACCATTGACAGTTTTATGTACTGAAACATTTGTTATTCTCTTTTGTTTTTTTATTAATTTTACTCATATTGTTTCTTTTTTTTCATTTGTACAGTATTTGGAATTGCTTATACGCCCAGCAAGGATTGCCAAAATCAACTATTGCCAATTTTATGTTACCAGTAGAAGCAAAATCAATCATTGCTAGTTTTATGCGTCTAGCAGCAGCAAAATAAATCATTGCCAGTTTTATGTACTGAAACATTTGTTATTCACTTCTGGTTTTTTTTAAAGTTGCACATAAAAATCTTATTGGGCAGTGTTTCTATTTATTGCTTAATGTATAGCTGTTTTGCAAAACTGTTCTGTGTAGACCAATTAGATCAAGTGAGAATATAATGAAACTGTTGCAGATAATTAATGGCAGTACACTAAGCCGATATCATTGTGCTTTTTCCAAGATTTTCGTTTAAGTGATTTAGCTGTATCCTTAGAATGATGATATTGATGCAAACTATTAGAGTGAGTTGTGATAACACATGTAGCTCAGTTGAATGGTTGTTGATGGCCAACTCATCCAGCATAACTTCAAGCAGACAATTGTTACTAGAGTGGAATTTAAAGTTCATCCTGGAGAGAGCCGCACGGATTCGTGAAATAAACCGACACTGCCCCAGCAAATGAAAAATATTCTCTGGTTGGTTGTATAGCCAGTTATCTATTGGAAGAAGATTATTCAAGGCGCTCCATATCAACATCAGCATAACTTCAAGCTTGGTTTCTGGACTGATTTCTAATTAGTTTCAAGAATTACTAAATTTTCAACTGCTCTGTTTTTAAACAGGTTTAGAAATTTTTCACTCTAATGCAAGTTCAGAAAGTTTTCACTCTAAATTCATATGTTGAAAAATTTCAACAGTCTGAGTAAAGTTTCTCCGGCGGGAGGTAGGTTTTTCTACAGTCTGAGTAAAGTTTCTCCGGCGGGAGGTAGGTTTTTCTACAGTCTGTCGAGGTTAAAGTTCATCATAGTGCTGGTTATTGAGGAGAGAGCGCCCATGTGCGTGAAAGAGGTGCCGTCGGGAGAGAGTGTCGTCGGCGTCGGGAGGGAGAGGCGGCATCGGGAGGTAAAGAGCAGCGGACATTGAGCGGGTTTCACAGGAAATGAATAGTGCAGGCGCCGTAAAATCACGATTTTTAATGGACGGTCCGATGGCTTTGTTCCCATATTCGCAGAAAGCCCCTTATTCGCACCTGATTCCGGCCCATATATATTCCGAATCCTATAGGAATAGAATTCTCGTGCGAATGTGCGAACTGCAAAATCCAACCGTCCATTAAAAATCGTGATTTCGCCTTCTTCCTCCAGCGTAACCTATCTCGCTGCTCTTTCTCCCTGACGGCAGCCCTCTCCTGGAGACGGCGCTCCCTCCCTCCCGGTGGCAGCTATTCCACATTTTCTTCTTCTAATCTCTATCCCGCATCTCGATTTCATTTCCCCCCCCCACGACGCTTTCTCCTGACTGCAGCCCTCTCTCGGCCACGGCGCCTTCTCCCTACCGGCATTTTTTCCTTCCCAACTGTTGAAAGACTGCGGCGTGCCTTTCATGACGACGACCCTCTCCTCCGGTGAATCGAACGGATATCTCCCTCCCGAAGTCCCTCTCTCCCTCCCGCAACAGACAACGCTTCAACACGGTGGATCTATTGCCCATGAGGTCAGACAATTAGATTACTAGGAAATGGATTTGATCTTGATAATATTCTGCATTCTCCTTCATTATTGGAAATGGTTTTGATCTTCATAATATCTATTGCCCATGAGGTCAGACAATGACTTTGATTTCTCCACTTATTAGTACGTATTTTTACTTTAGTGCTAATTTTGTTTGAGTTTATGTTAGGGAGTAATCATGGATGAAAGTGGGAGCTTTACTGGTGTAGTAGAGGAGAAGTTTGACGAGGTAAGTTATCGCTCCAGTCGATATCCAATACAAGAGTAAAGCATTATTTGTATTTTTAAATTTTTTTTTGCTTTTATGTAGAGTTATGAAACTCTAAAACCCCTCAAAGGACAAATATTTGATTCAGTGGAAGAATTTGAAATTTTTTATAAAAACTATGCCCATCATGTTGGTTTTAGTGTACGCAGTTCAACTGCCACTAAAAATAAAAATAATGAACTACAATATAAGTACTTTGTATGTGCAAAGGAAGGATTTAAGATTGAGAAAAAGACTATACAACTGGACAATGATGCTTGCAGAAAATTATCCAATACAAGAGTCGGATGTAAGGCAAGTGCTAGTGTTAAGAGGACAAATGATTGAAAATATGTGTTGTTCACTTTTCATGAAGCGCATAATCACACACTATGTACCCCAAGAAAAAGACATTTTTAAAGATCAAATCGAAAAGTAACAGATGTTCAAAAGGATTTGTTCAAGACATTATGCCGGGTAAATATAGGACCTACACAGGCATTTCACATAATGAAAGAACAAGTTGGAGGCTATGAAAATGTTGGTTTCACCTGCTTAGATGCCAAGAATTATGCCAGAGATCTCAAAGCATTGATTGCTGATTCTGATGCTCAAATGTTGATACAAAACTTCAAGAAATTACATAAAAAAAACCTATCATTCTTTTATGCTTATGAATTAGATGTTGAAGATCATTTGAAATGTGTGTTTTGGTCTGACGAGATTGCAAGAAATAATTATTCGATGTTTGGTGATTTGCTTTCCTTTGATACCACATACAATACAAATAAGTATGCAATGATTTTTGCGCCATTTACTGGACTAAATCATCACAGATTATCTATAACATTTGGTGCTGCTCTTCTTGCTAATGAGAAAACTGAATCATTTTCCTGGTTATTTGAGAAATTTTTAGAATGTATGGGGGGCAATGAACCTGTATTGATTGTTACTGATCAGGACCCTGCAATGAGAAGTGCTTTAGAAAAAACATTTAAAACGGCAAAACACCGGTTTTGTATGTGGCATATAATGAAAAAATTGTCTGAAAAAGTTGGCGGTTGTTTAAATGCTAATTCAGTTTTTCAAAGGCGCTTCAAGACATGTGTATGGAATTCCGAGAGTCCAAATGAGTTTGAAACAAATTGGAATGCAATAATATCTGATTTTGAATTATCAAAAAATGATTGTCTATTGCACATGTTTGAGATTCGCAAAATGTGGATTCCAGTATATTTACAGGATTTACCTTTATCAGGTTTATTGCGAACAACATCTAGATCAGAAAGTGAAAACTCATTCTTTGGAAACTTCATGAATAACAAATTGGGCTTAATTGAGTTTTACTCAAGGTATGATAATGCAATGGAAGCTCAAAGACAAAAAGAATTGAAGGCTGAGCACGACACATTAAATGGAAAACCAGATTTAAAAACAAGCTTGGCAATCGAGAAATTTGCAAGTTCATTATATACACACAAGAACTTTTATCTATTCCAAGACGAATTATGAGCTTCATGTATAGGTTGCGGGGTGAAACGAGCTCAAGAACTCAGCGACTCATGCATATTCACTATTATCGATAGTGGTAACCCAAATGATAAATACAGGGAAGTTGTTTACAGTTCGTCGAACACAACTTGCAGTTGTAAAATGTTTGAAACTCAAGGCATTCCATGTCGTCATATATTGCTAGTTTTAAAAGGACAAGAAATCAATGAACTGCCAAGTTATTGCATAACTACTAGATGGACCAAACTGGCTACTAGCAATCCGATCTTTCAGATAAATTCAAAATTATTTGCTGAATGTTCAGAAAGTGAGCGTAGAAGAAAATTGATTTCAAGCACATGGACCCAACTATCTCGATGTATGGAACTTGCAAAATATAGAGATGAAACTTTGATAGATTTAAGAAATTGTGCTGTAAATTGGGAGAATCGAATGCGTGCAAATTATGACTGTGATGAAATAGATTCCAATTTTGCTTCATTGGACGAATCACAAATCCCAAATCAAATCGAGATTCTTCCACCACAGTATTCAAAAACAAAAGGTAGCGGTAAAAGAATGAGAAGCGGAAAAGAGAAGTCCATTGAAATTAAACAAAAAACGACACGTCTATGCAGAAATTATGGGGAGCAAGCTTTACATGATAGCCGTAATTGTCCAAAGAAATCTACGTTATAACATGTAAGTCAAACAAATCTTTGTCTGCATCTCTAATATATCATTCTATTTAAATTTTACTCATATTGTTTCTTTTTTTTTAATTTGTACAGTATTTGGAATTGCTTATACGCCCAGCAAGGATTGCCAAAATCAACTATTGCCAATTTTATGTTACCAGTAGAAGGGAAATCAATCATTGTTAGTTTTATGCGTCCAGCAGCAAAATGAACCATTGACAGTTTTATGTACTGAAACATTTGTTATTCTCTTTTGTTTTTTTATTAATTTTACTCATATTGTTTCTTTTTTTTCATTTGTACAGTATTTGGAATTGCTTATACGCCCAGCAAGGATTGCAAAATCAACTATTGCCAATTTTATGTTACCAGTAGAAGCAAAATCAATCATTGCTAGTTTTATGCGTCCAGCAGCAGCAAAATAAATCATTGCCAGTTTTATGTACTGAAACATTTGTTATTCACTTCTGGTTTTTTTTAAAGTTGCACATAAAAATCTTATTGGGCAGTGTTTCTATTTATTGCTTAATGTATAGCTGTTTTGCAAAACTGTTCTGTGTAGACCAATTAGATCAAGTGAGAATATAATGAAACTGTTGCAGATAATTAATGGCAGTACACTAAGCCGATATCATTGTGCTTTTTCCAAGATTTTCGTTTAAGTGATTTAGCTGTATCCTTAGAATGATGATATTGATGCAAACTATTAGAGTGAGTTGTGATAACACATGTAGCTCAGTTGAATGGTTGTTGATGGCCAACTCATCCAGCATAACTTCAAGCAGACAATTGTTACTAAAGTGGAATTTAAAGTTCATCCTGGAGAGAGCCGCACGGATTCGTGAAATAAACCGACACTGCCCCAACAAATGAAAAATATTCTCTGGTTGGTTGTATAGCCAGTCATCTGTTGGAAGAAGATTATTCAAGGCGCTCCATATCAACATCAGCATAACTTCAAGCTTGGTTTCTGGACTGATTTCTAATTAGTTTCAAGAATTACTAAATTTTCAACTGCTCTGTTTTTAAACAGGTTTAGAAATTTTTCACTCTAATGCAAGTTCAGAAAGTTTTCACTCTAAATTCATATGTTGAAAAATTTCAACAGTCTGAGTAAAGTTTCTCCGGCGGGAGGTAGGTTTTTCTACAGTCTGAGTAAAGTTTCTCCGGCGGGAGGTAGGTTTTTCTACAGTCTGTCGAGGTTAAAGTTCATCATAGTGCTGGTTATTGAGGAGAGAGCGCCCATGTGCGTGAAAGAGGTGCCGTCGGGAGAGAGTGTCGTCGGCGTCGGGAGGGAGAGGCGGCATCGGGAGGTAAAGAGCAGCGGACATTGAGTGGGTTTCACAGGAAATGAATAGTGCAGGCGCCGTAAAATCACGATTTTTAATGGACGGTCCGATGGCTTTGTTCCCATATTCGCAGAAAGCCCCTTATTCGCACCTGATTCCGGCCCTATATATATATATATATATATATATATATATATATATATATATATATATATATATATATATATATATATATATATATAATACTTGTGACGGACGCGGGGCTCCACCCTAAGGCCAATCACGATAGTACTTTGACTCTGACACATCCTATCAAGTAATTAATACAGTTTATTAAAATAAATATAATATCAATTATTTTGCCTAATACATATATTATCATACATGTAAAATCAACTTTAATAAAATTGAAGAGTTTAGTGGTGGCTTCTCGAAAATATCGCTGGCATGTCTAATAATAGTATTTCTCAACAAGACTGCTGACATGTGTAATAATAGCCTACTATAGTAGGTCTAGGAGCTCTACTAAAAACTTTTTCTTTTTTATGAATTTTCATCATTGTTATGGGCAAATCGATCTATTTTGGATAGGTGCAAATAAAAATTCTTAAACAATTATTTTAAATGTTACGGTAAAATTGATAGGGACAAACCATTTCCTCATCATGTCGACAGGAGCGAGCCATATGCGACGACACCGCCACCACTGTCACCACCGCCGACACCTCTCTCTTCGCCGCCGCCTACGCCGCCGCCGCCGCTGCTGTCGACAACGCCGCCAATGCCTACCGCAAACCATATGGATAGGTGCAAATAAATGTTATGGTAAACAATTATTTGCGTCGGACATTCTCGCTCATCTTCGGCTCCTTTGATCTGAAGCAACCCGTAAATTTAAACTTTTTTTTTATTTCTCATTTTCATCATTTGTCGTATTTCTCCAGCGAAGAAAAAGAATGTCGAAAAATTGCACTCATCATTAAAAGAAAATTTCTGTAATGAATTTAAAACTTTTGTAATACCTTAAATTTTATAATACCGTTGCTAAATTATTTGTTCATATTTTGCTTATTTTTTTTTAAAAAAAATTATATTTGTTTGCACGTAACAATTTGTTTTGCATATATACATTTTTGGTTTGTCCGAAAAATTGCTTTGCACATTTCCAAAATTGATTTGCCCATAACAATCACCTTACTTAAATGGGCATTGTATTTTATTCTTTAAAAATATTTTATAATATATGTTAGGTCATTTTAGTAAAAAAGTAAGGCTATATGTGGCAATTTTGAATGTTGCACTAAAGCCAACTTTTATCTAAAAATAGTGAAAGATACATGCTGGAATGATAATAGCAACAATCAACAACACTCAAAACTTTATCCCACTATAGTTGGGTCGGCTATATGGATCCTTTGTCGTCATTGTGTCCTATCTTTTGTCATAATCTCTCACTAATGTCTAAATGTCATGTCTTTTCTTATAGTTTCATTTCAAATATTTATTGTTCTACTCCTCCCACAAATTTTCACATGGTGTGATAATAAACTAGAAAAATCCTCTTAAAGTCTTCAAGATCGGAGAACAAACTTGCGTTCACAAGGCAAAATATTCATCTAAGGGCCTGTTTGGGAGGGCTTTTTAACTCCTTTTTGTTTTCTGGAAAACGCTATCACACTTAAGAAACGTTTAAATTGTCTATCGGTGGAAAAAGTTACCGCAAGAAACTCCATTTTCTCATCTTTTGCAAACGTCACTTGTCACCTACTTTTCAACCTTTTCAAAAAGCACTTCTTCATCCAAAAACACCTATCTCTTAAAAAAATCTACAACTTGATTTTTTTGTCTTGCCGCGATTTTTTTCCCGGGCATATTTTTTTTGCCCGGGCGTGTTTTTTTGTCCGATGCAAATTTTTCGCCCGGGCGCGAATTTTTCACCCGGGCTGACATTTTTCGCCCGGGTGAGTTTTTTTCGCCCGAGTGCGGTTTTTTCCCGTGGATATTTTTTTTCGCCGGAGCGCGTTTTCTCCGTCCGGACGTGATTTTTTCGCCCGGGTGCGTTTTTTTCATCCGGGTGCGATTTTTTTGTCTGAGCACGATTTTTTTTCGCCCGAGACGATTTTTTTGCCCGAGCGCGGTTTTTTCGCCCAAACGCGATTTTTGTCCTAGGCGTGAATTTTTTTCACCGACGCGATTTTTTCACCCGGGCGCGATTTTTTTGCCCGCGGGTGATTTTTGCGTCCGCGCGCGTTTTTTCGTCCATGCGCGATTTTTTTGCCTGGGCGTGTTTTTTTTAGCTCGGGCGCGAATTTTTTGCCCGTTAACGATATTTTTTTGCCTTGACACGTTTTTTTCGCCCGGGCGCGATTTTGTCGCCTGAGCGCGGCCGGGGGCGAATTTTTCGCTCAGAAGTGAATTTTTGGCCTTGACGTGATTTTTTCGCTCGTTCGTGATTTTTTCGACCGGGGGCAATTTTTTTCGCCCAGACGTGATTTTTTCGTCTGTCCTCGATTTTTTCAGCTGGACGCTAATTTTTCGCTTGTGAGCGATATTTTTTGTCGGAGTATGTTTTTTCTGCCCGGGCGCGATTTTTTCGAACGTGGGCGAATCTTCGCTCGGACGCGAATTTTTTTCCTCGACGTGATTTTTTTGCTCGTTCGTGATTTTTTTTCCGGTCGTGTATTTTTTTTCGCCTGGACGCTATTTTTCCCGCTTTCGAGCGAAAATATCGCGTCCGCGCAAAAAATTCTCGTCCTTGCAAAAAATTCGCGTCTGGGCGAAATTTCCCCGCCCAGTCGAAAAATTTGTGCCCGTCCGAAAAATTCGTGCCCGTCCGAAAAATTTGCGGGCCCGAAAAATTGGTGCCCGGGCGAAAAATTGGCGCCCGGGCGAAAAATTGGCGCCCGGGCGAAAATATCCCGCCTGGGCGAAAAATTCGCGCCCATGCGAAAAATTTGCGCCCGGGCGAAATTTTCGCGCCCGGGCGTAAAATTTGCGTCCGGGTGAATAATTCGCGCCCGGGCGAATAATTCGCGCCCGGGCGAAAAATTTGCGCCCGGCGAAAAATTCGCGCCCGGGCAAAAAATTCGCTCCCGGGCAAAAAAACCGGGCCCGGGCGAAAAACCGCTGTCGGGCAAAAAAATCGGGCTCCGACGAAAAAATTTGCTCCCGGACGAAAAATTTGCTCTCGGGCGAAAAAAACCTGCCCCGACGAAATAATTGCGCATTTTCCCCCGAACGCACATTTTTAATAAAAAAAGTTACCGCAACGGAGATTTGTCAAACTGTTTATAAAATGCTTCTCCTTTTGAAAAGCTCTGCAAAAGAAGTTCACCCAAACAGTTTTCCTTTTCTAATAGATATTTTCCAAAAGCTCCTTTTCCTACCATCCTTTTGCTACCGCTCGTTCTCCTTTCTGAAAAGCCTTCCAAACAGACCCTAAATCTTGTTCTATATGTTGCTTCTGTTAACTTTTTAACCACTGAATTTTCACATAACATTCCGATCAAAGAAATCCAGTATAAACCCATGACAACAAATACAAAATTTGCTTCCAACAGATATGATGATTTGTACATAATTTTAGAGCACTGATTTAAACCAAAAGCCCCAAAGCCCTCATACAAAGCATACAACTAGAAGGAATTGAAAGAAAAATACCAACAACTACCTAATTAAAGAGCTTCCTTCTTATGGGTGAAGGATTCATATTGCAGATTGGGAGTCCGTCTATCCCCGCCATCAATCCGCGAGTCTTGTGTATCCCCTTGTCGTCCGCAGGTCGCGAAGGAAATTATCTGCAATTGGGAGTCCGTCTATCCCCGCCATCAATCCGTGAGTCTTGTGTATCCCCTTGTCGTCCGCAGGTCGCGAAGGAAATTATCTGCGCTTGCTGATCTATGCATCTTTCAAGAAGAAACAGTTTTGCCTCTGGTGGATATCGCAATGACAAAGACGACAAAACGGCAGGCCGGTCTCTCATGGTGGACTAGGGCGGCGACCGGCGGATTCAGGGGTGAGCGGCGGCGGAGTAGCACGGCGCGGGGAGAACAAAAGGGTCTCATGAGGGATCATGAAAACAGGAAAGAATTGTGTAATTGGAAGGGGACTGCAAATGGGTAGTGTTTTTTTAATCTTGTTTGGTATTAATTGGACTACATTTTGCATGACAAATATCTATTTCGGTTCTGCAAATATAAGCGTCCATAAAATACTATGTGATCACACTAATGAAGCTTTTGCATTGGCTGAAAATCTGCCTTATAACTTGGCGAACTTTTTGGAGACGGCCCGCCCCAAAAATCTACCTTAGAGCTTTTGCATTGACCATTACTTTTTTTGCCGAGAGCGGTTTTGATTTCTCGTGATATCAGTGATTTATGATTTTCTCGAGGATCATTTGTGATTGCACCATTCTCCCCAAGAATTTTTTAGGGTGATCATCCCCAGAGATCATGTATGCTCTCTCTCTCTGTAGGGATAATTTTGATCTCATAGGAGAACATTTAAGCCGTATCAATTTCCCCAAAAGAGATTTGAACCTCCAAAGAATATTTATGCTCATCTCCCGGAGAGATCATTTATGATCTTCTCTTATGATTTCCCGATGCAATTTTCATTTTTTTAAGCATGGTTACATGGAAAAAAAAAATTAAGTGGGTTACTCTCACCTATAAATAGGTCTGAGTATTAAATACTGACCTAGAAAATTGGAGGTGGGTTACTCTCGAGTATTAAATTTTGGGTGGGTTATTCTCACTTAGAAATAGGTACAGTATTAAATACTGGTCGTTGATTTCCTGCAGAAATAACATGATTGATCGAGATACTGATCAACAGTCGGTATTTAATACTGTATGTGTCGTAGGATATCAGATCAACGATCAGTATTTAATACTGCACCTATTTCTAGGTAAGAATAACCCACCTAAAATTTTTACCATTACATGAGTGATCAGGATTCAGAATAACCTTATTTTTGATATAAAGGATGGAGCCATTCCCCAAAAGTTTTCATATAATCAGGATGTTCTTTGATAATTACAGACTATTAAGGCTCTATTTGGCAGGACTTATTTTCAGCGGTCAAGCAGTTACGACCGCATGAACTAGACCTTAATTAAGGTCCGGATCATGCGGTCGTAACCGCTTGACTGGTGAAAATAATGTTGCGTTTGACGCGGATTATCGTGGCTTATCGCGGCTTATTTGTTCCGGTGTGATTGCACAAAAATGTCATTGTCATATCAAAATCTTATACCTCAAACTTTTTTTTTGTAATGGTAGTAACATTTGTCATATCAAACATACATTCTATGACAATGACATTTTTGTCCAACCTCATCAGAGCAAATAAGACCTGATAAGCCGCACCAAACACAACTTATGTCTCCCAAACGAACCCTAAAGGTGTAAAGGAAGCTCCTAGAAATGCGGGATAAAGCGTGGAGTCTAACTACCAAAAGTTGCATTAAAACAATAAATAAATTTCTCCCAACTACTCCAATCCCTCCAAATCTCCAATCATCAACAATCAGATCCCCACGTGGCTACCACATTAGGATTGTGTAAAAGATTTATTACCAATTAGAATTTAGAAATAAATCAGAATGATAACAAAAATGCCCTAATATTCGTACTATGATTTTGGCTATTTGCACTCAAAATTCTAATTTTTTTGCACGCATGCAGTCAATACTCCTCACACACGTAAAACTCGATCGGTCCTCTCGCCCCTAGCCAAGCACCGCTGACCTCGCCGGACTCCTTTGCCCACCAGCTTTGTATTACGCCCCGATACTCACGCACCAGAAACCCCAACTGAGATGTTCCGTCCAGATCTTGTTCTCGCGATGCTGCTCCACCAATTTGTCCTCCACTTATTCCCTCCGGCGACTCCAGCAGAGATTCTCCATTCCCGGTAGCGACCATTTTCCCAGATGCATCTTCATGCCTTTCATTCCTGGAGTTTTACTCTTCATGCTTCGAGGCAGTCTTTTTCTTTCTACGAATGATCTCTGGTGATCACGTCACTCCAGATGCATCTTCACAAGTCTCGAAGAAAAATAGAGTGAAGCAGTTTTATTTATATGTTCTCCATCTCGGTCAGCGATGTTGTTCTAACTTTTATGATCCCGTCTGAGCTTTAGATTGTTTGAAGTAGGACGGAGCAAATTATTCGAAACTCAAAAATCGCTCAAATATTGAGCCGAATCGGAATTGGTTAGAATTGATTTGACACAATTTGAGTCGATTCAATTTGACTCGAATCTGTTTTTGAGTCGATTTCGAGCCATCCATGAATCGCTCGAAATATGATTCGAATCAGCTCAAATTGATTAAAAATATTATGTATTTATTAATATATTCTTATTTTACAATTAAAAACAAAAAATTGAACCTAAATAAAAAAAATGAAGATTTTAAGTGTTTCATTTGTTAAATTTAGAGGTTGCCCAATTTAATATTGAGCCAACTATGAATAACGAGAAAAATACTCAATTTCTAGCCAGCTCGATTCGATTTCGAGCTGACTCGGAATCGAGCCATTTCGAGTCGAGCTGTTCGACTCAAAAACGATTTCAATTTTGAGTCAAGTTCAAGTAAAAAATTTTTATTTCTAGCCGAGCACAAATCACTTAAACTCGGCTCGATACCAGCCCTAGTCTGAAGATTTGTTGGACAAACTCTACCCGCCACTAAATTCATGTGGTGAGTATTATTGTCTCGGATAAATTGAGGTTTCATCATTTCCAGAATGGCTCCATGATGGGATTCCCCTAAACCGATTCAGTCAAACTACACGTAATCGTCCGAGGTGCAACCACTGTCGACGTGTAACCGCCCAAGGCGAAGCCCTGGCCGTTGTGTCCTCCGGCTGCTTAATCCAGCCCCCCCCCCCTCCAAAGGGCAGCTCTGAATCGCTCAGAACGGGCGGCGATTAGGACCTCCCGCCTGGTTTCTAATTCAGGATGGTCGGCGATTAGGGCCGCCCGTCCGGCTTCAAACCGCCCAGGACAGGCGGCTATTAGGGCCGCCCGTCAAGCTTCAAATTGCCCAGGATGGGTGGTGATTTGGGCCGTCGGTCCGGCTTCAAACCGCCCAGGTCGGGCGGCGATTAGGGCCTCTCCTCCGGCTTCAAGTTTCCCAGAAAGGGCGGTGGCCAAGGCCGCGCGACGACGGCAATTTATGTCGCCTGTCTTGCTTCGTTGCTGCCAGGACGGGTAGCAAATTTTGCCGCCCTTTCTAGCGCCGCCCCATGGGGGTGGCTCCTTTTCCTCTAGGACGGGCGGCAATTTTTGCCGCCCATCCTAGCGCCGCCCCTATGGAGGCGGCTCTTTTCCGCTAGGATGGGCGGCAAATTTTGCCGCCTGACTTGCTTCGTTGTCGCTAGGACGGGCGGCAGAATTTTGCCGCACATCCTTGCGGCCCAAATCAGGCGGCACTTTCGCCGCTCGGCCCTGGCCTTGAGGCCCTTTCCCACCAGTCGCCAGCCTCGCCGGGCCGCCCCTCCCCTCACGCATGGGTGGTTATTTTCCGGCATAGGTGGTTATTTTCCGACCGAGGGCGTTTTCGTCATTTGCGTAAATTTGGCGATCAGTGTGCCACATTTCAGACAATTCTATTAGTCCGACCGGTTTTTATTGGGATAAATTATTGGCTTGCCCCTCCTAAAATCTATCAATATGGCTCATTTCTCTTCATTTTCATCTTTTCCTCAGCGGGAAAATCCTCCTATGATTTTCCCTCTCCACTGCTTCCCTTCCTTGAACGCCTATGTGCGTGCCTCTTACTAGCGCGCTCGTGTGCGCACCTCTTCCTTGCATGCTCCCGCGCGTGTCCCTTCCTTGCGTGCCTCCGTGCGTGCCTCTTCCTTGCGTGCTCCCATGCGCACCCCTTCCTTGCGCACTCCTACGCACGCCTCTTCTGTACGCACTCTCGCGCGCGCCTCTTTCATGAGCGCATGCCTCTTCCTTGTGCGCTCCTACGCTAGCTCTCCTCCAGCAAGTGCGACATGCTCTCTCCTCCAATCAGCGCTCTGCATGCTCTCCTTTAGCAAATGCTCTATGCACTCTGTTGTCAAGATCGTTCCTAGCGCACCTCCACGCACTCCGTCGTCAAGGCCATCAAAGCGCGCCTCTGCGCGTTCTGCCATCAAGACCGTCCAAGTGCGCCCCTGCACCCTCTGCCATCAAAACCGCTCTAAGCGTGCCCCGTGCGCTCCGTCATTAAAACTGCACTAAGCGCGCCTCCGCGCTCTCCTTTGTCAAGACCGTTCCAAGCGCGCCTTCGAAGGCTTCGCCGGAACCACCGAGCCTGCTAAAATGCCCAAGGTTCGCGTGCCCCACACCGCCAACAATTTACAAGAGCAATTTCAGAGCCCTTTAAGGACTGCTCAATTGCAGTCTATGTGCAAAATGCTCAGCATTTCCAACACCCTCGACTCACCAACAAGTGTGTCGGGTGGTAACAAATTAGCCATTCCAGACTCATCCAAGTGCGACAGGAGACAAGCCTTAGATGTTGGAGTTCTTCCATTGTGATCTGAGATAGTCAAATAGTTAGTCTTGCTGTCAATGCAATATGAGCCTATGGGGTCGCACATAAGAGTTATGAAGAAGTTGGAAAGGTCTATATATGTTAGCCTTGCTCATATGTTATATGAGTGAAGGGATGAAAGTCTTTGATTACAAGGGTAGCAAATCACCTAGAGTGGGGGGGGGAATAGGTTATTGCAGTCTTTTCTAGTTCTTTAAAATCTTCTATGACTTATGTCCTACTGTGTACACATAATTCAGCTTTCAAGAACACAATACTTAGCACAGCAAAACACAAGACACAATACACTAGATTTTATAGTGTTTCCCCAGTATATGGGTACATCCACTGTCCCTCTCCGCCTTTCTAACAGTATGTTAAACAAGGCACTTCTCCAAAAACAATGGATCCTAAGAGATTACAACACGACACCCCCGGATCAGTCAGTCTCCACTGAGACTTACAACATAGGCTCACAACCCTCCACACAGTAATCTCCTGACTACCAAATATAGGCACAACTGCCCTTAACACAGGCTGGGAGAAACATCCCCACAGAGATCTACACAAGAATCCAATCATAGGCCCACGACCCTAACACAGATCTCACAGATCCTTCTCACAGCCTTTATAATTTAGGCTTTACAATAAGATCACACAGATCTCTCACATAGCCTAATCAATCTAGGCCTCAACACAGATCTATCATAGATCCACATATTTTGAAAGAGGAATGTTGATTCGACTCAAGAGAAATTGCTCCCTGAGTCGATTTCTTTCTAGGCAAAAAAAATCTCATCCCTATCTGCTTCCCAGCAACAAGAAAATTGATCTTCAATAGTCTGCGGCTTGTGCTGGAAATTCCTCAGAATCTTGATTCTGTTCTTGCTGATGAAAGAGGGGAAGATGATCTTTAAACAGCTAACCTGTAAGGTAGATTGCAATTCCTCTGCCTTATTCTTCTGTCCAGTCAGAATCTGGCACTGATAACTTCTTCTTCTTCGATTCAGAAAATGATCTTCAGATTTGGCTCTGATTGAATCGTGAAGCAATTTCAGCTAGGGCTTGCCTAGCCTGATTCGTCTTCCTCGGAGATATCCTCTGTACTTGCTGTAGCAGATTTTGATTGCACCAGCACACTCAGAAACCCTTTGGATTTATTAATTTGAAGTTCTTGGCTCTGTAACAATGACAGATGAAGACGACGAACTCCCGCTTCTCATTTTTAGAATGAATTAATGTTAATCAGAAAAGTTTTTTTGATCTCGATCTCAGTTGCTATTTATAATCCCTTTGATTTGCGGGATGATTGACACATGTCCTAGTTTTAACGGAAGTTAAAACCTCAGTTTAATCAAATTGAGATTCACTGTAGACTGGCGACGACGTTAATGTCGATTTGCAGCATTTAAATAATGAATCTGAAATTCATTAACTTGTTGACTTTGCTGACGTCAGCATCATTTTGGACTTAGTAAAATCAAGAATCATTCCATAAATCCTCAGTTCGACGAACTCAAAACTCAGTTCGATGAATCCAGAGCCCAACTTGATGAAAAAGTGAAAGTTGAGTTCGACGAACTCTGAACTCAGTTCGATAAACTCAGAGCTCAGCTAGAAAAAAGTGAAAGCTGAGTTTGATGAACTCTGAACTCAGCTCGACAAACTCAGAGCTCAGCTCGACAAAAAATGGATAAGCAATACTCAACGATTCTGGAATTAGAATTTTATTTACCTCTGCTAGGCGTTGAATGACGTTGAGTTGCGTTGAGTGAATAGGTCATACTCAATGAATTTGGACTTAGAAATATTTCAGCTCTGTTGAGAGTGTTGAGTGTATATGTCTCACTCAACACTTTTTTTCCTTAGTCATATTCTTCTGCCCTTTCTTTTTAAAAGCATTGAGAGCGTTGAGTGTATAAGCTTCACTCTATGCTTTTATATTTAGCCTGATTTTCTGCAATCTTGCCTTCTTGCTGAAGTTTGGTGTTGAGTGCGTTGAGTGAACTGGCTTCACTCAATGATTCTGGACTTAGCCGAATTCTTGTTTCTTCACATAAAGACTATACTCAAAGCCTTTTGACTTGGTGTTAATTGAATGAGCTTCACTCAATGCTTTTGTACTTAGTCGAATTTTCTGTCTCCTTATACTTTGGTGTTGATAGAATATCCTTGACTCAATGATTCTGGTCATATGGCATTGAGTGAGTTGAGCTCACTCAACGCCTGTGGACTTAGTCACATTTCTGCCTTTTCAATACTGTAAGCTTTGACTGTCAGCCTTGTCTCAGCGCTATTATCTATATGGCGTTGAGTGAGCTTGTCGCACTCAATGCTTCTGGACTTATGCATTTTTCTGAATTTCCAGCCTATCACTTTGAGTCCACCTGTCATTGTCTCTTGAACTATATGCTCAATCATTGTGACAAAGACCAACCTGTATGCATGAACTTAAACATACATCAATACAACTATGTGTATACCATTGACCTATTTGACTTCTTACAAATTTAGGACATTGGGATCAATGGACCCAACAAGGGCCAAGCCTTTTGATATGGGCTTGAAACTAGGTCAGCCAAAGGACCTGAATTATGAATTCGAGGGGACTTTTGAAAATCGTCGAAAAGGTAAGTCATTTCATCGAGTATTCTCGACGAATTTGTCGAGTATTCTCGACGAGTTTGTCGAATACACTCGACGAATTCGACATGACAGGTTGTGTTTGTCGAGACGGTCTCAATGGATCCTTTGAGAGTTCTTTCTATTCGTCGAGTATACTCGACGAATTGCTCCCGATGAATCTGATATTCGATAAATCCGTCAAGTGGACGTGTCGTTCATCGTGTATACTCGACTAATTCCACTCGACGAATTGTTCTCGACAAACTGACGCAGATCTGTTTTCCCGTAAGTTCCTTTTCAGTCTGTTTTGCAGTTGGGGCCCTCATGATTCCTATACGGTTCATATATATACCTTGTACATACAAAAGGTCAACAACTA
Organism: Platanthera zijinensis; assembly: GCA_039513925.1. Classification (NCBI taxonomy): domain Eukaryota; kingdom Viridiplantae; phylum Streptophyta; class Magnoliopsida; order Asparagales; family Orchidaceae; genus Platanthera; species Platanthera zijinensis. Next base: position 47,811,060 of record CM077082.1, read on the forward strand.
TTCATCTTCTTCCCGACAGAAAATCCCGAACCCTAGAAGATCGCAATCGACCCTCCTGTACCGCAAGATCTTTTGACCAGTCGCTTGGAAAGTGTTTCTAGAGCTTCGTCTTGGTCATTGATGCCTCTCCATTAACGGATCTAGTAATCCATAGAGACATATAGGGCTTTCCTTCATCCAACCTGACACTTGTGTGATAAGTGCTTTGGGGTTCTCCAGGCTCGTGTGGATACCCGTAGAGGCATGAACATACTTTATATGCTCGGAACTCTAGTCGCAAGATGTCCTAGATTCCTTTGGAGCACCTTGGTTGAGTGGAGACTCAACCCCCTTCAGGTACATTAGCTTTATTGTACATGTTTATTTCTTGATTCATGAAATCGCAAGATCCTTATACTATTTAGGGTTATCTTGTATTACTTTCCGCTGTGCACATTTGATGTGTTTAGAGTTTTGAACTATATAAAAAACCCAACAGTGGTATCAAAGTAAGGTTGGTGATCCAATGCGTGTAAATCTTGAGCTTTAGAAATATTCTAAGTGCTCAGATTTATTCCTCTTGAGGAACGATTATGATTGCCCTGCGATTTCATTATTTCAGAAATATGTCTCCTTAGCAGTAACCGTCACTAATTATGATTTGTGTAACCATTATTGTTTGTCTTGGACTTACAATCCGACAAAGAGAGACATGCGTGTCTATTGCTTAAGCTGAGTAGCTTGAGCCTCTGCCCAATACTTGTAAATCTAAAGATTTAGAAGAGTTCTGAATGTTCAAATTTAGCCCTTGGTTAATTGTTAACCATGATTAAATGTTAATCGATTATCATTAAATCCATTATATTATATTAAGTATGTGGATGCCTTCTAATGGCTGACACTCTTCCTATCTCGATCGATGAAGTGTGGGCTTGTCAAAGCAAAGTGAATTAATCTATCTTGGTAAGGGTGTGAGCGGATAATTGTGATATCCCACTATCGACATCGGGTCTTACTTAACTAAGTGACCTCAAAGGTTGAGTGCCTAGAGGCATGGTGTTGGCGTGCACCATATGATGAATGCGAATAAGGAGTTATTCACCAACCATACAAGAGTTGCAAGTTGTTACAATTGGCAAATGTTGTCTAACTAAATAGTCACATTGTGAGAGAAAAATCAAAGCTGGCTCGCGGTGTTGGTGAAATATAGATCTTGTCCACTAGAGAGTAGCTCGCATTGACTCTTCGAATTGATATTGTGGGTTATCAGTTTGATTAAAATAGTGAGATTTATTTTAAATAAAGTCCCTTTTAAAAATAAAATTGTATTTTGAAATATAGTACTAAAATTTACTTTGTATAAATTCTTGTAAAAATTCCATGGCAAGTGGATCTCACTTCACCTTATCCCTAAGAGCTATTATTGAGAATAACAAGCTCAATGAGACTAACTTCTTGACTGGTACAAAAATCTTAGAATTATTCTTATACATGAGCGCAGCTCTATGTCTTGGAAGAGGATCCCCCAGCAAAGCCGGTCGGGAATGTGTCCCAAGCTGATAAAGATGCTTACAAGAAGTATCAAGATGATTCATTGGATGTCAAATGCCTTATGCTTGCTACCATGAACTATGAGCTTTAGAAATAACATGAGTCCATGGGTGGTCATGAGATGATAGAGCACCTAAAGAAAATGTTTCAAGGGCAAGCTCGACAAGAAAGGTTCAACGTCTCTACGACACTTTTTAGTGTAAGATGGGAGCTCGAGACCCAGTTAGAACTCATGTACTCAAGATGATTGGGTTTATAGAGAATCTCTAAAGGCTAGGTTTTTCCTTAGGCCAAGAGTTTGCCACTAACCTGATCCTGCAATCATTGTCGAACAGTTATGAGCAGTTCGTACTGAACTATAATTTGAATGAGATAGACAAGACAATGCCCGAGCTCCTGGGCATGTTGAGAACTGCCGAGAATAACATGAAGAAGGCTAAGCTTGCTAGCCTCATACTGATGGTGCATAAAGGCAAGGGCAAAGCTAATGGATCAATGAAGACTAAGGTGAGACCTAAGTCATACCTTGATCCCAAGTCTTCACCACTAAAGAAGAAGTGTTTGGCTTTGGAAGGGAAGTGTCACGATTGTGGCATGGCTGGTCACTAGAGAAGGAATTGTCCTTCTTATATTGAAGGCCTGCAGAAGATGAAGGGAAGTGTGACTTCTGCTTCAGGTATCTTTATTATAAAAATAAACCTTTTTACTCCTTTATCTTGGGTATTGGATACCGGATGTGGTTCTTATATTTGTACAAATGTGCAAGAACTGAGAAGGAGAAGAATGTTGGTTAAAGGAGAGATGGACCTATGCGTTGGAAATGGAGCAAAGGTTGTTGTCATTGTCGTTGGCGTCTACCGTCTTTCTTTGCCCACTGAGCTTTAATTGAATTAAATAACTGTTATTTTATTCCTTCTGTAAATAGAAATATTATATCTATCTCATGTCTTGACATGAAAGGATTTTCATTTATAATTAAGACCATTTGTTGATCAATCTTTATGAATGATGTTTGTTATGATGTTGCCCAATTATTTAATGATTTATATGTTTTGAACTTGAACCATTCGATCTATAATGTAGAAAGTACTAGAAGACTAAAAATGAATGACTCAAATCCCACATACCTTTTGCATTGTCGTTTGAGCCATATAAATAAAAAATGCATATCCAATCTCCATAAAGATGGACTATTGGACTCATTGTATTATGAATCATTTGAGAGATGCAAGTTTTAATTATTAGGCAAGATGACTAAGGTCACTTTCACTGGTTATACTGAGAGGGCTGAAGATCTATTGGGTATAATACATAGTGATGTATGCGGACCCATGAGTTCTATAGCTTGAGGTGGGTACTATTACTATGTTACATTTATTGATGATTTTTAGTATATACGGATAAGTATATCTTATGAAGTGCAAATTTGAAACTTTTGAAAAGTTCAAAGAGTTTAAGAATTAAGTAGAAAACCAGCTAAACAAAAGGGTTAAAGCACTTCGATCTGATCGAGGTGGCAAATACCTGAGTCATAAGTTTCATGATCATCTGAAAGAGTGTGGTAGTGTATCACAACTCACTCCACCCAGAACATTACGACATAATGATGTGTTTGAGAGGAGGAATCGTACTCTGTTAGACATGGTATGGTCGATGATAAGTCATGCAGATTTGTCTGTTTCCTTTTGGGGATTTTCTCTAGAGACTGCCGCTCTTACTCTAAATCGTGCTCTAAAGAAAACTGTTCTAAAGACACCATATGAGATATGGACTAGGAAGCGTCCTAGTATTTCATTAAGATTTGGGGTTGTGAGGCATACATGTGATGTCAAATGCTTGACAAGCTAAAATCCAAGTCAAATAAATGTTATCTTATGGGATATCCTAAAGAAATTAAAGGGTATTATTTCAACCTACCATTCAAGGACAAAGTGTTTGTCGTAAGGACTGGTGTCTTTTTTGGAAAAAAGAGTTCTCATCCAGAAAGACTACAAAGGTTGAACTTGAAGAAGTTTAGGAACCACAAATGATGGATGAATCGATATTAGAACCTGAGCAAGGTCTACATGTTATTATAGTTGGAGAGCCTGCTCAAGAAACACAAGTCCTTCGTAGATTTAGTAGACCAAGGTTTGAGCCTGAGAGATATGGATCTCTTATGTCTCAAATGAGTAATTTGTTGCTTATGGATCATAATGATGAGCATGCAACTTACCAAGATGCTATGAATGGACCTGTCACAACCCGTATTTTTTCCCAACAATTTAATTATATCAGAGCAAGGGTAAAATATGCGTCGTGATGCCACGCCGTGCAGAGGATAACTGCAGGCGTTCAGGCAAGACTCTAAACTCTAAAATTTTAAAAAGAAAACATAAATTATTATGAATGAAATCCAGTTTAAGTTATGATGGTAGTCGTATCCCTCGGCTTAGTGGATCATCTAGCCCACGATTTAAAATATAAATTATACGCTTGCGGAAGATACTTGTTTAATTTGACTCTAACATCCCACATGAGTATAAATGTCCCCGAGGAACGACTCATGCTAAACAGACTTTAGATTTATAATAAGTATAGGAAAAATCTTTACGCTAAACAGGAAAATAGTGACTTAGTTTTAAAAGAGATTGTATGGGTGCCTTACTAATAATAGGTTTTTTTTATAAGCTTGAAAATATCTAACATGCAGTCCTAGCAATAAATCATCTCAGAGAGCAAGTAATCTAAACCAAACATAAAACAATCACATCAGTTAGCAAGTGTCAAAATCAACAATCCTGTGGGCATCAACAACCTGACACGGACCCACAGTACAAAGTATGTCTGAAATTAGGCAAAGAAAACTAAAACAACAAACTACCTCGCTATGGTGAGGGGAAATGCCACAGCCAATACTACTGCTTCAAGAACTCCAAACCCAGCTCCACTACCTGCTAACGCTCCGAACCTGAGGCATTCCAAAGACAGAACACCTCAACAAGAAGTTACAAATGGTGGAAGCAAAAGTAAGCAAAAGAATACAAAGGTCAAACGGGGTACCAACCCAGGACCAAGAGTACTGAAGTAAGGTACATAAATAAAACTCAAGAAATAAATCAGAAGAAAAGAACTTATGTGAATCGTCACGTATAACAAAACATGCCGGATACCCAAAGCAAGCAGAGAGCAAGATTAAATCATAAGAAAGAATACTCCAAAACTTTATTAGCCACCTGTAGTCAATTCTACCCATAAATACAGGCAGGGTGGTCACTTCTCTAGATACACCCCTCACATATGTTAAAATCCGTCAATCCGTGGGGGAGACTTTCACACTCCACCAATCACCGCAGATGCCCAAAACCCAGTAGAATTCCACGAGGTACTGATAAAGGAAACAAACCTTGCGGTCGGTGGATTTGCTCACTAAAACGCAACAAAGAAACACCATGAAATAAACCTCAGGACTTGGCGCGTCGGATTCTACATGACATTTCTAGATTAAAGACACGGTTGATCAACCTTTTTAAATGATTTACAATCCTATATAGACACTAACGCGTCCAACACTGATAGACGAAACAATTTAATTCACCGATAAAACATTCTAAGGACGGTTATATACGCCTAATAAAGATCGAAATTACCATAATCAGATTTTATAATTTTGAGTGATCTTCAAGAAAGATTAGGCATAACCATAGTTTGGAAAGATAACAAAAAAAGCAAGAAAATTAAGGAACAAAGGCATAACGATTACCATCAAACCGGACAAGGAACAACGAAGGAAAACTACCACTTGCCTTGGTTGTACTGAAAAAGTCCTCTGAATCACTCCACATTGTAGATCGAGGCAAAAGAATACGGGAGGAGTTGAAATCTAAACAAAAATGACCGAAAAGTGAGTTAGGGCCGAAAAACCCTAACAAGAAAACTCAAAGAACAGGAAAAAATTTACAACGATAGCGTAGCTCTCGGTGAGAGCTTTCCGGATCTATATTCGGATGAAGATTTTGAGCACCGGGGCACCGTCGGCGGCCACCGGAAGGTTCACGAAGTATTTTCTCTCTCACACTCACGCCGCTCTAGTTCGGGAGAAAAAAGAATCGGAGAAGACGAAGTTCTGTTCAAACCTAAGTCCAAGAATATATATATATATATATATGTAAAAATACTTATAAAATTTTTGTCTAAATACAAGAAAACGTGCGATTTATGAGTGGCTACGGGGAAACAAAAAATAGTGATCTAAGATGTCTCCAAATAGAAAAGTGTCCAACATGAACGTTGTAGATCTTGCCGATACGAACAAATTTCATGTTGACCATATTTTTGTACGACATCATTTTGACCCTCAAAACGATGTCCGAACACAGACGGTACAGAACCACTCGAGAGGAAACAGACCTACTCGAGAGGGAAAGGTTGGCTCTCGAGAAATACATTGGTTCTCGAGAACAAAAGCTATGGTTCTTGAGAGGGACATTATTTCTCGAGATGGAGAGGCTAAGGCTCTCGAGAATAACATTAGTTCTCGAGAATAAAGGCTTAGGACTTGAGAGAATCAATTAAACAGGCTACCTGTGAAGAGTCTCGGGAGAATCAGAAATAGAGGTTCAATATGGCTCTAAATCAAAAAGTACCCAACATGAAAGTTGTAGATCTCGTCGAAACGAACAAATGTCATGTTGACTGTTTTTCCAAACAGTGCCGTTTTGACTCTCAAACATGCACCCGAACGCAGACTATACAGGACTACTCGAGAGGAAAGGAGGCTTCTCGAGAAAGAGAGCAAAGTTCTCGAGAGAAACATCATAGTTCTCGAGAAAAAATAGCAGGACTCGAGAGAATTGAATATTTCTCGAGAATAAGATCATAATTCTCGAGAATAAACAGTAGCTCTCGAGAACAACAATGGTTCTCAGGTAGAAATCAATAATGCAACTTATTTACGAGCAGTTTTGGGAAAATTGAAAATAAGAATCTAAGATGTCTTCAAATCAAAAAGTGGTCAACATAAAGTTGTAGATATCGTCGAGACGAACAAATTTCATGTTTACTATTTTTGATACGACTCCATTTTGACACTCAAAACGATGCTCGAACGCAGACCGAAACGGACCTCTCGAGAACAGCAAAGGACTTCTCGAGAACAACAACGGACTTCTCGAGAACAGCAAAGGACTTCTCGAAAATAGCAACGGACTTCTCGAGAATAGCAAAGGACTTCTTGAGAACAGTAAAGTACTTCTCGAGAACAGCAAAGGACTTCTCGAGAACAACAAAGGACTTCTCGAGAACCGCATAGGACTTCTCGAGAACCGCATAGGACTTCTCGAGAACTAGGACAGACTTCTAGAGAACATTAAGTCAAACTTCTCGAGAACAACTGGGAGTTCTCGAGAACGAAAAGGGAGATCTCGAGTACAAGCAGGACAAATTGCAGAAGTTCTGATTTGACTAATATTTTGGAATGAATCGCTGACTCTACGAATTAGCAGCGTAGACAACCTTAGAATTCGACGTACCATTCTCGAGATATTAAATCACGCGCCGAGACTCCAAAAACTCTCGGATTGCGACGAAACTTGACAAGCAAGTCCAAAATTTCAAAAATGCAATTTTTTTTCCAATTACAACAAGAATTCGACCGACTCGACCGCACAGACACAAAAATGCCTTAACAACATTGCGTCGTCAACTCGACATTAAAAGTAACGCCACGACATCATAAATATGACGTTCTCATTTAATTAAAATCATCGAAAAATCGGGGGCGTTACAGGACCGGACTCTGAGAATTGGCTTGATGCCATGAAATCTGAAATGGGCTCAATGTATACAAACTAAGTTTGTATCTTGGTGGAACCACCTGAAGGGGTACGACCCATAGGGTGCAAATGGGTTTTCAAGAAAAAGACCGACATGGATGGGAATGTACAGACATTCAAATGGCGACTAGTGGCTAAAGGTTACAAACAAATTCATGATATTGACTATGATGAAACCTTTTCCCCTGTTGCTATGGTGAAGTCCATCAGAATTCTACTTGTTATTACTACGCATTATGACTACGAGATCTGGCAAATGGATGTCAAAACGGCTTTCCTTAATGAAAACTGATAGTTTTACTTTCAAGACTACCTAAATACCTAGAGGGGGGGGTGAATAGGTTCTAATGCTTGTTTTCACTTTTAGGCAGAATATAATAACTGAATTAAATCACACAGCACAGCAATCACAGAAATTCATACAACACAGATTGCACACAGTTTTATAGTGGTTCCCCAAGGTCTTGGTACATCCACTTTCCCCCTTCACATATCTAGCAGTGTGCTAGATTCGGCCAAACTTCCTCTTTAACTCAGATCAGCAGATCCTACAGCTCAGAACCTGGAAAGGTTCCTATAACTCAGGCTAATCAGCCCTACCTCAGCCTTGCCACAAGGCCTACAACTCAGAGAAAAACTTTCTCCTACACTCAGGCAATACAGCCCTACCATTTAGAGATCAACTCTCCTACACTCAGCCTTTATAATTTAGGCTTACAACTCAGATCTACCTTAATAGATCCTACAGAAATTAGAAAAGAGTTTTATAGAATTTTGTCCTAGATTAGAGAGTAAGGACAGGACAATACTTGATTAGCTGATGGATGAAATCAACTGAATCTTAGCTTTCTTCAAAAATTCTTGAATCTAAACTAGCTGAGTTGATTTCCAAACAGCTTCTTGAGAAACTTGTAACAGCTTCCTTCTTGATCTTCAAATGGCTGGATCCCTCTCTATCCAATCCCTTTGATACTTCTTCAGAATTCTTGAACGAATTCTCCTTAGACAGATCCTGATAGGTTGAACCCTTCAGAATGTCTTCTTAGATCTTCTGATGAAGATCTTCTTCCGTGCCTTGCACTTTCTTGATCAGTTTGTATGTGTGTTTCTTCTTAAATCAATCTTCTCTTATTTGCCTTTTGAATTTGTCTATTTATAGACCTTCTTCATGGTAACCGGCTGATCCGGTTTCTAACTGTCTTCTGACAAGTCTGACAGCTTCAGATAAACTGTTACAACCCATAGCTGTCAAGTCTTCAAACAGATCCTTAGCCTTTGTCTTGATCAGCAAAGTGTCGAGACTGACTGTCAGAAAGTGTCAAGACCATCTGTCTATGTGTCGACACAAGTTACTTTGGTGTCGACACAGCTTCTTCAGACCTTCATCTTGAGGATGAGTCGACACTGAGACTTTGTGTCGACTCAAGCACATCATCATTCTTCAGGAAATGACTTGGTCTAGACTTGCAGTGTGTCGACACAAGTCCTATGTGTCGACACAGTTGTTATAGATTCAGAACATAGTATGTGTCGACACTGCCTTCAGGTGTCGACACGGCTTTTGTCGACTCTGCCAATATGTGTCGACTCTGTCTTCTGGTGTAGACACAACTATCGTCGACCCTGCCAATATGTGTCGACTCTGCCTCAATGTGTTGACACTGCCTTCTGGTGTCGACTCTGCCTCAATATGTCGACACAGTTTCCCAGTGTTGATACAGCTGTTGTCGACTCTACTTCTGTAAGTCGGCACTGCTTCCTAGTGTCGACACAAAAATGGTCGACTATTTTTCTTTGTGTCGACACAGTCTTCTTCAAGTGTCGACACAATTCTTCTGAAGTGTCGACATAGCTTTTTCTGGTGTCGACACATGGACTTAGAATAATTTTCTGTACTTTTAGTACTTTCTTAATCTGCACATGTCAACTCAAAATAACATCAAATACACCTTGATGTATATCATAAAGCTAAGTTAGGCTTCTTCAAATCAGGTACACATTTTCCAATGTACCCAACAATCTTCCCCTATTTGGAGAAGTCATAACCCTTTTAGCTAATGATATACACCATTTAAAAAATATAATATGATGATGTATATAAGCATGACATTACAGGAATACTTTAATAAACAAAACATACAGCAAATTCATCACAGAATAAAGATGAACATTAATAAATAATTACAGAACAATATTTTGTTTATAACTTGGAAATGTTTGTTACAGATGTTTACATTGAATGACTTAACAAAACATTACAAAACAATTGAAAGGACTGGTAAGTTTAAGCTAAGAGTGATCAGGCTCTCTTATGACAATTCCTTTGCCAGATTGAATTTGAGCCTTCACAGCTGGTTCAGCAACCTCAGCAGGCTTCTTGCCTTTCAGATCAGCTTTCTTCTGAGCTTCTTCCTTGAGCCTTTGCCTTTCAAAGTAGTGAAAGGGCTTTGGAAAATATTTGCTTGGCTCCTGAGCATCTGGTGGTAGCCTCCCCATCTTGGCTTTTCTTCTATATTGAACTATAGCCTCCTGCCTAGCTTCATACTTTTGTCATTTAATCTCATTATACCACTTTTCTCTTTCATGGACTTGATCCTTTACATCCTTCCATGCTGTCAGTATAATGTTTCTTGAAGTGGGACTCCATTGCTCAAAGTCAGGCCTAAGTTCAGCTTGCTCTCTAAATCTTTTCTTGGACAGTAGAGCATCTTGTTGTTCTTTCAAACTTGCATCAGGCTTATCAACTTTCTCAATAACAACATTTGTAACCTCCTGTGGAGGACTATACATAGCCTGTACTTACTGATTAATCATATCAAAATCTGCAGGGGGGTAAATGACTTGGGTAACCTCAGGTTGATCGCCTTCAAGTAAACCTTGTTGAATTCCTGACTCAGCCGCCATATCATCATCACATAAAGGTGGATATCCCAATATGGCTCGAATACTATTAGTCACCCATTTGGTGTGTTCTGAGCCAGCATGAACTAATAATCTCTCCCCCTTTAGGACTTCTCTTTCAATATGGTCTCTGAGATCATCCTTCTGAAATCTGATCTGGCCATCAAGATAATTCACACCCTCTTTAAAATATGGTTTCAACTTTTGAAGCTTAGTAGATATCTCTGTCTGAGAGGTTGTGATAGCAGTTTGAACTGAATCTAAGGCATCCTTGAGTTTCCTATCAAAATCTACCATCTCTTGTGCTCTTGCTTCAGTCATCCCTGTAGCACTCTTTTTCAACTTATCAAGAATTTCATGGTGAGATTCAGCCAGATTCTCATTCATTCTCAGCTGATTTTCTAGAACATAACCTTGCTTTAGTGCAATATCATCTACCTTGGTAAGAATTGACTGCTGTTGTTTAGCCAAAAATACTACAGCATTACCTCCCTTATGGAAGCAATCTGTCATTTCCTTTTTGTTCAAGTTAACTTCAAATCTGATTGATTTAATATCCTGAGCTAAGTCAAACTGAAGTGACTTATTATTCTCATCAACATATTTTTCCACAGCCAATCTATGTTCATCCAACTTAACTTGCAAGTCCACCATGAACTTATTATAATCAAAAGAAGCAGGAGTTTGTTGACTTGCAGTTTGGAGAGCTTGCTTATAGGTTTGGCTTCTTCTCTTGAAGACTATAAGCTTCCTTTTCTTTGCCTCTTTGGCTTCTGCAGTCTCAGATTCTGAAGGGCTGTCAATCTGAACTTGTTCATGAGAAGGAGCAGGAATTTCTGCCTCAGTGACATGTTGGTCAACCTCAACATTCATAGGCTCCCCCTCAACAACTTGCTCCTCAGCAACAACTAGCTCTTTCTCAACCTCTTGTTCTTTCTCAACCTCTTGCTCTACCTCTATTTCATCAGCAATTCCATCACCAACAATTCCATCATTAACAATTCCATCATTAGCAATTCCATCATTAGGAAACAACTCATCTAGAGTGAATTCCTGTTGAGCTGGAGCAGAAGATGAGACATCTAGATCAGCTATATTCAGATCTTCTGGTAGGTTTTCCATTTCTACCTCTTGGACTTGTTCAGAAATTTTCTCCCCCTGCACCTGTTCAGTATTGGGAATGTCCTGGGCAGGAGAATAACCTTGCTCCCCCTGCACCTGAGCTGGATCAGTAATATCCTGAGTAGGAGAATGAACTTGCTCCCCCTGCTCCTGTGCAGGTAATGTTTCTTTCTGGACTAGAGTTGATCCAGACTGATCTTCACCCTATTCTCTCACTTGATCTCCTTGATGTTGTTCAGTACTTTGCTCATGTCCAGGTGACATCTCAGTTATGTCTTGCCTGACCTCTTCAGGCATCTCTTTGGATAGTACTCTATCCCACCTTGAGAATAATCTCATGTCCATCTTTCTTATGTGATTGATCTTAGTCCCTGATATCTGTTGCAGGACTTCTAGAATCACTCCAACCAAGTATAAACTCAAAATCCTAGCCAGATTTGGCTTCTTAAGTCCTTCCTTGATCTTATCAAATACAACTGCTGACCAGTCAGTTGGAATTTTAAAAACAATTCTTGTCATAAGGCAGAACATATAGGCAGAGACCCTATCATGTCCTCCAGGTTTGCACAAAATCACTTTTCCAACTATCTCAGACAGAAATTTGCCCCGGTGATTCATTCCTTTTCTATTGATGGCTGCTCCAATCTTTATGGTTGGATCCAATCCACACCATTGGAGAGCCTCCCTTTTCTTAGAGGCTGGAACCTCTTCTTCATTCTCAATGCTTGGCAATTGAAGAATTTGTCTTAAACTCCGTAGAGTAAGTTTGACCTTGGTGCCATGAACTGTGGATTTGATCTTGAGTCCAGAAGAATCCACTGATGCAGAAGTGTAAAATTCAATTACCTCCTTCTTCCAGATCTTCGTTGGTTCAGAAACCAGAAATTCCAATCCATTTTCAGCAATAAGGGAAATCACTTGTTTGAATTCTGGTGCGGCGGAGTCGAACGCAGCCCTAACCAGCTCATATCCTTCATTCACGTTATCTTCAACCTTAGGCGCCATTGAATCAGTCGAGAAAGCTTGAGAAAAGGAGAGAAAATGTCGACACAGGGTTTTAGTCTCGAAAACCTTGTGAGCGTGTCGACAGAATACGTTCTTGACCTATTTATACCCTCTAAAGAAAGAAGATCAAAAGTCGGGCAAAAACAATCTAAATGTGTCGACATAGATGGAATGTGTCGACACAAACTTCTATTGTCTCGACAAACAATTCTGTCTACTATGTGTCGACACCAATTGAGGATATGTCGACACCTGAGATACATAGTAGAGCATCAGAAATTCTGTGTCGACTCTTTGTTCAAGTGTCGATACAAAATCTGTAAGTGTCGACACCAATGTTCTGGTGAAGTCGACACTATATTTCTGGATGAGTCGACTATTTGACCCTTAAGTGTAGACACATATTCTCGGTGTCGACACAATTTCTCTGACTAGTCGACCAGACTTCACTGAGTCGACACTTTATCACTATAAGTGTCGACACTATTTTACTTAGCCAATATTTGTTTGTTGATACCACTTGAAAGTTTATTGATATACTAGTCAATGGTCAGCATTCCTAATTCAATTTTAAATTTATTGAATTTTGTTTCATCCAGTGGCTTAGTAAATACATCTGCTATTTGATAATCTATTTTAACAAATTCCAATGAGATGTCTTCTCTTTCTACATGCTCTCTAAGAAAATGATATTTGATTTCTATATGCTTAGTTCTACTATGAGAAACAGGATTGTTAGCAATAGAAATAGCACTCTTAGAATCACACAATAAAGGTGTTCTACTTACTTGAATACCATAATCCTTCAATTGATGCTGTATCCATAATAGCTGTGCACAGCAGCTTCCAGCAACAACATATTCTGACTCAGCTGTGGATATTGTCACACTGGTCTGCTTCTTACTGCTCCATGATATCAGCCTTCCTCCCAAGAATTGACAAGTACCTGTAGTACTCTTTCTATCTTCTCTACAGCCTGCAAAATCTGCATCTGAATAACCTGTTAGTAGAAAATCTCTATTCCTAGGGTACCAAAGGCCTAGATTAGGTGTGCCCTAAAGATATCTCAGAATCCTTTTGACATCGGTATAATGAGATTCTTTAGGGCAGGCTTGGTACCTAGCACAGACATATGTATCATACATAATATCTGGTCTACTAGCAGTGAGATATAGTAGAGAGCCAACTATTCCTCTATACAAAGATTCATCAACAGGTTTACCTACATCATCTTTGCATATAGGCATACTTGTTCCCATAGGAGTTCTCATGGTGGAGGATGACTCCATACCATACTTCTTAATTAATTCCTTGGTGAACTTAGACTGGGATATGGACAAGCCATCTTCAGTCTATCTTACTTGGAGTCCCAAGAAGAACATAAGTTCTCTCATACTGCTTATCTCAAACTTCCCTTGCATAAGTTTGGTAAAATTTTTGCAAAGGTTGTTCTCAGTAGATCCAAAGATTATGTCATCTACATAGATCTGTACTAAGATGATCTTACCTTTAGATTCCCTAAGGAATAGAGTTTTATCTATTTTCCCTCTTGAGAATTTGTTCTCAATAAGGAAAGTAGACAGGGTTTCATACCAAGCCCTTGGGGCTTGCTTTAACCCATACAAAGCTTTCCTAAGCCTATAGACATAATCAGGTTTAAGAGGATCTACAAAACCTGATGGCTACTCTACATAGACTTCCTCTTTTAGATCACCATTCAGGAATGTTGATTTCACATCCATCTGATACACTTTGAAGTCTTGATATGCTGCATAGGCAAGGAACATTCTGATTGCCTCCAGCCTTGCTACTGGGGCAAATGTTTGATCAAAGTTAATCCCTTCTTCCTGCCTGTATCCTTTAGCAACCAACCTAGCTTTGTTCTTCACAATTATTCCACTCTCATCCAACTTGTTCCTATAGATCCATTTTGTGCCAATTATATTGTGGCCTTTTGGTTTAGGATCAAGCTCCCAGACATTGCACCTTCTGAATTGATTCAACTCCTCTTGCATAGCATCAATCCAGTGTTGGTCTTGGATGGCTTCTTCAAACTTCTTAGGCTCCATTTGAGACAGGAAACTTGAATGCAGAACTGTGCTCAGATTTTTTGCTTCTTGTCTGAACTCCCTGTCTTGGATCACCTATAATCTGATTAGCTGGATGATCTCTTAAATGTCTTGTAGCTGGAGGTAGATTCCCTTCTAGTTGAACATCTCCAGCTCCTTCATCATGTTGTACCTCTTGGATTTCATCAGCTTCTATTGAGTCTTGTACTCCCCCTGGACAGTAGCCTTCATTTTCCAATGCTTCATCTGCATTTGATGCTTCTGCAATGGAAAGCTTGTCCATCCTTTTGCTTATACCTGTTGAATCATTTGATCTACAAGACAACTCACAGTTGATTAATCTTGTTTCATCAAATACAACATGTACAGACTCCTCTACAACTTGAGTAGTCAAGTTGAAGACCCTATAGGCCTTACTATTTATGATGTACCCAACAAATATCCCATCTTGGGATTTGGCAGCAAACTTAGTCAGATATGACTTGCCATTGTTAAGTATATATCACTTGCAACCAAAGATCCTGAAGTAGGATAGATTTGGTTTTTTACCTTTCATAATCTCATAGGGAGTCATTTTGTGGCTCTTGGTGATAGAAGCCATATTGATCACATGACATGCAGTGTTTACTGCCTCAGCCCAGAAATATTCTGGAAGAGAGGTGTCACTCAATAGAGTTCTACCAGCTTCAATTAATGTTCTATTCTTTCTTTCAGCAATGCCATTTTGCTGTGGTGTTCTAGGTGATGAGAACTCTTGGAAAATCCCAAAGTCTTCACATAATTTTGTCATACTTTCAGATTGAAACTCAGTACCATGGTCACTTCTGATTTTGACCACTGTACAATTCAGTTCATTCTGAATTTGCTTCACAAAACTAAGTAAGACACTTGGGGTTTCTGATTTCTGTCTCAGAAAGAACACCCATGTAAATCTAGAATAGTCATCTACAACCACAAAAGTGTAGACCTTCCTACCTAGACTATGAACTGGCATAGGACCAAAAAGATCCATATGTAAGAGGTATAGGCATCTCACAGAATCCTTGTTTTCAAGGCTATGAAAAGAGGATTTTGTTTGCTTGCCCTTTTGACAAGCAGAACATATCCCATCCTTTATACACTTAACTTGAGGACCATTCCTCACTAACTCTTTGCTAAAGAGTTGACCAATTGTCTTGTAGTTAAGATGAGTCAATCTCTTGTGCCACTTGACACAATGAGATGCATTATCATCAGCTACAAGACAGATGGGAGAAACCTTGTTCTCACATACAAAATTAAGACAATATACATTTCTCTTCCTATACCCAGTCAAAATGATCTCTTCATCACTTGACCTTTTGATATGACATTCATCCTTAACAAATGAAATGTCATATCCTAAATCACTCAGCTGGCTTATGCTTATCAGATTGTGTTTCAAACCTTTTACATAAGCCACTTGGGTAATAGTAATTAGGTTAGAAGAAATATTACCAAACCCTTTGATGACTCCTCTTTCAGATCCACCAAAGATTACTTTAGGTCCATCTTTGACAGATGTGTACTCCTTCAGCAGCCCCTTTGTTCCAGTCATGTGCCTAGAACATCCACTGTCCAAGTACCATATAGGGGCATGGCCACTTGGACTTTCCTGCAATACAGATTTACCTTCCCTTAGAACCCAAGTAAGTCTTGGGTCCTTGGTTCAGGTTAGCACCAACAAAACTACCAGCTGCTCTTCTAACTGGTAGACTATTGTTCTTCCTAACACTTGTGTTGTGCCAGCAGTCTAAGGCAAAATGGCCTTTCTTGCCACAACACCAACATTCAAACTTATTGTATCTAGATCTAGATACACCCTTGACAGAAGAATTTCTGTCCAGTGCTGGTGCTGTAGCAGCTTCACCCACAGGTTTCTTATAACCATGGGGTTTATGAACATGGGTTGACCTGTTGGCATTTACACCTTTGTTTATCAGAACATTAGTCTTAATATGACAATGAATATTCTCAAGATCATATTTGTTAGAAGGCACTTGCACCTTTCTAAACTTAACAGGGACTGAAAGGTTTAGTGGCTGGACAGGAGCTTTTCCTTTTCCCTTGAATTGGGCAGCCCTGGGGTTACCTTTGAAGCCTAATCCTGCCTTACCCTTTTGAGCCACAAACTCATCTATCAAGGGTAAGACAGATTTTAGCTTTGAGTAACTAGCCACTAAATCTTTTTCTATTCTTAGTCTGGCCTCCAAACTCTTAACTTGATCATTAGTATATCTGATTGTGCCCATCTGAATAATAATTATATTTTTCAATTTGGCAATCTCATTCAACTTTTGATCTATTACTTTTTCCAACTCAGTTGCAGCAACCTTAAGATCAGCAATTTCCTGAGCCTGAGATTTGACTAGGTTCTTGCTTTTCTTAAGGGCTTGCAATAAGTCCCCATACTTATCTATCAACTGATAAACATCTCTTTTAGATTCAGATCCATCTACATCACTTGATGCAGATGAAGCTGATTCTGCACTAGTACTACAAACTGAATTTATAGAAGGACAATGTACCTTACTAGGACCAGACTGATTCTGGCACATGTCTTCTTCTGATCCAGCCATCAGTCCCATTCACTGATGGTCCTCTTGTTCATAGATGGAGACCAGCAATTGCATAAACTCCTCTTCTTCAGTAGCAGCATACAGTCCAATATATGCTTCAGCTTCAGATTCTGACTCTGAAGTTGATTGATCTGTAAGGCTCTTTTCCTTCTTTGCAACAAAGGATTTCTCCTTCTTGCCTTTCTGATGAGTATTCTTCTTGTCTGATGACTCCTTTCTCTTATCAGGACAATCAGCCACTACATGTCCAGGCCTATTGCAACAATAGCAGACAATCTTTGATGTAGTGGCTTTGCTGGGCTTAGTTCTGTTCCTTTCCTTCCTTGATGACTTATTCTTCTGATAATAGTCATCAACTTGTTGTGATGTGGAGGGCCTAGACTTCCACTGCTTCTTCTTCAAGAATCTCTGGAATTGCCTTGTGAATGCAGCAAAGTCTGCATCTGAATCACTCCTCTCTTTCTATTGGCTTCAGCCTTGAAGGCCACAGATTTTTCTCTATGCTCACCTTTTGAATTCTTTTCTTCCTCCTTCCTCACCATTAGTTGCATTTCATAAGATAACAACTTTCCAAACAAGGTTGGAGGAGAAATTTCTGCCAGTTTAGCCACTTCTCTTATGGCACAGATCTTGGTGTCCCAATCCTTTGTCAAGGATCTTAAGAATTTGTCATTCAGTTCATAGGTACTGAAGACTCTTCCATAGGACATTAATTCATTCACTATTCTGTAGAATTTCTTATAGCATTCAGTTATGCTATCAGATTTTCCTTCTCTGAAACTTTCATACTCTTAGTTGAGCATAGACTTCCTATCCTGTCTTACTTCTTCAGAACCCTCCATGTAGACAATCAAGGTGTCCCACATTTCTTTAGAGGTTTTGTAGTGAATTAAATTTCTGAATGTAGAATCATCTATGGCACTTACAATAATGTTCTGTGCTCTTTTATCCATGGTTGCCAAAATGATTTCATCCTTTGTCATTTCTGAATAACTCTTTGGAGTTTGGATATTTGCATCAAGAACTGATACCTTCATTGGAATAAAGGGGCCTTCCTGTACTGTAATGTATATCCTTGGATCAGAAGCCTCCATGAACAATCTCACCCTTTCTTTCCAAATTCCAAAGATTTCTTTTCTACAGATTGGTAATTTCATTGACCCTAACTCCTTGTAATTCTCTCTAGAACCCATTTTCTTGAATCTTGATTCTGCCTTAGGGATCTTACTCAGACTGTTAAGTCCTTATTTGAGTAACCTCCCTCTGATACCACTTGATAGTTTTACTTTCAAGACTACCTAAACACCTAGAGGGGGGGGGGGTGAATAGGTTCTAATACTTGTTTTCACTTTTAGGCAGAATATAATAACTGAATTAAATCACACAGCACAACAATCACAGAAATTCATACAACACAGATTGCACACAGTTTTATAGTGGTTCCCCAAGTTCTGGGTACATCCACTTTCCCCCTTCACCTATCTAGCAGTGTGCTAGATTCTGCCAAACTTCCTCTTTAACTCAGATCAGCAGATCCTACAGCTCAGAACCTAGAAAGGTTCCTACAACTCAGGCTAATCAGCCCTATCTCAGCCTTGCCACAAGGCCTACAACTCAGAGAAAAACTTTCTCCTACACTCAGGCAACACAGCCCTACCACTCAGAGATCAACTCTCCTACACTCAGCCTTTATAATTTAGGCTTACAACTCAGATCTACCTTAATAGATCCTATAGAAATTAGAAAAGAGTTTTACAGAATTTTGTCCTAGATGAGAGAGTAAGGACAGGACAATACTTGATTAGCTGATGGATGAAATCAACTGAATCTTAGCTTTCTTCAAAGATTCTTGAATCTGAACTAGCTGAGTTGATTTCCAAACAGCTTCTTGAGAAACTTGTAACAGCTTCCTTCTTAATCTTCAAATGGCTGGATCCCTCTCTATCCAATCCCTTTGATACTTCTTCAGAATTCTTGAACGAATTCTCCTTAGACAGATCCTGATAGGTTGAACCCTTCAGAATGTCTTCTTAGATCTTCTGATGAAGATCTTCTTCCGTGCCTTGCACTTTCTTGATCAGTTTGTATGTGTGTTTCTTCTTAAATAATTCTTCTCTTATTTGCCTTCTGAATCTGTCTATTTATAGACCTTCTTCATGATAACCGACTGATCCGGTTTCTAACTATCTTCTGACAAGTTTGACAGCTTCAGATAAACTGTTGCAACCCACAGCTGTCAAGTCTTCAAATAGATCCTTAGCCTTTGTCTTGATCAGCAAAGTGTCGAGACTAACTGTCAGAAAGTGTCAAGACCATCTGTCTATATGTGTCGACACAAGTTACTTTGGTGTCGACACAGCTTCTTCAGACCTTCATCTTAAGGATGAGTCGACACTGAGAATTTGTGTCGACTCAAGCACATCATCATTCTTCAGGAAATGACTTGGTCTAGACTTGTAGTGTGTCGACACAAGTCCTGTGTGTCAACACAGTTGTTATAGATTCAGAACATAGTATGTGTCGACATTGCCTTCAGGTGTCGACACAGCTTTTGTCGACTCTGCCAATATATGTCGACTCTGTCTTCTGGTGTCGACACAACTATCGTCGACCCTGCCAATATGTGTCGACTCTGCCTCAATGTGTTGACACTGCCTTCTGGTGTCGACTCTGCCTCAATGTGTCGACACAGCTTCCTAGTGTTGATACAGCTGTTGTCGACTCTACTTCTGTAAGTCGACACTGCTTCCCAGTGTCGACACAAAAATGGTCGACTATTTTTCTCTGTGTCGACACAGTCTTCTTCAAGTGTCGACACAATTCTTCTGAAGTGTCGACATAGCTTTTTCTGGTGTCGACACATAGACTTAGAATAATTTCCTGTACTTTTAGTACTTTCTTAATCTGCACTTGTCAACTCAAAATAACATCAAATACACCTTGATATATATCATAAAGCTAAGTTAGGCTTCTTCAAATCAGGTACACATTTTCCAATGTACCCAATAGAAACCTTCTTGAGGAAGTGTACATGACACTACTCGTGGGTTTTGTGAATCCAAATGAAGCTACCAAAATATGCAAACTATAGAAATCTATCTATGGATTAAAAGAGGCTTCTCGAAGTTGGAATCTTCCTTTTGATGAGAAAATCAAAGAGTTTGTTTTCATTAAGAATGAAGATGAATCATGTGTTTACAAGAGAATTAGTGGGAGCATTATCATTTTCTTGATCTTATATGTAGATAACATATTATTGATTAAGAATGACATACTGACTCTGCAAGTTAGTAAAAAAAATCTAGGGGGCTATTTTTCGATGAAATACTTGGATGAAGTAGCTTATATACTTGGTATTAAGATCTATAGAAATAGATTCAAGAAGTTGTTGGGTTTGACCCAAAAATACATACATTGATAAGATGTTCAAACGGTTCAACATGCTTGATTCCAAGAAGGGATTCTTACCCACGTCTCATGGTATGAGTCTATCTAAGGACCAATGTCCAATATCTTTGGAAGATAAGGATCACATGAAGTTGATTCCATATGCTTAGGTAATTGGATCAATCATGCATACAATGATATGTACTCGAGCTGATGTCTCATATGTCTTAAGCATGACTAGTAAGTATTATTATGATCCTAGTGATAGTCACTGGATAGTCATTATAAATATATTAAAGTACTTGAGAAGGACTAAAGACATGTTCCTGGTGTATGGTGGAGAGGAACAACCCGTTGTAAAGGATTACACGGATGCTAGCTTCCAGACTAATAGGGACGAATTAAAGTTTCAGTCAGGTTTCATTTTTTGCCTAAATGGAGGAGCTGTTAGCTGGAAGAGTTCCAATCAAAAGACAGTTGTTGATTCTACCACTGAGGCCGAGTATATCGCTGCTGTAAATGTAGCGAAGGAGGCTGTATGGATTAGGAAATTCATTAGTGAGCTTGGTGTAGTTCCTGACATTATTGATCCCGTAGTTCTTTACTGTGACAATAACGATGCAATTGCACTTGCTTCGGAAACTAGATCTCATCGGGGCTCCAAGCACATACTTCAGTGGTTCCATATTATTCGTGAGATTATCGATTGAGGAGATGTGAACATTTGCAGAGTGCCGACTGAAGAAAATATTGCAGATCCACTGACAAAGCCTCTTACATAGAGAAAGCATGATGGTCATGCTAGATCAATGAGTTTTAGATACCTGAATGATAAACTCTAGTGGGAGTCATGTGGATTGTATGTTTGTCAGTTGTTGTAATTCATTTGATGAACATTGTACTGTATTTTTTATTTTATATTTATGACATGTTCTTTTATTATGTTCTTTTGCTATACTCCGATGTGGCTATTAATATAATAAATATCCTTAGAATGTTCGCTTTCATACGAGATTCAACTGCGTGAATTGAATGTAAGGACTTATGTTAATTAGAAGCATCATTCTTAAATTATTAATGTAGGCTCACACGTTGACACCGAAAAATTACGGACAAACACGAATTTCTCTCTACGTCCCAATTCTACGTTCACACAAAAACTTTCAGCGCAGCACACACACGTTATTCAGTTTTATCAATCAAACGCTAACGTACGGGTAGCCACACCATTTGAGATCGAACAAAGGCTATATACGGATATTCTCTCAGGCTAAAAGGACCCACCCGGTCCGATCGAGTGAATGTTGTACAAAAAGAGATCCACCAAAAATTACGATTCGAAAAATGTAAATCTGTCCCAATAAAAAGTAAATGAGGTAGTGGAAGACAAGTTTCATTAGTCAGTTCTTAAGTCAACGGTTAATAAAATTGTGGGAAGTTGTCGCGCGTGCCAATTAGCTAAGGGTAATAAAATGAATGCGGGACTTTATACCCTTCTTCCGATTCCTTCCATTCCATGGGAAGATGTTAGTATGGATTTTATACTGGGCCTACCGTCATGTTTAGTCGCATGATTCCCTCTTGGTGGTACTAGATCAGTTTTCTAAAATAGCTTATTTTATTACGTGCAATAAGACCAAGGATGCGTCACATGTTGCAAAATTATTCGTTAAGGAAGTCGTTGAGCATCGGGGCGTTCCTAAGACAATAGTGACTGATAGAGACGTAAAATTTACTAGCTATTTTTGGAAGACCCTTTGGAAGATTATGAGCATCAAACTCTTGTTTTCTTCGGCCTACCATTCACAGATGGATAGCCAAACGGAAGTGGTAAACAAAAGTTTGGGTAGTTTACTTCGTTGTCTTGTGGTTGATCACAAGGGTATGTGAGACCTGATCCTTCCTCATGCTTAGTTAGCATACAATAATTCAAAAAATAGGTCCACAGGTTTATCGCTGAATGAAATCGTGCACGGATATAAAGCACCAGTGCCCCTTGACTTAATTCTGTTACCTCCATTTTATAGGTCAAGTCAATTCGCACAAGAATTTACCTTTCATGTTCACAATTTACATAAGCAAATTAATGAAGCGCTAACCACACAATATGCACTTTATCAATCTCATGCTAACTTACATAAGAGATCGTCTCACTTTAATGTTGGCGATTTAGTCTTGGTGCATCTCATCCCTGAACGGATGCCTTCGGGCACCATAAAAAAGTTGGCGAATCGGCGAGTTGATCCTTTTCGGATTTTAAAGAAATTTGGAGAAAACACATATCTTTTGGAGTTATCCATTGATTGGGGAATTTCCCCTGTTTTCAATGTTTCGAATTTAACACCATATGTTTCTCCACCACTTGAATTATCTGTCTGTCTGTTTGGTTCCTCTGCATTTTATAATGGGTTGGGGGATGAGCTTGTTTCTGAATCTCTCTCTCCATCGGTCTCCACGGGAGGTACGTTGAATGTTGATGTAAAAACTTTTTCTCCTTCTTTGCCTATTGCTTTTCTAAGGTTTCCCAGGACCACCTTTGTGCCAGACAGAATCCTCAAAAATGAAGTGCTCTCCTCTCCAAGTGGTGACATTCACCGCTACTTGATGCAATGACGTGATTGTTCGGCGTCCGATGACTCTTGGCTTCCTAAATCGGAGGTGGCTCTTTTGGATGATGCTCTTATGCATCGGTACATTTAGGACAACTCATTGTGTGATGAGTACTTTTGAGCGGAGGAGGATTGATGGAGACGGCGACCTCAAACATTTTTAAGATGATGCCGGCATGCTTACGGAAGATCGATTGCTCTCTCCAATCAAAGACTTGCGCTGCCGTGGTGACCTTGTGGAGCGATGCTACAATCTACGCCCCCTGCACAAGACGACTTAATAATATTTCTTTGAACTCCTTTGTTATTTTTGTGTGCAATTTTATTTTCATGTTGTATTTAATTTATGTATGTGTTTTAATTTTGTTGGTTGCATGCAGTTGGATGTGTTGTAAGCCTATATAAGGCCTTGATGTTGAAGATTTTAAGTAAGATTTATGAAATTGAAAAACCTAATTCGTGTTTAAGAAATTCCCTTTCTTGCTCTCTCCCCTCACACTAGCCGTCGGCCCCCTTTCCCCCTCTCAAAATTTCGGCCTCCTCTCCTCCCCCTCTTTCCCCTTTGAAGACTTTGGGCACCCTCCTCTCTCCCCTCTCTCTCCAAGCCGTCGGCCTCTCCCAAGTGCCCTTAGGGTTTCGTCTAACTACAAGCCGCCGCCCCTCCTCTTCCACCTTGGAAAATTCGTCCGGCCTCCTCCTTGAAAAATTCGGCCAAGGAGCAAAGATCTGTCTTGTGAAATAAATTCCGGCATGAAGCAAAGAAGGTGGACGAGTTTCTCTCCATTCGGCGCGACTCCGGTGGATCCGGTGAAGAGCGATCATATCTTGGAGAATACAAATTGTCTCCAAGTAGGGTAACGAAAATTCTACCATTTGTGTGTTTCCCTATAGATTTTCTTGTGGTGGAATTACTTTAACGTGATCTTGTAATAGCGTTGGATTTATCGTGGTTTTCTCCAATCGGTTTGTTGTTCATCTTAATTTTATTTAAGTTTGAGAGGATTGGTGAAACACAATGGTCTTGTCTCGACTAAAATGACCACATAAACCTCCGCTATGTAATTCCCAAATGATGAAATGACGTAGGGAAGAACGAGGAATACATAGCATCGAATGCTTAAATAAATAATCGTCCTGAATATAATAGGCTGAAATGGTTGTTGGAGAGTTGTTTTGCGTGGATAAATATATTTCCTTGAAATCCGGGCATTGAATGTACTCATCATTAATCCTATCAACCCCAATCACTTCCACCTCTAATGTAGACAATAATAACGAGACAAGACTAAGAGCGTCTGCCACACGATTTAGAGTTCTCTTAAGATGTTTTATTATAAAGGTATACTCCTGAAGATAGAAGACTCATTTGGTATGCCTAGGACTAACCTTATTTTGTGAATTGATAAATCTCAATGTCTTGTGATCAGATAAGATAACAAACTCCTTAGGAAGTAAATAATTTCGCCAATGTTGGTGGCACCGAATAATCGCATAAAACTCCATATTATAATTAGAATAATTCAGTTTCGGCCCTGCGAGCTTCTCACTAAAGTACCCAATAGGATGACCCTCTTAACTTAATACACTGCCAATACCAACTTCAGATGCATCATATGACAATTCAAAAACCTTATAAAATCAGACAATCGCAAAAGAGGAGCTTCGGACATTTGTGATTTAATTGTTTCAAATGCTCTAGTGGCTGATTTGGTCCATGTGAAATCACCCTTCTTCATGCAATCTGTGATCGACGCCATGATACTACTAAAATCTTGAATAAATCAGCAATAAAAAGTAGCTAGACCGTGAAAACTCCGAACATCCCGTATATTGGTGGGTTCCGACCAATCCTTAATGACTTGGACCTTCTTATGATCAGCATGTATGCCCTCCGAACCCACAATATATTCAAGGAACTCCACAAATGGAACATTGAACGAGCATTTTTTATGATTAACAAATAATTGTTCCTTTCGCAACGTGGTAAGTACTATCCTCAAGTGCGACTCATGATCGTTCGGAGAGGCGCTAAAGACTAAGATATCATCAAAATATATAACTATGAATTTTCCTAGGAAAGGCTTGAACACTAGAGTCATCAACCTAAAAAATGTACTCGGGCCATTAGTGAGCCCTTCCCCGAGCACCAACCACTCATAAAGTCCATCTTTTGACTTGAAAGCCGTCTTCCACTTGTCTCCCTCCCTAATCCTGATTTGATGGTAACCACTCTTAAGATCCAATTTAGAAAAAGTCATGGCCCCTACTAACATGTCCAATAAGTCGTCCAAGCGAGGGATGGGAAACCTGTATTTGACTGTTATTTTATTAATGGCCCGATAATCCACACACATCCTCCAAGAACTGTCTTTCTTAGGAACCAATAAGGCGGGTACGACATAAGGACTCTTGCTATGACGGATGAATCCCTTACTTAGCAAATCAAAAATTAATTTTTGCAATTCAAGGTGTGCGGAGGGGTTAAGTCAATAATGGGGAAAGTTGGGCAAAGAGGAACCCGGAACGAAATCAATCTCGTTTTGAATTTCTCTCATGGGGGTAACTCGGACGGTAAATCATCTGGGTAAACATCCTTAAACTCTTCTAAGAGTTTCTTCAATGCTAGTAGTAAGTTCTCAAAAGAGGAACTATCTTCCTTGACTTGTAAACATACTAACGCATATATGACACCATCTATAAAGGTATCGCACTCAAACTCCTTACCAATCAAGCTTAATGTTTTTTTCTCTACAGGCATAATCGTGTCCTTAGTAGGGACCGACGGATCCTTAGGCGGAGTGGGCGTAAATATAATGGTCTTCCATTAAATTTGAACTCATACGTGTTAGCTCACCCTAAGTGAGTAACATCATAGTCATAAAGTCATGGGCGTCCTCGTAAGACATGACAGGCATCCATGGGGATGGCGTCACACCAAACCTTTTCAGTGTAAGCCTTGATAGTAAGGGGAACCAAACAACGCTTCGAAACCGGAATGGATGTCTTATTTACCCAATCAACCTTATAGGAGTGAAGGTGCGGCTCAGGAGTTAACAACATTCGTGACACCGCATTTTCAGAAATCACATTCATACAGCTTCCACTATCAATGATCAACTTACACCACTTCTCTCCACTCTTAAAATTTAACGAAAAAATATTCGTCATATTCCAATCGTCCGTCACACGCGGAGTAGCCAAGATACATCTCATCATCATATTAATATCATCCTCAATATCGTTAGGCAATCCTTCCGATTCAAACTCTTCACCGGCCTCATACACGAGCTCGACAGACTCAGACGAGGTATCTAAAAGGGATAGAGGCTTGGGATTAGTATGACATTCACTAGCATAATGACCCAGAATACCGCAAGCAAAACAAGTAGCACTCGTTTTACTCATCCTACCCACGGGCACTCTCTCACCCGTAGGGTTTTTAATATTCCTAGCCGTAATGACAACAGAGTTTGAGTCAGTGGACCAGAACTTACCCTTATCCTTATAGGTGGTTGTGGGGGTGATCCTAAGATGGACTTTCCCTTATGAAACGATCGAGTCTTAGACTTGTGAACATTGTGCTTCTCAATATCCAATGCGGCGTTAAAAGTGGTGTTTAGGTCGGTGTGGCCATAACGTAGAAGTTTATCCTGAATGTCGGGGTTTAGCCCCTTACAAAACCTAGAGAGGGTGATCTCTGGCATCTCCCTAACAACAGACCTTACCATCATGTCCATGAGAAAGCTCATGTACTCAGCGACCGACCTATTCCCTTGTTTAAGGGTAGCTAAATCATCAAACATTTGCATCCGATGATACACTGAGATGTACTGGTCTGTCAACATGGCCTTCATGCCTGCCCAACCTATGGGTGGTAAGCCATTCACGACTCCAAGGCATTGTTACATATTCAACCAGAATATCTTAGCTCTACCTAACAGTTTTGTCCTCGCAACTCGCACCTTATCAACGTCAGTCAGCTTATGCCACTCGAAGTAGCACTCTATCTCCATAACCCAATCTAAGAAGACTTGGGGTTCTTCCAATCCATTGTACGATGTGGGTTTGACTCGGACCTCCCTAGTAATGTCAAACTCAAAAAGTGCCCGGTTATTGTGAAACGATGCACACGGGTTATGATCATTATTTATATTATTATTCCCTTCCTCACGTTGGTTGGCGGCTTGATTACGAGGAGCTGCGAGATTTAATCTCAGTTCGTGAAGCGTCTCCCTAATCGCTGTCAACTGATCAGTGAACTCCTGACGGAGTTAATCAATCGTTGTGGGACCGTGTCCCGTATCCCGTTCGTCCGCATATGGGAGGAAGACAGGGAATACTCCGTACCCAATCTAATGCGTGTGCAATGAATAATGTTTCAGACCCAATAAAATTAATGAAAGAATGATTTGTTCCTGCTTAATAACTAGGGTAGTTAAGAATTTTTTTTGATTTTCTTGATGAAAATAATATGGAGATTATTAAAAAATTGATTTTTTTGCAGAAAAATAAAAGTTTTAGACCGCTATTTGTATACCAAAAATTAAAAATCTGTTTTATTATTTGGACAACGAATCGTGCAAGTGCGTGTTAGAGTTCTAAGAAAATTTAGGATGGTACCAATTAAGAACTTATCACGAACCTGGCTCTGATATCAAATTGATGTAGGCTCGCACGTTGACACCGAAAAATTACGGACAAACACGAATTTCTCTCTACGTCCTAATTCTACGTTCACACAAAAACTTTCAGCGCAACACACACGCTATTCAGTTTTATCAATCAAACGCTAGCGTACGGTTAGCCACATCGTTTGAGATTGAATAAAGGCTACAAGCCGATATTCTCTCAGGCTAAAAGGACCCACCCGGTCTGATCAAGCGAATGTTGTACCAAAAGAGATCCACTAAAAATTATGATTCGAAAAAGGTGGATCTCTTCCAACAAAAAGTAAACGAGTTTCGCAAATCCTCTTGAACTTAAATAAAATTAAGATGAACAATAAACTGATCGGAGAAAACTATGATAAATCCAATGCTATCAAGAGATCACGCTAAATTAATTCCACCACAAGAAAATCTAGAGGGAAATACACAAAAGGTAGAATTTTTGTTACCCTACTCGGAGACAATTTGTATTCTCCAAGATATGATCGCTCTTCACTGGATCCACGGGAGTCTCGCCGAATGGAGAGAAAACTCATCTGCCTTCTTCGCTTCACGCCGGAATTGATTCCACAAGACGAATCTTTTCTCCTTGACCAAATTCTTCAAGGAGGAGGCCGGTCGAATTTTCCAAGGTGGAAGAGCAGGGGCAGTGGCTTG
Organism: Platanthera zijinensis; assembly: GCA_039513925.1. NCBI lineage: Eukaryota > Viridiplantae > Streptophyta > Magnoliopsida > Asparagales > Orchidaceae > Platanthera > Platanthera zijinensis. The sequence goes on from CM077082.1 coordinate 47,839,417, forward strand.
TAGTTTTCCGAAACCCTAAGGGGACTTAGGAGAGGCTGACGACTTGGAGAGAGAGGGGAGAGAGGTGGGTGGCCGAAGCCTTCAAAGGGGAAAGAGGGGGAGGAGAGGTGGTCAAAATTTAGAGAGGGGGAAAGGGGGCTGGAGGCCAGGGTGAGGGGAGAGAGCAAGAGAGGGAATTTCTTAAACAAGAATTAGGTTTTTCAATTTCATCAATCTTACTTAAAATCTTCAACATCAAGGCCTTATATAGGCTTACAACACATCCAGCTACATGCAGCATAAATAAAATTAAAACACATACATAAATTAAAACACAACATGAAAATAAAATTGCACATAAAAATAACAAAGGAGTTCAAAGAAATATTAATAAGGCGTCTTGTGCTGGGAGCGGATATTGTAGCGTTGCTCCATAAGGTCACCACGGCGCCGTAAGTCTTTGATTGGAGAGAGCAATCGATCTTCCGTAAGCATGCCGACATCATCTTCAACATGTTCGAGGTCGCCGTCTCCATCAATTGTCCCTGGTTGAGGTATCATCTTAGAAAATAAGGATGATGATTATACGTTGATACCTGTGTGTGCGTTGACTGATGACTGGTTCTCACAGGTCATGATATTATGATATCAAGTCATCACACTTGTACTTGTTATGAATAAGTTGTACTAGACAAACTCACTCTGAGACTACTTTGTGGATTGTTTTGACATTGTGCCATGAGTAGGTCTTAGGTGGCAATGGTGTTTTTGGTTCTTTGACCTGAGGTCACAACATTCATCGAGTGAGGAAGAGCGTATTTTGATGATATTTAAACTCTAGTCTTGAGAAATTTGGATGATAATAGTGGTTATTGGGTACATTACGAATCATTTGGGTGTTTGCGTGTGGATTGATATGAGATTTGTCCTCCTAGAAACAGAAGTTGCATCAAAGGGCCCCTTGATGGAATTAGACTAAGAAATACATGACCATGCTGGATTGAGTCAATATGTGATATTGAGTTCTCCGATTTTTGATAGTCCATTATATATCAGGTAACAGAGATTGAGCAGTCATGAGGGTGACACGGTCCATGCCTCTAGCTCCATCCGGATATAAGGGATAAAGGGACATGACAATACTATACATTGGTCATTTTATAGGTTTTCTGAGTTATAGAACTCTTATTGCTTGGGTAGCAATGATGTGTTGCTAAATACCGCTCATTGTATGTAAGACATTTTTTTGACTTATTAGATCAAGTAGGAGATTGCAAGAGTTCTTCCATTATGATCTGAGATAGTCAAATAGTTAGTCTTGCTGCCAATGCAATATGAGTCTATGGTTTCATACATAAGAGTTATGGAAAAGTTGGAAAGAACTGTGTTGGCCTTACTCATGTGTAATATGAGTGAAGAGCCAAGCCTTTTGACATGGACTTGAAACTAGATCAGCCAAAGGACCTAAATTATGAATTCGAGGGGCCTTCAGAAAATTGATGAAAGGTAAGTCAGTTCGTCGAGTATTCTCGACAAATTCATCGAGAATTCTCGACGAATTCGTTGAGTTTTCTCGACGAGTTCATCAAATACACTCGACGAATTTGACGTGACAAGTTATGTTCGTCGAGATGTTCTCGACGGATCCTACAAGTTTTCTTTCGATTCGTCGAGTATACTCGACGAATTGCTCCCGACGAATCTATTACGATGAATCTGATATTAGAAATGAATCCGTCGAGTGGACGTGTCGTACGCCGTGTATACTCGATGAATTCCACTCGACGAATTGTTCTCGGTGAACTGACGCATATCTATTTTTCCATAAGTTCCTTTTCGATCTGTTTTGCGGGTGGGGCCCTCACAATTCCTCTATAGTTCATATATATACCCTGTACATACAAGAGGTTGGCAACTATTCATCTTCTTCCTGACAAAAAATCCCGAACCCTAGAAGATCGCGATCGGCCCTCCGGTACCGCAAGCTCTTGCGACCCGTCATCATTGTATGGAAAGTGTTTCCAGAGCTTCGTCTTCGTCATTGCTGCCTCTCCATTAACGGATCTAGCAATCTGTGGAGACGTAAAAAGCATTCCTTCATCCAACCTGACACTTGTATGACAAGTGCTTTGGGATTCTCCAAGCTCGTGTGGATACCCGTAAAGGTGTGGACATACTTGTTGGAAATTTTTCTTTTGGATGGACATATTCTATCGAGATGACTTGTTAGAGTTGTACGTGATTTTTAAGTCTATTCGAACTCCTACGAGTGTGCGTTAATTTAGTCGCGCGAACGATCAAAACCTGTGATAGGTGGGCCAGATCATCTCATAAATTTAGCACGTGAACTCGGTCTCGCCCTTGACACGATTTTGGCATAGTCATGAATATGATTTTATAGAGTTTGCATTGTGTTTCAATGGAATTAATTTCATCATTTAATACCAAATTCTTGTAACTCCTATTTTGGGTATTGTATATTAATACCCAAAATTAGGTTTCATGAGATAACCCCTTTAGGCGTGAACAAGGGTGAAAATCCCATTTGTTTTGGGAAACCGTTGGCTCCTCCATCTTCATCTTGAAAAACTGCCGGCCCTAGGTGTTTTCTTTTAGATCCAGGAGAAACTCCTTCCCTGGCGGCCATTGTTTGCTGCACAAATCATCGGAACACCGCCACCGCCATTATTCTCCTTCTTCCTAATTTTCGGTTCATAAAAGAAGAGCAGACCACAATCTAGTCATGTGTAGGTTTTTCGTTCAGATCTGGAATGCCACCACCGTTCGGATTCCTTTCTTCATCTTGCTTGACGTAGGACATTTCACTCTCTCTGCTTGATCGGGATTCTCTATCCATTTCCTAGAGAGGAGCAGTCCAGAGTTGACACTATCGATCTAGGTCTTGGAGGAGAAAATGACTAGCAGTTTTTGGTTTCCTATGCATGCTGATGTTCAAGTATATTACTGGGTTTATTTTTTAATTAACAGAATCTATTTATGTCAAATCCTTCATTTGCTAGAGTATTTTGAAGCCCAAATTTTAGATTTTATGAGGAGACTTTTGGGTTATGTTATTCAAATTTATGATCTATGGCAACAAAAAAGAACATGTAGAGTTTTTTGTTCTCACTTACTAACCAAGTGACTGTTGCAATTCAGATTTCATATGCATATATGTGTTTGTGTTAATCCATCTTTCTTTGTAGAGATTACACATTTAGAAAATCTTATATGCTAAAGGAGCCCGCTAAAGCTGCAGTTTTCATTAGGAGAAACATATCAAAACTTTTGAGAATTGCCGTCATGATGAAGCAAGAATAAGAATTCAAAAATGGTATAAATTGATTATCCGCATTTAAGTAATCGTTCTGTCAAGCTCGCTTTATTTTTTGTGTTCGTAAGTTAGGAAAATAAATTTTTGTTTGCACTCCAATTAGAGAATAGTAGAGTTTGGTTATAACGATCATATAGGTTTATGCGTTGCTGCATTCAGCAGAACTGTTCGGTAATATTAATTCGCCGTAGCGACGCATACTCCTAATTTTGTTAGCAGTTGGTATCAGAGCGAGGTTAACCTAAACCTACTAGTCTCTTTCATAATTTTGGAGTTAATTATTTTTCTAATTAATTTTTTTAAAGAACACAATATTTAAACTCATTGAGTTATTTAGAGAGAAATAAATTTTGGGATTAAAATTCAAAGTGATTTCATTAACTAATCTCCGTCAAAAGGGTTGTGTTTTCTTTAGACGATTAATTTCCCACACGTCATTAAGCTAAGAAACACGACATTAAGTTTAGGGCAATATTCAGATATCCCGATGTGAAAGAGTCTCGTGGATTGATAAGAACTATAACCTCCAAAATGGCCTTTTCGTGTCAAATTGTGAGATTACGGTTTCACATATTTTAGGGAATTCTCTGAAATTAGTGCGTAATCATTCACCCAAAGGTAATGCTTGCGCAATAGGCTTAGAGGGATACACACGGACATTTGGACGGTAGTGTGAGGCTCTAGTAATCTATTCACCCAAAGATGGTAGATCTACAAGAAGCTCAAACATGACTGTTGCTCATTCTTGTGTAGGGATTACTAATTATATGGCGCGTAGTCTGCCCAAATATATTGCGCGTTGACGCATCTGGATTCTCTACCTAATGTGCTATTTAGAGTTTTATAGCCACTATTGCCCTACTTATCATTGATTTTTCTTTTCTTTCTATTCAGTCATATTTACAGTCCATAATAACATGACAACCATTGAGAAACTCACTGGATTGAATTTTACGAAGTGGAAGTACGACATCATGTTTTCTCTTATGATGGAGGATATAGAGATGACCATGAGTACTAACCAGCCTACAACCCTCACTATGACTAGCACTCAAGCTGAGGAGGATCATTATGGTGAATCTTGTTGACTATGAAGCGTTCCATTCTGGAGCACCTGCTAAGTGGTCTTACAGACACGATCGTTGCTAGGGATTTTCTGGCTGTTGTTGGGAAGAGGTATAAAGTGTCTTTCAATGCTGAGATTGAGACTCTGATTCAGGACCTCTTCTCCATGAGGTATTTGGGAGGAGGCAGAGTCCGTGATTATATATTGAAGATGGTCTATTACCAGACTAAGCTGTAGGAGATGGAGATTACTCTCCCAGAAGCCTTGATAGTGCATCAGGCACTAAATACTATTCCTGCAGAGTTCAGCATTCTGAAAAATACCTATAGTTCCCAGGATGAGGCGTGAAAGATAAATGATCTCATCACTCGCTGCATTGCTGAGGAGGAGTAAATGAGAAAGAGAAGACAAAAACTGCTTTACTCGTAGTCAAATCCCCATTTAAGACGAAGAAGAAGTTCAAAGCTCCTTCTAAGGCTCAAGATGGATAAGCTTAAGGGAGCAAAGACACCGGGGGAAAGAAGCCTCTTAGCTGCTTCTTTTGTAAGAAGAAGGAGCATGTGAAGCATGAGTGTCTCAAGTTTAAGTCTTGGAAGGATAAGCGTGGATTTGCACCTAAAGGTAACCCTTTAGCTTTTGTCCTTTGTGAATCCAATTTAATTGAAGCCCCATCAAGTTCTTGGTGGCTCGATGGTGGAGCCACTAATCATGTTGCTTACACACTGCAGGGGTTCATCAAAAGTAGGAGGCCAAGTAAGGGTGAGTGCAGACTCACAGTTAGCAACAATGTTGAGGTGGAGGTGGAGTTCATTGGGGATATTTGTTTAGTCCTTTATTCAGGATATGAACTTTTATTAAAAGCCATATTTTATATTCCTTCGTTTAGAAGGAACTTGATTTCTGTTTCTGTATTAGATAGACTTAATTTTGGTTTTAATATTTCTAGTAGTTTGGTTAAGTTATTTTACGAATCATGGCCAATGTTCTCTATTTAATGGTTTATATAGAATATGTCTTGAACCAGTTAATTATTATGTCACCTCATATAATATAGAAAATTTTGATAGTAAAAGACCTCTCATTAAGGATCAATCCACCATGCTATGGCATAAAATGTTAGGTCATATCTCTAGGGAAAGAGTAGGAAGATTAATTAAGAAAAATATTCTTCCTACTCTATCCTTCAGTGACCTAGAGACATGTGTGGACTGCTGTAGAGGCAAGATGACCAAGATTAAAAAGAAAGACTCAACTCGTAGTTCAAGCTTATTAGAGGTTATTCATACGGACATCAGTGGTCCTTATTCCACTACACTCTATAGAAACACCTATTTTATTATATTCATTGATAACTACTCCCATTTTGGTTATTTGTACTTAATTAAGGAGAAGTCTGAATCTCATGAAAAGTTTAAGATTTTCAAGACTGAAGTTGAAAAACAAATAGGGAAAGTCATCAAGATTGCTAGGTCTAACAGAGGCGGTGAGTATTTTGGTAGACATGATGCCTCCAGACAACATAAAGGTCTATTTTCCGGATACTTGGAGAGCGATGGCATTATTGCCCAGTACTCCATGTCAGGTAGTCCTGAGTAAAACGGTGTTGTTTAAAAGCATAATCGCACTCTTAAGGAAATGATGAGGAGCATGATGAGTAGGACAAATCTTCTTGAATTTTTGTGGAGTGAGGTTCTTAAGACTGTAGTATATAATCTTAAAAGAGTCCTATTTAAGTCAGTACCTAAAATCCCATTTGAGTTATGGACGGGTAGACGACCCAACCTTAATCATTTGCGTGTCTGGGGTTGTCCTGCAGAAGTCTGTTAATACAACCCATCAGAGAGTAATTGATGATGCATAATTTGACCTAAGTTATTAATATAAAAATCTAAATAATCTAATATAAATATATTTATATTATTAATTTTATCTGCTAAATCATATTTTTTAAAAGTCTATCCTAACCATGCATATTTTACTATTTTTTCTGCGCGCAGTGAACTTCGGGGCCACTTTTGGGCATGTTGCGGCAAGATTCAAATCTTCGGCTGAACACAAAATTTGTAGCCCTCGGGAAGTCCTTTCCAATGGATTATTACACGCCTTTATCGAGTTATTGTAGCCTCAGGAATCCTCCGTCGAAGTTGCTGTCCAGCAGGTTTCCTGCATGTATGAAACTCGTGTTTGAGCAAGAACCGAGAATCCCGGGACAAATTGCATTATCAATTCTAAAAGAACACGCCTTCAGTTATGGTGTGCCAAAATAAATATCGAGTGCACTCATGTCATGGTGTTGTTGAACTATATTCAAGAATGGAATGAAGCCACAATGGTTCGATGAGATTTTTTCTCATAAGTATGAAAGAGGCTAGCCACCTTTGACTATATATTCAGCATGTGTTCTTAAAGGAAGCTTTTTGGAAAGAGAAAAAGCTAGCCAACTTTTATCATGCTTTTCATTGCAAGTATGAATGAGGCTAGCCACCTTTGACTATATATCAAACATGTGTTTTTTGACCAAGGGAAGGTTCATGAAAGCTTCATCCTCATACCAAATTCCAACTCTACCCCCTTGGTTTTGGCCCTATAAATAGGCATGAAGAAAGGGGGGAAAGCATCATCCTTCCTACTTCATTTTTAGCATTGTAGAGAGCCATTGGAGTTTGTTTTTAGAGTATTTTAGTTTAATATTTTCATGTTTTAATGTTCTTGCAATTTCTTTTATCGAACTTGTAATCTTTTTGCAAACTCTCTTTATAATGTCTTTTTTGAAATCTTTTGTAACTTCTTTTCAATAAGAAATAAATTAGTTTGTTATTCCCTTTCCCTCTTTCTCTTTCTTTTTATGCATATTCTTAACATGATTTTCATTTCCTATATTACGAGTAACTAAACTTTGTTTAGTACTTGATCGAAATGATCCGAGGAATGAAATGATCTCTTTTTCTTAACCCATATCTTCTCTTTCTCTTTGAACAAATGTTTAGGATTTACCCTTGATTAATTTATAGAGAGGTCATATCATCGATATATGATTTTCTCTTCTGTTTCCATACTCTAGTAGCTGAAAAGATCATGCGTATGGATTGATCGCTCATGGGTAAAGGGAGTTGAATGCAATTCTTGAAAGAAGATGACATAAATTTCCCGTATTGGAGTCAAATCCAATAGAGGGGTTCACCACATAAAGCGAGTTTTAGGGGTTTCAATTATAGAACGAAAGTTTGGTTGATCAACCTAAACTCAGTTGGGCGTAGCCTTGAAAGAGGTGCGTTCATATTTTAGAAACCTCCACGGTCCAAGCATCTTCGTTAAAAAGAATTAGGGATTTATATATTTTTGGTCATTTTCATTCCGTGGTGATTCAAGATCAAGTACTAACCTTTTAATTATTACTTAATCATCCACTTTTATCGTATAACGGTTCTCTTATTTGCAAACCAACTCAAAGTATTTAATTGATAAAATAACAGAAATCTCTTTGAAGTAGAAGTAATCGACGCACCTTGGTTCTAATACGACCTTGATATTATATCCTATACTATAAGCGATAAGTTACACTTGCCTTTATCGAATATAGATTCGGAGAACATTATCTTCATCTTCATCTTCTCTCTTTCGTAAAACACCTCCGGGATTTTCTCCATCAAGTTTTTGGCGCCGTTGTCGGGGACTTGCGTCGATATTTCAAAAAAAAGAATAACTGTTAATTTTATCAATTTTCTTTTCTGTTCTAAAATATATATATATATATCTTAATAATATACCTAAAACTGCCTAAAAAAGAACAAAAACAAAAAAAATCCATTTTTATTTTTAAACTCATCTTTAATCATTTGTTTTTTTTTTCTTCTAGTATATGACCCGTGCAAGTTCTTCGAATAATCCGGAATCCCATTTTTATCCTGAAATTGAGCGCACCTTTAGACAACGCCTTCAATCTCATGGACAGGATTTACCAATTATTCTCGAAGAATCTCTCGGAGATACTAATATATCAACTATGGGTGATCCCAATCCTAATGAAGCCCAACAACGGACCATGTCCTACTATGTACGACCGAACTTGGAAGGGACACAATCTAGTATTGTTCGCCCTACTATAGCTAATAATAATTTTGAGATCAAGTCTAGCATCATCCAAATGGTGCAATAATCGGTTACTTTTGATGGTTTACCGGACGAAGATCCGAATCAACATCTTTCAAATTTTCTTGAAATCTGTGATACCTTCAAAATCAATGGCATTACTGATGACGTCATTCGATTACGACTATTTCCCTTTTCTTTATGGTCAAAGGCCAAGCAGTGGTTAGGCTCTCTTCCTAGAGGATCTATCACTACATGGGCCGAAATGGCGGAAAAATTCATGACTAAATATTTTCCTCCTGCCAAGACCGCCAAATTACGTACTGATATCTCTTCATTTATGCAAATCGAATCGGAGACTCTCTACGATACATGGGAGTGCTTCAAGGAGCTGTTGCGTAGATGTCCTCACCAAGCCCTTGCTAATTGGCAACTAGTACAAATTTTTTATAATGGCATAAATTTCCAAACAAGGCAAATGATTGATGCAGCCGCTGGGGGTACTCTCAATAATAAAACCCTGGAGGCCGCTCAAGAGCTTTTTGAGAAAATGGCCATGAATGCTTATCAGTGGAATGTGCCCCGAGCGCGCCCTAGCAAGCCGGCAAGACTTTATGAAGTTGATATGACAGCTAATTTAGCTTTACAACTTGAACGTTTAAGCAAGCAAGTGGCAGAGATGTCTGTTTCCTCCGCCACTCCTTGGGCTAATAATAATAGTAATACTTTTATTGAAGAACAGGTTGATTTCATGGGGAATCTTACTCGGCCTTCGTTTAACCCGAATAACGCTCCATATAACAATGCTTATAATCCGGGTTATAGGAACCATCCGAATTTCTCATGGAGCAACCAAGGTAATGCCCAACGCCCACCTAATATGAACCCACCTAGTTTTCTTCCACCACCACCAAAGCCCTCTTCGCTTGAAGAGGTATTTTCTAAATATGTTGCCTCGAACGAATCCAACATCCGGAATCTCACTGGATCTGTAAAGAACTTAGAGAATCAAATTGGTCAGCTTGTCAAATGATTGCCGAGCGCCCGCATGGAGCTTTGCCGGGAAACACTGAGACGAATCCAAGGGAGAATGCAAATGCCATCACCCTCCGCAGCGGAAAGGAGGTAACCTCTCCAAATAGGATTGAGCCCGAGTTAACGGTTTCTATTTTACCCCCTCCAGTTTTATTTTCTAATTCTCTGAATGCTTCAAAATTTCCTATTATTTCTACTTCTGCACCCCCTTATCCATCTAAAATTAAAAATGAGCGAGTAGAGGAACAATACAAAATTTTTTTAGAAATTTTAAAACAAATTCATATAAATGTTCCCTTCTGCGAGACAATCTCTCAAATGCCTAAATACGCGAAATATCTCAAGAAGTTACTCTCCAATAAAAAGAAACTTGAAGATATCTCGCGTGTTTCCCTCAATGCAGAATGCTCGGCAGCTTTATTAAATAAATTGCCTAAAAATTGAATGATCCGGGACGGTTTTCTATCCCATGCCTCTTTGGCAATTTATTAGTAAAGCATGCCCTCGCCGACCTAGGTGCTAGCATAAATCTAATGCCCTACTCTCTATTTAAGAAATTAGGATAAGGAGATCCAATCCCAACAAAAATAAGTATACAACTATCAGATCGTTCTGTTAAGTACCTAGTAGGGGTTGTGGAGGACGTACTAGTCAAGGTTGACAAGTTCATCTTTCCGGTGGACTTTGTCATTCTTGACATCGAAGAGGATGCCGAAGTACCCCTCATACTCGGCTGCCCCTTCCCTGCCACCTCCCGCGCAATAATAGATGTGAGTAATGGAAAGCTCCTCCTTCGTGTTGGAGATGATGAAGTTACTTTCAATATCAACCCCTCTATGCGAAATTCTCTTTCAAATGATGATTCTTGTTACCATCTAGATGCATCATTTAAAGAAGATTTTTCTTCCTTTTCTGATTCTGGTCCCACATCTTGTAATGATGCGGAACATCCCAAATTATTTTGTTTTAAGGAATTATCTTGTTCTTCGCCTCCTGAGCAAATTGGCTTAAAGAGTATTAAAATTACGACCTCTTACGAAGTACCACCCACTCTTGAGCTTAAGCAACTTCCAAAGCACCTAAGATATGTCTTTTTAGAAAAAGACTCTAAATTATCGGTCATCATTTCTTCTACTTTGTGTGATTCGGAAATTTCTGAATTAATTCAAATCTTAAATAGACATCACCGAGCCATAGATTGACAATTATCTGATATTAAAGGGATAAACCCCTCCTTCTGCACACACAAAATATTACTTGAAGATAATTCTCGCGATAGTATACAGCCTCAACGATGACTTAATCCCAACATGAAAGACGTCGTTAAGGCTGAAATAATTAAACTGTTAGATGCAAGAATTATCTACCCGATTTCGGATAGCCCATGGGTTACCTCGTGCAAGTAGTACCAAAGAAAGGCGGCATGACAGTAGTGGTTAATGAGAACAATGAACTAATTCCAACTCGTACTATTACGGGTTGGCGGATGTGCATCGACTATAGAAAATTAAATGATGCCACCCGAAAAGACCACTTTCCCTTGCAATTCATTGATCAAATTTTAGAACGCCTTTCCGGTCACTCCTACTATTGCTTTCTTGATGGTTTATCGGGATATTTCCAAATACCAATCTCGCCCAAGGACCAGGAGAAAACAACTTTTACTTGTCCCTTCGGCAACTTCGCTTATAGAAGGATGTCATTTGGCCTTTGCAATGCACCAGTTACATTCCAAAGATGTATGTTGGTCATCTTTGATGAGTTGGTTGAGGATGTGATGGAAGTCTTCATGGATGACTTTTCCGTATTTGGAAATTCTTTTAAATCATGCTTAGCTAATCTTGAACGTGTTCTTCAACGTTGTGAAGATACGAATCTAGCCCTAAATTGGGAAAAATGTCATTTCATGGTCCGAGAGGGGTTGGTACTCGGTCATAAAATATCGGGTAAAGGAATCGAGGTTGATAAGTCCAAGATCAAGGTGATTGAGAAACTTCCCCCTCCCACAAATGTAAAATCTATTAGAAGTTTCCTTGGTCATGCATGTTTTTATCGGCGGTTTATACAAATTTTTTCCAAAATTACAAAGCGGTTAACACACTTGTTAGAAAAAGAGTTTTCTTTCATTTTTGATAATGAATGTTTAGCAGCTTTTAATATTATCAAAGATAAGCTTATCAACTCGCCAATTCTAGTAGCACCAGATTGGTCCTTTCCATTCGAGATAATGTGCGATGCAAGTGACATTGCTGTAGGCGCAGTGTTAGGCTAACAGGTGAACAAGTATTTTCACCCAATTTATTATGCAAGCAAGACACTCACATCCGCACATGCCAATTACACCACTACAGAGAAAGAACTTCTGGCAATTGTTTTTGCGTTTGATAAGTTTTGGTCTTATATTACACTCTCTAAAGTCATTGTATTTACTGATCATTCTGCCCTTAGGTACCTACTAAACAAGGCAGACGCCAAGCCCCGATTATTAAGATGGATCCTCCTACTGTAAGAATTTGACTTGGAGATCCGGGATAAGAAAGGAGCGGAGAACTTGGCGTCCGATCATCTCTCCCGCTTAGAGAACCTTGCTGCGGATACGCTGGCGGAAGCCGACATTGATGATAAATTCCCTGAAGAGCGCCTCCTCTCCATTAAAAAATTAATGAATTCTTCTACCCCTTGGTTTGCAGATTTGGCCAACTATCTAGTGGCTCGGGTCCTACCAAAAGGTTTTTCAAGTCAGCAAAAGAAGAAATTCTTTTCCGACATAAAGAACTACTTTTGGGAGTACCCCTTCTTATTTCGTAACTACGCAGATCAAGTGGTAAGAAGATGTGTTTCGAGCGAGGAAGGCTTGCAAATATTGCGGCACTGCCATGAAGGACCAACCGGCGGACATTACCAAGCAAACCGGACCGCAAGAAAAGTGCTGGAGGTCGGTTTCTACTGGCCCTCTATCTTTAAGGATGCTCACTCTTCTGTGAGTGGATGCGACAGCTGCCAAAGGTCAGGTAACATATCTCGCCGAGACGAAATGCCCCAAAACTCCTTTTTGGAGTGTGAAATTTTCGATCTATGGGGTATCGATTTCGTAGGTCCTCTCCCTCCCTCATTTAATAATAAATATATTCTCGTTGCAGTCGACTACGTGTCGAGGTGGGCGGAAGGACAAGCTCTCCCATCCAACGATGCAAGAGTGGTCGTCAAATTTTTGAAGAAATTATTCTCTCGTTTTTGCACACTTCTGCAATAGCCAGTTTGCTAAAATTTTAGCAAAATATGGCGTTACACACAAACTCTCCACAGCCTATCACCCACAAACTAGTGGCCAAGTGGAGGTAGTGAACCGCGAGCTCAAGCAGATTTTGGAGAAGATTGTCTCTTTTAATAGGAAGGATTGGTCTTTGAAGCTCGATGATGCTCTATGGGCTTATCAGATGACATATAAGACCGCCATTGGTTGTACACCATACTGATTAGTCTACGGCAAAGCATGCCACCTTCCAGTTGAGTTAGAGCACCGCGCATATTGGGCACTGAAATTCCTCAATCTTGATTATACTTTGTCCTCCGAGCAAAGAAAATTCCAACTGAACGAACTAGATGAATGGCGTGCTAACGCCTATGAAAATAATAAGTTTTATAAGGAGCGCTCAAAGTTCTACCATGATAAAAATATTAAAATTTCTAAAAGTTTTTCACCGGGGGATCTAGTCCTTCTTTACAACTCACGCCTTCGTCTTTTTCCAGGAAAATTAAAATCCCGATGGTCCGGCCCCTTTGTCATCAAAAAGGTTTGGCCATATGGGACCGTTCTTATTTCCCACCCGGAACTCAGCTCCTTTAAAGTGAACGGCCACCGATTAAAATTTTATTTCTCTAATGATACTTTGACCACCAATATTGAGACCCTCACCATATAATCTTTCATGCCAATTAGTCAAGTTACGCGACGGTAAACAAAGCGCTTTTGGGAGGCACCCCAAACTTTTTCTTCTTATTACTATTTTCTTTGTTTTAACATGTATTTGCAGGTTTCCTTCTAGCCTCCTCGATTTCACCATCAGGGATGTCCTCTTTCCTCACTTCTTCTTTTATAGCATTTTTATTACTTCATACTTAGTTTTAAACATTGAGGACACTGTTTAACTTTAAGTATGGGGGTATAAGTCCTTAAATAATAAAATTTTTAAAAAATATAAATTCCAAAAATTCAAAAAAAATATTCCTTTCTTTTGTCTTTAATATATATAATATATATACCAAAAAAGAGAGGATAAAACTTATATAAAATAATTAATAATTTGAGTTAATCTTTGCTAAATCATTTAGTACTCCATGACTTTGCATTTTCTTGTTTTTAATCATTTATGTATTTGTTTAGTTGAAATAAATTAAATTAAATTTCATTTTGTCTATATTTTATGAGTAATATGTTGACTCATGTACTGTTCCTAATTAAGGTAACATGTTATTTTTTGAAAAAATTTCTTAAATATTTGCACTTTTTCATAGCCATTTTTTTATGTTTTTCACTTTTATAAAATCTACCATCCCTTGTTTTCTCTTTTAAAAATATTTGAAATGATTGATTAGTGTTAAGTATAGTAGATGCGAACTAATCTAAGATGTTTATTATCTTCATTTTTCATGAAAAGTCAATTATCTCTATTTTCTATCTGGAATTTGCGTCTCTTGAATTTTTTAATACCTTGCTTTGAGTAGACTTAAGAGCATGAAGATGATCTTGGTAACTTATTGATTAGTTTGAGCTTTTGCATCCCGAACCTTAAATTCCTTACCATTGCTAGCCACATTGTGCCTTTTCCATTTTCTTTTTATAAGTCATACTTATTTTTCACCAAAGTCATATAGCTTACCCATGTCGCACACTTAAAACTTTTTGAGCTTTATGTCACTTGTGTGTACTATATTCTGTGAAAATGATGGAGATTTGTATTATATCTCAATTGCTACAAAAGAGGAAAAAGAAAAAAAAAGGGAAAAACTCAATTGGTTCAAAAGAAGGAAGAAAATATGATATATATTTATATATATATGCAAAAAAAAAACTTTATGAATGAACTTTTAACCCCAACTTTATATTGCAAAATGACTTGGGGTGTCAAAATTTTATTTTCTAGCAACAAGTTATTTGCAAAGCTCTTCTTTTTGTTTTAAGTGTGCTTTACCCATCATGTTTATCTTTTGAACTCCACACCCTTAAAACCTAAGCCAAAAATTTACACCTAATGAAAGTCCTTTTGATACATACTTCCGAGGTTTATTTTTAGTACGGTAGCGAAAAAGTAAATTGAGTAAGTTCTTAGGTAGCATTATTGATCTTTGATTTAGATTGATATGATTATAAAATGTCTCTTAGATTTTAGAAGCAACTCAATATCCTTTTCATTTATCACATTACTCAATTTTTAGTTTTGTTTAAAAATATGGGATGATTTGTTTTTTTATGCTAGTGAAAATTGTAAAATTCTATGCCAAGACTAAGTAAAATTATTTTGTTTTCTTTTCATAATTCCTCTACCTTAATTTCTCATCGTACTTATGTTTGGCATAGCTAATTTGTTTAGTTGGTTTTTTTTATTTTTTCTAGCTCGTATGTCTTTGCTTGAGGACAAACAAAATAATAAGTCTGGGGGAATTTGATGATGCATAATTTGACCTAAGTTATTAATATAAAAATCTAAATAATCTAATATAAATATATTTATATTATTAATTATATCTGCTAAATCATATTTTTTTATAAGTCTATCCTAACCATGCATATTTTACTATTTTTTCTGCGCGCAGCGAAATTCGGGGCCACTTTTGGGCATGTTGCGGCCAGATTCAGATCTTGGGCTGAACACGAAAGTTGTAGCCCTCGGAAAGACCTTTCCAACGGGAGTTACATGCCTTTATCGGATTATTGTAGCCTCGGGAATCCTCCGTCGAAGTTGCTGTCCAGCAGGTTTCCTACATGTATGAAACTCGTGTTTGAGCAAGAACCGAGGATCCCGGGACAAATTGCATTATCAATTCTAAAAGAACACGCCTTCAGTTATGGTGTGCCAAAATAAATGTCGAGTGCACTCATGTCATGGTGTTGTTGAACTATATTCAAGAATGGAATGAAGCCACAATGGTCCGATGAGATTTTTTCTCATAAGTATGAAAGAGGCTAGTCACCTTTGACTATATATTCAGCATGTGTTCTTAAAAGAAGCTTTTTGGAAAGAGAGAAAGCTAGCCAACTTTTATCATACTTTTCATGGCAAGTATGAATGAGGCTAGCCACCTTTGACTATATATCAAACATGTGCTTTTTGACCAAGGGAAGCTTCATGGAAGCATCATCCTCATGCCAAATTCCAACTCTACCCCCTTGGTTTTGGCCCTATAAATAGGCATGAAGAAAGGAGGGAAAGCATCATCCTTCCTACATCATTTTTAGCATTGTAGAGATCCATTGGAGTTTGTTTTTAGAGTATTTTAGTTTAATATTTTCATGTTTTAATGTTCTTGCAATTTCTTTTATCGTACTTGCATCTTCTTGAAAACTCTCTTTATAATGTCTTTTTTGAAATCTTTTGTAACTTCTTTTCAATAAGAAATAAATTAGTTTGTTATTCCCTTTCCCTCTTTCTCTTTCTTTTTATGCATATTCTTAACATGATTTTCATTTCCTATATTATGAGTAACTAAACTTTGTTTAGTACTTGATCGAAATGATCCGAGGAATGAAATGATCTCTTTTTCTTAACTCATATCTTCTCTTTCTCTTTGAACAAATGTTTAGGATTTACCCTTGATTAATTTATAGAGAGGTCATATCATCGATATATGATTTTCTCTTCTGTTTCCATACTCTAGTAGCCGAAAGGATCATGCGTATGGATTGATCGCTCATGGGTAAAGGGAGTTGAATGCATTCCTTGAAAGAGGACGACATAAATTTCCTGGATTGGAGTCAAATCTAATAGAGGGGTTCACCACATAAAGCGAGTTTTAGGGGTTTCAATTATAGAACGAAAGTTTGGTTGATCAACCTAAACTCAGTTGGGCGTAGCTTTGAAAGAGGTGCGTTCATATTTTGGGAACCTCCACGGTCCAAGCATCTTCGTTAAAAAGAATTAGGGATTTATGTATTTTTGGTCATTTTCATTCCAAGGTGATTCAAGATCAAGTACTAACCTTTTAATTATTGCTTAATCATCCACTTTTATCGTATAACGGTTCTCTTATTTGCAAACCAACTCAAAGTATTTAATTGATAAAATAATAAAAATCTCTTTGAAGTAGAAGTAATCGACGCACCTTGGTTCTAATACGACCTTGATATTATATCTTATACTATAAGCGATAAGATACACTTGTCTTTATCGAATATAGATTCGGAGAACATCATCTTCATCTTCTCTCTTTCATAAAACACCTCCGGGATTTTCTCCATCAGTAAGATAGCCTTCAGGTCTTGTCGTTGCTATTTCATAGGCTACTCAGATCACTCCAAGGGATTTAAGTTCTATTCCCTTTAAGAGGACCCAAAATTGTGGAGTCACAAATAGCTAAATATTTAGAATGGGATATCGTTGACGAACCTAGTTGGTCTCGCTCTATTAGTGAAGTCGAGGAAGTTATGCCCATTAATTTGTCTGTGCTCCCAATAGGAGATCCTGTGCTGCCTGAACCTATGACAGAATAAGTGGAGGATGTTAAAACGGTCTTACCACCGATTCTAGTTGAAGTTTCTCTACATGTTCAGGAGGTTCATCCACCCGCTAGGAGATCCATTAGGCAGAGAAGGCTTGCAACTTCCTCAGACTATGAAGTTTATTTAGGAGAGAGTGATTATGACATTGGTCAAGTGGTTGACCCAGTGATATTTAATGAAGCCGTGTCTGGACCTCAAGATGATCTGTGGTGGGATGCAATAAAGGACGAGATGGAGTCTATGAAGCTGAATAAGGTTTGGCAGTTGGTTAAGTTAACCAAAGGCTGTAAGCCCATTGGTTCTAAATGGATGTTTACGACCAAGAAAGACTCTAAAGGAAAGGTCGAGCGGTTTAAAGCTAGACTCCTGCATGCGAGTAGTGATTTGGCATTATTGCATGAATCTAAGCAATTTCTTTCAAAACACTTCGATATGAAAGTTCTTGGAGAAGCATCCTTCGTTCTAGGAATTGAGATCATTAGGGACCGATCTCACCATACATTGGCACTCTCTCAGAAAGCCTATATTGAGCGTGTACTTGAGAGATTTAGTATGCTCGGTTGTAAGCCTGGTGACGTACCTGTACTTAAAGGTGATAAGCTCAGCTTAGCACAATGCCCCAGGAATCATATAGAGAGAGAGTACATGAAGGATATACCTTATGCTAGTGCGGTGACAACTTAATGTATGCCCAAGTCTGTACAAGACCAGACATTGCCTTCGCAGTAGGACTTTTAGACAGATAACAATCGAACCCAGGACTTGATCATTGGGTGGCTGCCAAGAAAGTCTTGAGGTATCTGAAAGGAACTATGGATATTCAGTTGGTCTACCATAATGTACAAAACCTTGAGTTAGTGGGGTATACAGACTCTGATTTTGCCGAGTGTAAGGATGATAGGAAGTCTACTTCTGGATATATCTTTAATTTTACTGGTGGGGCCGTTTCGTGAAATAGTGTTAAGCAGACTCTCATCACTTCATCCATAATGCATGCAAAGTTCGGCGCCCTTTTTGGAGCTTCCACTCACGCAGTGTGGCTCGAGAATTTCATTACATAGTTGAAGGTCATCGATTCTACAGCTGGAACCATTCAATTGTACTGTGATAACATTTCTACGATTATGTTCTCGATGAATAATAAAAGTATCACATAGTCCAAGCATATGTAAATTAAATTATTGACCGTTAAAGAATTGGTCAAGAAGGGTGATATTTTAGTGGAGCAGTTATGGACAGATGACATGTTGGTCAATCCACTTACTAAAGGATTTCACCCTAACGTGTTTCAAAAACATGTTATTAATATGAGGCTTAAAGAGTCGATCGATGCGCTAGATTAGTGGGAGGCTACATGAAGCTCCAATTCAGTTATCTGTTATTTACATTGCAATTTATTTAATTCATTAATAATTGAAGAATATTCATTCAGGAATATCATTAAGTTTTGATATTCGTTGAATTTCTGTGACACGTTGCACTACATTAAAAGTCTCATGACTTGTTTCAATCGGAGCACAAGGTCTAGGACACTTCGTTTATATTAAAGCATGTTGTATGTCTTTTGACACATGAATTTCAAACCTTAAGGTTAGACATACTTATTTTTTCGAACAATTAAGAACTTCTCACAGCATAGCTTAGTGCATTTATTTGAGAAGTTTGGTTGATCATCAAATTAGAACAACCTTCACGCGCATTTTCAGTATGTTGTTCTATTTTTGACTAACAGCGATTTGTCCATGTCGATAAGATCCGTAAGCTACTATGACTATGGAAGGTCCCGTGTCGCTCAATGATGCGGTTGCCACCATGATTCGGATCGAAGGATTTGATTGGACCGAATTGACGTGGGAGTAGACTCAATATCGCGTTCTCTAATTGGTACTCTTCAATTTAGTAAAGATTTTAAGCGGGGTGACAAAAGTTACTATGAGAATAAGTACAAGTTGGAGAATGTTGGAAATTTTTCTTTTTGGTGGACATATTCTTTCGAGACGACCCGTTAGAGTTGTACGTGATTTTTAAGTCTATTCAGACTCCTACGAGTGTGCGTTAATTTAGTCACTCGAATGATCGAAGCCTGTGATAGGTGGGTCCGTTCGTCTTGTAAATTTAGTACGCGAACTCGGTCTCACCCTTGACACAATTTTGACATAATCATGAATATGGTTTTAATTATAGAGTTTATATTGTGTTTTAATGGAATTAATTTCATCAATTAAAACCAAATTCTTGTAACTCCTATTTTGAATATTGCCTATTAATACCCAAATTTAGCTTTCATGAGATAATCCCTTTGGGCGTGAACAAGGGTGAAAATCCCATTCATTTTGGGAAACCGCCGGCTCCTCCATCTTCATCGTGAAATACTGCCGGCCCTAGGTGTTTTCTTTTAGATCTAGGAGAAACTCCTTCCACGGCGACTGGCGGTCATTGTTTGCTGCACAAATCATCGGAACGCCACCACCGTCATTGTCCTCCTTCTTCCTGGTTTTCGGTTCATAGAAGAAGAGCAGACCAGAATCCAGTCATGTGCAGGTTTTTCGTTCAGATCTGGAACGCCACCACCGTTCGGATCCCTTTCTTCATCTGGCTTGGTGCAGGATATTTCACTCTCTCTGCTTGATCGGGATTCTCTATTTCACTCTCTTTGTTTGATCGGGATTCTCTGCGCGGGATATTTCACCCTCTCTGCTTGACACCATCGATCTAGGTCTTGCAGGAGAAGGTGACTAGCAGTTTTTGGTTTCATTTTCAGGTATATTACTGAGTTTCTTTTTAATTAGCAGAATCTATTTATGTCAAATCTTTCATTTGCTAGAGTATTCCGAAGCCAAAATTTTAGATTTTAAGAGGATACTTCTGGGCTCTGTTATTCAATTTTATGATCTATGACAACAAAAGAGAACATGTAGAGTTTTGTTCTCACTTACTAACCAAGTGACTGTTGCAATTCAGATTTCATATGCATGTATGTGTTTGTGCTAATCCATCTTTCTTTGTAGAAATTATACTTTTAGAAAATCTTGTATGCTAAAGGAGCTCGCTAAAACTGCAGTTTTAATTAGGAGAAATACATCAAATTTTTTGAGAATCGCCGCCATGATGAAGCACGAACAAGAATTCAAGAACGGTATAAATTGATTATCCGCATTTAAGTAATCGTTCGGTCAAACTCACTTTATTTTTTGTGTTCATAAGTTAGGAACATAAATTTTTGTTTGCACTCAAATTAGAGAATAGTAGAGTTTGATTATAACGATCTTATAGGTTTATGTGTTGCTGCATTCAGCAGAATTTTTCGGTAATATTAATTCGTCGTAGCGACGCATACTCCTAATTTTGTTAGACAATACTTTCTACGCTTAGAACTTTAGCCACAAGACGTCCTAGATTCCTTTGGAGGATCTTGGTTTAGTGGAGACTTAGGCTCTGTTTGAGACAGCACTTTAGAGATTTTATATAATTGTGTTCATAAGTAAGGATTTGTTTGTTTGTACGCGAACATAACGATTTCGCTTGTTTGCACAGTCAAATTAGATTTTTTCGCCAGGTTGCGTTTTTTCGCTCGAATAGTATTTTTTCGCCCGAGTTTGATTATAAGTCGCGGTTTTTTCGTCCGGGCGCGTTTTTTTCGCCGAGCCGAATTTATCTTATAGCGTTCTCAGGTGTGTTGCTCAACCCGAAACATTCACGCGTCCGGATGAAAAAATCATTTCTGAGCGAAAAAATCGCTTCTTAGCGCACCTGGGTATTTTCGTGCGAAAAAATCGCTTATCGCCTAATCGGGCGAAAAAATCGTCGTATTCGCGCCCGGGCGACGCATATCGCGCCCGGGCGAAAAATAACGCGCCCGGGCGAAAAAATAATAACGCGCCCGGAAATAACGCGCCCGGACGAAAAAATAATGTTACGCGACATGCGCCCGGACGAAAAAATACTTTCGAAAAATTTGCGCCCGGGCGAAAAATTCGCTTCGAGCCCGGGCGAAAATTTGCGTCCGAACGAACTTTCACTCCAGCGCTTATGAGTAATCGTAAGCTGGACCCTAGATTCCTTTGGAGGACTTTTCGTTTTAAGTAGAGATTTTCAGCATAAGTTGAGACTTAATCCCCTTCAGGTACATTACCTTTATTATACATGTTTATTTCTTGATTCATGAAATCGCAAGATCTTTATATTGTTTAGGGTTACCTTGTATTACTTTCTGCTACGCACATTTGATGTGTTTATAGTTTTGAACTATATAGAAAACCCAACATCAGATACCATGATGAGCGTTGCAAGTTGTCCTCACTTCTGAGCATCAACAAAGGACTTCAAAGCGCAGTCAGGGCATCGCTGTCCACGACTCACAAAGAAGTACTCAGCTCTAAGAGTGGTGGTCCTATCACCCACCGAGTCTTTCTCATTGTCTCTCTCCACAATTGTAACGAGAGGCGGCTTATCGCCCTCGAGTTCTTCAAGAAAGTCATGTACAACAACAAGCAAGTAGTGGAGATTTGACCGGCACAAATCTGGGCACGTGGTTTTTCACCCAGTTGATGGATTTTCCTTGTTAAAAAATTCTTTTTCCAGTTTTTTACTTGTTGTGATTGTTTGCGCGTTCGACCGCTCCCAGGCTAAGACGGTTCAATTTAATTCGGTCTACCGGAGGCTCGAGCGATCCCCAACACTCCTGTTTTTGCAATGATCGATGGTGAGCATGCAATTGTTGAGAGTTGTCAATTGAAAGTGTAGTGCAAATAGCGTTTTGTTTGCGGATAGTCGTTGTCTCAAAATAGTGCACACGAATATCGGCTAGTGCGAATAGTCAAAAATACGATGCGGATATCAACTCCCTGCCAAAATAATAATGAATCTCAAAAATACCTTTAAAGGATTTATAATTTAGATTTTATTTTTGCAACGACCAATTTTAAAGATTTATAATTTAGATTTTATATTACCTATGACCAATTTTAAAATGGTTCGACTATTCTAGTTTGACATTTATTAAATATATTTTATACTAGTGGTGATCAATTCTAGTTTAAAATTGTATAATTTAGATTTCACACCACGTATGACCAATTTTAAAATGAAATTGTTAAAAGACCAACTCATATTTGACTATTTGAAAACGACTGAACCAATTCATTTGATTGTCTTGTTCATTTGCAGTCACATCATCTCTCTTCCTAACAACATCATTAGAATGATTTGACCTAATCATAAAAAAGAGTACCGCAGCATCATCGGCGATGAAGAAAAACAAAGAGCACTACAGCGAGGACTTAGCTCCAACAGCCTCGACGTCCCTCACCTTCTTGAAGGTATGGAGTAGCTCCGTTTGACATGGTGGCGGCGGTCGTAAATGCATGAGTTAAAAGCTTATTTGTTAAGGTTCACCTAACAAACATCATCCCTTTGAACATAAAAGTGGATGAAGTTCTTTAGGTGTGTAGGAAATCCGAAGCGCCGAGAAAAAGAAATTCGAAAACGAATAACAAATCACAAAGCACAAAAACAGAACAATCTCAAACACAGCGATATACAGAGGTTCATCCAAACCGGGTTACGTCCTCTCTCCCCTTCTTCTCCCTTCTTGTATTCACCAGAAAGTAACAGATTACACCAAAGGTTACAAGGATCTAAACCCGATCCTACCTTCTTCCTCTTCTGGACAAGAAAAAACCGTAGAAGAAAATACCTTTCTGATCGACGCCGACGGAAAACCTCGTACACGCCTCCAAAAGAATACGCCGCCGCAAGTCTGTAAAAGATCGTTTCGTTTGTATCCCTAAATGGGGAATAAACATATAAATAGACTTCCGCATCCGCGATCGTCGAACGAGCAAAGTTCGTTCGACGATCGGCAACCGCGATCGTCAAACGACGATGGTCGACCGATCCGTGGACATCGACGATCGGCGATCGTCGAACGATCGGCAACCGCGATCGTCAAACGACGATGGTCGACCGATCCGTGGACATCGACGATCGGCGACCGTCGAACGATCGCTGGGGTCGACGATCGGCGATCGTCGAACGAGCAAGACCGGTCGACGAAAAATGACCAAGGCCGTTCGATGATCTCCGAACCCCGTTCGACCACTGAACAACCTTCAGAAAAATTTGGTCCGGGGGCGTTGCCCCCGAGCCCCCACCGAGGACGCTGTCCCCTGGACCCCTGCCCGCTGTCCGGTCAGCGGGACCTCCGCCGGGGGAGGCTGCCCCGGACCCCCGCTGTCGTCGGCGCCAGATATGTCGGAGGGGGATCACACTTCGATTCTTCTAAGCTCACGTGGGCTAACCCGGTGTGAGAAACAAGAGGACCGGAAGTGTTCCACAACCCAAACAAGGTGGGCATTAGCAAATGACAATTTAACCCCCATGTTCATCACCGCCACCATCGTGCCAAACGGAGCCTAAGGCGGACCTCATGGGCGGATCCAGAGGGGGGCCGAGGGACACTGCCCCCCCACCCCCCCCACCCCCCATTATTTTTCAAAATTGTTAGTGTATTTGGATTCCTCTCCTCGAGCCAGTCAATTTTGACCACTTATACGTCAAAAACGGTGGCCAAATGAGGGAGAAACAGTTCCGATAAGATGAAAACAATCAAAAAAATTTTTGAAAGAAGTTGATGCTGACCCCATGTTAAAATTTTTAGAAATCATGAACACATTTAAAAAAAATTTGTGCACCCCCATTATTAATTTTTTGGATCTATCATGAGGTGGATGAGCATTTCAGGAGAGCGGTGGGCTGGGTTGGGATTATTCACAGCCACACCATGTTACTAGAGTACATGCGTGAGTCCAGTTTTCTGGTAAAAAATATAGATTTACGAGTACTTTTTGAATAATTTTTTTAGAAATTGATTGTTTTGATCTTAACTGCTTACAAAAATAGGCGACATTAGCTTTTCCCATCCCAAAATTTTAAATTTTTTTTGTGTTTAACCTCGACTCATTTTCTAAAACCTTACAACGCGAAACCCCTCTCTGACTCATGTCCGGCACCTCCTTTGCGAAATTCTTGTGTCGGAAAGAGAAATCGGAATCCGTCATGTGGCGCCATGTGTAAAGTGATTTTAGATGGATGTATTGAATTTATTGGGTGATAATCTCGATAAAAGTGAACGACGTTACTCTTCCCCGATTACAACCGGAGCCCAGACGCAAGAGTCTCTCTTAAGAGCCCATGGTGACCTCTTCCCGAAGTCATTGTTGTTCAATCTTTATCGGGTCTCAGTAGTTCAATCGTGTGCCCTTCTTTCCCACCTCTGCATTCGGTATTGCGTTATCGTCCCCCTACTCTTCTTCAATTCTGTCATGTAAACTTCTTCTGCATTTAAGAAGAAACCCATCACAGTAATGAGAAGTTGTAAGGAAGGTCGTGGATATGGGGAATGAGGCACAAATTTATTAATGCTTTCTTTCACCCATCTATCTCTTGTAGGACAAATAGTTCTCGAACAGAAGCACTAGAGTAGTCATGATTCTATTCGGTTCCGATTCTATTAAAATCGTGAATCAAATCGTTGAGATAACAGTTCTTTAAATTAGAGTCAGAACTTTTGGTTTGACCGGTTCCAGCATAATTTTTGGAACCGTTGAGTCAACAGTTCCGGTTCAACAAGAACCAAAATTAAACCAGTCACTAACAGTTCGGTCCGATTCTATGCGGTCCAGTACGATTTCAATCAGTTACAACAAGAACCAAAACCAAATTTGATGGAATGAATGAGGGATGTCAAAAATAAAATATAAAACTGGAGGGGAAAAGTGAATCGATTTAGTTTTTTGGTAAGCTGGACTTCAAAGTCCGGGAACCAGACGCGGAAATTTTGCATTACATCTTTCATCTATATCAATTAAACATTCTCAAAACCGATAAATTTTTCTATGTTATTGTATCATTGACATATTGTATTTGAGCTGAAAAATATCACATATTTCATCTATATCAATTAAACATTCTCAAAATTCAATAATTTATGCTTCAACACTCTTTCAGACTATTTTGTTTTATTTTATTTGAGTCAACCCAAAACCTCGCAAATGTCAAACCACACCACACGATATTGATGTGGTGTGGTTTTGTTCAGTCCAAAACCGACATCATTTGATGTGATTGTGGTTTTGGGCTCAAACAACACTAATGTCACAGCTAATAGTAAGGATATACGTCATAGATAGATTATAAAAATAACAATATTATAATTATTTTAATATAAAAATAATAATAATAATAATAAACGGTTGCGGTTCGGTCCTGGTTCAGTCCGGTTCGGATCTACTCCAAAAATTCTGAAACCGCATGAGACTTACATGTTGCGGTTCTGGTTCCAGTCCGAAAAATAAAATGAAAAAACCACACCCGAAACAATGTTGTTCACGGTTCCAAAATTCAAACCAGAACCTGATTAATTCGTGAACGACTCAGTCTAGTTTTTTGCAGTTCCGATTTGATTTATGAATTTTGGTTTTAAATGACAACTCTAACATGTGCACCGCTTGGAATGCTTTCCACATGTTGAATTTGGAGTAGATGGTGGATGTGCTTGCAACTCATGATGGGTGGCATGAATTGTTCAATATTGCTGATATCAGTTACTGTAAGCTTTCTCTAAATACTGACAATGGATAAGCTCGCTTTTGATACCCCTCAAATCTTGAGTATCCACTCTGGTATCACGCAAAATTCATCTGATGCAGGTTCTTCCTAGATGTTGAAGCTTCGTCGGTGACAGACGACATTCACAGGTGATGGACTAGGAATCGCCGAGGATGTTGGAGATTGAGAGGCGGTAGATGGAGAAGTAGTCTCACTTGGAGGCGGAGCCACGGGATCGACGATCAAGAGGTAGACCGAGAAGTATCGTAGAAGGCCTGTTGTCTGATGTGCATCCGACAAGGGGAGGCAGAGGTCTGGTAAGCGGACGCCAAGGAAGTGGTGGATTGGGTAGCGGCAAGCTATTATCGTGTCACAGATAAAAGAGAATTGTTATTGGTACCCCATAAATAGATATTCGCGCCCATAATTTTATAATTTTTAGCCTCTTAAAAAAAGTCGATATTTGTATCCAAGTCATTCATCCAAGCCCTAAACCCAATCCTGCGGAACCCTCGCCTCTCGCCGCCCCTCTTTGTTTGCTTGTCGGCGTCCCTTTCATCCCCCGCAGACGTTCCTCGCCTCCCGTCGCCTCTCTTTCTTTGCTTGTCGGCGTCCCTTTCATCCCCCACAGACGTTCTCGTGCAGCAATCCGATGTTCCTTTCCTCATTCACAGCCCGACGCCCCCTCTATTAGTTCGCTCGCCGGAGTTCTTTCCTACCTCACAGCCCGACGCCCTCTCTGGTAAGAGGCAACTGATATCCGTTCCAGATTAGCGGCAATTCTATTACATGGCGTCCAGATCAACGCTAGCTTTGTTGAAGTGCCCAGTCTTTGTCAAAGTGTAGGAATCTTAGTAAGTTTGATCATATCTAAGCAGTAACAGATTCAATGAGAGTTTGCCGGAAAATATCTGCAGCATGTCGATGTTGCAGTTTCTTCTTCTCGGTCAAAATTCTATTGGCGGAGAGATACCTCAAGTAATCGGAAACTGTATGAGGTTGCTTGTGTTGGGTTTTGCTATACGTCGCAACATTTGTGCGCAACAGAAATGAAATAAGAAAATCCAAAATAGTTTGAATCTAGCGATGAACATTAATCAAGAAGTAAAGTGCGGTAAATAAAATTTTACCTTTGAGAGATTGAGTCAATACTTAACAAAGGTACTCTGATTGATTCCAGCGAACGACAACGGCTTGAGTTCCGAGCGTAGAATAATGTTCACGCCTCTACAGGTGATCCACATGAATGAGAGAACTCTTAGACTCTTGTCGAACAAGATCTAGGTTGGAAGATAATATTCTGTGTCTTCACAGACTGCTAGGTCTGCTATAGAAGAGGCGGCGAGGACGAGTACGAACGCCCTGGAAACAATGTCCGGCGAAGTACAAGGACGGCGGACAGTTGGCTGCGAGATCGACGTAATCGGCCTTGGCGGAACAGTTCTGTCGGGAGGGAAGAAGAACCGACTCGCGATTAGGTCAAAACCGTATCGTCTTCCGTAACTTAGTAGCTCTTTTTTGGTTTACTGTACATAACGTTTATATACTGAATACCGAGTCAATCGATACCAGCAGACCGCGCCGAACCAAACTTAGAGGAATTAAACCGGACGAAACAGAAATCGTCGAGTATTCACGTCGATATTCGACGAATCAACACTTGACTCGATGAATCTTTGATTATACACGTCGATATTCGACGAATCAACACTTGACTCGACGAATCGTTGAGTACACTCAACGCACTCAATGCCTCAACGCCTCAACGCCAGACTCGTTGAATAAACACTTGACTCGACGAACCGTTGAATGAACTCAACAACATCATTCGACGAGTCAACATTAAAATCGACGGAGGCATCGAATGACCTCGACGCTCTCAATGCCTAATTCGACAAGTCAACGTTTGACTCGACAAAGGTGTTGAGTGGTCTCGACGCACTCAACGTCTGGCTGAGTAGACTTGATACACTCAACGCCATCATTCGACGAATCAACGATTGACTCGGCGAATCGTTGAGTGGTCTCAACACTCTCAACGCTAACTCAACGAATCAACACTTGACTCGGCGAAAGCTTTGAGTGGTCTCGAAGCACTCAACGCATGACAGAGTCCAATCCTTCACTCATCTCATGTCAGTGCTTGGTCCTTCACTCATCACATGAGCAAGACCCAATCTTCCAAATTCTCCAGACGCTCTTATGTGCGACCTTATAGACTCATATTGCGTTGGCAGTGAGACTACATGCTTGATCACTTCCATATCACAATGATAACACCAACAGCTTGACCTGCAGTTGGGTGGTAATTATTTGACAGGTCAAATTCCACCAGATATTATGATGCTGATTATCAGAATAAACATCACAAAACTTCGTACAAAATTGATCTTGTTATAATTAGTTCTGATCTAGTTGTTTTCAGTACGGTGTTTGCAACAATATCAATCTCGGACAAGAGTCTCGTAGGCTAGCATGCCACTTATTATTCCTCTCTTTGGAATGGTAAATGAATAGAAGCACGTTCATATGCAAATAAACACGTGTATACACATGAGATCAAAAAAATATTTTCTTAAGATTATCATATATGAGTACGAAAACAGTGTATCGACGAGCCTTTTAAACGTGGATAGTCCAAAACAGTGTCGGCCTTTTCTGCATGGAAGAAATATATATATAAATATATATATATATTCTCCTTTATTCACCTGGAAAGGTTTCTTTTTATAACAAGTTCTGAATAGACTGATGTCTTGAAACTTGCTATTTCTTAATTAGCAACAACATTATTCTTCAATGATTATCGACATCGTTGGATGCTGAGAGCAGGTCTGTGATTCAAACTTTAGTTGCTGACTACTATGTGTATACATGTTGATCACTGAGCACAGACCAGTCTCTAGTCATTGATACATCCTTGACTGCTGAGGGCCGGATCACTATGTTGGTCTTTTGTTCAATGTTTTTTGGTAAGCAATCGTTGATCACTCCTTTTCTTCCTGACTCTGCCTTCTTAGCTCTGCATTCTTTAGCTCGACCTTTTTTTATTCTTTAAGAATTTCTTTACCCGTGCTTTCTTTTATCATATCAAAGAAAATTTCTAAATGAATGGATTCATATTTTTCTTTAGCAATGGAATCCATATATTGCTTGATCCTTGACTTTTTTATGACAAACATATCAAGGTTGTGTTAGAGCGAAAATTGACCTCAATGAATGTTCAAAACAGGGGTGCAGCCAACATCTCCTTCTCTCAAGCCCTGCCCCTCGACTGGTAGCTAACGACCTAGGACTGACCAAAAGCCTCAGCAGGGAGGTCCCACCTCACACCCGGAAGATCTCTGAGAGCTTCCCCTCCAAAGCCAAAAGCTGGGCTGGGAGCTCCTCAGAAAGCACTAGAGATTCAGAGAAAAATGAGAGTCTGCTTTCCAAGGAGCCCTTATGGGTCTATTTATAACCTTTTGCTGACCTAAAGTTACTGAAATACCCCTAACTGGTCTGCCAATAGCCAAATCCCGCTGTTTGTAAAGTACTAAAAGCAGCCCCTGGGGGTATAAGGGTAATTTTACCCGAGGGCAATTAAGAAACTTTACCCTGAACCCCGGGCCCCACTCGACGAGAACTCTATGCCGGGAACCCTCTCGCCTTCATTTGGCGAGAGCCAAAAGGGAGTGTCAAAAGTCCCAGGCTGAGCCACCCCCCCCCCCGCCTTCTCGACAGTTTAATCCTTCTCGCCAACTCTGCCGAGAGCGGGTCCTGACTGACCGAGGGTGAACGCTCTCGCCCCTCTCTAGGTGGGAGCTCCTATAACCTCGATGTTGTCGCCTTCTCGCCCGCTTCTGGTCACGGGTGGGACCTCGCCTGCTCATAGGCGGGAGCTCCTCCAGCGAGAGCTCTCCTGGTCCTCAGGCCCAAGCTAACCCGAGGCTGGTCCAACCCCGACCATTGATTCCTCCGGGTCCTACCCAGCGAGTATGGGTTGTACACAATCCCCGCTCTTTTGGAGCTAGCTCTGCGCTCGAAAAGACACGTCCAACCCATAAATATTCGCTGGGCACATGTCACTTCCTGCAAAGGGAATCTATTGGTGGGCCCTGCCACGGTTATATATACGCGCTGATAGACGACCGTAAATCTACCCCTGACCGTTGTTGACCTCCTGAGATTTTGCGCGACCTCGCGATGCGCCCCAAACAAGCTGGTAAGCCACTCTTGCAGAACCTTCAGGACCACATAAAGGCGGCGCAAGCGCGAGCCCTTGCCAATAGCGCACTAGTGGCTCCTTGGCTGGCGAGAGAGGAACCCACTGTGGAGCCTCCGCCATCGTCGAAAGAGAAGAAGAAGAAGAAGAAGGCGAAGAAGGTCCATCGGGACCCCTCGCGAGAACACCGAGCCTCTCCAACTCCATCCCCAAGCCGTGCGGCCGATCCTCTTCTACTGCAGAGGGTATGTTTCGCCGACTAGCGGACTGCTGTACTTGAGAATTGGTCACTGAACCTTTCTTGGCAGGTGGTCTCGGAGGTGGTGCTGGGCTTCCGTCGGTGCCCCCGGACCCGTCGACGTCTCGCCCGCCTGAGGATCAGCCACAGGATCCGGAAGGGGCTCCTGCCGATGGTTCGGGACCTCCAGGTAGCCCCTCCTTTCTTGCCCGTTTTTCTTTTGGTCATTCTAACCCTTGGGTGGGACTCTCACAGCGCCTGCTTCCGCCCGCCCGGGTCTTACCTTGCCGGGAACTGACGCAGGGGTTTCCCCCCGTGATGATCCAGCAGCTAATCCCCACCCATACGCGGGGGAGATGCCCGCCGACCCATCCTTGACGCCGGAGGCCGACCGTTCCGAGAGGGAGCGCGACCCTCCCCAAATTTCGGGCCCTGCGGAGGTTACAGCGCGCGAGATCTTCCATCCGGGTCGTGGAAAGCCACTCCATCTCCTGTTTGGGAGGGATGCCGAGGGAGAGCCCGAGCTTTCTCGCCTTCCACCGACCGACGGTTTTCGCCATGCTGCTGGTATGCCACATACTTCTGCTGCTCTCACCCTGTTCTCACACTGACCGCCAGGTTGTCTTCTCAGGAGATCCGGACCTGCGATCGGGAGCTGACGAGGATGAGGACGATGACGGGGATCGGGAGGACGACGACGACAGCTCCCCCTTCCCCTCCTCTGATGAAATGGAAGGAATCCTGATTTGCGCGGGAAGCGCGAGAAGGCGGGGTAAAAGGGTCGCGGCCATCCTCTCCAAACTCGCGCGGCAGGAGCGGGCCTAGGCCTACGCGGTGAGAGAGTTTCGCAGGTCGGTGGAGCAAAGGCTGGAGGCCCTGGAGTGAGATTACTTCCTAAGCGAGGTGGAGCGGCCGGGCGGCCCTATTGCGGGATCTTCTCCCGGGAGGTGACTTGCGCGGCTACGAGACCAAGCTCGCCGGATCAATCTAGGGTGCACTGTGCTCTCCTCTTACTTCAACCCGTTGGCGCCTCTGAGGACCCGATAGCGAGAGAGAGGACGCTGGCGCTGGGAGCCTTATTGATTCCTGATATCTCGCCCCTTCTTACCGCTGGCCTTCCCTTCTCGTCATGTACCATGTCTTTTAATTTTGTTTTGAACCTTGGATTGCTTGTAATCTTGTGAACTGCTTTCATTGGTTAACTGTTGTTGTTACTGCTATTATCTTAGGTCTCGCCTAGCGAGAACGTTCTTTGCTTTCGCGTCTGTCATGTCGTGCGATTCTTGCGCGAACTAGGGTTGTCGATCAGTCACCGTCAATTCGGGCGGGGGACCGAGGCACCGTTGACCTAGGGCGTGGCAGCTGTACCTCCACCGGCCTTTCTGGGAAAATCATCATTTATCACGGCTTCCTATAAATAGGTGGATTCACCCACCACATTTATTTCCCTGGTCCGGAATCTCCCCCTTTCTTCTTTCCGCTTTCGCGCTCTGCCGAGAACATCTTGCTTTCGCCTCCCTTCCCTTGCTTCTCGGCTAGTCTCTCCCTCTCTCCTCCTCTCTTGAGATTTCGCCCTCGAATACTTTAGACATAATGTCGGGCGAGAACGAGGGACGCTCTCATTGCGCGGAAGCTTTTCGGAAGCACCGATTTCCGTCGTGCCGTCTGATCTTGGATGAGTATCAGCTGATTACCTCCTAGTACGTTTCCGCCAGCTTCGCCGCGAGAAACCCAGGCAATAACGATAGGGTGAACACTGTGCGAGAGGGGGAGCTCGCGATCCCCCTCGAACACTTCGAGGTGGGCTTTCGCCTCCCTCTTTGGCCGGAGATGCGCCTCGCCCTCCGCTATTACGGAGTCATCCCCGCGCAGCTGAATCCAAATTCGGTCGCCATACTTGTAGCATTCATCTGCTACATGCGATCCGAGAGGATAAAGTTCAACCTTTCGATCTTCCGAAAGCTATTTACCTTCCGCACGAAGGGAGGAGTCGTCTTCTTCTCCGGGCAGCTGCTTAAAACAATCGGTCTCGCCAACAAGCATCATCACTGGGGCGAGAAATTTGTTTTCATCTTTGGCGACTTCGGGAACGTCCTGCTTGCGCCGATTCAGTATGAGGATGCCGCTTACAAGCTGCCATCCCTGGGGTCCCGCGAGAGCGCGCTCCTCGAATTCTTTGGGACCAAGGAGTTTGACGTCCCCTTCCTTAGGCAGGACGTCGACTCTCTTCCCCCCATTCCTCCTAGCGAAGGTGAGATCTCGCCTCTTCTTTATTTTGTTCGGTGTCCACGTCCTACCTCAATGCTGAGTATTATCTGTTGCCTTTGTAGGAGAGCGGGAGATCCCCTTGCGCCAGCACTTCCCCGAGACGCAAACTGTCGAGGGACTGACGGCGGGAGATCCGTTGGCTCTCGCAAAGTCTGTGGCTCGCGCTTGCCGGGACGAGCCAGCTCCGCCTCTGCCGTAGGGTGCCGAGAAGAGGAAACCCAGTGGCTTTTCGTCCCAGTGGATGAAGAGGCCGAAACCGTCCGCTACTGAGAAGGGGAAATCCAAGATGCCTTCGCCCGCCTGACCTCTCCCGCCGGGCAGGTCTTTTGCCGAGATTTTAGCGGAGGTCAGCGAGATGAGGGGACGTCCCCAGGAGAAGTGCGGGGGGCCCTGCCGAGAACCCCCCGACCGCGATTGAGGCGGGTGGCGAGATGGGTACTGAGATAGTGGTTGCCGAGAGCTCTGCCCAACCCCCGTCTAAGCCTATGCCGAAGGGGCACATGAACTTTGGTTTAGGCGTGAAAAGCCTTGATGCGGAAGGGAAACCCTTGTTGCAACGGGACCCAGAGGCCAACCGAGTATCCCTCTCGACGCTACTTCCAAGTTGGGCCGAGCGTGACGAGGTCACCGGCGAGGCCTTTGTGCTGGGCTATGGCCTCTACAGCCGGGAGTTTGCAGGCCTGTACGACCAACTGCCCACTCGCCTCCTCGTTTTTGATTCCACCCGGACTCTGATGCGTGGGCTCGAGCTTGCGCACATGTGTGCTCGCCGAAGCATCACCATCGACCAGAACTTCCTTGATATGTACAAGGTGAGAGAGGAAGCGGTGGCTCGGGCGGCGGCCCTAAAGACTGAGCTAAAGGATGCCCAACGCCTGCTGTCCCTGCGCCCGACGGAGGAGGTAAGCGAGACCATTTTTGACATTCGTTCCCGCCTATGAGACCCATACCCTCGTTCTCGCTGCTGATCGCATGCTTTTTATGCAGGACTCTCCGCAGGTCATGGTGCTCCGTGCGCGGCTGGCCGGGGTGGAGTGCGAGAATGCCCTGCTGAAGGACCAAGTCAAGCGCCTGGAGATGGTGGCAGCTGCGTTCCCGCCTTCTCCCACGCTCGACGAAAGGCTGAAGAGCCGGAATTACTCCGAGTATGATATCGACAAGCTCTTGCAGGTCAACGCCCAGGCGATGGCCGGGTTGATGATCGAGACGTTGCGGGACGTGGGATGCCTGGATGAGGGTGGCGAGATCCTGACCGCTCCCCAGCTTG
Source organism: Platanthera zijinensis (assembly GCA_039513925.1). Taxonomy (NCBI): domain Eukaryota; kingdom Viridiplantae; phylum Streptophyta; class Magnoliopsida; order Asparagales; family Orchidaceae; genus Platanthera; species Platanthera zijinensis. Next base: position 47,873,221 of record CM077082.1, read on the forward strand.
TTCCCTGGCTCTTCGAGCCTATCCCAAAGCCCCCAGGCGCGCCCGACTCTCCGCCCCCGGATGCTCTGAGATCCCCCGCGGCCGCCAGCAAAACATCCGGGGAGAGCTCGGGCGGGAGCTCCCATAGTAGCTCAAGCGGAAGCTCGAGCGGAAGCTCAAGCGGGTATAGCGCTTCGCCCTGAGGGGTTTCCTTCTCTCCTTCTAATTTTGTAATGAGCGAGATGCTCTGATTTCTCGCAACTATTTGTAACCATGTTTGCATATATAAATTGTTAGTGTTTGTACCCCTCTTTTTTTGTTGATAACGAATGTTGCTCAAGGGATCTTCCGCCGAGGCCCCTAGCCCCCTCTAGGATAGTCTCTCTTAGCGGCCGATAGGTGAGAATCTGCCGAGAGCTCAAGGCTCAAACACGTCGCTTTCGCGTTCTGCCGAGAACTATTTGTGATGAGTGTTATTCATAGGCTAAGGGAAGACCGCCCCTCCTTACCTTGCACGAACGATCGGGTCTCCTTGCCTAGACCCACCGGGAACTTTGTTTGGCGAGATCCCTCAGCAAGGATCTCCTGGCCGAGACCTCTCCTGGCCGAAACCCCTCCTAGCTGGGACCTCTCTTGGCCGAGACCCCTTTAGGTCTGTCTTCAGGGTGTCTTTTGCCTAGCCCAAAACATCCGTGTCGAAACATTTCTAAACACTTAACATATCCCCCACAGGCGAGCCTTCGGACCTGCCGGCCGGATGAGAGCCTGCGCAGCGGGTCTACCTGGGGCCGAGCCGAGCTCGAAGTAGTGTGAAGGTAACCAAAGATCAAGAACCAAGAACCAAAAAACCAAGGACCAAGAACCGAGCCTCTCTCCCACAGGCGAGCCATCGGATCTGTCAGCTAGATGAGAGCCTGCGCAGCGGGTCTACCTGGGGCCGAGCCGAGCTCGGGGTATCGATGAAGATTTCCAAACATAAGACCTCTCCCCCACAGGTGAGCCTTCGGACCTGCCAGCTAGATGAGAGTCTGTGCAGTGGGTCTACCTGGGGCTGAGCCGAGATCGGAGTGTTGATGAAGATTTCCAAACATAAGACCTCTCCCCCACAGGCGAGTCTTCGGACCTGCTAGCTAGATGAGAGCCTGCGCAACGGGTCTATCTGGGGCCGAGCCGAGCTCGGGGTGTCGATGAAGATTTCATATCCAACCTCTCCCCCACAGATGAGCCTTCGGACCTGCCAGCAAGATGAGAACCTACGCAGCAGGTCTACCTGGGGCCGAGCCGAGCACGGGGTGTCGATGAAGATTTCCAAACATAAGACCTCTCCCCCACAGGCGAGCCTTCGGACCTACCAGCTAGATAAGAGCATGCGCAGCGGGTCTACCTGGGGCCGAGCCGAGCTCGGGGTGTTGATGAAGATTTCCAAACATAAGACCTCTCCCCAACAGGCGAGCCTTCGGACCTGCCAGCTAGATGAGAGCCTGCGCAACGGGTCTACTTGGGGCTGATCCGAGCTCGGGGTGTCGATGAAGATTTCATATCCAACCTCTCCCCCACAGACGAGCCTTCGGACCTGCCAGCTAGATGAGAGTCTGCGCAGCGGGTCTACCTGGGTCCGAGCCGAGCTCGGGGTGTTGATTAAGATTCCCAAACATAAGACCTCTCCCCCACAGGTGAGCCTTCAGACCTGTCAGCTAGATGAGAGCCTGCGCAGCGGGTCTACCTGGGGCCGAGCCGAGCTCGGGGTGTCAATAAAGATTTCATATCCAACCTCTCCCCCACAGGCGAGCCTTCAGACCTGCCAGCTAGATGAGAGCCTGCGCAGCGGGTCTACCTGGGGCCGAGCCGAGCTCGGGATGTCGATGAAGATTTACAAACACTAAACCTCTCCCCCACAGGCGAGCCTTCGGACCTGCCAGCTAGATAAGAGCCTGCGCAGCGGGTCTACCTGGGGCCGAGCCGAGCTCGGGGTGTCGATGAAGATTTCATATCCAACCTCTCCCCCACATGCGAGCTTTCGTGCCTGCCAGCTAGATGAGAGCCTGCGCAGCGGGTCTACCTGGGGTCGAGCCGAGCTCGGGATGTCGATGAAGATTTCATAACCAAAACATGTTCTCATCCTAACCTTTAAAAAGAGTTGACAGCGGATCAAAGAATGGGATGTATTATGATAACACCTGATAATCATGATAATATTTAGAGACAAAATTACAACCACCTCCTCCCCCTCACGGGTAGAAGCGCCTTAGATCATCACCGCTCCAAGTGTGGCTCAAGGTCCTTCCTTCCACATCCTGGAGGTAGTAGCTTCCCATTCTAAGGACCTCCTTTACTATGTAAGGCCCTTCCCAGTTCGGGTTGAGCTTGCCAACGGGGGCTGAGCTTCCCGCCGCATCAACTTTCTTCAACACTAGATCCCCTTCGACGAACTGCCTGATCCTGACATGCTTGTCGAAGTATTTTGCCATGCGTCGCTTGATCTCTTTTTGCCTGATGGTTGCGACATCCCGCGCTTCTTCCATCATGTCCAGCGAGAGGTGTAGCCCTTCCTCATTTTCCAACCTCCACGTCCCATCTCCTTCCCTTGCCGATGCAACCCAAGGGGACCGAACTTCGAACTCCACTGGCAGGACCGCCTCGCACCCGTGAGAGATCCTGAAGGGGGTCTCGCCGGTGGCCGTGTTCGGAGTCGTTCTTAAGGCCTATAGAACTGAGGAGAGCTGTTCCACCGAATTTCCCCTCAGGTTCTCCACTTTTTTCTTGAGTAGGTTCACGATAATTTTATTTGCTGCTTCCACCTGACCGTTGCTCCGGGGGTGGTGGACAAAGGCCAATCTGAGGTCTACCCCCAGCTGAGCGCAGAAGCTGATGAACTCTTCACTGGCGAACTGAGGACCATTGTCTGTTACTATCGCTTGAGGCAGCCCGTGCCTTCATATTATCTCCCCCCAGACGAAGTTCCTTATAACTTGTGAGGTGATTTTTGCTAAGGCCTTGACCTCCAGCCATTTTGAGAAGTAATCGACCATGACCAGTAGAAACCTCCTCTGCCCACTAGCCGGGGGAAAAGGCTCGACCAAGTCCATTCCCCAAATGGCGAAAGGCTGTACCGGGGGAAAAGGCTCGACCGTTGTCTGTATATGGAACTCGCCGACAACTGGTGAAACCAGTCCCGGGCCTTTTCCTTCAACATGATGGAAAACAGCCGACACTTAAATGCAGCCGTCATCTGCCGGATCGAGACTACATCCTCGAACCGCTGAACGTGCTGTATCGGATCATCCTTCCCTGAGTAGTAAGACATATCAGGCTCACGGAACCCTTCCGACACCGGGGCCGAGATGATAAGCTCGTAGAAGGGGCTCTCGCCTCCCGCTTGGCGAGAGGGCACGTCTCGCGGCCTCGGCTAGCTTGTCCGATCCGCGGTACCGTGCCCAGGGAAGAGATCTCGCACTGCCGCCTCCCTCTCGCCAACTTCTGCCGGAACCTCCTTTCCGTGGCGCTGGCCTGGGAAGAGTTCCCGCGTGGCCACGTCTCTCTCGCCAACTTCCATAGGGACCTCCTTCTCGGGGCGCTGCCTAGGGGCGTTCTCGCCAAGAAGCGGGACCGCTTCCACCGGAACCTGAGGCGTCTCCCACTCACTCCTTGTCGAGAAGGCTAGGCTGATGGTCTGTAGGACCTCTCGTCTAAAGTCTTCCAACATCTTCCTTGTCGCTTCCTCCCCCGGGGTAGGGATACCCCCTGAGCCAGACGCTTCACCATCACCTCCAGTCATGGGACCAAACTCAAGGCTTTCTTGTACTGGCTGCCTTCCACGCTCACCGCACCAGAACTGTTGGAGCCAAAATTGACCTCAACGAATGTTCAAAACAGGGGTGCAGCCAACACCTACTTCTCTCAATCCCTGCCCCTCGACTGGTAGCTAACGACCTAGGACTGACCCAAAGCCTCAGCAGGGAGGTCACACCTCACACCCGGAAGATCTCTGAGAGCTTCCCCTCCAAAGCCAAAAGCTGGGCTGGGAGCTCCTCAGAAAGCACTAGAGATTCAGAGAAAAATGAGAATCTGCTTTCCAAGGAGCCCTTATGGGTCTATTTATAACCTTTTGCTGACCTGAATTTACTGAAATACCCCTAGCTGGTCTGCCAATAGCCAAATCCCGCTGTTTGTAAAGTACTAAAAGCAGCTCCTGGGGGTATAAGGGTAATTTTACCCGAGGGCAATTAAGAAATTTTACCCTGAACCCTGGGCCCCACTCGGCGAGAACTCTATGCCGGGAACCCTCTCTCCTTCATTTGGCGAGAGCCAAAAGGGAGTGTCAAAAGTCCCAGGCTGAGCCACCCCCCGCCTTCTCGACAGTTTAATCCTTCTCGCCGACTCTGCCGAGAGCGGGTCCTGACTGACCGAGGGTGAACGCTCTCGCCCCTCTCTAGGCGGGAGCTCCTCTAACCTTGACGCTATCGCCTTCTCGCCCGCTTCTGGTCACGGGCGGGACCTCGCCTGCTCATAGGCGGGAGCTCCTCCAGCGAGAGCTCTCCTGGTCCTCAGGCCCAAGCTAACCCGAGGCTGGTCCAACCCCGACCGTTGATGCCTCCGGGTCCTACCCAGCGAGTATGGGTTGTACAGGTTGCACATTAGTGTTTTGGATATAGAGTATTAATCTTTCTGAGAAGACATTATGAGAACTTAGGTCTTGGAGAAATATTTAGAGTTCAAAATCTTGATTCACCGAGGTTTTAACCCTTAAAGCAGAACTTATCTCTTATACCAATTGAAAGTGCGGAATAAACTTGCTTAATACTTTTTCTTCTCTTATAAAAGTTTACATAGAAAATTTGTGAGTTAACCTAACTTCTATATATCAGATAGATATTAGAGTTAGACTATGATTACAAAAATAAACACAAAAGTAACATAAGAAGAAATAGAAAGAGATAAAAAAATCTAGCAGACACATTATTTTATTGAGGTTCCCCAAAAATGAGCACTTCTCTCTTCTACAGCTATGTGGGCAAGGCCTACCACATCCCCAAGGAGACGAAATCTTTTCCACTAGAGGCACCAACCCACGAAATCTTTTCCACCAGAGATTCAAGAATCTTAGGCAGCTCTTTTGAAGGGAGAGATTGATAACCCTTTACATCAGGTGTTTGAAATCAGATGGCTTTAGATCAAGTAGATTGTATCACCAGAGAGAGGTGATTAGATGAATCATAGAAAAAAAATGATTTATTTTACATGGTAGAGCGATAGGATATAGTCGTTCTTGATGTCTTTCTTTTTATTACAGTGCAACTGTGCAAGTATTGTTGGTTATTAGGGTTTGTTGAGAAAATGGGAGCTATTATATGAAGTATTCTTTTTCATTTTAGGGCAAGTTTCAAAGAGGCACATGTGGTATGGGCTACAGAAAGCTGACGCCATTCTTTCTCAAAAATGGAATGGCTCTATTTGAATTCATCAGCAACTTTGAACTTTGGTCGACGATCGTTGAGCGCTTCGGTATATGATCATTAAGTGAAGCTATTCGGGTGGAGGATAGTGTGGTTGACAAACACATAATGTGTTCAATGATATGTGATCATTCTTTGATCTTGTGTCAGCGGTCGGCTATCGCTAAGTGAGGTCAGAGGTCGGTGATTACTGAGTGAGGTCAGCGGACACGGATCAACGGCTAGTCTCATTGAGCTGATTTAATAAAGACTTTAGTTTGCTAAGAGTTCGGTCACTCAACGAACAACGATCGAACTAGTTTCTTCATACTTCAATATGCGAGTTTTGAGATCTCCGGTCAACGGTCAGCGATCATAGATCGTTGAGCTTGCTTCACCAGTCTTCAATCTGTGAGCTTCCTGGTCGTCAATCAATGGCCAACAATCATTAAGCTTCCTCGAGATCAATGAACATTAAGCGATCCGATCAACGAATATTAATTGCAAAGCTTCTTTTATGAGTTTTTTTTTCTTAGTTTTACTTCTCCTCAATAGATACAATAGAGAGATTAAACAAACATTCTCACCAAACATTTTGCATTATTAGTAGTTGACTTTGTCTAATTAAATCAATTAGAGGCGACTAATTGATGAGAATATTAATCTCACATCTACTATTTAAATTTTCTTAAATTTAACAAAATATACCGTAAATATTTAAAAATGACCCGGATATATTTCTTGGGGTTCACTAATCTCATTCTTCTTTATTTTTCTTTTAATCAAAAATTTTCCACCATTAGATCAAATGAGAATATATTCACACATCATGAAATGAATACTATGTTGAAATTTAGTTTATTAATTTTTTTATGTCTGCAGACGTACACCCAACCCTTCTCCATTTTATTCATGGCGGGTTGTTGAGGTCGGGCATCTATCCCTTGACCTCCTTTATGAGGGATTTTATTCATCTCCTCATACACAACTTCACTTCATAAAGGAGGTCAAGGGATAGATGCCCGACCTCAACAACCCGCCATGAATAAAATGGAGAAGGGTTTGGGTGTACGTCTGCAGATATAAAAAAATTAATAAAATAAATTTCAACATAAAATGCATTTCAACGTACTATCCATTTTCCCAGACGAAGGGAATCCGGATCCAAATTTTACTCATGCGACCGAATCATTTTTCTTCAAAACCAGCTCCAACGGTCACTTTCAATCTCCCAACGCGCGCCGAACCAATTTTAGCAGAAGAAGCAGGTTAACTAACTCTCCTCTCTAAATCTAAGAACTATATTTTAATCACTAAACCATTCTTCAACCATTCCATATATTTTTTTCCCCTTCCCTTGTAGTCTTCCACTCCAATGTTTATAAGCTTCATACCACTTTCCACCTCCTTCTCAACAAGTAGCTAGCCATGGGGAATCTGCTCACTTGCCGCCCTCCGGCCGGCAGCAGCACCGTGTTTCTGCCCGACAGCAAAGCTCGCCCACTGAAAATCCCCGTGTCCTCCACCGCGGCCGACCTCATGTTGGAGCACCCACGCCACTTTGTCGCGGAGCTCACCGGCGGCAGAAAGTTTCCGCTGCCGGCCGACCATATGCTAGAGGCAAAGAAGGCATACGTGTTGGTGCCAATGGCTGCCGGAAAGGTGCCGGCGAGATCGCCGTCGCTATCAAATGGCTCGCCGGTGGCGATGGATCCCCGGCCGGAGCTTCTGCTTCAAAGGCAGCATTCGCTTAAGGCATGGAAGCCGAGCTTGGGGACCATTGAGGAGAGATCCATGGAGAGGAAGATGCCACACTGGCTCTTCTAAAATACTGAGTAGAAGATTAATTTTGATAGCTGTTTGTGGTACTTTGAGAGTATTTCAAAATATGAACTTCTTTCTATGTGATATTCTCGGCCATAAAATTGCAAGATTTTTATGTCTCATGTATATATTTTTTCGAAATTCATGTGATTGCTTGCTAGGGCTGGGCATATTATTCGAAATTTGAAAGTCGTTCGAAATTCGCTCGAAAATTGAGTCGAATTGGAATCGATTAAAATTGATTCGACTCAATCTGAGTCAATTCAATTCGACTCGAATCTGATTTTGAGCCAGCCCTGAATCGACCGAAATATGATTCGAATCAACTCGAATTAATTAAATATATTATGTATTTATTGATATATTCTTATTTTTAAACTAAAAAAAAATCAAAATAAAACGAATGAAGTCTTTAAGTGTTTCGTATGCTAAATTTATAGGTTGTCCAATTTAATTTTTAGCCAAATAGGAATGAAGAAAAAAATTGCTCAATTTTGAGTCGACTCGATTCAATTTCAAGCAAACTCGGAATCAAGTCATTTCGAGTCGAGCCGACTCGACTCGACTCCAAATCGATTTCGATTTCGAGCCGAGTTTGAGTGGAAAATTTTGATTTCGAGTCGAGCCAAAATCGCTCGAACTCGACTCGATATTAACCATATTGCTTACTCTTAAAATTATTAAAACATTCAAAAAATTTCAGAAGCTTATTTGATGCATCAAGCTGCCAAGATTAATCCAAAGGCAGCAAATACAATGGTAAGTGTTCATTTGACTGATTGCACAAATTGGTCTGGTGAGGTGTTTGTAGGGGTTCACCTAGCCACTAAGGCTCCGTTTGGGGGGACTTATTTTCACCGGTCAAGCGGTTACGGCCGCATGAACCGGACCTTAACGGTCGTAACCGTTTGACCGGTGAAAAAAGTTCCCCCAAACGGAGCCTAAGGCTCCATTTGGCACGGTGGGTGCGGTCATGAACATGAGGGTTAAATTGTCATTCGTTAACGCTCACCTAAGGAACTTCATCCACTTTTATGTTCAAAGGGATGATCAGTAACGGTTATCTCATGCCTATGAAGCACGGGTACCGGTACGTGGTACGGGTACCGGTACGTGATACGACAAAATTATAAAATAGCACGGTACGTGTACGCTTGGGTATGTGAAATTTTTTTTAAAAATACATATAAAAAGTTAATTTGCAGCAAGAATATATTCAATGAAATGTTATCAGTTATCACCATACATGCACAAGATATTAAGATTGTCCACATAAATAAAGAAATTAGACTATTCTAAGAAATGATGAAAGTGAGAATCATACTAAAAATATCCTCTAGGAAAAGGAAAACACAGTAAAAGAAATTCATCTAAAAGAAGATATAGGATTATAGTTCACCAAACACAAAAGAAATCCAATGATGATACAGTCATATAGGGCCGTACCAGTACCCGCAAATGCCAATGCCCTTCTCTTCCATGTTGCAATAATTGCATTTCCATTTTTGCATTTCCTTCTCCCCCCCCCCCCACCCTTTTTAGAGTCAATGTAACGTGCTTCCAAAGCGGAAACAAGTCATCTGCTTCAAGATTAGTTGAACTCATTGAACTTGATGTAGAAGAACTCATTTTGAATTTAAAAAAAATCCTGAATGAGTGATGAAAATATTATTGGAAAATATTTTAAAAATATATGTCATAGCATAAATATTGTACATCATTATAAGTACAAATAAAGAGCAAGAATCTAGATTGCAATGAGATAAATATTGTAATAAATCTTTTTTAGAGTCAATGTCTGGCCTCTCTATTTGTGATAAGTGTCATGCAAGTTCAAGAAGATGATACAAAATACATAACATAATGACATGAAATACATGTCCGAGGGGGCGAAGATAACAATGAAAAGAGTGCAAATGCGTGCAAGAACAAAAACAAACACACACAGACACACACACACATAAACAAACACACACACACACATAAACACACACACACACACACACACACAACATAATTCAAACACACACAAATAAACAAACAAACATAAACATACACACACACACACACAAACACAATTCAAACATTTTTTTGAATCATAAAATTAGAGCTAACAATAAGGAACGTCAATAACCTTTGTTTTATAATCTGTGACCATCTTTACAATAACTTCACTGAAAAATCATCATTTCAAATTTTTAACACAACTTAACTGAAAATAAGACAATAATGATTGAAATAGAGCTAACAATAACCAGTGCAAGCACCAGTCCATTCTCTCCAGTAGTCGAACCAGTGCAATAAACGAGCACTAAGAAAAAGTGTTCAACATGAAAGTTATTCGTCTCGGGAATATCTACAACTTTCATGTTAATCAATTTTTCTAATTCCGTCTCATTTATTCGCAAAATCGGAACTCCACCCCCTGGAATTCAAATAGGAACTCCAGGAGATCCGAATCCCCTTCCATCTTCTGCCATTGATAGACTTTCAGACATCGGACAAATCAATCAAGTTCAATCACCACCTTTCTTTTCATCTAAAATAGATGATTTAGATCACTAGCTTTCTTTTCATCTCGAATAGATAATTAAAAAAAAAAAAAGCTCACATATATTTTTTTTTTTGGAAATTTTGTTTGGTGAAAGGGCCACACGTCAACTGTGACTTTGTTTGGCAGGGTGATGACCGTCGTAAACGTATGAGTTAAATCGTCTTTTGATAAGGAGCACCTAACAAATTTCATCCGTTTGAACGTAAAAGTGGATGAAGTTTCTTAAATGAGCGTTAACGGATGTCAGTTTAACCCACATGTTCGTGACTGCCATCACTATGGAGCCACGTATATCTTTTGGACAACCAATCTATTTTTACTAGCGGAGGCTGGACAAGAAAAATTTAATTTATTTGAGACAATCAAGATAACTTTAGGTGTTGGTTATTAGCACCGCAGTTTTGGCTAGTCCAGGGCACTCTCTCCTTCGCGCATTTTGGAAATATGTCTTGTACATGTATTTTTAGAAAAAGTGTTCAACACGACATTTGTATATCTCGACGAGATCTACAACTTTCGTGTTGAGCACTTTTCCTAAAAATGTATGTACAGGGCGTATTTCTAAAAGGCGCGAAATATGAACGTATTTTCAAAGTACGCATTGTACTTGCATTTTTAGGAAAAGTGTTCAACACAAAAGTTGTAGATCTCGTCGAGATCTATAACTTTCATGTTGAACACTTTCCCTAAAAATTCATATACAAGACGCATTTTCAAAAGCCGCAAAAAATTAGGAAAAAGTGCGGTACGACTAGCCAAAACTGTGGTGTTAATAACAATCACCTAACTTTATTGGTTGCATCAAGATAAACGCAAATATTATTTACCAGCAATGAACCCTCCTTTGATTCAAGTAGTCGTGTACAAAAAACCTGGGCCAGGAAAGCCTGATCGGGCCTGGCCCGTAAAAAGCCCGGCTAGGCCCGTACCGGGCTTGGGGGCCTTACCGGGCCCCCATTTTAGCCGGTTGCCCGGCCCGGGTGCGGGATAGCCTGGGCCTGGCACCCGGGCTGACGGAAAATCCTGTCAATTATGTGGGATTTTATTCCCGCTTATTTAGGCGGGATTTTAATCTTACCTGGAAATCAGGTCGGCATTGGCCTGGCCCGGCCTGGAGGGCCTCATCTTTGAGAGGGAGCCTGACCCCGGCCCGGGCTCGGTTGGCAAAAAGCCGTCCAATCCCGTCCCGATCAGACTTTTTGTGCACAACTAGATACAAGTGACAAGATAAACGACAATATTATAAGGTATACAAAAGAACCACCATCGTAGAATAAAACACGAGAACTAAATACCCCGATCATTCAACAAAGTTGTCCAAATAACCACTACTCCATTGCATGGATTTCCAAAAAACAGAAGTGTTAACTGCGATGTAAGAAGATTGAAAGCTCTAGATTGATGACCTCCATTTTCTTCTTTAGAAGATACCAAGTCGCGGAACCGACTATTGTAATTGTTGTTTTTCGGAGAACGTGAGAGTAGTAGCATTGTTTCACTAGCCATAGATGAATTGGCCTTTAATGAATTCCACAAAATAAAAAATGATTGAGGAATGATTGTAGTTTGATGACCGTGAGTGTAGCATTGTCATGCGATGAATTCATGATAAAGTTTTTTGGGAACTCTTAGAACGATAAATTGGAGATACAGTGGTGTGAAGGGGGTCGGATGATAGTGTTATCCGCAAACCGTGATAATGACATTTTGTTCAAAGGTGAACCTAGACCTTCATCACAATTCGTAGAGGAGATGTCATAGACCTCTTACATTGCGAACTATGTTAAGTTCACTTGATTGATTGATATTTGGATTCGTAGTGGGCTTCCATTTGTGTTGTGCTTGTGGATGGAGATGAACCTAGACCTTCGTCACGGATCACTTCATGGAAACGAATCTTGCTAGACCTCCTACGATGCGATCTAATAGGAGATAACTTAAACCGCATAACAATCTATGGACTGGAGATGAATATACACCTCTTGTCGCGACGATAGTTGTGGAGATGATCTAGACCCAATTATTAGGTGTTTGTTGTGTATACCATGAGAGCATGAGGTCGTGTGACTATAAGTGCCCATGACGCTTGTATTGTCTATGTAAACATGGTTGTATGAGTGAGAATACTCATGACACTTGCGATTATAATCATACAAGTAAGAATATTGATGATACTTGTGATGATTATGTGTTTGCTATGCTAGCTCATGCTATACTATTTTTTGCGGTTGTGGCGAACCTTTGGGTAAACCCATCCATCACGAATTGCAAATCTAGATTCACAATTTGTACATCCTAACCTAGAAGATTGAATGTGATTGTGCCTTCAACTTATGTAGTATAGATGTACTTTCAATTTGATAAATATTGCATGCTACATGTGTGTCGTGACCCAACTTGGAGTTTAATAGGATGATCGGGGTGTTAGTGTGCAAAATATACCTCCAAAACTTCACGCTAAGGGACACCAGGGGAGAAATTACGAGCTAATGGTTACTTCTTAGCTGAAAAGACAGAAAAGCGGGTCGTCGAACGACGAGGCCAGATTTACCTGCGGCGGCAAATGCCACTTTCTGCTGGTAATTTATTGATTTAAAGATGTGGTTACAAAAGAGAATGCAAGGCTACCATTAATCAAGAGACTGCGAAGGGACTACATTTTAGACCACAGACATAGGTGGCGAGCTTGAAGTTCAAATAAGTGTGCCTTTTAGATAGTATTCACCCCTATTTATAGAAGCGGGATCATGCTTGAATGGGTAGGCTCCAAAATTATGGGTTGTCTGGGGAACAAGAGAATCAGACAGAGATGAGAGATTACAGGGTGTGCAGATAACAAAGAAAAGAAAATGGACTATGACTACGCGGTCGAATAGTCAATCCGGAGTCTACTCTTTTCTCTTCCTAAAGGTGGCCCGTGAGAAGTTGGAAGCAGTTTATGCGGTCACTATAGAGTCTGGACACCCTGACCGATAGGCATGTAAAAGGCTGGTCACAGGATTCCGGGTGAACATAATTCTCGTACATTTCTTAAGTTTTTTGAAACTTCGGAAATGTTTGCTTTAACCACGGAGATTGCAAAATGCCCTTAATGTCGAGGAACTCTTTAAATACAGTTGTGGCGTAAGGAATTTCCAAAATATACTTTTGCAAAGACGTTCTTCTCTCAACTTGCGGTTAAACTTTTGCAGATCGCCTTAATCAACTCCAATACGACTCTGCTTTTGAGGCTTGAGAGTAGAGTAAGGGCGCGGTCTTCTCCATAAAAGAAGACTGTCATGAAGAAGAATGGTAACTGCAACTACTGGTGAAACCTTCAATAAGGGGGTTAAGGTTGATGAGCCCCCAAAGAGTATCATCACAACCACTTAAGAATTAACACTCTTTGTTGATTTGGTGAACACTCCCTCCTCTGAACAAATCACCCTGAACCTTCTAGACACTGCCATCAGCTTTGATGCGGAGAAGTACCTTACTGAGCTTGGGCAGCCTACAGATATGACCACAAATGCCCTGTCAGGAATCAAGAAGATGGCGACCACTTCTAACTTGTATAAACATATGCAGATTGAAGCAAGCAAGTCTGCAAAAGAAGATAAGAAAAGAAAGCAGCTAGATACTAAACATGATAAGAGTTAGAAGGAGGAGAAGCGGAGGAGAAAGGAGTGGAAGTTGGTTGCAAAAGAGGATGCGGTCAACCCCCGTACCACTATTAGCGAGGAGGGGGAGGTATTGCGTTCTCCGACCAAGACCATGCTAAGTAGCAGAGAGAATGAGCTCGATCAGGGATTGAAATCCGCAGTCAACCCTTCTTCTCTTGTTGATATTAACCTTGATGAGTTTCTTGATGACCGTAATAGATAGGGATGATGATGATCTTGTTGAAATTTCTCAAGTTGAACAACTGAAAGTTCTGGTATCAAGCAAACACTTCCAGAGTTATCAAGCTGATCACTTGATCAAGCGGAAAGCGAGAACAAGGCGCAGGAACACTCCAACCATAAACTAAGCTATGTAATCAGAAACAATAGAGAGAAACCACGGATCCTGTATTATCAACTATCAACTTTACAAAGAAATGTATATATGGCGAGACATGATTTCGCCAAGTACAAAGGAGAAGCAAGTAATCAAAAACAAGACTTCAAGCCGGGCGGACTGCCTCAGAGACCGCCGAGACCGCCAAGTACGCTGAGACCGCCAAGCCTCTGCTGCTACCACTAATCTACGGAGTCCGCGCAGTCCGCAGACTATCCGTTATTCTGCTGACGACTGCTCTGCAAGCCGTCATCGAACTGAAAGAACAGACCGCCAAGTATGCCGAAGTCGACGAACAGGTTTTTGAACTTGAACTTCAACTGCTGGAGAGAAGACTGGTTGACCTCCACGTGCGACCTGCTGCAAACCGCCGATTGTAAACCGCAAGCTCCACTGCTTCTTGAACGCAATCAAAACTAGACTCCTGGCTTCACAGTGCTAGCCGCACAACCTGCAAACAGAAACCAGTTAAACCTTCTCAATCCTTGTGGACTAGAAAACCGAGGCCGCATTAATTAATCCATGCTCAACTTACTATTCATTCAGTTCTCGTAGAAGTGATGGGGGATCCTATTTATAGGCGAGGTGAGGAGTGTGGTCACCGCCCTAGTGGATATAGTCACCACCCCAGCTCGCAGCTAGCACAACCCAGTCTGTCGAGTCCACAAGGACAAGGCAAGACAACATCCAAACTGCTAGGAACAGAAAGGAAGACAGTCAGCAACTTGGCGGACACCGTACTAGTCCGCACAGCTCGCGGACACCGCACCAGCCCGCCACACAAGTCCACGACCAACAGGCACAGATCGCCCGGTCAACAAGTGGACTCTGTGGACTCTGCGAACACCCTAGACTTGTCACAGTGTGTGACCAAGTCCAACAACCCACCAAACATATGGCGCGAGCTCGGAGGACACGAAGCTAGATCGCCAGCTCCAAGGACAGTTTGCCACCATGAATGCGGCTATCACCCACCACAACATCAGAGATCAAAATCAAGGACCATTACCGATCTCGCAATCTCCAAAACTCGATCCGCCACAATGGACTCCGCGGACTTAAACTGAGTCCACCACATTCCCGCGGGTAAACTATTATTCCTCCCTGTTTATTCAAGAACAGGCCATCAACAGAACCACAAGCCTGGCGGACAAACATCGCCACCAGGTCGCTATCGACAGACCACCCATCGGATAACCCAAACCGCACCATCAGTCCACCCAGGCCACGCGGTCTGCTCAAACAACCACTTTCACTTTACGATTTTCAACACTCCCCCTTGAAGTGAGAAGTGATGATCAAACCCAGCAATCCTCGTAACTGAGTAAATGACACCTTCGGCAACGGCTTCGTGAAGATATCCGTGATATTGTCCTCACTCCGCACATGCTCTACCATAAGAGATCCCTCCAACACCTTCTCCCGAATGAAATGGTGCTCAATCTCTATGTGCTTGGTCTGTGCGTTACAAACTGGATTATTCACCAGCTTCAAGGCACTTTCATTATCACCGCACAACAGAGTAGGACTGCGCACTTCTTCATCGAAGTCCTCTACTAATCTCCTAAGCTAGATGGCCTCCCGATCTGCCAAGGCTGAAGCCTTTTATTCTGCTTCTATAGTAGAGACGGACACTGAGTCTTGCTTCTTGCTGCACCAAGAGACGCTGCCTGATCCAAGAGTGAAGACATAACCAGATGTTGACTTCCGGTCGACTAAATCTCCCCCATAATCAGCATCCGAGTATCCTTGAAGAGTAAACTCTGTGCCTTTCCTATAAAGGAGACCCATGTCAGAAGTAGCCTTCACGTACTTCAGGATGTTTATAATGAAAGTATCTAGTGTCAACCTAATCCACCTATGGGGGGGGGGAATAGGTGCATTGCAGTTTTTTGCGGAATTAAAATAACATGCACAAGTAAGCAAACAGAACACAGAAAATACACAAAGAATTATAGTGGTTCCCCGATTTGGGTACGTCCACTTTCCCCCTTCGACCTATCTCCCACCAAGGGATGACTCGGTCACTTCTTCAAACAGATTGAAATCCAATCCTCACACTAGGAGCAATGCTCCCCTAATAACGAAAAGAACCCTTTCTACAATGGAGTCATAACTCCACCACAACGGGTTGCACCCAACCCTTACAATTAGGAATGAAAATTCCTTTACAACAAAATTGAATGTAAAAGAAAATACAAACAATGCTTTGGAGATTCCGATGTCCTTCTTCGTTCGTTGAAGCTTGCACGAAAAGTACGAAGAGTCCACTATCGAATTTCTCACTTGGAATGGATCTTGTCAAGATCGGCGGCGGCAATTAAGTGCGGAGGCGATACTTTGTAGATCCAAACTTCTTGACGAAGAAGGCTAGGTCTTCGAACGATCTCAGTCGGATCAAACGTCTCAACCGATTCGGAAGGGAGAACAAGTCTCGTTCAACGAATCGGAAGACAAGAGATCTCGAGAGAGATACGTGAGACAGGCTGCTTGCCTCGGTTCTGTTGACCAGCGATCAGAGACGGGCTGAGATCGGCGATGGCGATGACTTCCGATCGGCGACGTGCGTACAGGCGAAGATCGCGATGCTAGGTCACTACTGATTTCTTCTTTTTGTATTCCGGTTGATTCCCTGTGTAGTTTCAAAAATACGCATGTATTTATACCAGGAGCCAACCCTAAGAGCCGTTGTGGGGCCCACGAGGAGAAGCCCTAGCCCCGGTCGAAACAGCGCACGGCGGCTTGGTTCGGTCCAGCGAACGGAGAAAATTTGCCTAAGGCAAAATCGGCGGGAGTCGTTGGTGATTCCCGTCGATGTCGGCGGGAATCGCTCACGACTCCTGTTGATTTTGCCATGGAAGAATTTCTGTTTGAAGTCTGTCAGCCGGAAGAAGTCGGCGGGAGTCGTTATTGATTCCCGTCGAAGTCGGCGGGAATCACTAACGATTCCCGTTGAAGTCGGCGGGAATCACTAGCGATTCCCGTTGATTTTGACTTAGAAGAATTTTCCTTCTTCCTTCTTTTGATAACTTGGTCTTTGACCCATCCTTGCTCCTTCTTCTGCTCTTGATCTACCTTGACTCTGTACTTGAAAATAAGTACACTCTAATAGAGAGAGCATACGTGAATCAACACACTGATCTACACAATGAGGGATTACGTTGCACAGACCCGTGTATATTGATCCACTGCACCCTGACATTGGTGTGTACTTAGCATGGAATAGCTGCAAGCACAACTTGATAGAAGAATGTCAAATACATTGTGAATCCATTTTAGCTTGAATGGAGTCTTCTTCAAATTTGGGTAATTGTGGATACAATACCCAACAATCTCCCCCTATTTGAAGAAGCCAAAATCCTACTAGCTAAGATAAATTACACCAAACGTAAAAATATATATATAAATGTATGTGAGACAAGAAATCAAAGTAATAAAGTTTCACGCATTCAAAACAGAAATTGAATCAGCATATGATCATATATATATATATCCAAAGTGTTTTTCATTTTTAATTACAAGAACAGAAGTACACGCATAATGAAAATTAAACATTTAGGTTTCATGTCTTTCCCTCCTTTGCCTCATCTTCACTTTGCTGTTTTGCCAGAAACTTCTTGCTTTGCCTTTCAAAATATTCCTTTGACTTTGGGTAGTACCTGGGGGAAGGAGCTTTGTTTTCAACTGTGTTTGTCCTGAAGAATATATTTCTTTTTGCCTCAAATTCTTTGTGCATTTCCCATTCGTACTGACTATAGACTTCATTTATGTTAAGCTCTCCCCGCTGTTGTAGCATGAATGTTTCAAGTATGATGCTCCTAGAAATGGGACTCCATCGTTTGCATTTGACTTCACTTTCCTTTCTTCTTATTTTCATCTCTGCTGGATTATCTTTAGAAGTTCCTTCTTGAAGCTTTCTCTTCCCTTTCGCAATCGCTTCTTGATCAAAGAGTGCACTGTTAGCAGCTTTGGCAGCAGCTTTAGCAGCCTTTTTGGCATCAGCTTCACTTAAGGAAAACTCCTCAGCAATAGTAACATCATCAATAGCAGTAGTAACATCATCAGCAAGATCAACCTCAGGATCAACAGGAATAGGAATACCTGACGCTTGTTGAACGAGCCAATGACAACTGTTAAATACATATTCGTTTGATTATTTGAAGTTGTCGACTATGATTTTCTCTAGCACCGCCATCTTAGCTATATATTCCTTCTTCCCCTTTTTGGCTTCTACCGCTATTGAGTTTGCATAAGATCGAGTGCAGTGACTCATCTATATGCTTCACATTCTGAGTGAAATCGGCCAGCAAGGTGTTTTGATTTGAGTTGAGGGTGACCATGTTAGCATCGAAAAGTTTGATGTTGTTGGCCACGACATGAGCATTTTGATTGACCACCGTCAGGTCAGCTGTGGTCTTCTTTAGCCCTTGCATAAGAAGAGTGACGGCATTGCAAGCCTCAGTATACTTGGATTCAAATCTTTCTTCCATCTTATCCATTTTTTGATTTATCTCCACAATGCTCTTTAGCATCAGATCTTCTGATTGCTTTATTCGTTTGAGTACTCTGTTGTGAGAACGTTTAAAAGAGATCTTCAGCTTGTCAACTATACCTTGAATGATGTTCACAGTGTGATTTGTCAGGCTAGGTCCTAACTGATGTTCTTAATGTATGACCTGGTCATGTTCTGGAGTGATAGGGTTATGAGAGTCATGAATTTCCTCTTCAGATTCACTTATGGAGCTCAATAAATTTACAGTCTCCTGTGGAGGGATTGAAGCAGCATCTGCCATGTTGCCATATATTCTCATCTCCCCATCCAGCAGAGTATCAAGTTGTACCTGAGGCCTTGAGGTCTCCCCCTCAACTGTAGCGCCAGTCACGTCAGGAACCTTTACCTGAATATGTTCCCCAGAAAGGAGTTCAGAATCAACCTCCCTCATAGCCATATAATTTCCAGCCTGCTCATCCTCAAGATCCTCAACAACATGTTGTTTAGGGGAATTCACATCATGTTCACTATCAGCAACATTGTCCACCTCATCCTCTTCTTCCTCCTCGTCAGTCAGATCAGTAGCAAGGGTTTCTACCGCATCCTTAGCGATGAGGGAAATATCAGTATCAACATTTACTTGTTCTGGGACTAAGGCTTCCATACTGAGGGCAGCAGAAGGATTGGGTAGTGACTCCCCCTCAGTTCCTGCATTCAGCAGATCAGGAACTTCATTGGGCTCATCCGAAGGATTTGTGAACTCAGGTGCTCTGTCTTCCTTATCAACACGTGTTGCAGGAGCTCCCCCTTGGACAATTCTTCTTTCCCAACTGTCGAAGATGTTGGAGTCCATCTTCTTTAGATAGTGAAGGGGAACTCCCTTAGTCATATCAAACCTATCTCCATCCATCTAGTTCAGGTAGAGACTGATGATTCGTCCGAAGTTTGGGGTGCGTAGAGTATCTCTTATTTTGTCAAACAACATGGCCCCCAGTTCATTTTCTTTCTGCACACAATGGCTATCAGGCTCTTGAACATGTCACCTGAGATGTGATCATGGGAGCCAGGCTTGCAGATCAGTACCTTCCCTATGATATCTAAAAGAAGCTTTCCTTCGTCATTCATATACTTGCGTTTAATTGCCCTAGTACCTCGAGTCAAGCCACAGAATAGCAAGGTACTTGTACGATCATCTTCGTCTAGATAGTCCTCTTTCTCGGAGCTGGAGAGCTGAGATGATGGGATAGTCTTGCAGCCGTCATCTTTATCCCGAGGCCTGCTATCTTACTCTTTATCATTGTGTCCTCGTGACTCAACTTTGAGTTGGCGAAAAACTCTAGAACTTCCTTGTCGAGAACCTTGCATGGGTGCTCGAGAATGAAGGAGAGTCCGGCTTGTTCCAGCATTAGAATGATGTTTTTGAATTCGTCTGAGGCATGAGCAAAGCCTGTCCTCACTAATTCACTTCCAGTGAGTAGCCCGACCGTTGTTCGAGGTGCCATTTCGAACCTAAGCGAGTTAAACCCAAGGGGTTAACTCATTCTAACTTCAGAATTGGTAGGAATAGAACTAGAAAGAGGAGTGATCCCTGTGAAAGTGGAGCTTACAAATTTGAACTTCAAGGAATCAACTTTAGTTACCTTTTTCTCTCGGAGGCTGCAAGGACGGAGACGGGTAGCGGCGGTTAGTAGTTGTAGACCTAGAGTAGGCGCAAATCGAGGCCGAAGAGATGTGTGTGTCGGGGCGGAAGGGCTTTCGGGAGGCCGGGATCGACGAGAGATGACGGTCGACGATCGACGGGAGCGACGGGAGGCAGAATCGAAGGTCGCGGGAGTCAGAGAATGACGGTTGCAGGAGACCAGGGTCGACAAGAGGCAGAATGGACGGTCGACGGGAGGCAAAAAGGTTTTCGCTACTTTCCGCAGGGAAGCTGAAGGGTTTCCGCTCTGATCGAAGGGAATGTGAAGGGTCGGGGGGAATGCTTATGCCCTTTTCCGCCAATTTATTATTATCTGATACCGATTGCTTTTGCAAGTTATGAAAACTTAACCATATTGGTGCCGATTGTCGCTAATGTATGAAGACCAGGTCGAAGGGAATGATACCAGATTTCCGCTAATTTGTAATGACCTAGGGACTGCTGAAGTACTTTTGAAAACTTAACATCGCCGGGTATAGTTGATTTCCTTTTTCTTCTAACCCATGGATTAAAAATTTTCATGTCATAATAGCTAAGTCGAGTTAGATGGAAGGTTAACACTAGACTTAATCACTGGCTTGTTCTTAGTGAGTTCAAATATAATAATTGTAATTGCAACTTCTGGTACAATTCCCTTGAGATTTATTGGACCATTTGACACTCACTTTCACAAATTATCAAGGTTTTGAAAGTTTTTTAGTTTCCAAAATGAGGATCATATGGTTATTTGCTTGCGTGTCCTTCCATTCAAGGTGTGTATCTATATATATATATATATATCTTGAAAGTATCTACATATATATCTGTATATATATATCTACGTAATGCGATTCAATTTTCTAAATTGAATGCGCGTACCTGGGATTACTAGGATGATCATTCGGATCCACTATTTGAAGCACGAAGGGTGTCATGTACATGAAGGACACTGTAGTTAGCATTATCTCTTTTCCCATATCCTTGTTCCAGAGCAAGCCTGGAACATCTCTTGTCCAGGTCCCATCATGTTCATGGGTACCTAGACTATCCTGTAAAATAAAATTACCTTACCTTAGAAACCCAATAAGTATTGGGTCCTAGGTTCTTGTCATTATAAAATACAGCATGCCTTCCCACAGGATTTCTGATAGGAAGGATGTCTCTTGCCGAAGGATGTGGACATACCCTTGCCCTTGGCACAGAAGGATTGTGCCAACAGTCTATGGCAAAGTGACCCACTCTGCCACAGTACCAACACTCATGGATATTGTACCTCCTTTTCTGACCAGATCTACTAACAGAGTTAGTCACGATCCTAGGTCTGAAAGGGGCAGAGCTGGTTCTGCTCTCAGATTTTCCCTTTCCATCGAGACACGAGGGGGGTCTAATTGTGAACATGTGGTGAGTTTCATGAGGCCTGGGAGGTGGTGCTTTTTTTTTCAGCCAGCACATATCCGGGGGCCCCAGTGATGCTTGCTATATGTTTGCCAACTCCCTTTTCCTTTGTCCTAGGGTGGGAAGATATTCCGTGAGAGCTGGTTCCTGTAATGTCATGAAGTATGGGGGCTGAGGTCGTAAATACAAACGGTTCATGATGAGCCGTGTGTATTTTCTCAGGGGTAGCCATAACAGCACTTGCACTATGGGTGTTTCCACATGAGGGCCGATCATTCTTGCAGTGACCATAGTTGTTCTTATGGTCATACATAAAGGAATGATGTGTGCCCTTCCTACTCGGTGTGGTGGGTCTGTAAACAGTTTCCTCATTTCTCCACGATTTTATAATTCGCCAGATTCGCCTGTTTTCTCCCTTTCTCTTAATAGCATCTACCTTGGAAAAATTAGATATTATCCTCTTCGCGGTCTCTAGATGAAACTCTAAATCCGAGATCTTTGAGTCCTTCACCTTGATGGATTCCAATTGGAGGTCCATCATGGTCCTCAACTGAGCAATTTCCTTAGCTTGTTTCTCAACAAATAAGTTGCTCTCCTGAAGGGCTCTACGAAGGGAATCAAGAGTTTCAATCTGTTGATTGAAGCTGTCAATATCCCTTGCATCAACTGATAGACAATCCTCCGAACTTCTCCTGTCTTCAGGAGATACATGAGGGAAAGAGCAAGAGGAGGAAGATACCTGATCCTGATTTGGCTGATCAGGGTTAGAGTTATGGTCTGCAGAAACTGATGTTTCAGCTTTATCAGAACTGCATTCCTCAATCTCTTCTTCAGTCTCTGATAGAGAAACGAGAGCCCTGATATTGAAAGGTTGTTCTTGACTTTCATCTTCAGAGATGAGGACCCCCCACATATGCTTCATCTTCTTACTGGCATTCATTCCAGGCAGTCTTCTTTCCCTCCATGAGGTTAGAGATTGTTTCCCACATGGACTTTGCAGTCTTACACTTATCCAATCTTATAAGAGATGATCCTGACCAAATATCAGAGATGATCTGTTGAACCAGCTTGTCCAAGTTGAATAGTGAGAGGTTAGTTTCAGACATCTCTGCGAGACTCTTAGGGATTTGGAGATCTTCTCCAGAGTCAGAAGCCTTCATGGGAATGAAGGGACCCTCTTCCACAATGAATAAAGAACGGGGGTCAATGCCTTCCACATAAAACTGAACTCTCATTTTCCAGATGGAAAAATATTCTTTTGTGCATGCAGGCAGTCTCAGAGGAAAGACATCTGGGTATAGCTCCATGCTTGAACCTTGTTTTCTCCTCAACACTAGACACAGGATCTTACTCAAGGTGTTAACCTTATTGATGAGTAACCTCCCTCTGATACCACTTGAAAGTATCTAATGTCAACCTAATCCACCTATGGGGGGGAATAGGTGTATTGCAGTCTTTTGCGGAATTAAAATAACCTGCAAGAGTAAGCAAACAAAACACAGAAAATACACAAAGAATTATAGTGGTTCCCCGATTTGGGTACGTCCACTTTCCCCCTTCGACCTATCTCCAACCAAGGGACGACTCGGTCACTTTTTCAAACGGATTGAAATCCAATCCTCACACTAGGAGCAACGCTCCCCTAACCACAGAAGGAACCCTTCCTACAACGGAGTCACAACTCCACCACAACGGGTTGCACCCAACCCTTATAACTAGGAATGAAAATTCCTTTACAACAAAATTGAATGTAAAAGAAAATACAAACAATGCTTTGGAGATTCCGATGTCCTTCTTCATTCGTTGAAGCTTGCACGAAAAGTACGAAGAGTCCACTACCAGATTTCTCACTTGGAATGGATCTTGTCAAGATCGGCGGTGGTAAGTAAGTGCTGCGGCGATGCTTTATAGATCCAAACTTCTTGACGAAGCAAACTAGGTCTTCAAACGATCTCAGTCGGATCAAACGTCTCAATCGATTAAGAAGGGAGAACAAGTCCCGTTCAACGAATCGGAAGACAAGAGATCTCGAGAGGGATACGTGAGACAGGCTGCTTGCCTCAGTTCTGTCGACTAGCGATAAGAGACGGGCTTAGATCGGCGATGGCGACAACTTCCGATCGGCGACGTGCGTACAGGAGAAGATCGCGATGCTAGGTCACGACCGACTTCTTATTTTTGTATTCCGGTTGATTCCCTGTGTAGTTTCAAAAATACGCATGTATTTATACTATGATCCAACCCTAAGAGCTATTGTGGGGCCCACAAGGAGTAGCTCTAGCCCCGGCCGAAATAGCGCACGGCAGCTTGGTTCGGTCCAACGAACGGAGAAAAGTTTCCTAAGGCAAAATCGGCGGGAGTCGTTGGTGATTCCCGTCGATGTCGGCGGGAATCGCTCACAACTCCCGTCGATTCTACCTTGGCAGAATTTCTGTTTGAAGTCTGTCAACCGGAAGAAGTCGGCGGGAATCGTTATTGATTCCCGTCGAAGTCGGCGGGAATCACTAATGATTCCCGTCGAATTCGGCGGGAATCACTAGCGATTCCCGTCGATTTTGACTTAGAAGAATTTTCCTTCTTCCTTCTTTTGATAACTTGGTCTTTGACCCATCCTTGCTCCTTCTTCTGCTCTTGATCTACCTTGACCCTGTACTTGAAAATAAGTACACTCCAATAGAGAGAGCACACGTGAATCAACACACTGATCTACACAATGAGGTATTACATTGCGCAGACCCGTGTATATTTACCCACTGCACCCTGACATTGGTGTGTACTTAGCATAGAATAGCTGCAAGCACAACTTGATAGAAGAACGTCAAATACATTGTGAATCCATCTTAGCTTGACTGGAGACTTCTTCAAATCCGGGTAATTGAGGATACGATACCCAACACATAGCCGCCATCAGATGAGGCTTCCTGGGTTCTGCCATATACCGACTTACTCGACCAACTGCATAAGCAATGACAAGCCTTGTAATCGTCAGGTAAATAAGACTCCCAACAAGAGCCCGAAACACCAAAGGATCCAGAAGAATCCTCCCCTCATCCCGCCAAAGTTTGATGCCGGAATCAAATGGAGTAAAGCTACTCTTCCCCTCCTGCATGCCAAATCGCCGAACGATCCTTCTTGCATTGCCCTTTTGGGACACGAGTATGCCGCTCTCCTTCCTCTCCACCTCAAGTCCAAGGAAATGATGGAGTTCGCCCAGATCCTTCCTCTCGAAACTGATAGCTAGCTTTGCTCTAAGCCTAGCTACTTCCTCCTTGAAGTTTCGTGTGATAATCATATCATTCACGTACAACAGCACCAGGACTAGAAGCTCCCCCTTCTTCTTGACTAACAAGCTCGAGTTTGAGTTTGAAGCCAGATAGCCGCAGAATTAGAGATATTCTGTAATCTTCCCATACCAGGCTCGAGGAGCCTAATTCAAACCATAAAGAGCTTTCTGGAGCTTGCAGACATAGTCTGGATGTTCTTTAGAAACGTAACCGAGCGGCTGATCCATGAAGATTTCCTTGTCGATCTCCCCGTAAAGAAAGGCGTTCTTTACGTCCAGCTGCCACATCTTCTAGCCATGGCAAGCTGCCAAAGCTATCACCACTCGTACTGAAGTCATCTTTACCACAGGACTAAAAGTCTCCTCATTGTCTTCGCTGTACTGTTGTGAAAACCCCCGAGCTACAAGGCGAGCCTTTTACCGCTCGATGCTTCCATCCACCTTATTCTTTAGCTTGTAGACCCACTTGCAAGTAATAGGAGTAATGCCATAAACCTTGGGCACCAAGTCCCAAGTTTCATTCTTATTGAGGGAAGTCACCTCCTTATCCATGGCATTGTCCCACTCCTTCACTCCAGTGGCCTCTTCAATCTTTGAAGGCTCCTGCTCATTAAGAGGGCATGTGAAGAAACAAGAAACGAAGCTCATCGTATTTCCTTCACAATACTGAGCTGGTGGCTTGATAGTCCTCTTTGATCTCCGCAGAGGCCTGTTGGAACACCCTAATTTGGATTTGGGTCAGGATCACTATGTCCTTCAGTTTATTAGATTGACCCATCATGTATAGCTAAGGGTCATAGGTTGTGCTAAGTCAGAGGCTCTCAGAGATAGAAGAAATCAGCCAAGAGAAATCAGCCCAGAGAAATCAGTCAGAGAAATCAGCCTAAAGAAATCAGAACTCAACTCTATGCTCAGGTCGACGATCGTCGAGCTCCGGTCGAAGATCGTCGAGCTCATCTCTATAAGATCGTCTAGCTCAACTATGTTGGAACGTCGAGCTCTGGTCGACGCCTTATCTCTTAACCGTGGTCGACGTTTTATCTCAAGCTGAGATCGACGATTTATCTAAAGCTGCGTTCGACGCTTTCTGCCAGCTCAGATCGACGATAGTCGATCCCAGATCGACGACCAGCAAAGCAGATCGACGATTTCTGCCAGATCTCAGAATGCAAGTTTCCAGGCGGATTTTCTGGATATCTTTTGTCCTATTAAAGCCAGCTGTTATTATTCCAATACAGCTATATTAAAGGACTATTACAGGAATGCTTTTATGAGTATTATAGCCGTTGGAGTATCCAAAAGGAAGCAGTAATAAATGCTATTATTCAAATGTCCGCTGCTCATCTATCAGGATATATATACACAGATTTACAGAGGAACAATATAGTAGTGAAGAAAGAAGAAAGCAGAATACAGTGAAAATAAATTACAGGAATCAGAGTTCCAGGAAAAAACTCAACTCCACCTGTACAACTAAGTGCTCTTCTCAGATATGCTGTTCCAGGAAGCCTGAAGAGACAACTTCTCTACATCAGTCTGAAGGCTTACTGGAAGATCATCATCAAGGCTTCATTATTTACTCTCCAAGACAACTAACATTTCAGCCATTGCTAAAATCATCATTTGCTGGAGCAGTCATCCATTGAAGGCCTATCACCCTGTGCAAAGCTTCCACTCCTGAACCATTCTACATCTCAGGGGGAGCTTTGATATCATCAATCCACTTATGCTTCTCTCATTTGATTGAGAACAGAGAAGACACCTTCAACTCTTATTTTTCTTTTCCCGCTGTAAAAGGGTTCTTGAACTCCCTTCAAAAGTTCTGCTTGGTTCTGAGAGCCTTGTCAAAACTCAGTGGTGGCAAGACACCTGATCAAAAAATCTAGCTTTGGTTTTTGAGCACCTTATCAAAAGCTCATTGGTGACAGGGCACCTTATCAACAACCTATGGTTGAGCATCCTTATCAAAAGCTCAAAGGGTCTTGTTTGATCTACCTGAATCAGATCATTGGTGGCAGGGCACCTTAGCAAAAACCTGCAGTGGATTCCTACCAAGGGTGGTAGAAGAGTGGACGTACCCAAGTTGTTGGGGAACCACTATAAAATTCTTGTGTCGTCTGGATTGCAATTTTTATTTCTTGTATTCTTGTTGTGTGTGTTTGCTCTAATCTCTAGGATAGATCTGACTTTCAATTGGTATCAGAGGGAGGTTGGTTATACAACAACTAAACCATCACTAGGTTGGTTGTTCATACAGGCTAACACCTGAACCAAAAGATCTCTGGTTTGATCCATTCTAGTTAGATTAATTATTATATTTTTCACATAGCAAAGAATATGGAATATTCTAGCACCAGACCTCCTAAGTGCAACATAAACCAATTTGCACTTTGGAAGACAAGAATTAAATTATATATGAACTCTATTGATGAAGATATTTTCCTTCTATTTTGACAGGTCTCCCAACATCGGTAACAACAACTAAAAAGGCCAGGCTAGCTGATGTCAGAGCCATGAATATCCTAGCACAGTCATTATCTGATGACTTGTTTCAGGAAGTTGTTGAATGCTCAACAGCTAAGGAGATATGGGATTCCCTCCATCAAATGGCTTCTGAACCCGTGGATGAAATATCAGAAAGAAGCCACAACATATCATTTGAAGAAGGAGAATTAATATCTCTAGATATTATTTGGGATGTTTCAGATGATGAGTCTTCTTTTAAAGATGAAGAAGAGGAAGAAAGGGCCAAAGAATTCTGCTTAATGGCCATAAACTCTTCCTGCAGCAATTTAAAGGCTGAACAAACAGAAGGCAATTCAAAACTTGAAAAGGATCAGGTATTATCAACTTTAATTTTAGTTCAGTTAATTAGAACTTCAAAATTTCTGCCAAGATTTAATAAAACCTGAGAAGGAAACAAACTTCTCAGAGGAATGTTTTCAGAATATATTCAAAGGAAAAAAGAAATATTTTAATCAACAAAATGAGTTTCAGACCATCGAACTCAGTCTGCCTTTTCATAAATCTGATTCATAAATATAAGGATAAACTAATTAAAATATTTTCAAATCCTTTTCTTATTTGGAATAAATTTATTAGGAAACATCTTTTCTTAAGGCTGTTTCTATCGTATTGATATTTTGTTCAAAATTATTTTAGGACCTCTGTATGTGAATTCTTTGTCAGATACTTTATATTTCTTATAGATCTTTTTCTAAATTCATCTAGATTGAGTCTTCTACTCTAGTTGCATTGGTCAGCAGTGATCATGACACTAAGTTTGAATCTCTTCTGATGAAAAGAAATTCTATTGGAAGGAAGATATCAGACTTTGTTTTTCAGATCCAGAATCCTAAATTTTGCTGGACAAATATCATTTTTTCTGCTAACATATCTTTTTTTAAGGAGAGAGCAATCTCTACCATAGCTTTTTGCAGGTACCATCTATAATAGTTAGCTGGATGACTCAATCAAAATCCATCTTTAAGAGTCATCTCAGCCTCCTCCAATCACAATTACTTCATCAACATAGGGGAAGATTGCATTGCCAGCAGAAGTCAGTTTTTAACAGCAACAGGAGCCAGCATTGCAAAGCTTATCTTTTTATATCTCATGCTTTGTAATATTAATTTGTTGTAATATTTTAATTCTCATGTAAATAGTAATCCTAACCCAAATAGGGGGAGATTGTTGGAACACCCTAATTTGGATTTGGGTCAGGATCACTATGTCCTTCAATTTATTAGATTGACCCATCATGTATAGCTAAGGGTCATAGGTTGTGCTAAGTGAGAGGCTCTCAGAGATAGAAGAAATCAGCCAAGAGAAATCAGCCCAGAGAAATCAGTCAGAGAAATCAGCCTAAAGAAATCAGAACTCAACTCTATGCTCAGGTCGACGATCGTCGAGCTCCGGTCGAAGATCGTCGAGCTCATCTCTACAAGATCGTCTAGCTCAACTATGCTGGAACGTCGAGCTCTGGTCGACGCCTTATCTCTTAACCATGGTCGACGTTTTATCTCAAGCTGAGATCGACGATTTATCTAAAGCTACGTTCGACGCTTTCTGCCAGCTCAGATCGACGATAGTCGATCCCAGATCGACGACCAGCAAAGCAGATCGACGATTTCTGCCAGATCTCAGAATGCAAGTTTCCAGGCAGATTTTCTGGATATCTTTTGTCCTATTAAAGCCAGCTGTTATTATTCCAATACAGCTATATTAAAGGACTATTACAGGAATGCTTTTATGAGTATTATAGCCGTTGGAGTATCCAAAAGGAAGCAGTAATAAATGCTATTATTCAAATGTCCGCTGCTCATCTATCAGGATATATATACACAGATTTACAGAGGAACAATATAGTAGTGAAGAAAGAAGAAAGCAGAATACAGTGAAAATAAATTACAGGAATCAGAGTTCTAGGAAAAAAATCAACTCCACCTGTACAACTAAGTGCTCTTCTCAGATATGCTGTTCCAGGAAGCCTGAAGAGACAACTTCTTTACATCAGTCTGAAGGCTTACTGGAAGATCATCATCAAGGCTTCATTATTTACTCTCCAAGACAACTAACATTTCAGCCATTGCTGAAATCATCATTTGCTGGAGCAGTCATCCATTGAAGGCCTATCACCCTGTGCAAAGCTTCCACTCCTGAACCATTCTACATCTCAGGGGGAGCTTTGACATCATCAATCCACTTGTGCTTCTCTCATTTGATTGAGAACAGAGAAGACACCTTCAACTCTTATTTTTCTTTTCCCGCTGTAAAAGGGTTCTTGAACTCCCTTCAAAAGTTCTGCTTGGTTCTGAGAGCCTTGTCAAAACTCAGTGGTGGCAAGACACCTGATCAAAAAATCTAGCTTTGGTTTTTGAGCACCTTATCAAAAGCTCATTGGTGACAGGGCACCTTATCAACAACCTGTGGTTGAGCATCCTTATCAAAAGCTCAAAGGGTCTTGTTTGATCTACCTGAATCAGATCATTGGTGGCAGGGCACCTTAGCAAAAACCTGCAGTGGATTCCTACCAAGGGTGGTAGAAGAGTGGACGTACCCAAGTTATTGGGGAACCACTATAAAATTCTTGTGTCGTCTGGATTGCAATTTTTATTTCTTGTATTCTTGTTGTGTGTGTTTGCTCTAATCTCTCGGATAGATCTGACTTTCAAGGCCGCTCCTTGCTCACCACCTCCGCTGCTTCTTCAGAACCAACTTCGTTCCCGGGCACACTTGGAGCGTCGCTCCCCCTGCTTCTTGAACCAGAAGCTCCTACCTCATAGCTTGAAATAACTGGAGCTCCTAGTGACATAGACAGCTCCACCTGAAGATCTTCAGCAGCTTCCTTTTATCCTTCATCAACCCTGCTCTCCTAGAGCTCAACAGTGCCACCTCCATACGACGTTAGTTCATAAAAGATAATGTCTCTTGAAATAAAGAACTTCCTTATCGCAGGATCCATACACTTCCAACCCTTCTTCCGCTCATCATAGCTCACAAAGACGAGCTTCCTCGCCTTCGCATCAAGCTTGGTCCTCTGAGCATCCGGGATGTGAACATAGCA
The DNA here is from genome assembly GCA_039513925.1 of Platanthera zijinensis. Taxonomy (NCBI): domain Eukaryota; kingdom Viridiplantae; phylum Streptophyta; class Magnoliopsida; order Asparagales; family Orchidaceae; genus Platanthera; species Platanthera zijinensis. Next base: position 47,903,462 of record CM077082.1, read on the forward strand.
GGTTGATCCAAACACCCGAAGGTGTTCCACACTCGGCTTCTCCTTGAACATCATTTCTACGGGAGACTTCATGTTGATCGGACTCAAAGGCATCCGATTGATGACATAGGTTACGCAGGCCATTCCTTATACCAAAAAGGACCTGGGAATGCCCTTTGCATGAAGCTAACACTTGCAGGTTTCCGTCAAGTGACAGATCTTCCTCTTTGCTACTCCATTTTATTATGGAGTATGAGCACAAGTAAGCTCTCTCTAGATCTCGTGCTTCCTGCAGAATTTAGAAAACTCAGACGAAACAAACTCACCACCGTTGTTTGATCTGAACTTCTTAATCCGCAAGCCAAGCCGGCCCTCCACTAGCTCCTTGAACTCCACAAATAATTGGAAAGCTGCTGACTTCTCCTTCATGAAATACACCCAAGTGTATCTTGTGTAGGAAAACCGGAGCGCCGAGAAGCAGAAATCCGAATAAAGCAGTAAACAAAAGGAAACACAGAGCAAGCACACAAACACCCAGATTTCAGAGGTTCACCCAAAAGCAGGGCTACGTCCTCTCTCCCCTTCCCTTCTCAGTTCTTGTAATCACCAAAAGAAAATACAGATTACAAAAGGTTGCAAGGATCTAAACCGATCCTACCTTAACTCCTTCTTCTGGACAAGAAACAAAGGAAGAACCCCTTCTGGATCGCCGCCAACAAGAAACCTCGTATGCGCCTCCAAAAGGTATATCCGCCGAAAGCCGTCATCTCAACCGTATCCCTAAAAAAACCGGAATACGCCTTAAATAGGCTTAAGCATGACAGGATCGTCGAATGTCGAACGGCGTTCGACGATCGTCGAACTCGGCCCAAACGTCGAACCTCCATCGGGGGCGGCTGCCCCCGTACCCCCGCTGTCGTCGGTGCCAGAAATGTCGGAGGGGATCACACTTCGATTCTTCTAAGCTCACGTGGGCTAACCCGGTGTAAGAAACAAGAGGACCGGAAGTGTTCCACAACCCCAACATCTTGAGTAGTCATCAATCAGTACCAGCATGTATCTGCTGCCACCAAGACTAGCAGTAGTAGTTGGTCCCATCAAATCACCATGGATGCACTCCAAAGGTGCCTTACTCCTTGTCTTATACTTGTCAAACGGAAGGCGATGAGCCTTTCCGAACTAACATCCTGAGCAGACATGGCCATCTCCGTAGGATGACTTCTTTGGCAAGCCTTTAAAAAGGCTTCTCATCACCATAGCTTTCATCTTGTCCATCCCTACGTGCCCTAGCCTCTCATGCCAAATAGAAGCGTTATCGTTGTCCCTCATCTGATCAACATAAGTCCTTGTTGATAAAACAAACAAGTCTCAAACCCTTCTCCCTACATGAGCAACATCAGCCTTAAACGTTGATATATTGCGGAGAAATTTCACTTCTATTGGCCCAAACAGAACGTGAAAGCCCGCGTCAACCACATTGATTATAGAGAAGAGGTTCTTCTTTATGCCAGGTACGTGATACACACTCCTTAACGTAAGCAGACCTTGAGCACTATCCAAAGAAACAACACCCTCCTTCTCTATAGAATGAACAGAATCATTAGCTGTAATTATAGCTTCATTACCTGAGAACAGTTGCAGAGATGAGAACTTCGACTTGTCTCCAGTGAGGTGATGACCACACCCCGAGTCGACTATCCAGTCATCTTGGTAGTCAACGGTGGAAAGAGCACGAACACATGTGCTTGTTAATAAGGATCCTCCCCACCCGGCTTCCTCAACATTGGAACCGGCTCCCTCCTTATCTGCAACATGCCTAGGCTACAACTTGACCTTACAGTCGTGCTTGAAGTGCCCCGGCTAATTACACCTATAACATTTCAACTCCTTCCAGTTCTTCTTAGGAGCAGCGCTCCTTTCTTGCTGATAGGAAGTTGAAGGTACATCCGCAACAACATGCTTCTTCTTCTTCTCCTATCTCTTCTTCTTTTTCTTATCAGTGAAGAGAGCTTCACTACCTCCTTCAGAGATAGTAACTCCAACCATCTGCTTAGCCAAGCTCTCCTGTAATGCCAGCAGATTCTCTAGCTCCAACAAGGATGGCTGAGTCGGCCACCCTTGAATATAAGTCACAAAGGCTACATATTCCTTCCGCAACCCGCGGACTATATGTCTCTTCAACTTAGCTTTAGATATGGGCTCATAAGGATCCAATGCTGATATTTCAGTGCACAAGTTCTTCATCTAGAGGAAGAACTTTGAGATGGAAAGGTCACATTGAGTTGTCTTAGCCAACTCATTCTCCAAGAATTGTAGCCTTGCTATATTCTTCCTGTTGAACAAACCATCAATGGTTGTCTATATCTCAGCAGCAGACTCACATCCTAAGATGTGATCAAAGAGCTTCGGTGATACAGCCCGTTTGAGAGCAAACTCTGCATTTGCATTAGTCTTCCTCCAAACTCTCACCTGCTCAGTAGAACCAATAGCAGCAGTTACTTCTTGCTTGTCGTCACCACCGACGACCTCCCACAACTCCTCGCCCAGAAGATAACTCTTCATACACGACTTTCACTTCTTGAAGTTAGTCATTGTAAGAAGTTCAATGCCAAGACCCCTTGCGAAATCTCCTTCCATTGAACCAACCACTGATCAAAAAACCTTCCAGAAGCGCTGGGCACAACCGAGGTTGATCACTGCTCACTGCTCAAGCCACTGTTCCCTCTGATACCATGTTGAAATTTCTCAAGCTGATCAACTGAAAGTTCTGGTATCAAGCAAACACTTCCAGAGCTATCAAGCTGATTACTTGATCAAGCGGAAAGCAAGAACAGGGCGCAGGAACACTCCAACCATAAACTGAGCTATGCAATCATAAATAATAGAGAGAAACCACAGATCTTGTATTATCAACTATCAACTTTACAAGGCAATGTGTACATGGTGAGACATGATTTCGCCAAGTACAAAGGAGAAGCAAGTAATCAAAAGCAAGACTTCAAGCCGGGCGGACTGCCTCAGAGACTGCCGAGACCGCCAAGTCTGCTGAGAACACCAAGCCGCTGCTGCTACCACTGATCTACGGAGTCCGCGCAGTCCGCAGACTACCCGTTATTCTGTTGACGACTGCTCTGCAGGCCGCCGCCGAACTTAAAGAACAGACCACCAAGTACGCCGAGGTCAGCAAACTGGTTATTGAACTTGAACTTCAAATGTTGGAGAGAAGACTGGTTGGCCGCCAAGTGCGACCTGCTACAAACTGTCGATTGTAAACTGCAAGCTCCACTGCTTCCTGACCTGATCAGAACCAGACTCCTGGCTTCACAGTGCTAGCCACACAACCTGCAAACAACAACCAGTTAAACCTTCTCAAACCTTGCAGACTAGAAAACCGAGGCCGCAACAATTAATCCACGCACAACTTACTGTTCATTCAGTTCTCGTAAAAGTGACAGGGGGTCCTATTTATAGGCGGGGTGAGGAGTGTGGTCACCGCCCTAGTGGATAGAGTCACCACCCCAGCTCGCAGCTAGCATAACCCAGTCCGCCGAGTTCGCAAGGACAAGGCCGGACAACAGCCAAACCATCAGGCACAGAAAGGAAGCAAGTCTGCAACTTGGCAGACACCGCACCAGTCCGCACAGCTTGTGGACACCGCACCAGCCCGCCACACAAGTCCACGACCAACAGGCACAGATCGTCCGGTCAACAAGCGGACTCTGGGGACTGTGCGAACACCCTGGACTTGTCACAGTGTGTGACCAAGTCCAGCAACCCATCAAACATATGACGCGAGCTCGGCGGACACGAAGCTAGATCGTCAACTCCAAGGACAGTCCGCCACCATGAATGCGGCTATCACCCACCGCAACATCAGAGATCAAAAGCAGATCAACCACAAGCCTGGCGGACAGACATCGCCACCAGGTCGCTATCGACAGGCCGCCCATCAGATAACCTAGACCGCACCATCAGTCCGCCCAGGCCGCTCGGTCTACTCAAACAACAACTTTCACTTCACGATTTTCAACAGATCTTGCGGTAACCTCACAGGTTCTCACTCTTTCTGAGGAGGAGAGAAAAATGTCGAGGCAGATGCCAAGGCTAAGGTGGATCAGAAGGAGGCAGCACACGTGGAAATGCGGATACAAATAGAGTTGGAGAAAGCCGATCTAGCCGATGGAAAGAGCGGCGACTCTATAGTTAAACAAGCCACATTAAATGTTGTTGATGTAGACTGGGCTGCGCTTGTGGGTGCCATCAGGACGCCTAAATTTTCTGTGCGTTAAACGCATGCGGAGGACTGTGGGGAAAATACAAATTTCTCCTATGTCTTCTTTTTTTTTCACGAAATATTGAACTATGCATTTTTACGCTCATTTTAAGTACTCATATGACTATGTTTTGGGGTGAAAATACAACTGTAAAAAAAAAATTGAACTAAAAATCCAGTCCATTTTTCGACTTAAAATTCAACTGCATTTTACAATCAATGAAAATCCAATTGTATTTTTGAACTAAAAAAAGGTCCCGCACAATTCTCTCGTGCGTTGCACGCACAGAAAATTCTCTCCATCAGGACAGGCAAAGATAAAGATGTCTCGAGATCAAGACCACAATTCTCACTCCCCAAGCTGTTTCTAAACCTTTTCCATCTAAGAAGCGGCCATAAATATTAATCATACCTTTGGATGGTATTCTACCCATAAACTATAATGACCTGAAGAGTGGGAGAAAAGGAGAGCGGTGGCGATAATTGGTCAACTTGGAGCGTCCTGTGGGCACGCTTGCGTTTTAGGAAAAATAATTAGGTACGGGTAGCGTTTCATAAAGTGGGAGCGGGTGATATCCAGGATGTTTATTTTTTAATCGAGCTGTTGCAAAAATCAAAGCAAAAAAAACCAACGCAATGCACAATTTACAAAGCTTCATCGTAGGATTCCTGCGCTACCCCGCGCTCCTTCTTCTAGGAGCGGTAGCGCAGGAAAAAATAGAAAGGAAGATGGATCACTTCCATGTACAGTTGACTCCGAGCTCATCCTTCTGCTAGAAGCTGGAGCATAAAACAGCTTTTCTTTAGCGAAACTGAAGATTAATTCCATGTGCATAGAGGTTATGGTTCTGCGCTCAGAGGCAGGGGCGGATTCTGAGGGGGCCCGAGGGACACTGGCACTCCAATTATTTTTCAAAATAGTTAGTGTATTTGGATTCCTCTCGTCAAGGCAATGAATTTTGACTACTTATACGTCAAAAACGGTGGACAGATGGGGGAGAAACGGCTCTAATAAGATTGAAACGTTTATTTTTTTTTTGAAGGAAGTTGATGCCTTGTCTCCCATGTTAAAATTTGTAGATCCCAGTGACGCATTCAAAAAAAAAATTATGCACCCCTATTATCAATTTTTGCGCACCCTTATTATCAATTTTTGCGCAACATATTATCAATTTGTGCACCCCCATTATTAATTTTCTGGATCCGCCACTGCTCAGAGGCCAAAGATCGTGACAAAAAACCAAGAGAAATTTATCTTTGGAGATCACATATTAATCAGTTGATCTTTATGAGGGTCCGTATCGATCTACTGCCAGATCTGTAGTCTTTGTTTAATAAAATAATAAATAGTAGTAAACTTTATGGCTAATGTTAAAAGCGCATCTAATTTGACTATTGACAGCCAAATTTAATAGACACACAAAAATTTATTTGCATACCACATAGTTATTAACATGTTAATACTAAAATATTTAAAATGCATCCCGAAAATCTAATTTCATTTTTTTCTTAAATTCCGTCTCTATCTTGCTAGCATTATTAATGATTAATAATTTGAAAATTATTCAAATATAACAATCATTCAAAAAGGAGTAATATATGTTCGACAAAATAGAAGATTAATCTCAATAATATATGTAAATCATTTTTATTTCCAGCCTTCAAATATCTCCAAATCTCCTCCAAATTCATATAACTGCAATAATAAACAAACTTATGAAAAATAAAATTCTTATACAAGTTTAACAAAGATAATAAAAAAAATTATTATACTTTTATATGTTGTAATCATGATTTTTAATGAAACTAAAATGTAAGATATCTGCACGAGAAGTTATGATGTGAGAATTAGTATTAACACTAAATATTGAAATATGAATAGCAAAAGTAAAAATGCATACCATAGGTTCAAGGTTCAACTAAATTAATGATTTCATCAACATATTCTTTGGAATCACCCACTTTAACTCGTGAAACAAAAGTCAATTCCCAACCTTCTGAATCTGAAGCATGATACCTCATCCACATAGATATTGTTGATGGTAGTGGACAATCCTCACTCATCAATAATTGTATGAAATGATTCTTATTAACAAATCTAATAAATATAATCTTCCAATTTAATGGAGGATGTTATTTTATTATAGGTCACTTAGATCACACCTATAGGGGGTGAATGATGTGATTGGTGCTTTTTTGTTTCTTTTTTATTTTAGTAGGATAATAAGAAAAACACACACAAAAAGCACACAGAGATTTATAAATGTTCCCCAAGAATAGCTTGGGTAGTCCTCTCTCTACACCACCTATCTAGCAATATGCTAAACTAGGCAAAACTCCTCCAAAACTCAGATCTCACAATAGGGATCTTACCTTAATCTTCAATACAAAAGACCTACACTCATGCTATCAGAGCCCTACCTCAATCTCTACACCCAAAGATCTACACTCAGATCTTCTCCAAAAATCCTACCTTAGATCTCAAGGATCTTACGCTCAAATTCCCACTAAAATCCTACAACACACTCAGATCCAAATGATCTTGCAATTATATAATGATGAAAGAAAGGTTACAATAAAACTTGACTCAAAAACAACTTGTCTTGAAATTTCTATAGAAGCAGCAGTGAGACATCTTTTTCCTTGATCATATTTTTGAGAATATCTTCTTAGAAATGTAGAGTGTGAATCATGAATACTTCTTGTCGAGAGAGAGAGAGAGAGTAATCTTCAGAGAAACTTTGATTTGATGTGCCTTAGAAAATTTTTCTTCAAAGTTAACCGTCAAAGAATTCTTTGAAAAGAATGCTTGAATGCTTCTTTGATCTGCGAAACCCTAAGGATTTATAAGGGGTCCACCGACAATGGCTAGATTTAAGAATTAATTCATATTTGAAACTTTTCACATGATGTTCCTTGATTGGTGTAGCACACGACGGGATTCAAAATGAATTTTAAATAATCATGCGATTTACGGCTTTCTTCCAGCATCTGGCCGATATACAAATCTTTTGGCCAATACAGTCGACATGAGCCTTCTAGTGTCTTTTCGAACGATGTGAACGATACAATCCTTCAAGCCTTTAACTAATGCTAACTAGCCGATGTATTTCTCTTCTATTATTTAGTCGATGCAATCGATATATCTCTTCTTTTCGATACAGTCGATATATCTCTTCTTTTCTTCAGCAGATGCTGTCAAAATTTTACTTCAATTATCTAGTCGATGCAACTGATATTTTACCTCTATTATCCAGTTGATGCAGTCGATATATCTCTTCCTTTATTCAGTCGATGTAGTCAATATTTTACTTAGCATAACTTGATCTCTGACTCCAATTCCCTTTGACTCCAGATGAGTTTTTTTTATAATCCTAAGTCTAATATAGGATCAAGGCATAGATCAACATAAGTTTTGCACCTTGAGGGATTACAAGGGTAAAACCCTATTTGGATGACAATAAGTCTAACTCTATATTAGTCATATATTTTAGTTATACATGTCACATCAAAACTAACATATCCATCAAATAAATGATGTGTTTATTATCATCTGGAGGATTTCTTCGAATCTGGAATCTTATAGTCAATATTTTCAACAATCTCCTCATATTTGAAAATGTCAGAACCTCATATGACAATAGACACATAAACAAAAAAATAGATTGGCCACAAACTATAATGCAGACATTCTATTATATATTGAGATAAAAATAGTGTTTACATTAGGGAAATACAATTGCAAAGCCCAAAAGTGTATAATCCATCACTTTCTCCTTTTGACTCTCAAAGTAACTAAGTGGTTTTGGAATATATCTTGGATGGGGAGGTGGTCCATTGAGGTGGTTTATCTTATGGGTTCTCCTCTTTGACTCAACTTTCTCATATTTATTCCATTCTACAGAGTCATAGAATCTTGATGCATTTGTATTAGTACTGCCAAACTTCTTCCATGTAGTCAAGATGATTGTCTTGGACTTTGTGCTCTATTCTTCATAGCCAGGTAGACTTTGAATTTCCTCTCTTCCTCTCTACCTGGCCAACATCTTTTTTTCAAATGCAACAACTTTCCTTTTGTAAAAGGACTCTGCAAAGTGAGGACTGCTATGAGATTAATCAGCTAGGGAAACATAATATTCAAGCTCTAGAATGTAGTTCAGTTGAGGTAGATTCAAAGCAAGCCTTGTTGCATTTGAGATCTGAATGGCCCGATCAACACTGTGATGTATGACAGCTTCCTCCACCTTTTGACTTATTCAGTTTATCTTGAAGGTTTGTTAGCTTTTGCCTAAGCATATTCACTCTTCCAGGGAGGTGGTTCTTTGTTTCTAGAAGGTGGTCATCTACTAGTTGACTACGATAATCTAATCTCTCTAGAACATTCATTTTGTGCCCAGCCATATTGTTTGTTGTTTCTTGGAAGGCATGTTGAAGATTTTGTGAGGTAGCAACCTGATTTGTTATGATGTCCTCAAGTACTTTGTGAATTAACTCATGTTGTTGGGTTGTATGATCTAAGATAAATGCATACTTCATGAAGAAGTGGAGAGTCTGAGCATTCAAGTGATTCAAACATTTCCCGCCTAAAGATTTGGACTGTTTTGTAACACCCCAAATCCCAATTTGGAGTTCAGGCTGGGTGACACGGTCTGGGACACGGGCGTGTCCCAGGGGGTGTCCAGCTCTGTGCACTTGAGTGGGTCTCGAGTAGGACTCGAGTGGGCCTCGAGTGTGTCTCGAGTGAGGCACACAGCCTGGGACACGGGCGTGTCCCAGGGCGTGTCCTTTACTATGTTGTCACGAGTTCTCGACGAAGTGCAGTCGACGATCTTCGAGAGGCGACACGACCAGGGACGCGGGCGTGTCCTACTCGGGTTGGTAGCCGGGCTGTATTGGGTGAGGAACATGGCCTGGATCCCAAGCATGTTCTGGATGACACGGGTATGTCAAAGTTGGCACGAGCATGTTGGGAACCTGTGTCCCTTTCGGGATTGTTGGTCCTGTGTCGATTGAGGGACACACAGCTAACCACGGGCGTGTATTGGTTAACACGGGCGTGTCAGGAGCTGACACGGGCGTGTCTAAGCCCGTGTCCTGGTCTGGTTTGAGTCGGTTGTGTGCCGCTTAAGGTACACGGCCTATGACACGGGTGTGTTACAAGTCGTGTCAGCCCAGGGAAGATGCTTTTCAGAGCGAATCGTGGCCATTCCTTTCCTTCTAATTGGATCCTGTGGTCCAAGTTCATTCCTGTTGTTATAAGGTCGAGGATTGAGAGATAAACTCTCGTTCTATGTTGACCATTCTCTTTCTAAAGAGAAGAAGGAGAGGAGAGCAAGGAAGGAAGAAGGAGAAGGATTCCGGTCGCCGGTGGAGCTTCAGCGATCCGAATCAAGAGCCGAGTTCAGCGTTGTGGAGGCAAAGCCGTCGCGGAGATTACCATTTGGTTAGATTTCCATGGCTCCAAAGCGATCGTCAAGGGTAACGATCTCCTTCTTAGACAAGTGAAGTCCTACTTTATGCATGTGCATGGAATCCTCCACCAAGAGGTGGAAAGCGTAAGCGATTCCAGCGGGTTGATAGTTGATATCCCCGATTGAGTCTGCATCTAGATCCGGAAATAAGTAGTACGGAATAGGCATACTGTGTGAAGCCCATCCAGACGATTAATCTGAATTGGTGATGTTTAGATTGCAAACCAGAGAAGACTTTGTGTATGTAACGAGTAGGTTACGGAGTTTGTGAGGATGCTTGTGAGCTTCTTGTGTTGTATTCTCTGCATGAGTTATATGCGATGTGGTTGAGATTGTGGAGCCTTTGTGGCATTGGAATTGTACGCTCTGCGTGAGCTATGAGCTGAACCTGAAAACGGTACTGTGTTATGCGAGATCGATTGGTAGCAATGCAGAGGGGGGTTTCCCCAGCTTGTTACACTACTATGGTAGGTCAATCTAGAGGTACGATGTACCTGCGTTGTGAGCGGTCGATTGGTGGCAATGCAGAGGGGGGGGGGGGGGGTTTCCCCGGCTTATTACACTACGAGTGTAGGTCAATCTAGAGTGCTCATGGTTATCGTGAGGTGAACACCTCTGAGTGGTATGGGTGAGGATGTCTCCAACATGCATGTTGTAGTAGACTAGTGCCCGACCAACAAGCTTATAACCTCTAATCGGTGGTGGGACCTGGAATGATTCGGTACACCGTAAGCGTACCTTGAGTGCACTGAGCGTCTGTCACGAAGGCCGACATTTTTGATGATGTTGTGCTTGAGTGCACTTATTGTGATATATATATTGTGATTGCAAAGCATGCAGGGAAGGAACCACTGCCCCGGGTAAGGGGTAGGGTCATTATAATTGTTCAGCTGAATGCTGAACGTTGCTTTGTTTATCACCCTTGGGGTGGACGTCCATATGCAGGTGTTTCAGGCTGAACTGGATTGAGTGGGATGAAGCCCTTGCTACTGCTACTTGTAGGCCCTTGAAGGCCGTGTGAAGAATTAGATTTCATGTGTGGCCGGTCTGCGTGCCGATGTATGAAACTCCCTCTTGTAAAGAGAAACATGTAAGGCCTTAAGGCCGTGAGCGTTTGTGTGTTTGTATACATTCCTGGTGTTATATATATAAATGTGTTATTTATATATTTAGTGGACATTCGTTGGATGAGTTCTTGCAAGTAATAAACTTCCGCTAAAATGCTCTGAGTTAAGATGCGAGTAGAAAGTATTTTGATATTCACACGTGATTCCACCGCTTGTTTGTTAAATATGGCGTGGAGCCCCGACCGGACCCTCTATTATAATCCATGTGACGAATGGGGGCATTACAAAGTGGTATCAGAGGTTAGGGTTTGGTAGGGATCACGTAATTGAACTCAAGAATGTCCACTAGGAATGTGAGCATGTATATTCGGTATGTTTGGCGTTTTGGAATGGACGTTAATGATGTCTTGTTCCGTATAGATGACAAGGAGTGGAGCTGGGCAGTCTGTAAGGAGGGGAGGATTGTAACACCCCAAATCCCAATTTGGAGTTCAAGCAGAGTGACACAGCCTGGGATACGGGCGTGTCCAGCTCTGTGTACTCAAGTGGGTCTCGAGTAGGACTCGAGTGGGACTCGAGTGTGTTTCGAGTGAGGCACACAGCCTGGGATACAGGCATGTCCCAGGGAAGGTCCCAGGGCGTGTCCTTCACTGTGTTGTCATGAGTTCTCGACGAAGTGCAGTCGACGATCTTCGAGAGGCGACACGCCAAGGGATACGGGCGTGTCCTAGGGCGTGTCCTTCTCGGGTTGGTAGTCGGGCTGTGTTGGGTGAGGAACATGACCTGGATCCCAGGCGTGTTCTGGATGACATGGGCGTGTCAAAGTTGACACGGGCGTGTTGGGAACTCATGTCCCTTTCGAGATTTTTGGTCCTGTGTCGATTGAGAGACACGCCCCTCAACACGGGCGTGTACTGGTTGATACGGGCGCGTCAGGAGCTGACACGACGTGTCTAAGCTCGTGTCCTGGTCTGGTTTGAGTCAGTTGTGTGCTGCTTAAGTTACACAGTCTGTGACACGGGCGTGTCACAAGCCGTGTCAACCCAGGAAAGATGCTTTTCAGAGCGAATCGTGGCCATTCATTTCCCTCTAATTGGATCATATGGTCCAAGTTCCTTCCTGCTGTTATAAGGCCGAGGATTGAGAGATAAAATCTAATTCTATGTTGACCATTCTCTTTCTAAAGAGAAGAGAGAGGAGAGCAAGGAAGGAAGAAGGAGAATATTTTCGGCCGCCGGTGGAGCTTCAGCGATCCGAATCGAGAGCCGAGTTTAGTGTTTTGGAGGCAAGCGCGTGTTGAGGCTCTGATTGACGAGCAAGTGGCTGATGAGCAACTGAAGAAGTTTATGGAGTTTCATCCACCTACGTTCGATGGTGCGGGTTCCCCAATGCAGGCAGAGGATTGGCTCGCATGAGTGAAGAGGATCCTGATAGCGATCAGGACTGATGAGGGACAGAAAGTTACTTTAGCCACTTTCCTGCTGGAAGGAGAGGCGAGGCTTCAGTGGGATGAAGTCGAGTTGCACCAATTGGTAGGCAGAGGCCTAGGGGAGATCAATGGAGGAATTCTCCAGATTATTAGGGGTGAGCATGAAAAACCGCAAACCGCAAAAACCGTTGGCACCGCAAAAACCGCACCGATTTTTAAACCACGCCGCGTAGTTTAGGTGCGGTGTGGTTTTGAACTCTTACAAACCGAGTGCGGTTTAGTGCGGTGCGGTTTTTGGATTTTGAAAACCGCAAAAAATGCACCGCATCGAATATTTTGTGTATTTAATTTTTTATAATTATGTGACATCTCATTTAAGTATATTAAGTAAAGGAGATAAATTGAGAAATAGAAAAAGTGATGCATGTGCACTTACCCTTTCTTAGAGCAAGATTAAGATCATATAAGATATTATCATGACAAGAAGTAGAGATGGAGAATCAACAGTATCATCACTTGGTGGAGGTTGATAATGTGGATAATCATACTCAATTTTTATACAACAAGTACAAACCATAATAGGTTACTTTGATATTGTCATGAGAGTTGAGAATTCGTCAAGAGTCACAGTAGTAACAGTGACTTGATCAAAGAACTGTTTGACCGAGATAAACTCACAAGAGAAAATTCGATGGGTGTTGTGGAATTAATTGTGTTGTTTGACATCAAGGCTAGAGAGAACAATGTAGAAAAAGAAAAATCTTCATCAAAAGCAATCAAAGGAATGACTTTCAATGAACTCAATGGAATCTGAGATAAAATCCTAAAATAGCATGACCGTTTTAAAAAGGTGCATCTGTAGTAGTAGAAAATATATTTCTCTATAAATAGAACGCTCAACTTGGCGCTACTGGGGGCGATGGTTACCTGTAGTCTATGTAAAATACATGTAAAAACCGCACCGAAACCGCAACCGTACCGCAAAAAACCGCACCGAACCGAAACCGCACCGCATAATTTCAGTGCGGTGCAGTTTTGCTCGGGCAAAAACAGAGCCCTTACGGTGTGGTTGTGGTTTGGTCCAAAACCGCACCAAACCGCACCGTACACACCCCTACAGATTATTTTGGGCAAAGTATTTGCCAGTATCGCGACGAATTACAATGGAGAATGAATTCCAACGTCTGGTGCAGGGTGAGAGTACTGTTGATAATTACCTGCATGAGTTTACCAGGCTGGGGCGATATGCGGGGTCTACTTTTGCGGAGGAAGCGCGGAAGACAAATAGGTTCTATGAGGGACTTCGTGATGAGCTGAGGTTGTCGCTTCCGAGTTCGGTGAACCAAGGCTTCCAAGCATTAGTAGATACAGCCTGTGCGCTAGAGAAGGATTTGAAGCGGGTGCAAGACAAGAAGAACTTCGTGATGGAAAAGTCGGAGTTCAAAGTTCCGCAGTCGGAACACTCAGAATTGAGGAAACGAGATAAGAAGAGGTTCAGGCCTGCTAAACAAACTTCTTCGGATGTTACTTCGGGAGCAATGTACGGGCAAGGATGTGTGGAGACACGTACGTGTTTTAACTGTATTGTTGGAGTGGCCCGTCAAAGGGTGAGAAAAAGATCGGTGCATCCTATGAGGAAAAGGGCAAGGCAGTAGGAGAGTCATCTGCATCCCGGGCGCAACCTCAAATGTACACTCTTTAATTGCAGGAGCCACAAAGCTCGAATCGTGAAGTACAACAGCCTCGCATGTATAATCTGGAGTTACAAGAGGCCGTAAAGCAGATTATGAAGGATGCAGATGAGCGGAAATAAAAGACAGAGTGTACCTTACTGTTGTTGTAATGTAATATTGTATGTTTGTTTGTAAAAAACTGTTATTTGTGCGATGTCGTAGGGCGAGCCAAGCTGCGGTCTCTGAGCTCTAAACCCGGATCATTTTTGTTAAGGTACAACTAATGCGTGGTTGTTTTGATGTCTATTGTTGCGCTAAATTTCGGGACGAAATTTCTGTAAGGAGGGGAGGGTTGTAACACCCCAAATCCCAATTTGGAGTTCAGGCTGGGTGACAGGGCCTGGGACACGGGCATGTCCCAGGGCGTGTCCTGCTCTGTGTACTCGAGTGGGTCTCGAGTAGGACTCGAGTGGGCCTCGAGTGAGGTACACGGCCTGGGATATGGGTGTGTCCTAGGGCATGTCCTTCACTGTGTTGTCGTGAGTTCTCGACGAAGTGCAGTCGACGATCTTCGAGAGACAACACGGCCAGGGACACGGGCGTGTCCCAGGGCATGTCCTGCTCGGGTTGGTAGCCGGGGTGTATTGGGTAAGGAATACGGCCTGGATCCCAAATGTGTTCTGGATGACACGGGCATGTAAAAGTTGACACGAGCGTGTTGGGAACTCGTGTCCCTTTCGGGATTGTTGGTCTTATGTCGATGGAGGGACACGCCCCTCAACACGGGCGTGTACTGGTTGACACGAGCATATCAGGAGCTGACACGGGCGTGTTTAAGCCCGTGTCCTAGTCTGGTTTGAGTTGGTTGTGTGCCGCTTAAGGTACACGGCCTGTGACACGGGCGTGTCACAAACCGTGTCAGCCCAGGTAAGATGCTTTTCAGAGCGAATCATGGTCATTTCTTTCCTTCTAATTGGATTTTGTGGTCCAAGTTCCTTCCTGCTGTTATAAGGCCGAGGATTGAGAGGTAAACTCTCATTCTATGTTGACCATTCTCTTTCTAAAGAGAAGAGAGAGAGAGGAGAGCAAGGAAGGAAGAAGGAGAAGGATTCCGGCCGCCGGTGGAGCTTCAGTGATCCGAATCAAGAGCCGAGTTCAGCGTTGTGGAGGCAAAGCCGTCGCGGTGATTACCATCCAGCTAGATTTCCATGGCTCCAAAGCGATCGTCAAGGGTAACGGTCTCCTTAGACAAGTGAAGTCCTACTTTATGCATGTGCATGGAATCCTCCACCAAGAGGTGGAAAGCATAAGCGATTCTAGCGGGTTGATAGTTGATATCCCCGGTTGAGTCTGCATCTAGATTCGGAAATAAATAGTACAGAATAGGCATACTGTGTGAAGCCCTTCCAGACGGTTAGTCTGGATTGGGATGTTTAGATTGCGAACTGGAGAAGACTCCGTGTATGTAACGAGTAGGTTACAGAGTTTGTGAGGATGCTTGTGAGCTTCTTGTGTTTTATGCTCTGCATAAGCTGTATGCGATGTGGTTGGGATTGTGGAGCCTTTATGGCATTTGAATTGTACACTCTGCGTGAGCTGTGAGATGAACTAAAAAGCAGTACTGTGTTATGCGAGATCGATTGGTAGCAATGTAGAGGGGGATTTCCCCGGCTTGTTACACTACTGTGGTAGGTCGATCTAAAGGTACGATGTACCTGCGTTGTGAGCGGTCAATTGGTGGCAATGCAGGGGGGGGGGGGGGGGTTCCCGGCTTGTTACACTACGGGTGTAGGTCGATCTAGAGTGCTCATGGTTGGAGTGAGGTGAACACCTCTAAGTGGTATGGGCGAGGATGTCTCCAACATGCGTGTTGTAGTAGACTAGTGCCCGGCCAACAAGTTAATAACCTCTAATCGGTGGTGGGACCTGGATTGATTCAGTACACCGTAAGCATGCCCTGAGTGCACGCAGCGTCTGGCACGAAGGCTGGCATTTGTGATGATGTTGTGCGTGAGTGCACTTGTTGTGATATATATATTGTGATTGCAAAGCATGCAGGGAAGGAACCACTGCCCCGGGTAAGGGGTAGGGTCGTTATAATTGGTCAGCTGAATACTGACCGTTGCTTTGTTTATCACCCTTGGGGTGGACGTCCATATGCAGGTGTTGCAGGTTGAACTGGATTGAGCGGGCTGAAGCCCTTGCTGCTGCTTCTTGTAGTCCCTTGAAGGCCATGTGTAGAATTGGATTTCATGTGTGGTCGGCCTGCGTGCCGATGCATGAAACCCCCTCTTATAAAGAGAAACATGTAAGGCCTTAAGGCCGTGGGCGTTTGTGTGTTTGTATACATTCCTGGTGTTATATATATAAATGTGTTATTTATATATTTAGTGGACATTCGTTGGATGAGTTCTTGCAAGTAATAAACTTCCGCTAGAATACTCTGAGTTAAGATGCGAGTAGAAAGTATTTTAATATTCACACGTGATTCTGTTGTTTGTCTGTGAAATATGACGTGGGGCCCCGGCCGGACCCTCTGTTATATTCCATGTGACGAATGGGGGAGTTACATGTTCTATCCACATAATACTCAAGGTATTTTCTTTAATCATCTAGTAGTGATATTATCTAAGCTAAAAATGAACCAGGAAGTGTTTCACTAGTTGTAGGAATGGTGGTCATAGACTCTTCAACAGCTACTCTAAAAGGTGGATTTGTCTCAGATTCATAATCTTCATATAGGCAGTCATGTGTATAAGCTTTAGGAGTGATCTTTTGAGTAACTGTCACTTCCATAATTTTCTTCCCTTTATACAGAACAATCTTTTTGCCAAAGAATGACATTTCTGTTGGCTCATTCTAAACAGGCTTAGGGTATGTCTCATCTGCAAGAATATGCTTAATAATTTACTTTATGACTTGATCTACAGCATCATTGTCACCAACATTCTAGGCAGAGTCCACCAGTTGAGACTCCCCCTTAATTATTTCAGTTGATGTAGTCTCCTCTTTGTTTGCACAAAAAATGTCAATACCAACTCTATACGCACTACCGTGAGTTGGGCGAATGACATAGGGAAATGTTGCAGTATGGAGACTGTGTGGTCTGGCAGCTTGAGTCATACGGTTTGGAGGCCGGGCGGTCTGGCAGTTTCACTCTAGCGGCTTGGTAGTCGGGCGGTCTGGCGGCTTCTCTCCAGCGGCTTGGTTGCCGAGATGTTGCTGATTGGAGACCGGGCGGTCTGGCGGTTTGACGCAGACGACTTGAAGATCGGGCGGTCTAGCGGTCTCCCCTTGCGGCTTGTCTTCTCTTTATAGTAGTTGTCGGGCGGTTTGCCTATTCTTCTAACCGCGCGGCTTGTGCGGTCTGATTTTGTGTATAGCCGCTTGTACCTGTAATTATTTGTCTCAAATTGCTTATTTGTAATCTCTCCTCTCTCCTTCATTCTATAAAAGGGAGGCTATACCTTTGTAATACTTACTTTTTTGGATAATAAAAATTCTGTTATTCTAATTTTCGGTCTTTTCTTTTTTGTTCGCACATGGTATCAGAGGACTCGATCTTTTCCACTTGATTCTTTGTTCGTGCAACCTGTCTTTGCGGTCTGTCTTCGCGCGACCTGTCTTCGCGCGACCTGTCTTCGCGCGACCTGTCTTCGCGCGGTCTTTTCTCTTCTGTTTCTGTGGCCTGTCTCTGCGCGACCTTTCTCCGCGTGACTTGTCTTCGCGTGGTCTCTTCTCTTTATTCTCGCGGCCTGTCTTCGCGGCCTTGTCTCTTCTGTTCGCGCGGCCTTGTTTCTGCTCTCTCTTCTCTTCTATGGCTCTCTCTGATACCTCTACCACTACTACTCACGTGGCCCACCCTCCTCCTCCTACTCCTTCGGGCAACCCTTGCACCGTTTCCAAACTCATCGGTTCTAACTACCCAGACTAGAGTGTCTCCTTCATCTCTTCTTCGCTCACAATGCAAATTTCATCATCTCACTGATGACCCTCCTCCTCCAGAGTCCGATCTCTTTGATGATTGGGATGCTAGCGATGCTCTTGTTCACACTTGGCTGGCTAATAGTCTTTCTGATGAGTGCCTCCCCGTCATCCATCATGATGAAATGGTCAAGGCTGCGTGGCTTCATCTTGCCGCTCTCTACTCAAAGGGGGCTCAGACGTCTCACATCTATACTCTGTATGTGGACCTCTTTGCTCGTCCCTCCATGTCTCCTACTGCTACTTACCAAGTGGTTTAGGCTCTCGGAGCCGAGATTATCCAAAATCGTCCCTTATCTGCGGATCTGGTTGAGCAACACAAGCACTTCCAGGAGCTTCTGGTTATGCGCTATCTTCTACGACTTCCTGAGTCTTATAACATGATCGGTCAACAGATCCTTGGCGAAGCGGTCTCTCCCACCTTGGATGCCACTGCTGCCCGCATCGCCAAGGTTATCTCTCTACCTCAACGTCCACTGTTATCCTCCTCTCCTCAACCAGACAACTATGCTCACCAGACTCAGCGGGGTGGCTCTAGTGGCCATAGCCACCAATCTGGTGGGCGTGGTCCTTCTTGCTTACTCTGCTCTCACTGTGGCCGCACCGACTATACGGTTGATCGTTGTTGGATGAAATATCCACATCTTCGCCCCTCTGGGGATGCTTCTACATCCTCTTCAAAGTTGTCCGCCTCGATGGTCACGTCTTCAGGTAGTTCCCACGTCGTTACTCAAGGTAAATGGCTGATCGACTCTGGTGCTACCAATCATATGACCGCAATCCTCAGTGTTTTTCTCTCCTAGGAACACATGATTGGTTGCCCCTGATCTTTATTGCGAACGACTCTCCCTCACTGGTCAATGGGATGAGAGTGGTTCAAGTCACTCCGTCTCTTCGCCTGGCAGATACTCTCTACGTGCCCAAGTTTCCTTGTAATTTATTATCTGTAACTTCTCTGTGCAAGAAACTACAGTGTTCTGTCACATTCACTCATACTTCTTGTTCTTTTCAGGATCCGGGTTCCCAACGGACGATTGCTACTGGGACTGAGAGCGGCGACTTCTACTTCCTCGACAATGTCTCCGCTCTGTCCACCTTCTCCTCCTCTCCTATAGACCTTCTGCAATGACATCTTTGCCTTGGTCATCCTCCACCATGGTTTCTTCGTCAGCTTCGACTGCACCTCCCTCCGCACAGTCCTCCCCTCAACTGTGATGCATGCCAGCTTGGTAAACATCACCGTTCATCCTTCCTACCAAAGCAAGGTCATGGATCTTCCCGTCCGTTTGATCTCGT
This sequence comes from Platanthera zijinensis, assembly GCA_039513925.1. Lineage (NCBI taxonomy): Eukaryota > Viridiplantae > Streptophyta > Magnoliopsida > Asparagales > Orchidaceae > Platanthera > Platanthera zijinensis. Next base: position 47,922,634 of record CM077082.1, read on the forward strand.
TCACTCTGATGTCTGGGGTCCTGCTCCTACCCTTACCATAGGTCGGGGTAATTCATATTTTGTAACTTTTATTGATGATTTCTCTTGCTGTACGTGGGTCTATCTCTTAAAATATCGCTCTGAGTTATTCTCGGTATGGACATCTTTTTATTTTATGATTAGAACTCAATTTTATGTTTCTATTAAAATCCTTCGCTCTAATAATGCAAAAAATATCTTAGTCATGATTTTTCTTCTTTCAATATGTAAAATGGGATTATTTATCAAACTAGCTGGGCTATACCTTATAGCAAAATGATATGGCGGAACACAAAAACCGTCGCCTCCTTGATGTCACTCGCACTCTGATGACACAGATGCAACTTCCTCGCTCCTATTGGGGCTATGCCGTTCTCATCTCCTGCTATCTCATCAATCGCATTCCCTCCACAGTTCTCTATGGTCAAACCCCATGATCCATTCTCTATCCGGGCAAGGATCTGTTTCCTTTGTCTCTGCGTATTTTGGTTGCATGACTTTTGTGCACGCTCCCTCCACCACCCATAACAAACTCTCCCCACGTGCCACCAAATGTGTCTTTCTGGGTTACTCTACCACTTAGAAAGGTTATTGTTGTTTTGACCCCATTCTTCGCAAGCAGTTCGTCTCCGTGGACGTAACCTTCTTCAAAAATGCGTCATATTTCTCTCGCGATTGCTCCTTTCTTCCTGATGTTTCTGCTTCTCCTACCGTCCCCTCTGTCCCGTTTACACCTACCGAGATATCTCCTCCTCCACTGTGTCCACCGTCTCCTCCTCTGTTGTCTTCCTCTTCTCCGCGGTCGTCTCTCTCTACTCCCGCGCTAGCTCTCTCCACCACGGATGCACAAATACTAAGGAACACGCCGACCTGGATTTCTCATTGCTCTTCGCAAAGGGGTGTGGACATGTACCCAACACTCTCTTGCTATTGTTGTTTCCTATGCTCGTCTTACTCCTTCTCGCAGGACTTTTGCATTGGCGAACTCTGTCACTGCCACTACTCGTACCTGCTAAGAAGCTCTTGTTGTTACTCATTAGAAGACTTCCATGGATGAGGAAATTGCCACCCTACTGAGTGGTGTACATGGACCCTTGCTCCTCCTATGTTAGGCACTGATGTTGTTGGCTGCCGCTGGGTCTTTGTTGTGAAGTTCATTCCAGACGGTAGTGTGGATCGTTACAAGGTACGCCTTGTCGCCAAAGGTTTCACTCAGACTTATGGTGTTGATTATTTTGACACCTTTTCTCTTGTTGCTCGTCTCAACACTATTCAGGTGCTCCTCTCTGTGGCGTCAACAGGGATTGGCCCATTTCCCAACTGGATGTCAAGAATGCCTTTCTCTATTGTTATCTTCAGGAGGATGTCTGCATGGAGCAACCTCCTGGTTATTTTGCTCAGGGGAAGACACAGGTATGCAGGTTGAAGAAGGCCATCTATGGCCTAAATAAAATCCCTCGGGCTTGGTTTGACAAGTTTAGCGGCATTGTGGCGACCGTGGGTTTTACAAGAAGTTCTGCTGATCACTCATTGTTCATTCGCAAAACCTCCCTGGATTTGGTGGTTCTTGTCGTATATGTGGATGATATTCTTCTCACTAGAGATTACTAGGCTGGGGTTGCCTTGACAAAGAAACATCTCCGTCAACACCTAGTCACGAAGGATATGGGCTCCCCAAAATACTTTCTAGGGATAGAAATCTCTCGAAAGCCCAACTCCTTGGTCCTCTCCCAACGTAAGTATGCTATTGATCTTCAAAAGGAGATATGGTTGACTGGGGCTAAACCTGCCCGATGCCCCATGGCCACTGGAGAATATAAAACCTGGACAGATGACTCGCCTCTTCTATCAGATGTTACATGGTACAAGCGTCTGATCGGCAAACTCATTTATCTCACGATAACCAGACCCAACATCTCCTACGTTGTTGGCAAGATTAGCCAGTTCATGCAAGCTCCTAGGGAGTGTCATTTATAGTCTGCCCTAAGGATATAGTAATATATTAAAGCGGCGCCAGGTAAAGGATTACTGTTTTAGATGAGTGGTCATTTAAAGGTAAAAGTGTACTCGGATTATAGCTATGCTGATGACAAAGGAGATCGCAAGTCCACATCGGGCTTTTGCACATTTGTGGGGGGAACCTAGTGAGCTGGAAGAGCAAGAAACAGTCTGTCGTCTCTAGGTCTAGTGTAGAGGAAGAATATCAAAGTATGACATCGACCACGTGTGAATTAAAGTAGTTACGGGCTTTCATGCTTGACTTAGGAGTGATCTACAACCATCCTCTACCTATGTTTTGCGACAATAAGGTCGCTATATATATCTCCAAAAATCCGGTCTTCCATGAGAGAACAAACCACATCGAAGTTGACTGCCATTTCATTAGAGACGAGATCTTGAAGAAACAGATTTGCACTCTGTTCGTTACTTCAGACAACAAGTTGGCAGATATCTTCACCATGCCCGTGTCTACTTCCTTTTTTCACTTTTGCGACAAGCTGGGCATGATTGATATATATGCTCCAGCTTGAGGGGGAGTGTTGCAGTATGGAGACCAAGCGGTCTGGCGGATTGAGTTATACAGTTTGGAGACCGGGCGGTCTGGCAGTTTCACTCTAGCGGCTTGGTAGTCGGGCGGTCTGGCGGCTTCTCTCCAATGGCTTGGTTACTGAGATGTTGTTGATTGGATACCGGGCAATCTGGCGGTTTGACGCAGGCGACTTGAAGACCGGGCAGTCTAGCGGTCTCCCCTTGCGGCTTGTCTTCTCTTTATAGTAGTTGTCGGGCGGTTTGCCTATTCGTCTAACCGCGCGACTTGTGCGGTCTGATTTTGTGTATAGCCGCTTGTACCTGTAATTATTTGTCCCATATTGATTATTTGTAATCTCTCCTCTCTCCTCCATTCTATAAAAGGGAGGCTATACATTTGTAATACTTACTTTTTTGGATAAAAAATTCTGCTATCCCAATTTTCGATCTTTTCTTTCTTATTCGCACAGGAAAGAGTTTTGTTGTCCAAATTGAAGGATGGTGGTCGTGAGTAGTCGGTTACTTTGGGTCACAGATGAAAAGGTTTGCGACTAGAAATAGGTGGTCGCGAATAGATAAGGGAGTTTGCCCAGTTCGCCTAAAGGAGCTCGTGCAGTCTACAAGAAGAGATTATGATGGTCGCTCAGGTCGTACTGTCTCACTAAACTTAACCGCAGTCTTGCCCTACGACTTCTACCCATAATCCGCCTAGATAATCAGAGGTTTTGGACCCCTATTTATAGGAAACGGGGGCTGGCCGGATGGGAAACCTCAAGAATCTCAGGCAGCCCGAAAGGCGAGGTTACCGTGTGGTCAGAACTGCGGTCAGAACTTCTTGTAAAAATTTGTGAGTCGCAAAAAACGGGAAACCAGGCGCTGAAACACTCAACCTATCCGAGCCCAAATAAATCAAATGCAAATAGAAGAGCAAGGATCTTATAATATCAATTTACAAGGCAAGGCATACATGGCAAGACATGATTCGTCGATGTACCCGATGGAAGAAGAAAAATACAAGACAAATAACTAGTTGCGCGGACTCAATGAGTAACTACCAGCTCTGCTGCTGAACTACGGAGTCCGCTGAAACCGCTAAGTCGCCAAACCGCAACCTAGCTGCATGGACTGCCCGTTATTCCAAATCTGAACAAACTATGATTGTTGATCTGTAAGCCACTTAACCGCATGGTCGCCTAGCCGCCAGATCACGTGAACTGCTGCTGCCGAACTGAACAAGCCTCCAGAAGCTGACAACTTATTGAACTGTGAAAGAGTTGTATAAGAAAAGACCACATGGTCACAAGTCGCAACCTGCTGATAACCGTTGGTTGCTAATCGCAGAGTTCGCACTTTCCCAGACCGAAATCAGAACCAAGTCCCTGGCTTTCCAGCGCTATCCGCACAACCTGTACAGTATAAGTTCGGTCAACTATTCAAACTGCACGGATAGAAAAAACTGCACGCAGCAACTGCCCAATCTCACTTATTGTTCATTCGATGTTCCTGTTGATGTGATAAGTGGTTCTTTTTTATAGGCACAGAGTCGAGTGTGATCATCGCCCTAGCCGATAGAAATACCACCCTATCTCGCGACGAGTATGGTGAGAATCCTCACAACAGCAGACGGACAAAATTGCCAGGGAAACCACCAAGGCTGGATAGAAATCCTATCCGCCTAGCCTTCATAGCCAAGCCAGAACTAGACTACCATCAGCAGACTCCACGGCTACACCACCAGTCCGTACACAAGCAGTACCGGTCCGGATGCACATGCGGACACTACTCCAGTCTATACACTCCAAGCCCGCAACCTAAACACAGGGCTGACAGCTGCTGAACTCGGTGGAAAAATAAGTAGTCCGAACAAACTGCGCAAACTACTCGGATAACTATCTTATCCGCCTAGTTACTGGCTGGGAACAAACTGCCAGCTGAACACAAGCTGACCTGGCTTGCCGCTAATCCTATCCGCACATGCCGCGTGAATAGGACGCCCAAGCTGCAACTTTCACTACAAAAAATTCAACACTCCCCCTTGAAGTGAGATGTGGAAACCAGTCCCAACAGTCCCCATAATAGAGTAAATGACCCATTCGATAGCGACTTCTTGAAGATGTCTGCGATGTTGTCCTTTCTCTGCACATTTCCAACCACAAGAGACCCCTCCAACACCTTCTCCCGAATTAAATGGTTCTCAATCTCAATGCGCTTGGTCCGCACATGACAAACTGAATTATTAACCAGTTTAAGGGCACTCTCATTGTCACCACGTAGTAGAGTGGGATCACGCACTTCTTCATGGACGTCCTCTACCAGCCTCCTAAGCCAAATGGCTTCTCAAGCTGCCAAGGCCGAAGCTCTATACTCCGCTTCCGTAGTAGAGATGGACACAGAATCTTGCTTCTTGCTGCACCATGAGATACTTGATGATCCACATGTGAAGACGTAACCGGATGTTGACTTCTGGTCGTCTGAATCTCCCCCATAATCAGCATTTATATAACCGTGCAAATTGAAGCTCGCGTCTCTCCCCTAAAGGAGACCCATATTAGAAGTGGACGTACTTCCGAATGCTCCTTACTGCCATCAGATGAGGCTTCCGAGATTCTGCCATATATCGACTCACTCGGCCTACAACATATGCAATGTCTGGCCTCGTAATCGTCAAGTAGATAAGGCTCCCCCATCAGAGCATGGAACACTAAAAGATCTGGAAGAATCCTCCCCTCATCTCGTCTAAGCTTGATGCCAATATCAAGTGGAGTAGAGCTACTCTTCCCTTCCCGCATGCTGAATCGTTGAACGATCGGATCTGCATAGCCCCTTTGGGAAACGAGTATGCCACTCTCTTTCCTCTCCACCTCGAGTCCATGGAAGTGGTGAAGCTCACTCAAGTCCTTCATCTCGAACCAAATGACTAGCTCTGCCCTGAGCCTAGTCACCACCTCCTCGGAGTTTCTCGTGAAGATCATGTTGTCAACGTACAACAACCCAAGACATGAAGCTCCTCCCTCTTCTTGATGAACAGGCTAGAATTTGAATCAGAGGCAAAATAATCGCAGAATTGGAGGTATTATGCGATTTCCCATATCATGCCCGCGGAGCCTGCTTCAAGTCGTAAATGATCTTCTAGAGCTTGCAGACGTATCCTGAATGATCTTCAGACACGTATCCCAGTAGCTGAACCATGAAGATGTCTTTATCAATTTCACCATAAAGAAAAGCATTCTTTATGTCCAACTACCACATCTTCCAACCTTGGCAAGCCACCAAGTCCATCACCACTTGAACTGAAGTCATCTTTGCAATAGGACTAAACATCTCTTTGTAGTCTTCTCGGTACTGCTGAGAAAAAGCTCGAGCTACAATGCGAGCCTTGTACCGCTCGATGCTCTCATCCGCCTTCCTCTTCAGCTTATACATCCACTTGCATATCACAGGAGTAACACCATCAACCTTGGGCACAAGGTCCCAAGTCTCATTTTACCTGAGGGTAGCCATCTCCTCATCCATGGCGTTTTCCCACTCCTTGACTCCAGTGGTGTCTTCAATGCTAGAAAGCTCTTACTCTTGAAGAGTACCTGTGAAGAAATAAGAGACTAAGGTCATCGTGTTTCCTTTGCAATAACGAGTTGGTGGTTTAATGGTCCTCTTAGATATCCGAAGAGTTTGACCTTTACTGACCACCTCCGCTGCTTATTTTAAATTCGCTCCGTTCACGGGCATACTTGGAGCATCGCTCCCCCTGCTTCCTGAATCGGAAGCCTCCGCCCCAGAGCTAGAAACACCTGGAGCTCTTGGTGTCACAGGCAGCTTTACCAGAAGATCCTTAGCAGCATCCTCCTGTCCTCCATCCGATCTGCTTTCATGTAGCTCCACAAAGGAGCCACCTCCATATGTTGTCAGCTCATCAAAGACCACATCTCTCGAGACAACGAACTTCTTCGTCACTGGATCCACACACTTCCATCCCTTCTTCTAATCATCATAGTCCATAAAGACAAGCTTCCTCGCCTTTGCATCCAACTTTGTCCTGAGAGCATCCGAGATGTGTACGTAGAAGGTAGATCCAAACACCAGAAGGTGTACAACTCCAGGTTTCTCCTTAAAAATCATCTCATGAGGATACTTCATGTTGATCGAACTCAGAGGCATCTAATTGATGACATAAGTTGCACATGTCATCCCTTCCGCCCAGAAGGACCTTGGAATGTCTTTGACATGAAGTCAACACTTGCAGGTCTCCGTCAGATAAAGGATCTTCCGCTCTACTACTCCATTTTATTGTGGAGTATGAGCACAAGTGAGCTCCCTTTGAATGTCGTGCTTCCTGCAGAAGTTAGAGAACTCAGTTGAAACGAACTCACCTCCGTTAACTGTTCTCAACTTCTTGATCCGCAGGCCAAGTCGGCCCTCCACTAGCTCCTTGAACTTCACAAACAAACGAAATGCTCCTGACATCTCCTTCATAAAGTACACCCAAGTGTACCTCATATACTCATCAATCTACACCAACATATACCTACTACCTTCGAGACTAGCTGTGACAGTCGGCCCCATCAGATCACAATGTATACACTCCAATGGTGCTTTACACCTGGTCTACAACTTGTCAAACGAAAGGCGATGAGTCTTTCTATATTGACACCCCGCGCAGACATGACCGTCGTTGAAGCATGACAACCGATGCATTCCTTTCACAAGTCTCTTCACTGCCATAGCTTTCAACTTGTCCATCCCAACGTGTCTTAGCCGCTCATGCCAGATAGCTGCACTATTATTGGCTCTCATCTGATCAATGTAGGAACATGTTGATAATACAAACAAGTCTCTTACCCTTCGCCCTACATGAGAAATGTCATCTTTTATCGCTGACACGTTGCGGAGAAACTTCACTTCTGTTAGACCAAACAGAACGTGATAACCTGCGTCCACTACGTTAGTCACTAAGAAAAGGTTCTACTTCATGCCTGGTACGTGAAAGACACTCCTTAAGGTGAGTGGACCATTATCACTACCTAAAGAAATGACACTCTCCTTCTAGACAACATGAACAGTTTCATTAGCAGTTATGATAGCTTCGTTACCTAAGAACGTGTGCAGAGATGAGAACTTTGGCTCATCCCCGGTGAGGAGGTGACCACACCTCGAGTCCACACACTATAAAAACTAAAAAGTCTGTAGGGAGATACAATGCTCTAAATGAGCTAATTTAAGTTTCTAACTGAATTTATGATAGAGATATACAATATTCATGTTTTGAGTTGTTCATGAATCTGCCTCTAATGGGCCTAAATTTAGTATGCAAGTTACTAAATAAAATATGACAGAATAATTTTAAAACACCTAAATTATAGTGTATAAATTATAATGCAGCACGAATCTTAAAGCATCACAAACGGGATTTGGTTGTCTTCAACCTCCAGCTAAGGGCTGAGATCTACCCGTCCTGTACCAACTTCAAATGGGTTTTCCCATCCATCCCCTTGACTCCACAACCGGCCACCACCACCACCTCTGTTGAGGTGGTGGGCATCGATTGGCAGTGAAATGGCAGTCTGAAACCACCTCTCTGGAAAAACGTTGCAAAAACTAAAAACAATGGCAACGTTTATACAAACATCGCCAAAAAAACGTGGTTAATGTCCATATTTGTTGTAGTTATAATCCAGTCATCTTTGTAGTTGATGGTGGACAATGCATAAACACACGTTGTAATATCCCAACTTTTATTGGGCCACCAAAACCCTAGAAGGCCCAATAAAAGTAACATGAACCTTTACCAATGGCCCACACTCGGGTGAGAGGTAACCCTAAGCAGGGTATAATGACCTAGAGAACTCCGATTTGAGTTCTGTAAGTTCCTATAGCTTCATATAGTCAATACGAATCCACTAGAACTTGTTGTGTCACAATTTGAAGTCTAACGACGAATATCAGCAATTTGACCGTTTTAGCACACCGCGACGCGCAGATTTTGGATAATTAGCAAACGAACTCTGATTTGACCCCGGTCAGTGGCATTGGACTTTTATGGTCAATACGAAGTCAACCGAATTCGTCCCAGTCAATTTCAAATACAAATAGTCAACCCGTGGTCAAATCAAGCATAATTGTGCACCGAAAAGCGTGCACACACAAATTATGATACGACACCCCAAATTTGACCCGCTTCCTGATGGCATGGACCTATTTTGACTTTGACCAGCAAGGAGGGATCCACCTAGGGTTGACTTTGGTAAACCCCCACTAAAAACCCATTTTTTGGATTTTTCTCCCAAAGAGGTGTTCACCTCCTCTTCAATCATGACTAAGGCCCTACCCTCTCACTCCTTGGGCCACCAAACAAGCAACTTGGTGGGAAATGATCCATGGGCCAAGGTAGGCCCAATTTATCCCTTCACCTCCTCTTTTCTGTCCCTAAGAACCAAGGCCAAAGACCACCTCTTCTTCCCCTGGATTGTTGCCACTTAGGGCCACCCTAATGGTGCCACCTGGCCAGCCCAAGTGGAGGGGAGGAGAAGAGCTCCTCACCTCATGGTGATTTATCCCAAAATGGCTAGGAAAGGGGTGGCCACCCTCCCCAAGCCTATAAAAGGCCTTCCCCAGCCTCCTTCCCTCCACACAAACCCAAACGAGCCAGGGTCCTCTCTACCGGAGCCCAACTCGCCGGAAAATTTTCCACCAGCCGAGCTCCACACCACCTCCAATGGCAGCTCAGCCGGAACCATCCCAAACCCCCCAACCACAGGTGGAATCTCTTCCCCTCCTCCCTCATCTTTTTGACATGCTGCATTCGCCTCCCGGTGGCCGGAGCGCCACCGACACCACCCAAGCCAAGCTCCAAGTCGGGTGGTGGCTGTAGGAGGTAAGCCCCTCCCAGTGCCAGCAGTGGAACTGGGGAAGGGTTAAACCACCAGGGATGATTATCCTCGGTGGTGGACGGCCGAGGCACCGCCAAAAAATGCCGCTCTAGCAGTACCCGTGGAGTAGAGTTTTCCTCTGCTTTTGCTCCGGCAATGGCTGGTTGCCAGACCACCACTAGAGAGGATCCCTGCCCCTAGTATGTCGGTCGGGGGTGGTTGCTTGGCTGGAGAAGTCATCGGAGAGGTAGGGTGGCATGGTGGCACTAGGAGCAGAGCTACCGCCACCCTGCTCTCAGTTTAGATCTTTCCAGCGGTGGCCGGCGGCGGTAGGACGCCAGACCACCGCCCAGAAGTTTGTCATCCCCCAACGAACTGATCGGGGATGGGGACAGTGCCAAGCAGTGGCAAGCCGGCGGTGGCAGAGGGCCACCTCCTTCGTCATCGGCGGGATGAAATCACTGCCATCCAAATCCCTGTGATGAGATAGACGGCGGTGATATCCTCTCCCCCCCCCCCCCCGCCTCATCTTTTGCGCCCCCCACAGCGGATCTGCTGATGATCTGATGTGGGGGAAGCGCTGGATAATATCCCTGTCTGGCGTAATACTAGCCACAGGATTAACATTGATCTATTATATACAAACCAATGATAATAAGAACTTTGAATATTTTCTATAAACAAATCTAGGCTCCTATGGGAAAATGTTGAACATGAAAATTGTGCCCCTTATGAGGGCTTTCTCCATAAAAAATTTGAGAATTTTTGGAAGTGATATGGTAATTTTAAAAGTCCAAATAAATTTTATTTGGTCAATTTAGAGGCCCAAAATTGCTCAAAATTTTTTGAAAAAAATTGCATGCTTATTTTAGGCCCTCTTAAAGGTAGTATTTAATTTTGGGAACCTTGGGATAAAATTTGAAGTCTTTCAATTCATTGGAGCCTAGGGTCGCGCTCGGAAATCAATGCGTCCAATTTTCTCGAAATGAAAATTGGAGCGCGCAACCATCTTTTAGTCCAATAATAAGTTCAAATTATTTTACCAACGAGAGTGATCGAGGTAAGTGCCAAGCTCTGAGTATTCCGAGGTTTCATAGAACTATTGAGCGCCTCGTCTTTATTCATTATAAAGCTCTCGAGTAACTCAGACAAGTTTGGAAAATGAAAATACGAGCAAAAATGCTTGACGAATAATAAATGTGTAACCCTTAAATTCTCTAGGCCTGATTAATCCACAAAAATAAATAATGCAACGGAATTATTATCAGACCTAAATAATGGGTAAAACCCAAACTAAGCCTCCTGAGAACGGAGATGGAACTGAACTAAGCCTCCTGAGAATGGAGATGGAACTGAACTAAGCCTCAACTGAACTAAGCCTCCTGAGAATGGAGATGGAACTGAACTAAGCCTCCTAAGAGCAGAGATGGAACTGAGCTAAACCTCCTAAAAATGGAGATAGAACTGAAGCCTCCTGAATGTAGTGATTGGACTACTAACCATTTTCTTTATATTTTATTCTAGTCTCATACTGGTCCACTTCATTTATTTTATTTCAGTTCAGTTCATTTCTTTTCAGTACTCCAGTCCCGTACTAGTCATAACTATTTACTTTCAGTTCAGTTCTTTTCTTTTCAATACTCCAGACCCGTACTGGTCATGGTAATTACTTTCATTTCAATTCTTTCGGTTCAGTACTACTCCAGTTTCATACTGGTCCTTTTTCATTATAGCATTTCAATTCTGCATCTTATACTAATAACAGCTTCTATTACCGCACTTTCGTTTCTGCAATTTACTATTTTAAGCACGGGTCCTGCCCCGATGGGCAGATAATTGATAGGTTGAGCCTTAGTTAAGGATAACAGGAGTCGAGATGCTCCTCATAAATTAGCCCCAAATAAAGTGCTCCCACGCTCCTTATCAAAATTCAAGCTAAGTGTCATTTGCCTGAATTATTTAAAGCATAGTAAGTCAAGCCGCTATAGACATGATGCATGCTAATAAAATTGAGTATTTTGATTACTTGTAAATTGCTTGCGGTAAATTGTGGTGGGTCAGTCACTTTCCGCAGACCGTTCGTACCTATGCAGAAAGTTTGACGACTAAAGGTAACATGGAGATGAGTACCACGGGTGACCGACCATTATATTTTCTTCCCCGTTGGGTTTCCTCCGCTGGTCGGCCAAAATATAGAATCTCCGGATGTCGCTCACATTTAAGAGTACATGGAAATGTACGTTGGGGCTTGGGTTGTACAGTACGATCACCCCCAAAAGTGGCAGGATTGGCCATTGACACCAACGACCACATCAGTTAGGCCCGCGGGGCTCGCTACCCTGCTTGAAGAGAAGCGGTCCATACTATGTCAACATAGGGTATTGTGCGCGGTTGTGAATGCCTGTGATGTGTGCGTGGCTGTGAATGTCTGTGATGTGTGTGCGACTGTGAATGCCTGCGATATGTGCATGGTTGTGAATGCCTGCGATGTGTGCATGGTTGTGAATGTCTGCGATGTGTGCGAGGCTGTGAATGCCTGCGATGTGTGTGCGGCTGTGAATGTCTGCGATGTGTGCGCGGCTGTGAATTCCTGCGATGTGTGTGCGACTGTGAATTCCTGCGATGTGTGCACGGTTGTGAATGCATGCGATGTGTACATGGTTTGAAGGCCTGCAAAGTTCGTTCAGGTTTGAATACCTACTGCATTGCTATATTGGTAGAGTCTATAATATAACTGATGTATATTACTGTTGTTAGTCCAGTTATATCATGCTATACTTTTTTGTTGCTCCTAGCTTATTCATGAAATGCTATGCAAACCCTCTCTTGATTCGGCTATCTTATTTTGTTGGGTGTGTGCGCTCGTCCCCAGGATATGGATCCGAGGAGGAGATTTGATTCCACTTAGCTCTATGACTAACGGTTATCTTAATAACCATTCACAGGAGATAGAACACCATAGGGATCAGTCACTGCAGGATGACACTCCAGCTGTTAGGACTACCCGAGCAATTGCACCCCAATCATCTCCTGAGTTTTGAGACGTGAGTACTAGAGAGCAGAGTTGAGAGAGAGGAGTTGTTAGTTGTATTACTATTATAGCCTACGGGCTCTATGCACAATAGTGGCTACGGCCTTTTGTGCTTTCGGTTTAAATATATATTATTATATATATTTGTTGTGTTTCTTATTAATGCTTCCGCAATACTCTGTGATGTGAAGTGAATATTGTGATTCAAGTCGAGCAAGACGGCCAACTAGTGCTCAGTAGTGTGGCATGTTACCCTTAAGAAGCACTAGGTGGACGTCTTGGGCAAGTAAGATCCCCTCTGGCCCGACCCGGACAATGGTTTGGGGGGGGGGGGGTCTTACACATGTGCCCGTCATAAACGCATTCCCCCATCCGGCTTCCTCAATACTGGAACTAGCTTTCTTTTTATCTGCAACATGCCCCAGCTGTAGCTTGACCTTGCAGTCATTTTTGAAGTGAACTGGCTGGTTACACTTGTAGCACTTAAGCCAATCCTTTTTCTTCTTTCAATCATGCTTAGAAGTAGCACTCCCCCTCATGTTGATAAGAAGTTGAAGGACCATCATCATCATCAGTCTTCTTCTTCTCCCATCACTTCTTCTTCTCCCATCTAGGGGTGCAAATGAGTCGAGCTCGAGTCGAGCTTGGAAAAATTTCCAAGCTCGAGCTCGAGCTTTTCATTTCGAGCTCGAGCTCGACGAGCTCAATTATCCCAGCTCGAGCTCGAGCTCAAGGCCAACTTATTGAGCTCGAGCTCGAGTTACGAGCTCGCGAGCTCGAGCTGCTCGCGAGCTTTTTAGCTCATGAGCGTTATTTTCATATTTTTTTTATTTTTTATTTACATTTTTTTAAAAAAATGTATAAATAAAAAGCTCATGAGCCGGCTCGCGAGCTCATGAACAACATTAGATGAGCTCGAGCTCGACTCGTAATCGATCTCGAGCTCATTGAGCTCGAGCTCGAGCTCGACAGGCTCGAGCTCGAGTCGAGCTTTTTTCGAGCCGGCTCATCGAGCTTTCGAGCCGGCTCAACTCAACTTGCACCCCTACTCCCATCTCTTCTTCTTCCTTGAGAAGAGCGTCTTACTGTCTCCTTCAAACACAGTGACTCCAGTCATCGGTCTAGATAATCTCTCCTGCGAAGCCAGCAGGTTCTCCAGCTCCAACAAAGATGGCTGAGTGGCCAAGACTTGAACAGAAGTGACAAAGGCCACATACTCCTTTCGCAAACCGCGGATTATTTGCCTCTTCAACTTTGTCGCTGAAATAGGCTTATCAAGGTCCACTGTTGAAATCTCAGCGCATAAGTTCTTCATCTTTAGGAAGAACGTCGAGATGGGCAGATCTCCTTAAGTGGCACTAGCCAACTCATTCTCCAGGAATTATAGCCTTTCTACATTCTTCCTATTGAACAACCCATCGAGGGAAGCCCAAATCTCTGTAGCAGACCGACATCCAATGATGTGGTCATAGTAAACTCTGCTTTCGCATTTGTCTTCCTCCAAGCTCTCACCACTTCATCACCTGCAGCAACATTAACCTCTTTCCTTTCATCTCTGCAGATGACCTCCCAAAGGTCCTCGCCTAGAAGATAGCTTTCCATACACGACTTCCACTTATTAAAGTTAGTCAATGTAAGAAGCTCGATTCCAAGACCTCATGTGAAACCACCTTCCATTGCACTAATCCTTGTTCACTTAGACTCCTAGAAGTAATAAGGCAAACTGAAGGTTGATCACTACTCAGCCTCTGTTCCATCTGATACCATGTAAAAATTTGTGATTTGCGAAAAATGGGAAATCAGGCGCAGGAACACTAGACCTATCTGAACCCAAGTAAATCAAATGCAAACAGAAGAGAGTGCATCTTGTACTATCAATTAAACTTTACAAGGCAATACATACATGGCGAGACATGATTCGTTGATATACCCGATGGAAGCAGAAAAAATATAAGGCAAAGAACTAGTCACGCAAACTCAAGGAGTAACCGCCGACTCTGTCGCTGAACTACCGAGTCTACTAAAACCGCTAAGTCGCCAAACTATAACCTAGTCGCGCGGACTACCCGTTATTCCAAAGCTGAACTACACGGTCGCCTAGCCACCAGATCACGCGAACTACTGCTGCCGAACTGAACAAGCCGCCAAAAGCGGATAGCTTTTTGATCTAATAAAGAGTTGCAGAAGAGAAGACCGCCTAATCACAAGCCGCGACCTACTTCTAACCGCTGGTTGCTAATCATAGAGTCCGCACTGTCCCTGACCGAAATCAGAACCAAGTCCCTGGCTTTCCAGTGCTATCAGCACAACCTGCACAACACAAACCCAGTCAACTATTCAAACTGCGCAGATAGAAAACCCTGCCCGCAACAACTGGCCAATCTCACTTACTGTTCATTTGGTGTTCTTGTTGATGTGAAGGGGGTCCTATTTATAGGCACGGAGAGGAGTGTGATCACATCCCTAGCCGATAGAAACATCACCCTATCTCGCGACGAGTATAGAGAGAATCCGCACAACAACAGATAACCAAAACCGCCAAGGCAACCACCAAAGCCGGATAGAAATCCTATCCACCTAGCTGCCATAGCCAAGCCAGGACTAGACCACAACCAACAGACCTTACGGCTATACCACAAGTCCACACACAAGCAGACATAGTACAAGTCTGCATGCACTTGCGGACACTACTGCAGTCTGCACACTCCAAGCCCGCAACCTAAGTACAGGGTTGACAACTGTCAAACTCGGCGGACAAAGAAGTAGTTCGCACGAACTACGCGGATAACTATCCTATCCGTTCGGTTACTAACTGGGAACAAACTGCCAGCTGAACACAAGCTGACCTAGATAGCCACCAGTTTTGCCCGCACAGGTTGCGCGAACAGGTCTCCAAGGCTGCCACTTTCACTTCAAAAAATTCAACAATTCTAACCACTCGGCTAGTACATCCAACAACGTGACTAGCTCTTGGGGTCCCCTGGTGAGAACTTATAATGACGCGGCTAGCATGTCTAACCATGTGGCTAGTTGTTGGGGTCACCTAGTGAGAAGGGCCTTGTAGTTACCGAAGAAAGGGCAGCACATATTCAACATACTTCTAACTATGCCACTAGAACATATAACCGTGTGGTTACCCCTACAGTTACATCGGCTTCTAAAAGGCTGAATGCGAGCTCTCCCGAGGGGAAGATCTCGCAGTCACCGTGATTAGGAAAAATTCTAATTGCCGAGAACTTGAATCGGGCACCTTGGAGGGGATTGCCAATTTCTGGGTAAATATGATCCCCGCACTTTCCATGTTTAGATTAAAATTTGAAAAAGTAGAACTTACGCACAAATATTAATGTTGTAGTCTAACTCAAAATTCCGATCAGATCAGAATAACCTTGACCGCCTTAGCTTTCAGAACGGTGGAGCGTGCACATAGTCAATAATATGAGTTGTTCGTGCACACAAAGTTTTAGCGTGCAAAAACCCCACAACCGGGTAAAAAATCACATGACTGGATCTGTGTCAGTCAAAGTCCACTATTTCCTTATTGTTACAGCTTGTTTGTCGACTCGAGGGTGACAGGCCGCCTCTTGTTATAATTTTGGGGTGAGAAAACACTTAGCACACGGCAAACGACAGGCCGTCGCGCCTGGATTTTGTTACAAATTTCACTTTGCGATGGAGGGCTTCATTGGGCCTTCTACTAGCACTAAACGGGGGAGCGGAGCACTTGAGTTTGATTTTGTGAAGGTCACTTGGAAACTGAGCGATTGGGCTTCGTCAGGTGGCTTGAACATGGCTCGTACGTGTCTCGGGTGCGGCTTAAGTGCGACTCGAACGCTTCTCGTAGGAGAAATTTGGCAGAGCTTCGACCTGAGGAAGAAGAAAGCTGGGAGAAAAAAGGTGAGAAATTAGGAGGGTTAGGGCTCCTTTTATAGCCTCTAGGAGGTGGTTATGGTGGTTACGCGGCTATCCGCACACCATAACCACCCTTATAAATATTTTTGCTATAGTTTAGGGGTATGCATTATGATAATTAATCCAGTTATTTGTGTTGAAGCCAGGAAAATTCCCGACCTCAGAATTCGGATCAAGGCAGCCTAAGGTTACTGATTTCACGATCTGACGTCACAATTCAAATGGATAGCAAGAGAGAGAGAGGAAACTATCTATAATCACACCCCAAGTGCTCCAGTAGGGAGGTCCCACCATGTACCCGGAAGCTTAGAAGAAGCTTCCCCTCCGCAACCAAAAGGCTGGGAGAGGTACTAGGCAGGAATGGACTTGGAGAGTATCCACTTGGGGGGACCTCGGCCTCTTCCAAAAGGTGACATTTTCAGTACCCCTGGGGGGCTATTTATAGAGAAATCCTGGGGGGTATAGGCGAGTATCCAGCCTCTGCGAGCGAGTATCTAGGGCTACTCACCCATACTCGCGAGATACTCGCCCAAACTCGCCTCTGCTCGCCCAAGCTCACCTCTGCTCGCCCAAGATCGCCTATGAAAGTGAGTGAAAGATCTACCTTAACTCTAGAGGGGGGTGAATAGAGTATTTTAAAATAATTTACAATTCAAAAACTGTAAAGCAGTGGAAGTCTTGATTTATGTATATGTGTAAGGTGCTTGGTAAAAGAAAAACTAAGTAAGAAAGAAATAGGAAATCACACAACACACAGCAAAGTAAAAAGCACAGCAAACCAGATGACACAAGGAGCTATAGTGGTTCCCCAACAACTTGGGTACATCCACTCTTCTACCACCCTAGGTAGGAATCCACTGCAGGAATAGTTGATTAGGTGTCCTGGGCACCAATGAGCTTTTGATAAGGTGCTCAAAAACCAAAACTAGATTTTTTGATAAGGTGTCTTGCCACCACTGAGTTTTGACAAGGTCTCAGAAACCAGCCACAAAACTTTTGAAGGGATTTTTGAGAAACTCTTTTACAGGAGAGAAAGGAAAAAGAGAATGAGTTAAGTTGTTCTTCTCTGTCAACAATCTGAGAGAAGACAAGTGGAAGATGTTGTCAAAGCTCCCCCTGAGATCTGCAAGGGTTCAGGAAGATGAGCTTTGCTTAGGGTGATAGGCCTTCAGTTGCTTCAGATCTCCAGAAATAGATGATTTCAGCAGATGCTGAAATATGTGTTGTTTGGAGTCCTTGATAATGAAGCTTTTGAACACTTGAAGCTTGAAGGAGTATAACAGCAGATGATCTCCTTCACAATGATGTTCCTTGTGTTCTTGAAGAATTCTGACTCAGTAATTCTTTAAGCTTTTGTCTACTGAATCTATTCTCAGAAGATGAATTCTTGATGAGTGAATTTTTTGTTCTCTCTTCTGTATATCTTTTTCAAATCTTGTTTGTTCTCTTCTTTGAAAATTATCCTCTAAGGAGTATATCAGATTCTGACTTTAGATGGTCGTTACTCAGTCATAAATGACTTTCGTAATTGACAACTGTCTCTGGAGAAAGTCCTAAGTAACATTCCAATTATTCTTCCTTGAAACTTGCTCCAGATTGCTTGAAACGGCTACAGAATCCTTTGTCATAAATGCTGAAAATAAATCTGAATGAATTCCATAATTGTCCTGAATTTGAATTCTGAAAACGTTGACCTCTCAGAAAATCGTCGATCTGAGCTCAGCTATCGTCGACCTGAGCTCAGAGATTGGATTTATACTAGAGACAAAAAACGTCAACCTGAGCTCTACGATCGTCGACCTGAGCTCAGCGACTTGGAAAACAACTAGAGAAAGTGCGTCGATATGAGCTCGAAGATCGTCGAACGGAGTTCAATGCCTCATTGAACTGAGCTCAGAGATCGTCGACCTGAGTTCGACGTTTCGTCAACCTGAGCTCGACGAGAATTGTCCTAGTCTTCAGCACTTGAATACTGATCTGTAGAAGGTCTTGAGGGCAGCTTTCAAAGCTAAGTACTAACCCTAAGACTCATTCTAATTGACCTATCAGACTATACAGCAAGGTCAAAACAGAATCCTAATCACATAGTGATCCTTACCCAAATTAGTAATAGGGTGTTCCAACAATCTCCCCCTATTTGGGTTAGGATTACTATTTACATGACAGAATGTGAAATAACAAACATACATCAGATTTAAACAAAAAAAAACAGAAACAACAATGCAGATAACATATGTTGAGCATTGTAGAAACACAGCAAGAGTCACAGAATCAGTCAGAAAATGAATATGAGTATCAGCTTACACAAGTTAGGCATTGCCCTTTTTGAAAAGAATTTCTCTATTGGGATTTAGGGCTTCCTTCTTGGATCTTCTATCATCTTCTGCACCAAAGGAGGTTTGAGATCTTGGCCTTGGAACTACAGCCTCAGGATGCAGCTTCATATAGTCTTCTGGATTAAAGAATTTCCTTGAAGCATATCTCTCTAATTCTTTCTTTCTATTTTCTGACATGGTTGTGATGTTGGAAGTATCTCTGCCTTGCTCTTTAGTCTTCTTAATCTGATCTAATGCAGCAAGTTCTTTCATTCTAGCTGTCCATGATAAAGGATTGTTCTCAGGGTCCTCAAATGGAACTGGGGGTTCATATCTGTTGATTGACTCTGAATCAGTAGGAGGAGCCCTGGTGACAAATGTATTTCTGAGCTTATAAGGGAAAGGACCTGATGTAGAATCAGTAGGGCCTTGTCCTTCCCTTTAGTAAGGATGTTGTCTGGAGTAAGTTCTGTAATCCCTCTGACTTCCTCTATGCTGGCCTCTTCTAGACTGATAACCTCTTTGATGTTGTCCTCTGGGTTGATATCTCTGTGAAAGTTGAGAGGAGCTATGCTTTGAAGCAGAGGACTGAAAAGCTGAGCCTCCACAAGATCCTGAATCTGGAGGAGGAGGAGGATGATGGAATTAAGATGATCCTTTTTCATACTTGTCAAGCTTTCTCCTTTTCTTCATGGCCTTAAGCTGATTCTTAGAATATTGCATCCATGGTTCAGTGATTTGGCAGTCATGAAGAATGTAATAGGGTATATCATTGTCATCTTTGGCTTTTGTAGAAGGTACTCTCATCATGGCCTTACTTCTTGCTTTCCTTTTCTTGGCAATGGTGCCAGAAGAATCATCAGAGTCAGTGTTGAATTGATCACTATCTGAACTCTGGCGTCTGTCATATAGATCATCAATACTTTTGATATACTCTTCTCTTTGTTTTGACTTCTCAGAAGTAGCAGCAGGAGCAAAAACTATTGGAGTAGCAGCAGGAGCAGAGACAGGAACTTTTGGAGTAGCAGGAGCAGCAAGAACCTTAGAAACAACAGGTTCTTCTAAGTAAATAGCAAGTTCATCAGCAGCAGCAACAACAGGAACAACATGCAACATATCAATATCAGCAGATTCAACAACTTCAACAGCAGCAGCAGCACAAACAGAAACAATAACTTCCTCAGCCTTAAGAGAACTGATATAAGAAGTAATTAGGCTGGGATCACAGACAGCAACAGGCACAATGGCCTTAGTAAAGTCCTCAACTCCCTGAGCTGGTAAGCAGCTGAAGTGAAGAAAGTCAAAATCAGATAACAGTGACCTGAGGTCAACTGCTAGTACTGGTACTGGGGCTGGAACTGAAGCATCAGCAGCAATTTCTGGCAGCAATTCCTCTGAAATAGCAGGCACTACCACAACTTCATAGGGCATCTCCCCCTGCCTTGACTCAGTGAGAACTGGATCAAGGCACCCCATAGAATGGATTACTTGTGGAGTAGAGAGAGAGAGGAGAGCCTATCAGATAACTCCTTTATGGACTTCAGGAGTGGATCCATGGAGGTCTCTAGCAGGGCTACAAGCTTGGGAGCCAGTATCCCATAGAGCTTATCTGCCAGTGCTGAGAGATCCACTTGCTCACGTGGAACTTGAGTAGAGGTGGAGGAAGAAATAACTGTGGCTGGTGATGGATGGGTTGTAGGAGGTGTGGATGGGGATGGTAGGATAGTTGGTTGAGATATGGGGATGGTGGAGATAGAGGTTATGAGTGTGGAGATGGATGGGGTGAAGGATGGTTGGGTAAGAATATCATGGAGTAGTTGTTGGTATGAGGAAGTGGAGGGAAGCTCAGTAGGTGAGGAGGGGGAATCATCCATGAAGGAATCTTCCATGATGTTGAAAGATGGAATGTCAAGAGGTGGATAATAATGAAGTGGATGGAATTGTTGTTCTGTGGTGGCTGGAGGAGGTGAAGGAGTAGACAGAGGAGTTGAAATTGTAATGGGGGAGGAGATTGATGTGGAGATGGTTGAGGTGGAGATGGAGGTAGAGATGGTTATAGTGGATAAGGGAATGGTTGAGGGAAGAACTAGAGAAGGTTGAGAAGAGGAGGAGGTAGGCAATTCTTCAATGAGGGCAGGGGCCTGAGGGGAAGAGACTGCAACAGTCCTTGTGCCTGAAGCAGTAGTAGTCCTGGTTGGCTTGACTATCTGCCTGTCCCATTTCCCAAACAGGGCACAGGTCAGCCTCTTTGATGCATTGATGTGCATCCCACTTGATACCAGCAGTTCAGGGCACCTGGAGTGCAGGAATAACCCTATTATCCTCCCAAAGTTTACCAAACTTTTGTTCACTTTCTTCTTAATCAAGTCAAAGAAGAGCTCTCCCCAGTTCAAATGTTTCTTATCCACAAGTGCTCCAATCAAGCAGAACTGATACCTAGAGATTGTATCATGTGCTGAGTGCTTTTTTAACAGCACTTTCCCAACAACATCAGCAAGAAATCTATACTCAATAGATAAGTTCTTTTTCAACAACTTGCTAGGATTAGCGACAGAATGTCCCATTCTATCTAACATATTTGCAGATTCTTCTCCAGATAACTCAATAGAATCATCTCCAGTACTCAATTGAAATACTTCAGTCAGGAGAGTAGGTGTTAAGGATACCTGCGTCCCGGCTATAGTACCAACCAATGTATTCTGATCCAAATTGTGCGCTGTGTAGACCCATTCCTTGATCTCATCGGCTGCAATCTTCATTCTCGTTGTCATTATTTGCACTAGCTCCTGTTCTCTGAATAAGTCCAGAATATATTTGAAAACTTGGTCACTGCCATTGAAGGAGTCCATGTCGATATCAAACCCTATGTCGAACTTCATTTTGGCAAGAGCGGCAATAGATACTGCCATTGTATACCTGCAAGAATGAACAAACACGACCAAGTGCAAAAGAGTTTGGAGGGAAAGAAAAAAGTTTGCAGAGAGTATGAAAGCGCAAAAGAAGAATGATGGTTGAAAGAATGATTTTATATTAGGGTTCGACGCCGGAAAGGAAAGATTGTTGAACTCCGTTCGACGATCTGGGCTTCTAAAGGAATCTAAAGAGTCTTCAATAACGTCGATCTCCGTTCGACGATATTAAAGAGCGTCGATCTCTGATCGACGATCGCTGATCAGAAAGAAAATAGCCTAGCGCTATCTAACGGCGCTGAACTCCGGTCGACGATTTTGGGAATCGTTGATCTCCGTTCGACGCTTTTTGGGGAAAATGTCGAGTGTAGTTCAGAGACTAGAAGCATCCTGCAGACACTAGAAAATTCAAGTTTTTAGCCTAGTCTTGGTCTGTTTTTAGAGTTTTAAAGTCTTGGGATTTATTTTAGACTTCCTCCATCTAACATTCCTAACTGATTTAGGAAGAAGGTATGTTTCTTTTCATCCAAAGGTTTGGTGAAAATATCTCCCCTTTGCAAATCAGTTGGGATATACTGAAGTTCAATTTTATTTTTCTCAACATTATCCCTTAGAAAGTGATGCCTAATCTCTATATGTTTTGTCCTACTATGGAGGACTGGATTTTGTGCTATAGAAATAGCACTGGTGTTATCACAAAATATTTTTGACCCTTCTAAGTTATAGCCATAGTCTAGGAGCTGGTTTTGAATCCACAAAATCTGTGAGCAACAACTGTCTGCTGCCATATATTCAGCTTCAGCAGTTGAAGTGGACACAGATGTTTGTTTCTTACAGAACCAGGAGACAAGTCTGTCACCAAGGAACTGGCAAGTTCCACTGGTGCTTTTCCTGTCTACTCTACATCCAGCATAATCAGCATCTGAAAATCCAATTAATTCAAATCCTGAGTCTTTTGGATACCAGAGGCCTAGATTTGGACAACTTTTTACATACCTAAGAATCCTCTTAACTAATGTTAGGTGTGACTCTCTAGGGCTTACTTGGAACTTAGCACATATATATGTAGCAAACATTATATCAGGTCTACTGGCTGTAAGGTACAATAGAGAGCCAATCATTGCTCTATATGTTGTCTGATCAACATGTTTTCCATGTTCATCAGCATCTAATACAGCATTGGTAGGCATAAGTGTTTTCATACAAGATGCTTCAGACATATCAAATTTCTTAACCAGTTCTTTTGCATACTTGGTTTGAGAAATAAATATACCTTCAGCATGTTGTTTGACTTGCAATCCTAAAAAGAAAGAAAGCTCACCCATGCTACTCATTTCAAATTTAGAATGCATCAGATTGGAAAATCTTTTGCACAAATTTGAATCAGTAGACCCAAATATGATATCATCTACATATATTTGTACTAGTAGGGTATGAGACTTATGAGTTCAAATAAAAAGAGTTTGGTCTACTCTACCCCTTATAAAATTATTTTTCAGAAGAAAGCATGCTAAGGTCTCATACCATGCTCTAGGAGCTTGCTTGAGACCATATAATGCTTTATGTAATTTGAAAACATGGTCAGGATAAGTTGAAGAGATGAAACCTGGGAGTTGTCTAACATAAACTTCTTCTTTGATGTCTCCATTGAGAAATGCACTCTTCACATCCATTTGGTAGACCTTGAATCCTTTGTGAGCTGCATAAGCTAGGAATATTCTTATGGCCTCTAACCTTGCAAGTGGTGCAAAGGTCTGGTCATAGTCTATTCCTTCTTCTTGAGAATAACCTTGAGCAACTAGCCTTGCCTTGTTTCTTACAATAACTCCTTGATCATCCAACTTGTTTCTAAACACTCACTTTATTCCAATAATTGAGTGATCCTTAGGCCTTGGCACTAGTTCCCAAACTTTGTTTCTCTCAAATTGATGTAGTTCCTCTTGCATAGCAATGATCCAGTGTGGATCTTGTTCTGCATCTTGAATGGATTGAGGCTCAACTTGAGATAGAAAGCAAGTGTGCATCAGGCTCTGGTTGACCTGATTTTTGGTTTGCACACCAGCTGAGATGTCTCCAATCACTTGGGAGATTGGATGATCTCTTGTTGTTACTAAATCAACAGGGGGTGTTGATTGTTCACCAACCTGTGTTGTTGTTTCCTCTTGTGGAACAACAACTGGCTCTTCAAGATGGTTTTCTCCAAGATGTTGAGTATCCTCTTCATCTTTACTGATTTCTTCTCTCTTTTGGGTAGGTGAATGTATTGAATCCTTTTCTACAATATGCAATCTGTCCAAATTTTCTTAAAGAGAGTTTACCTACAAGGGTTCTATGGTAGAAGTTGACTTCTCCTTATAAAACATATTAGTCTCATCAAAAGATACATGAACAGATTCTTCAATTTTAAGAGAAGTTTTGTTATAAACCCTATAAGCTTTACTGATCATGGAGTATCCCAGAAACACTCCTTCATCAGTTTTAGCTTGGAATTTTGCTAAGTACGTCTTGTCATTATTGTGAATATAACAAATGCAACCAAAAATTTTGAAATAGTCTACTTTAGGTTTCTTCCCTTTGAGCAATTCATAGGGAGTCTTGCCCTTCAGTTTATGTATCAAACTTCTGTTCAACACATGGTTGGAGGTGTTCACTGCCTCTGCCCAAAAAGATAGAGGAAGGTGAGCATCTGTCAATAATGTAGTAGCAGATTCAATTAGGGTTCTATTTTTCCTTTCAGCTACCCCATTTTGTTGAGGAGTTCTAGGAGCTGAGAAAGTATGCATGATCCCTTCACTCGGACAGAACTCTTGCATAAGAAGATAATCAAACTCTGTCCCATGATCACTTCTGATCAGGGCAATGTGAGTATTGAACTCAATCTGTATGCATTTGAGAAAATCTGTCAAACACTTAAAGTTATCAGACTTCTTCTTCAGGAAGAATACCCATGTGAATCTAGAGAAGTCATCTACAATCACTAAAGTGTAAGATTTCCCTCCTAAGCTTTGTACTGTAATGGGTCCAAAAAGATCTATGTGTAACAGATACAAGATCCTAGGTGAATTACTCTTATTAAGTGACTTAAAACTATTTTTAGTTTGTTTGCCTAATTGACAAGCCCTGCAAAGTCCTTCCTTCTTGTGGGGGCTAGAAGGTAGTCCTCTAACAAGGTTGTCCTTGGATAGCCTAGCAATGGTTCTAAGGTTTATATGCCCTAGTCTCTTATGCCAAAGATCATTTAGTTTGCAAACTGAATTAAATAAATAGATATCTATATTGGTTGAAAGGAAATCTACAAGATAAATATTACCTTTCCTTTTACCTGTTAATACTGTTGTGTTATCCTCTGACTTGATCTTGCATAAGGATTTGTTGAATATCACTTGATAGCCTTCATCACATAGTTGACTAATGCTGATTAGGTTGTGCTTCAGTCCTTCCACATAAGCCACCTTCTTGAATGTGACTGAGCCAATCTGAACAGCACCATATCCTTTTGTTTGACCAAAGTTTGAATCTCCAAATATTATTTTGGGTCCAAGTTTGGTTCTGAAGGATGTTAGATTCTCCTTGCTCCCTGTCATGTGCTTTGAGCACCAACTATCCAGATACCATTGTTGGTTCATTGCTGGATAGGTCTTCACCTGCACATAAACAATTTATATGTTTTTGACCCAGTTTACCTTGGGTCTAGGTTGATAACCTTTAAACTCAGAAATAAAAGACATCCCTGGCTGACTCTTATATCCTTCAGGATGGTATCTCTTAGGAGGCACTATACATTCAGTATAAGGGTTGAAGGTTTGGGATGAGGGACTTCTAGGATTGATTTTAGATTTACCTCTAAAAGAATATTCAAAGCTCTGAGCTTCGTTCGACAATCGTCGAGCTGAGTTCGACGATCTTGGGTCAGATCGTCGAGCTCCGTTCGAAGATCGACTATGCCAGAGTTCAGAAGTCGTGGATCTGAGTTTAACGATCCATCATGAGATCGTCGAGCTCTGTTCGACGATCGTCGACCTCTGTTCGACGTTTTCTGTTGAACTTTGTTTTTCTTAGGTAAATCAGGATTCTTCCTAGCTACCTCTACAACACCCTTTCCTTTATCAGAAATAAATTTAATTGGGGTTGTTAATACTATAGGTTGGCTGGATGAAGCACCCAAGCCCATTGTATTTTTGAATCTTTAGTTCACTGTGCTTGTGATGTCCATCAGTCTGATGCTTCTCCCATTAAGGGATTCTTCAAACTTCTTTGCCTGGGATAGCTCACTTTTCAGTGAAGCTATCTCCTCCCTACAGCATTCTAACTCCTCAGAGAGTTTGAGGTTGTCTGATTTTAAGGTGCTATGTTCAGACAATTGATTTCTGAGAGAGATAATCTCTTTCTCAGACTTTAACAGGTCTAAACAAAGTGTCTTAAATTCAGATCTAAAGTCCTCTGAATCAAAGTCAAAGGAGTCTATTACCTGATCTTCTTCAGTTTGAGTTTCAGATTCAGACTCTGACTCTTGTTCTGCATCAGAGTTTTGTTGGGAGGCATTGATAGCCATCATGCAGAATTCCTTTTCTTCAGCATCATCTTCATCATCACTTGAGCTTGATGAAGCCTCTGATTCTTCTTCAGTTTCACTCCAGGTTTCTGCTACAAATCCCTTCCTTGTATGTTTATTTTTGCTGGAGGAGGATTTGTTGTAATTGTTTCCCCTGGAGTCCTTGTCTTTTCTCCTATATTTCCTGTCCTTCTTGTCCTTATTTTGATTTTCTGGACAGTCAGGCACAATATGGCCTGGTTTCCTGCATCCAAAATAAATTATTTCTTTATTATTTGACTTGTCATACCTTGGTTTCTCATGCCCTCTGGATGACCTCTTTCTGAAATCTTTCCTGGCCATCTTATAGAATCTTTTGGCCAGCAAGCTCATCAATTCTTCATTGCCTATGACCTTGTCTTCAGGCAGATCATCTATAGCTTTAAATGCTATTGTCTTCTCCTTCCTGATAGCTGGAGAAGCAACCTTTTGTTCTTCCTCTCTGTTCTTGATGAGCAGCTCATAAGACTTGAGCTTGCCCAACAAAGCTTCAGTAGTAATCTCAGTTAGGCTTATGGCATCCTTGATTGGCCAGATCCTTGAGTCCCAAGTGCTAGGGAAGCACATTAGGATCTTGTCATTTAATTCAGTTAGAGAGATCTCCTTGTCCAGTGTTTTAAATTCACTGACTATTAGGCTGAGCCTGTTGTACATGTCAGCCACTGATTCAGTTTCTCCCTTTTTGAAGTTCTCATATTGGCTTATGAGATGGGATTTCCTATCCTTTCTTTCATCAGTAGATCCTGAGATAATTTCAGATAACTTGTCCCATGTATCTTTTGCTGAACTGCATTCAGCCACCTTTTGGAATATCTCATCAGACATAGTCTGAGCAAGGATATTCATAACCTTTGCATCTACAACTTTCCATTTCTTTATTTCTACATCTATTCCTGATAGAGGTGGAACAACACTTGTACTTGTAATTACTGGGGGTCTTGGACAAACTGTCAAAACAGAATTGTAGATGTCCTCATCAATAGAATTCATGTAAAGCCTAATCCTTGCCTTCCAAAATGCACACTGGAGGTCTGGTGCTAGCATAATCTTTGTTCTGTGCCATGGTTTTGTTTAAAAATGAAAAAAATATAATACACAAAAGAAATAACTATCCTCTATAGAGGGTTGATCTTTTCAGAGATCTTTTGGTTCAGGTGTTAGCCCGTTCAACTAATCTGTTGAAAATTCAGATGTTGAGAAACCAACCTCGCTTTGATACCAATTGAAAGTGAGTGAAAGATCTACCTTAACTCTAGAGGGGGGGGGGTGAATAGAGTATTTTAAAATAATTTACAATTCAAAAACTGTAAAGCAGTGGAAGTCTTGATTTATGTATATGTGTAAGGTGCTTGCAAAAAGAAAAACTAAGTAAGCAAGAAATAGGAAATCACACAGCACACAGCAAAGTAAAAAGCACAGCAAACCAGATGACACAAGGAGCTATAGTGGTTCCCCAACAACCTGGGTACATCCACTCTTCTACCACCCTAGGTAGGAATCCACTACAGGAATAGTTGATCATGTGTCCTGGGCACCAATGAGCTTTTGATAAGGTGCTCAAAAACCAAAACTAGATTTTTTGATAAGGTGTCTTGCCACCACTGAGTTTTGACAAGGTCTCAGAAACAAGCCACAAAACTTTTGAAGGGAGTTTTGAGAAACCCTTTTACAGGAGAGAAAGGAAAAAGAGAATGAGTTGAGTTGTTCTTCTCTGTCAACAATCTGAGAGAAGACAAGTGGAAGATGTTGTCAAAGCTCCCCCTGAGATCTGTAAGGGTTCAGGAAGATGAGCTTTGCTTAGGGTGATAGGCCTTAAGTTGCTTCAGATCTCCAGCAATAGATGATTTCAGCAGATGCTGAAATGTGTGTTGTCTGGAGTCCTTGATAATTAAGCTTTTGAACACTTGAAGCTTGAAGGAGTATAACAGCAGATGATCTCCTTCACAATGATGTTCCTTGTGTTCTTGAAGAATTCTGACTCAGTAATTCTGTAAGCTTTTGTCTATTGAATCCATTCTCAGAAGATGAATTCTTGATGAGTGAATTTTTTATTCTCTCTTCTGTATATCTTTTTCAAATCTTGTCTGTTCTCTTCTTTGAAAATTATCCTCTAAGGAGTATATCAGATTCTGACTTTAGATTGCCGTTACTCAGTCATAAATGACTTCCATAATTGACAACTGTCTCTGGGGAAAGTCCTAAGTAACATTCCAATTATTCTTCCTTGAAACTTGCTCCAGATTGCTTGAAATGGCTACAGAATCCTTTGTCATAAATGCTGAAAATAAATCTGAATGAATTCCATAACTATCCTGAATTTGAATTCTGAAAACGTCGACCTCTCAGAAAATCATCGATCTGAGCTCAGCTATCATCGACCTGAGCTCATAGATTGGATTTATACTAGAGACAGAAAACGTCGACCTGAGCTCTACGATCGTCGACCTGAGCTCAGTGACTTGGAAAACAACTAGAGACAGAGCGTCGATCTGAGCTCGAAGATTGTCGAACGGAGTTCGACGCCTCATTGAACTGAGCTCAGAGATCGTCGACCTGAGTTCGACGTTTCGTCGACCTGAGCTCGGCGAGAATTGTCCTAGTCTTCAGCACTTGAATCCTGATCTGTAGAAGGTCTTCAGGGCAGCTTTCAAACCTAAGTACTAACCCTAAGATTCATTCTAATTGACCTATCAGACTATACAGCAAGGTTAAACAAAATCCTAATCACATAGTGATCCTTACCCAAATTAGTAATAGGGTGTTCCAACAGCCTATGCTCGCTCAAGCTCGCCTCTACTTGCCCAAGCTCGCGTCTGCTCGCCACAGCTCGTCTTTGCTCGCCACAGCTCGCCTCTGCTCGCCACAGCTCGCCTATGCTCACCTCTGCTCGCCACAACTCGCTTAATGGTCTGCGAATAGCCATCTGCTGGGGTACTTCTAATTTTGACAAAATACGGGTTATATAATTTCCACTCGAAATGATCGGACGGCGGGGATGGGCCCCACAGGCGGCCGACGAACTTGCCGCCGATTTTGCCGGTGAAGGGGTGACCTTCGGCGATGTCATAGGAGGGGAGGCTTGCTCGGCCGCTCCATTGGTAGCGCGCCGGCAGCAGATGAGGAGCGGCCGGCGCTGCCGCTCCCTCGGTCGCACACCGGCGGTCGAGGACGAGCGGTCGGTTCGGTTGCTCTCTCGATGCGGCCGATGGCCGCGCCGGCGGCTGAGGAGGAGTAGCCACCGCGGTCGGCGGCTGAGGAAGAGCGGCCGCTCCCTCGATCGTGCGCTAGCAACCGAGGAGGAGCGATCGGTTTGGCCGCTCTCTTGGCCGCGGCCGGCGACCGATGAGGAGCGGCCGACACGTTTACTCCCTGGGCCACGTGTTGGCGACCGAGGGGACGGTCAGCATCGGCGAGAGGAGGGGGCGGCCGACGTCCGGCGATGACGCAGGCCGCCCGACACTGGTTAGGCGATGTTCGCGATAGTTCTGTCATTATGCGTGATAGGATCAGCGCGAGGGGGATTGGGCACGGTGATTGCGCGTACGGCCAAACCCATGATCCCATTATTTTTGGGTGGAGATCATGGGGTATGTGGTTAAGTGCACTCCAATCCTTTTTAAGAGGAATCTCATACCCATCAATTGCCCCCCCCCCCACACCCCCGTGATTTCGTGCTGCTAGAGACCGGCACGAGCAAAAGAGTAGTGATCTCTCTCTTCTTCATGGCGGCGACGATGACAAATGGTGAAAGGCCAGAGACAGTGGATGACGGACCCCTGCAAGCTCAAGTAAAATGTTAGAATATGCGTAGGAGGAGGAGAGAAGGCGCGCTTGTGAGGGTTAATGTTGCCTTACTTGTGCACAATCCTGAACGGGAGTAGTTACCTTGGGGCAAAAAAGAGGTCGCGTCGGCGAATGTGCCCAGAGAAGGCAGCTGGCGCGCACTCTTAATCGCGCACGGACTTGCGTGGGCGTATGCACGTCAGGTCGTGCATGGGAGCGTGCTCTCCTGACTGCACGCCTAACTATGCACGCACGAGCGCGCGCCTGACCGCGCATGGGAGCCTTACCGTGCACGGATGTCTGACCGTGTGTGGGCGCCTTAACGCACGTGATCGCACGCCCCGACGCCTGTCAGGATGCGCGTGGGTGTGCGTGCTTGATGTTGTGCGCACGCTCCAGGTTGTGCCAAAACCCGCTTGCACGTGTGTGCGCTCAGGATTGCCTGTGCATGCGTACTTAGGTGCGTCGTATGGTTTTGGTTTTGCTGCCCGACGTGCCTTCATGTGCACGACGTGGGAGGAAAATTTTCGATTTATAGATTTTTATCTAAGACCTATCTTGATTCTTTGTGCTAGGGTTCGAGACGTACTGCGAGACCAATGCATATGCATTCTTCTCTTACCGATGATCAGGTAGCGATTTGGAGGAGAAGGTTTGGTTGGCTTGATGACCTTGATGTGTAGATACCACGTGGTTAAGCAAGGGTTCAAAATCCTCCTCGCGGTTGGTTGATGATCTGTGAGACTACTTTGAGGTCGGGTTTCTGGTTTCCACCATATGAGGAAGTGATCGAGATTCTGAAATTTTGCGGTGTGCTGATTTCCCAGTTTATTCCACTGGGAGTTGTGCGCCTCATGGGATTGGTTGTCTTTTTCGTGAACATGGCGGGAAACTCTCTTTGGATTGTTTTCGGGATTGGTACGACATTCGCTCTGATGGTGGTGAGCATGTTGAAACTCATAGCAACAAGAGCTGGCTTGATTTTGAGACTCGGACGGACTGCCATCACGGAAATACTTTATTTTGGTATGTTAAGAATTCTTGGGATTTGCCGGAGCTGTGGAATGCATTGCCTAATCGTTGTCACCGTCAAAAGGGAAGGAGCGGGAGTTTTTCCTAGTGCTAGGATTCTCAGAGCCCCGTGAGTTGGCGAACCAGTTGTTCAGCGTTTCCTAGTTTGTGGAAGAGAAACGCTTGTTGTGGCGTGGTATTTCTTCAGATTCTAGGTGAGTTTCTGAGATATCTTTGGATTGTGGCCAGAAGAGAATGGTTGTTGCAACCCCTCATGGTGGCGATGGTACGGTTCCTTGTTCGGTTTCTCAGGGTAAGACTACTCCTTATGATGGTCGAGGCGGGCCTACTCCCGAGGTACATGTGCTCGGATGTTCTGCCCCCCCCCCCCCCCGGCTCCTCCTGCGGAGTCAGCTGCTCTGAGGTTTTCTTCTTATTTGAAGGCGATGAATGAAGTGATAAGCGAGTTTAATTATTTCTGGTTCTCCTTCGT
Source organism: Platanthera zijinensis (assembly GCA_039513925.1). Lineage (NCBI taxonomy): Eukaryota > Viridiplantae > Streptophyta > Magnoliopsida > Asparagales > Orchidaceae > Platanthera > Platanthera zijinensis. The sequence goes on from CM077082.1 coordinate 47,954,089, forward strand.
TGTTGCATTTGTACTGATTTTTTATCCGTCTTTTTCTTGTAGACCAAGGCTCGGGCCCAGATTGTCGTTACTTGGAATGATCATTACGTGAGCTTGAAGGATGGGTATCTGTCTCTTCAGGAGAAGTTTCGGACAACGACGAGCTCGCTTGCTACTTTGAGGGATGATCATGATCGGGACATTTCTCGATTATACCAGTTCGGGTCAGAGCTGAAGGCTGAATTGGAGGAGACTCGGGCTTACTTGGAAGTGGAGAAATATCTGGTGGAGAGGACGGTGTAGATGCTGAAGCATGCCCAGGAGGAGACTTCCCATTTAGAGACAGAACTTCATACAGTGAAGGCCCAAGTGGAGATGTTATCTTCTGATATCCGTGTGTCAGAGTTGAAGGCCACCGGACTTGCGGAGTACCCGGATTCTTTAGATTATATGTGGCATCGTTGTCTGATTAGCGAGGAGGTTCATGATGAGATCTAGACCAAGGAGGTGGAGCCTCAGATGGAGGGCGTTCGTGAACTGGCGCTTAGGCGTGGAGTTTCGAAAGCTTTTCGTCTTGTTGGTAGGAGCTTGGGATGCGACATATCTGTCTTTAGTTTTGTTGATATCTCAGACGATGAGTGTTTCGATGTTGATGCGGCTGATGTGTAGCGGCATTATATTCCTGTATTAGTGTGTTTGCATTTTTATTTTTCTAGTCTGATATTTTGTACGTTGGCTTTATTGTTTGGTGGTTCTAATTAGCGTGTTTGCGCATGTACTTGTATGTTGCTGTGATGATAGCGTTCTCTTTCTTCTTTTTGTCTGGATGTTGTTTGACTTGTGGTGTTGCTTTTTTGTGGGTTGTTAATGCGATTTAGTTAATCTGTGGCTGGATTGTGACCTAGTTTGCACGAGGATTGCTTGCAACTTACTTTGCACGAGGATTGCTCGCGGCTTAGTTTGCATGAGGATCGTTTACGACTTAGTTTGCACAAGGATCGCTCGCGGCTTAGTTTGCATGAGGATCGTTCGCGGCTTATTTTGCACGAGGATCGCTCGCGGCTTAGTTTGCACGAGGATCGCTCGTAGCTTAGTTTACACGAGGATCGCTCGCGGCTTAGTCATGAGAGGGGCAGGCCCTGACGATGTCATGGCATAAAAAGGCAGGTTCGGTGAATAGCTTTTGTATTCAAACTGCATGCATAGTCTTACCGGTTTTGTACGAGGATCACTTGTGGCTTAATTTGCAAAAGGATCACTCGCGACTTTAATTTGCATGAGGATCACTCGCGGCTTTAATTTGCACGAGGATCACTCATGAATTTAATTTGCACGAGGATCACTCGCGGATTTAATTTGCACGAGGATCACTCGCGGCTTTAATTTGCACGAGGATCACTCGCGGCTTTAATTTGCACGAGGATCACTCACGGATTTAATTTGCACGAGGATCAATCGTGGATTTAATTTGCACAAGGATCACTCGCGGCTTTAATTTGCATGAGGATCACTCGTGGCTTAATTTGTACGAGGATCACTCGCAGCTTAGTTTTGAATTAATGGGGTTCTGCTGAAAGAAACATAATTTCATATAAAAAATAGTTTACACGAGTTCAGGTTTGCGGTTTCTACAATAGTTAGTCGGGTAACAACAATTGAGTGAAAAATTATGAGTGAAAGGTTATGATTCAGGGAAAAAAGCTGTGGGAGAGGGTTTAGAAGACATCCAAAAGTGATTGTTGAAGTATCGCGGTGTGATCAGAGTCAACCTGGATGACAAGGAACTGCACATCATAGGTTGCTTGCTCGGGCTCTTTTCCCAGAGTGACGGGGAGAATGATGGTGCCTATGACTGGTACTGAAATGCCCCCGGATGCGCGCGTTAGCAAATTCCAACTTGAGGCAGCCAGTGGTTAGTTTTAGTTGAAGTAGTGTTGATAGAAACAATACGTTTGTGGTAATCCCTTTATCCACCATGACTTGGTTTAGCTTTTGGTTGGCGGCTTGTTGATGCCAATGGTTATGCTTCTCGTTTTCTGAACAGAAGGTTTCTTCTCTTTTGATAGGAATTGATTGACTGCCCCTAGGCTGGCGAGTCGTTGAATTTCTTCCTTTAGTTGATTGCATTCGTCAGTGTTGTGGTCAGGCCACTGGTGGTATTGGCAGTACTTGGATGAATTTCCTCGACCTCGGGCGAGCAACCCGAGCTTATATAGTGTTGGGTGATTGCGAATTGCTTGGTAAATCTCGTCTTGAGAGTCATTCAGGGGCACGAATTCTTGATGTCGGCGTGACTCCTTTATTTGACATGCATTTGTGAGTCGGCTGTAATTCTTTTTAGGCTCCTAGTGCAGTTTTCTTTCTTGCTTCCTCTTCTGAGTTCTGTGATTCGTTACGTTTCTAATGTCCCCATCATATTGTGGATCACCGAGGTAGCGATCGTACGTATCTCGGGTTAGTGTTGCCGGAGTGGGGGAGCTACTAGTGCTAGAGAACTCCTTTTCTATATCATACTCCCTGTAAGGGGGTGACTTAGTTGTGGCAGAGAGTTCTCCTGGTAGCGGTGACTCAGCTTGTATGAATGGCACTGTGGAGGAAGTATTTTCTTATTGACAAATGGCGAGCATCATGGCTTATAGTTTGTTTATTTGTGTGGCATGTTGGGCAAATATGCCTTCGAGCTTGCTGGCGGCTGCTACTTGATCAATCTTATCCGTGCGGGAGGGGCCGATTCAATGCCCCCCTCGGGGCTCGGTCCTTCCATGGTTCGGGCATTCCTTCTTGCCATTGTCTTTAATCTCGAGTATCGTTGTGCGGTGGGTACGATCTTCTGAACCTTAGAAGATGCTGGGAACTCACTTCCCACAGACGGCACCCAACTGTTGCGATCTAACTCGACATTCTTGTCGGACCGGAATAACCTGTGAAAGAACTGATTTCAAGAACTGCTAAACACTTAGAGGGGGGTGAATAGGTTCGATTCAATTAACTTAGGCAATTAAAATTTTAACACAGTACTGCTAATAATACTACAACAATCTCAGCACAGATAATCAACAAACATAGCAAACATAGCACAGTACACACAGATTTATAGTGATTCCCCAATTTATGGGTACATCCACCTTCCCCCTTCGCCTATCTAGCAGTATACTAGATTCAGCCCAACTTCCTTCCTCTTTTTCAGATCCTCAGATCTTACAACTCAGAACCCCAAATAGTTCCTACAGCTCAGACTTCTGTAAGTCCTACAACTCAGATCCTCAAGATCTTACAGCTCAGATTCTTCTCAAGAAACCTACCTCAGAGTGAGTCCAGACTCCTACCACTCAGGCAATCAAGCCCTACCTCAGCCCTTATAATTGGAGGCCTACAACATAGAGAAATTACTCTCCTACACTCAGATCTATAAATAGATCTTACATAAAATTGATAAGGTATATTGTAATATCTTCACCCAGATAGAGAGAGAGAGGTGAATGTTTTCTGACCAAATCTTGAATGATCTATCTTCTTATAATCTTTACTGCAAAGGATTTGATCCAACCTTACTTAGCTTATTCAAAGCTTCTTGAAAATAGAAAATTAAGGTTGATCTTCTTGAGAAATTGGAGTCGATCCACGATCCAGCTTCTTTCTCCTTACATATTTGAATCTGTAATCCCTGATAGATCTGATGAGATACTGTCTACTTTAGAAGTTCTTCTTCTTCTAACTCTTCTGATTGTTGATCAGATTCTGAAAAGCTTCCCCGTTTTTTTGTCTTAGGCTTCTCTCCTTTTTATATAGATCGTGTTAGAGGTTACCGGCTGATCCGGTTGATAACTGACATCAGACAGTTCTGAGAGCTTTGACAGTTCTGACAGCTGTCAAGTCATCGATCTTGAGATATGTTACTTAGAGTATTTATCTCAGCTGATAGTGTCGAGACACAAGTATAGTATGTGTCGACACTGATGTAGTATGTGTCGACACAATTTCTAGAGTTTCGACACAACTCCTTTGATGTTGTCGACATACTTCATAAACAGTCGACACAGTTCTTTATTCAGTCTCGACACAGCTTTTGTTGAATGTGTCGATACAAGTCATGTGTGTCGACACAGCTTCTCCATATATGAATGATATCGTCCCAAGTCCGGGGTGTCGACACAGTTGCTTCTGCTAATGTCAGTACTTCAAGTCTAAGTGTGTCGACACAGCTCTTGAGTGTCGACACAGCTGATGTCGACTAAAATTCTGTATGTCGACACAAGTCCTGTGTGTCTACAAAGCCTTGCTTCTAGTCTCGACACAGCTCCTTCAAAGGTTTCGACACATTAAAAGTGTCTCGACACTTTTGAACTTTGAACATTCTCTGCATACTTTAGCCTGCATAAGTAAACTCAATATACCATCAAATACAAACTGATGTATATCATTTAGTTAAGTGAGCAGCTGGCCTCTTCCCTTTGATGTCCTTTGACTTGAGTTGAGCAGCCTTAAGCTTTTGTCTCTCAAAGTAATGAAATGACTTTGGGAAATATTTGCATGGCTCTATGGAATTTTTAGGAATAACCCCAGCCTTTAGGTCCCTCCTGAACTTGTAAATTACATCCAATTGTGTAAGATACTTATCCCATTCTTGCTTGGAGTACCACTTGCCCCTGTCATACTTATTTTCATTAATTGCCTTCCATGCAGTTAAAATGATATTTCTGGAGGTTGGACTCCATTGCTCGAAGTCAGGCCTTATTTCTACCTGTTCTCTAAACCTTTTCTTTGACAGTTGGGCTTCTTTCTCTTTCAGTAGTACTGACTCAGCCATCTCCACTTCTTCTGAAATCACTGGCAGTGTATTCAGAGGAGGGATGTACATGTGCTGGACTATCTTTTGAATTTCTTCAAACTCTAGAGGAGGATAGATGACTTGTACCACTTCCTATTGAATCCCCTCCAAGAGAGCAAGTTGGCAGGCAGAGTCTGTAGTGTTATCATCATCACACAGGGGTGGATATCCCAAAGTAGCTCTGATGCTATTATAAATCCATTTAGCATGATCAGAGCTAGCTTTGACTAGCACTCTCTCCCCCTTTATGACTTCTTGTGCAATATGATCTCTTAGATCATTCTTCTGAAACTTGACCTGATCTACTACATGATAATTGCCAGTGGTGTAGTACTCCTTGAACTTCTTTACTTGATTAGAAATGGTTGTCTCAAAAGTCTATATTGCAGTAATGACTGCTGCCAAATCCAGTTGTATTTGTGCTTCTACAGCAGACACTTTGGTATCCATATGAGCTTTAAGTGCAGTGGTTTGTTTACCCAATTTTGTCAGAGTGATGGAATGTATGTCAACCAAATTCTCATTCATTCTTTTCTGATTCTCTAGAACATAGCCTTGCTTGATTACTAGATCATCCACCTCAGTTTTAGTGCCTTGTTGTTTTTTGGCAATGTAGACTACAACATTGCCTCCCTTGTGGAAGCAATCTGTCATTTCCTTTTTTAGCAGATTGACTTCAAATCTTATAGATTTTATGTCTTGTGCCAAATGGAATTGCAGCTCCTTGTGGCTCTCATCCACATACTTCTCTAGAGCAATCCTTTGTGCATCAAGCTTTACTTGCAGTTGCACCAACAATGAACTGAAGTCCATTTCTGGAGCAGGAGATGGTGTTCCAGCCTTTAAGGCTTTCTTGTAACTAGAGCTCTTCTTCCTGAGCTCCATAATTTTCCTTTTCTTTAGGACAGAGGCTTCTTCCTCATTATCTGTATCAGATGAGCTATCAATTTCCACTGTTTTTCCTGGAGCACTTGCATCTTGTCTTGGGGCTAGGTCTGGCACCTCCCCCTCAATCCTTGCATTTGGTTGAACAAAAGAAATGTCTTCTTTGTTAACCTCTTGCTGCTCTTCAAACTGAGAAACATTCTCCTTATGTTTTCTAGTTTGCTCCCCCTGGAAATCATTTGTCTCTTCCAGGTGAGTTTATCTCTCAGGAACTTGGGGCTGATTAGGAACTTGCACATCTTGTGCTTCTTTCTTAGTAGTTTCTGCAGCAGCGTTGATTTCCATTACTACTTCCATGACAGTGAGATTGGCAATCTCACTGTCCAAGGCTGCTTCAGTGATATCTCCCCCTTCGACTGATACCTCTTGGTTGTCTGTCACTTAGACAGTCTCCCCCTGAATCTAAATTTCAATACCAGGTGTGGGGCTAGGAGACTTCCTTGGTTGTTCAGTGACTTCTTCATCAGAACTGAACTCTACCCTTTCCTCTTAATCACTGGAGGATTCAACATCCTCGGCTACAAATTTCTTTTTCATCACCTCCTTCAGCTGTTGTTTTGATACAGGTGCATATTTGGACAACACCCTGTCCCACCTAGACAGAATTTTAATGTCCATTCTCCTCATATGATTTATCTTAGAGCAAGCACATTGGTCTAGTATTTCTGGTATACTTGAAACCATATACAGACTGAGAATTCTTCCCAGATTAGGTTTTTTAACTCCTTCCTTTATCTTCTCAAAGACAACTACTGTCCAGTCTGTCTTCACCTTGAAGATTATCCTTGTCATAAGGCTGAACATGTAGGAAGAGATCCTATCATGTCCCCCCCTATCTTGCAGAGAATGACTTTTCCTAACACTTCAGATAGGAACTTTCCCTGGGAATTCATTCCCTTTCTGTTCATTGATGATCCAATCTTGGTGGATGATGACAGTCCACACCACTTTAGTGCTTCAGCAGTCATGGATGAATCAATATCATCTTTTTTTTTGATCCTAGGAAGATGGAGGAGCTTGCTCAAACTTTTGAGCAAGATTTTCACCTTTGATCCTAAAACAGTAGACTTGATTTTTCCTCCCTTCAAATCCAGGGAAGCATTTGAGTAGAATTCGAGTACTTCTCTCTTCCAGATTCTCATAGGCTCTGAAACAAGAAATTCTAGACCAGCTTCGTGGATTAGGTCAACTACATACTTGATTTCTTGTACAGCACCGTCGAATGCTTGTCGAATAAGCTCATACCTACCGTTAATGGTATCGTCCATCTTTGGCGCCATTGGAGATGAAAGAACACCACTTGAAAGAACTTAAGGTTGATGAGTGACGACTGGAGATTCCTTTGTCTCGACACTCAGGGTTCAAACTCTTGAAAGTTCTGAGTCGCGTGGTCAACTAGTTCTTGTTGCCTCTTATTTATAGTATTCTATAGGGAAGGCCAAAAGGCGTGCATACATTATAATATCGCGTGTCGACACATGGTTACTTTTGTCGACACTGGCAACTAAATTCTCGACAGAGAATCTCAAGTATCGACTATTCTATGTGTCGACACCAACTTCTGTGTGTCAACACTAAAATCTAAGGTCTCGACAGCATTGTGTCTACACAATTTGTTTACTGTGTCAAATGTTGAGTGAAAGCATTGAATTTTTTTGTATACCACTTAGCTGACTTTATTCTATATTTAACATTCCTAATTCAATTTTAATGCAATTGAATTTACTTTTTTCAAGAGGTTTAGTGAAGATATCAACTGCTTATTTTTCAGTAGAGACAAACTCTAGGCTAATGTCTTCTTTTTCAACATATTCTCTAATAAAATGATACCTAATTTCTTTGTGCTTAGTTCTGCTATGTGAAACAGGATTTCTAGCAATAGAAATAACACTAGTAGAATCACAAAATAAATGAGTTCTGCTTATCTTGATATCATAGTCTTCAAGCTGATGTTGAATCCACAGCAATTGAGCATAGCAGCTGCCTGCAGTAATGTATTCTGACTCTACAGTGGAGATAGCAATACTAGTCTGCTTCTTACTGCTCCATGACACCAATCTACCACCTAGGAATTGACATGTACCAGTAGTACTTTTCCTGTCTTCCTTGCAACCTACAAAATCTATATCTGAAAATCCAGTTAGCAGAAAATCTCTATTCCTAGGGTACCATAGACCAAGATCTGGTGTGACCTTGAGATACCTTAAAATTCTCTTTGTAGCAGAATAATGAGATTCTTTAGGGCATGCCTGATATCTAGCACAGACATATGTATCATACATGATGTCAGACCTACTTTTAGTTAAATATAGAAGGGAGCTAATTATCCCTCTATACAAAGACTCATCAACAGGTTTCCCTACCTCCTCTTTGCCTATATACATACTTGACCCCATTGGAGATCTCATGGTGGAAGCAGTCTTCATACCATATTTTTTAATCACCTCTCTGGTGAACTTAGACTGGGATATGGACAAGCCATCACCAGTCTGTCTTACTTGGAGTCCCAAGAAGAACTTTCGCTCACCCATGCTGCTCATCTCAAACTTCCCTTGCATGAGTTTGACAAACTTCCTGCAAAGGTTGTTCTCAGTAGATCCAAAGATAATGTCATCAACATATATCTGGACTAGGATGATTTTGCCCTTGGATTCCCTTAAGAATATGGTCTTGTCTATTTTTCCCCTTGAGAATTTGTTCTCAAGGAGGAAAGTAGACAATGTCTCATACCAAACTCTAGGAGCTTGTTTTAACCCATACAGAGCTTTTTTAAGCCTATAAACATAATCAGGAAAGTGAGGATCTACAAAACCTGATGGTTGATCCACATATACTTCCTCTTTTAAATCACCATTCATGAATGCTGACTTGACATCTATATGGAAGACCTTGAATCCTTGATAGGCTGCATAGGCAAGGAATAGCCTTATTGCTTCCAGCCTTGCTACTGGGGCATAGGTCTGGTCAAAATATATCCCTTCTTCCTGCATGTAGCCTTTTGCTACCAATCTGGCTTTATTTTTGACAATAATGTCATTCTCATCTAATTTATTCCTGAAGATCCACTTAGTCCCTATGACATTATATCCCTTTGGTCTGGGAACCAGATTCCAGACTTTACATCTTTTGAACTGGTTCAACTCTTCCTGCATGACACCAATCCAGTATGAGTTTTGGATTGCCTCTTCAAAATTCTTTGGTTCCAATTGTGACAGGAAGCTTTAACATAGAGCTGAGTTCAAGCTCTTGCTTCTGGTCATTACACCATGTCTTGTATCACCAATAATTTGATGAGATGGATGATCTCTTAGATGTCTCATAGTTGGAGGCAATCTTTCTTCAGCTTGCTATTCTTCATTTCCTACAGCTTGATGTTCTTCAATGTCTTCAGCTGGATGTTCTTCATTCACAGCTTGTGAGTCTTGAGATCCCTTTGGACAGTATCCATCATCTTGTGTATCCTGTCCTGCTGGAATATCTTCCCTGATGGTAAGCTTGTTCATCTTATCATTTAAAGCTATAGAACTAGATGAAGTGCTTGGCAGCTCATTATTAATTAACTTAGGCTTATAAAAAACAACATGTACAGATTCTTCTACAACTTGAGTAGTCAAGTTATAGATCCTATATGCCCTACTATTGTTGTTATACCAAACAAATATCTCTTATTGGGACTTGGCAGCAAACTTAGTCTCATAAGACTTACCATTGTTAAGTACATAGCACTTGCTACCAAAAATCCTAAAATAGGATAAGTTTGGTTTTCTATCTTTCGGAATCTCATAGGGAGTCTTCTTGTGGCTTTTAGTGATGGAAGCCCTATTGAGGACATGACAAGCAGTATTTACTGCCTCAGCCCAGAAATATTCTGGGAGAGAAGTGTCATTTAATAAGGTCCTACCATCCTAAATTAGAGTTCTATTCTTCCTTTCAGCAATTCCATTTTGCTGGGGAGTTCTAGGTGAGGAGAATTGTTGATGAATCCCAAGACCTTCACAGAACCATGTCATGCATTCAGACTAAAACTCAGTCTCATGGTCACTTCTGATTTTTGACCACAGTACTGTTAAGCTCATTTTGAATCTACTTAACAAATGTCTGGAAGACATCAGAGGTTTCAGATTTCTTCCTTAGAAAGAATACCCAAGCAAATCTGGAAAAGTCATCAACAACCACAAGGGAATAGACTTTCCTACCTAGACTATGAACTGGCATAGGACCAAATAGATTCATATGTAGGAGGTATAAATACCTCACAGAGTCTTTGGTTTCAAGACTTTGGAAGGAAGTCCTGGTATGCTTGCCCTTTTGACAAGCTGAGCAGATTCCCTCCTTGATGCACTTAACCTTAGGACCATTCCTCACTAACTCTTCACTAAAAAGTTTGTCTATGGTCTTGTAATTCAGGTGAGCTAGCCTCTTGTGTCATTGGACACAATGAGAAGCTTTCTCATCTACTACTAGACATAAAGGAGAGTTATTACTTTCACACACAAAGTCTAGATAGTATACATTTCCTCTCCTAGTGCTTGCCAAGATAACCCCTTGGTCACTTGATCTCCTAATTTGACACTCATCCTTGAGGAAAGAAATGTCATAGCCAAGATCACGTAGTTGGCTTATGCTAATCAGATTATGTTTCAAACCTTTCACATAGGCTACTTGTGTGATAGCGATTATGCCATTAGTTATCTTACCAAAACCTTTAGTTTCCCTTTTTTCTGAGCCACCAAAGATAACTTTGGGTCCATTATCAATTTGAGTGTACTCATTTAGCATACTTCTTATTCCAGTCATGTTCCTAAAACATCCACTGTCCAAGTACCATGTAGGGGTATGGCTACTTGGACTCACCTACATCAAAAAATTATCTATCCTTAGGACCCCAACTTTTATTGGGTCCTAGGTGTAGGTCAGACTGAAACTGAACATGCCTACCTGCAGTTTTTCTGACAGGTAAGCTAACATAATTTATCTGGACACTATCATTGTGCCAGCAATCTATGCCATAGTGGCACACTTTTCCACAGCACTAACACATATGAACATTGTACCTTCTTTTAAGGACTTGCCTACTAGCATTTCTGTCAGCAGCTCTTAAACCAGCTGGTACAACAGCCTTTTTCTTTAGTCTTCCAGCCACAGCTTGCTTAGGGATTTGTCTGGCAGTTGAGGTACTTGGGATGTTCTGAACCCTATCAATAGCTGCTTTCTTTTCAGAGTGCAAGCTCCTGATTGCTTCAGATATACCCAAGTCAGGTCTGCTGACAGACTTTCCTTTAGTCTAATAGTGGACTGGCAGGCTTTGTGAATGATCAGCTGCATTTTGCTTGAGTGTTGGAGCTGGTACACCAAACACAAATGGTCCATGATGGGCCATTTGGGTTTCCTCATGGGCTGTCCTATAGGCACTAGCACCCTTGCCATTCTTATCACCATGCTCACAGTGACCATAGATGCTTTCATGGTCATACTTGTTAGATGGTTGAACCACTTTTCTAAAAGGAATTGGAGGCTTGGAGGCTAGTGGCTGAACTGGAGCTTTGCTTTTCCTTTTGGAATTGGCAGCTCTTGTTCTTTCTTTGAAGCATAATCCCTTCTTACCCTTTTGGGAAGTGAAGGAATCTATCAAGGGTAGCACAGAACTAGGCTTTGAGAACTTTTCTAGTAGCTCCCTCTCTTTTTGGAGTCTACCTTCAAGATTCCTAATGTGGTCATTGTTGAATGTAAGTGTGCCCATCTGAATAACAATTATGTTTTTCAGTTTATTAATCTCTTTCAATTTCAGATCCAGCACTTTTGTTGAGTCTGATACAACTAACTTTAGAGAGGCAATCTCCTTTGCCTACTGTTTGACTAGGAGCCTGGTCCTTTTTAGTGTTTATAGGAGCTCACCATAATCATCAATCAGTTGATTGATGTCTCCTTCTGATTCAGAGCCATCTTCATCTCTTGATGTAGATGCTTCTGATTCTGGAGTAGTAACATACTCAGACACTGAAGGTTAAGAGTGTACCTTACTAGGACCAGGCTACTCCTAGATGTGTCCTTCCTCAACTATAACCATCAACCCTATGCATTGGCTGTCTTCTGCTCCATTGATAGCATCCAGCATCTGCAAAAATTCTGTCTCTATAGAATCTTCTTCAGTTGAAAACAACCCAATGTAGGCTTCAACTTCATCTTCTTTTTCTGACTCTGATGAAGAAGAGTCAGTCCAGCTCTTTTGCTTCTTGGCAACAAAGGATTTCTCCTTCTTGCCCTTTTGCTGGTTTTTCTTCTTTTCACCAGGCTCCTTTCTTTTGACAGGACATTCTGCAATAAAATGTTTTGGTTTGCTGTAATAATAACAACCACTTTAGAAGAAGTTTGTTTACCAGGTTTAGAACCATACCTTTCCTCTTTAGAGGATTTCTTCTTGCCCTTATAATAGTCATCCTTGGGGTAAGGAGAAGTGGATGGCCTACTTCTCTAGTTCTTTTTCTTCAAGAATCTCTAGAATTGCCTAGAAAAAGCAGCAAAATCTTCATCAGAGTTGTGACAGTCTTATGTGCAGGAGTCTGAACTTTCTGAGTCAGTTCCATCAATTTTCCTGGGAGGAGAAGGAGTCTTTCTCATGCCCTTCCTTGTGTCTTCAGCTTTGAAGGCCACTGATTTATCTTTGACTAAAGACCTACTGCTTTTCTCCTCTTCCTTTCTAGTTGTTTGCTGCATTTCATAAGACAGCAATTTTCCAAACAAAGTTGGTGGAGGAGTATCTACAAGTCTGGCTACTTCTCTGATGGCACAGATTTTGGTGTCCCAGCCTTTGGTTAATGATTTGAGAAACTTATCATTCAGTTCATATGTGTTGAATACTCTGTCATAGGTCCTCAACTCATTGACAATTCTGAAGAACTGGTTATAGCACTCAGCTATGCTTTCTGTCTTGGCTTGCCTGAAACTCTCATACTCTTGATTGAGCATAGATTTCCTATCCTCCCTTACTTCTTCTATCCCCTCCATGTAGACAATCAATGTGTCCCACATCTCCTTAGATGTTTTGTAGTGGACTAAATTTTGAAATGTAAAATCATCTATGACACTAACAATTATGTTATGTGCCCTCTTGTCCAAAGTGGCTAAGATGATCTCATCTTTGATCATCTCAGAATAACTCTTTGGAGTTTTCAGATTTGCATCTAGAACTGATGTCTTTATAGGGATGAAAGACCCTTCTTGAACTGTGATGTAAATTCTAGGATCAGATGTTTCCATGAATAATCTGACCCTCTCTTTCCATATACCAAAAGTTCCTTTCTACAAATAGGAAGCTTCATAGATCCAAGTTCTTTGTGATTTTCTCCTGAACCCATCTTGACTTTCTAATAACTGCCTTGGAGATCAGCTCAGATTGTTAAGTCTCTTTTTGAGCAACCTCCCTCTGATACCACTTGAAAGAATTGATTTTAAGAACTGCTAAACACCTAGAGAGGGGGGTGAATAGGTTCAATTCAATTAACTTAGGCAGTTAAAATTTTAACACAGTACTGCTAATAATACTATAGCAATCTCAACACAGATAATCATCAAACACAGCAAAGTACACACAGATTTATAGTGGTTCTTCAATTTATGGGTACATCCACTTTCCCCATTCGCCCATCTAGCAGTACACTAGATTCGGCCCAACTTTCTCTTTTTCAGATCCTCAGATCTTACAACTCAGAACCCCAAATGGTTCCTATAGCTCAGACTTTTGCAAGTCCTACAACTCAGATCCTCAAGATCTTATAGCTCAGATTCTTCCCAAGAACCCTACCTCAGAGTGAGTCCACACTCCTACCACTCAGGCAATCAAGCCCTATCTCAGTTCTTATAATTGCAGGCCTACAACATAGAGAAATTACTCTCATATACTCAGATCTATGAATAGATCTTACATAAAATTGATAAGGTATATTGTAATATCTTCACCCAGATAGAGAGAGAGAGAGGTGAAGGTTTTCTAACCAGATCTTGAATGATCTGTCTTCTTATAATCCTTGCTGCAAAGGATCTGATCCAACATTACTTAGCTTATTCAAAGCTTCTTGAAAATAGAAAATTAAGGTTGATCTTCTTGAGAAATTAGAGTCGATCCGCGATCCAGCTTCTTTCTCCTTACAGATTTGAATCTGTAATCCCTGACAGATCTGATGAGATACTGTCTACTTTAGAAGTTCTTCTTCTTCTAACTCTTTTGATTATTGATCAGATTCTGAAAAGCTTCCCTATTTTTTTTGTCTTAGGCTTCTCTCTTTTTTATATATATCCCGTCATAGGTTATCGGCTGATCAGATTGATAACTGACATCTGACAGTTCTGACAGCTTTGACAGTTCTGACAGTTGTCAAGTCCTCGATCTTGAGATCTGTTACTTAGAGTATTTAACACAGCTGATAGTGTTGAGACACAAGTATAGTATATGTCGACACTGATGTAGTATGTGTCGACACAATTTCTAGAGTGTCGACACAACTCCTTTGATGTTGTCGACATACTTCAAAAACTGTCGACACAGTTCTTTATTCAGTCTCGACACAGCTTTTGTTGAATGTGTCGACACAAGTACTGTGTGTCGATATAGCTTCTCCATGTATGAGTGATGTCGTCCCAAGTCCGGGGTGTCGACACAGTTGCTTCTGCTAATGTCAGCACTTCAAGTCTAAGTGTGTCGACACAGCTCCTGAGTGTCGACACAGCTGATGTTGACTCAAATTCTGTGTGTCGACACAAGTCATGTGTGTCTACACAGCCTTGCTTCTAGTCTCGACACAGCTCCTTCAAAGGTGTCGACACATTAAAAGTGTCTCGACACTTTTGAACTTTGAACATTCTCTGCATACTTTAGCCTACACAAGTAAACTCAATATACCATCAAATACAAACTGATGTATATCATTGAGTTAAGTGAAGCTTCTACAAATCAGGTACACAATTTCCAATGTACCCAATAACCTGGACTATCTTATCACTCGGAACGATGGAGCGTGCACACGGTCAATGAGATGAGTTGTTCATACACACGAAGTTTAGCGTAGAAAACCCCCTCAAACGGGCAAAAAACCACGTGACCAGATATGTGACGGTCAAAGTCCACTATTTCCTTATTGTTATAGCTTGTTTGTCGAATCGAGGGCGACAGGCCGCCTCTCGATATAATTTTGGGGTGAGAGAACACTTAGCATACGGCAAACGGCAGGCCGTCGCGCCTGGAGTTTTTTTACAAATTGCACTTTGCGAAGGAGGGATTCACTGGGCATTCTACTAGCACTGAATGGGGTAGCGGAACAATTGAGTGTGAGGTTGCAAAGGTCACTTGGAAACTGAGCGATTGGGCTTCGTTAGGTGGCTTGAACGTGGCTCATACGTTGCTCAGGTGCGGCTCGAATGTTGCTCGTAGGAGAAATTTGGCAGAGCTTTGACATGAGGAAGAAGAACGCTGGGAGAAAAAAAAGGTGAGAAAAGAAGAGGCATATTATGATAATTATTCCCGTTATTTACACTCTGATTAAATTCCCCCTAACCTGGTAGTTAGTGGGTGGTTATACGTGAATCAGACGATGAGGAATGAACTAAAATGATCGGAAGGCTTAGGAAACTATGAACTGACCCTCGGCAGGACAGCTCCCAGGGTCTCGGCGTGACAGCTCCTATGGTCTCGGCGGGACCCTTGGAAACTATGAACTGACCCTCGGAAGGATCTAGCGTGGAGGTCCTACCTCACACCCGGAAGACTTTTGAGGTCTCCCCCTCCCTAGCCAATGCTTGAGCTAGGTGCCTTGGAGGAAGAAAGCCAAGGGGATTTAAGTGGCTAAGAAGTCATGCTCTCCAAGGCACCCTCAAGGGTCTATTTATAGATTTTCCAAGTCCTGGGGGTAAAATGACCAAAATGCCCTTAGGCCAAAATAAACCTCTAGCCAATAGAAAAACTCCACATCGGGGGGTAGAGAGGTAATTCCCTCCCAAGGGCATAACGGTAAAAACATGGTCCAGAGAGAGGTTCAAGGGTGGGAGGAGCCACACCCCTTATCTCCCTAGGAGCTGTCCCGCCGAGACCCTGGGAGCTGTCCCACCGAGACCTTGGGAGCTGTCCCGCCGAGACCCTGGGAGCTGTCCCGCCGAGACCCTGGGAGCTGTCCCGCCGAGACCCTGGGAGCTGTCCCGCCGAGACCCTGGGAGCTGTCCCGCCGAGACCCTGGGAGCTGTCCCGCCGAGACCCTGGGAGCTGTCCCGTCGAGACCCTGGGAGCTGTCCCGCCGAGACCCTGCGAGCTGTCCCGCCGAGACCCTGGGAGCTGTCCCGCCGAGACCCTGGGAGCTGTCCTGCCGAGACCCTGGGAGCTGTCCCGCCGAGACCCTGGGAGCTGTCCCGCCGAGACCCTGGGAGCTGTCCCGCCGAGACCCTGGGAGCTGTCCCGCCGAGACCCTGGGAGCTGTCCCGCCGAGACCCTGGGAGCTGTCCCGCCGAGACCCTGGGAGCTGTCCCGCCGAGACCCTGGGAGCTGTCCTGCCGAGACCCTGGGAGCTGTCCCGCCGAGACCCTGGGAGCTGTCCCTCCGAGACCCTTGGAGTTGTCCTGCCGAGACCCTAGGAGCTGTCCCGCCAAGACCCTGGGAGCTATCCCACCGAGACCCTGGGAGCTGTCCTGCCGATACCCTGGGAGATGTCCCGTCGAGTCCCTGGGAGCTGTCCCGCCGAGACCCTGGAATCTGTCCCACCGAGACCCCTTGGAGCTGTCCCAGCGAGACCCTGGGAGCTGTCCCAGCGAGACCCTGGGAGCTGTCCCGCCGAGATCCCTGGGAGCTGTCCTGCCGAGATCCCTGGGAGCTGTCCCGCCAAGACCCTAAGAGCTGTCCCGCCGAGACCCTGGGAGCTGTACCGCCGAGACCCTGGGAGCTGTCCCGCCGAGACCCTGGGAGCTGTCCCGCCGAGACCCCTGGGAGCTGTCCCGCCAAGACCCTAGAAGCTGTCCCGCCGAGACCCCTGGGAGCTGTCCCGCCGAGACCCTGGGAGCTGTCCTGCCGAGACCCTGGGAGTTGTCCTGCCGAGACCCTGGGAGCTGTCCCGCCGAGACCCCTGGGAGCTGTCCCGCCAAGACCCTGGAAGCTGTCCCGCCGAGACCCCTGGGAGCTGTCCCGCCGAGACCCTGGGAGCTGTCCCACCGAGACCCTGGGAGCTGTCCCGCCGAGACCCTAGGAGCTGTCCCATCGAGACCCTAGGAGCTGTCCCGCCGAGACCCTGGGAGCTGTCCTGCCGACACCCTGGGAGCTGTCCCGCCGAGACCCTGGGATCTGTCCCGCCGAGACCCTAGGAGCTGTCCCGCCGAGACCCTAGGAGCTGTCCCGCCGAGACCCTGGGAGCTGTCCCGCCGAGACCCTGGGAGCTGTCCCGCCGAGACCCTGGGAGCTGTCCCGCCGAGACCCTGGGAGCTGTCCCGCCGAGACCCTGGGAGCTGTCCCGCCGAGACCCTGGGAGCTATCCCTCCGAGACCCTAGGAGCTGTCCCGCCGAGACCCTGGGAGCTATCCCGCTGAGACCCTGG
Source organism: Platanthera zijinensis (assembly GCA_039513925.1). NCBI lineage: Eukaryota > Viridiplantae > Streptophyta > Magnoliopsida > Asparagales > Orchidaceae > Platanthera > Platanthera zijinensis. Next base: position 47,971,405 of record CM077082.1, read on the forward strand.
AAGCTGTCCCGCCGAGACCCCTGGGAGCTGTCCCGCCGAGACCCTGGGAGCTGTCCTGCCGAGATCCCTGGGAGCTGTCCCGCGGAGACCCTGGAAGTTGTCCCGCCGAGACCCTTAGAAACTTATTGTTGGGGCGAATACGGGGTTATACACAATCCACGATCTTTTCGAGCGAGTCCGACACTCGGAAAAAAATATCCAACTCAACGTATTCGCTGAGTGGCCTCTTCTCACGGTTTGAAAGATTATAAGGTCTCTCCGAGGGGTCAACCTGCCATGCCAGCTTGATGGGAGCCTGGGTGGCGAGACCTCCTCCGGGCAAAGAACACTTAACCTCCCGGAGGGGTCAACCTGCCATGCCAGCTTGATGGGAGCCTAGGTGGCGAGACCTCCTCCGAGCAAAGAACACTTAACCTCCCGGAGGGGTCAACCTGCCATGCCAGCTTGATGGGAGCCTGGGTGGCGAGACCTCCTCTAGGCAAAGAACACTTAACCTCCCGGAGGGGTCAACCTGTCATACCAGCTTGATGGGAGCCTGGGTGGCGAGACCTCCTCCGGGCAAAGAACACTTAACCTCCCGGAGGGGTCAACCTGCCATGCTAGCTTGATGGGAGCCTGGGTGGCGAGACCTCCTCCAGGCAAAGAACACTTAACCTCTCGGAGGGGTCAACCTGCCATGCCAGCTTGATGGGAGCCTGGGTGGCGAGACCTCCTCCGGGCAAAGAACACTTAGCCTTCCGGAGAGGTCAACCTGCCATGCCAGCTTGATGGGAGCCTGGGTGGCGAGACCTCCTCCGGGCAAAGAACACTTAGCCTCCCGGAGGGGTAAACCTGTCATGCCAGCTTGATGGGAGCCTAGGTGGCGAGACCTCCTCCGGGCAAAGAACACTTAACCTCCCGGAGGGGTCAACCTGCCATGCCAGCTTGATGGGAGCCTGGGTGGCGAGACCTTCTCCGGGCAAAGAACACTTAACCTCCCAGAGGGGTCATCCTGCCATGCCAGCTTGATGGGAGCCTGGGTGGCGAGACCTCCTCCGGGCAAAGAACACTTAACCTCCCGGAGGGGTCAACCTGCCATACCAGCTTGATGGGAGCCTGGGTGGCGAGACCTCCTACGGGCAAAGAACACTTAACCTCCCGGAGGGGTCAACCTGCCATGCCAGCTTGATGGGAGCCTGGGTGGCGAGACCTCCTCCGGGCAAAGAACACTTTACCTCCCGGAGGGGTCAACCTGTCATTCCAGCTTGATGGGAGCCTGGGTGGCGAGACCTCCTTTGGGCAAAGAACACTTAATCTCCCGGAGGGGTCAACCTGCCATGCAAGCTTGATGGGAGCCTGGGTGACGAGACAGCCTCGGGGTGAAAACACTTGGCTTCCACGAGAGATCAACCGGCCTTGTTAGCTAGTGAGAGCTTGGCAGCGGAATCATCATCGGAGAAAAGGAACTAGGCTTCCACGAGAGATCAACTGGCCTTGTCATCTAGTGAGAGCCTGACAGCGGAATCATCATCGGAGCAGAGGAGCTGGGCTTCCACGAGAGATCAACCGGACTTATCATATAGTGAGAGCCTGACAGCGGAATCATCATCGGAGCAGAGGAACTGGGCTCTCACGAGAGATCAACCGGCCTTGTCAGCTACTGAGAGCCTGACAGCGGAATCATCATCGAAGTAGAGGAACTGGGCTTCCACGAGAGATCAACTGGCCTTGTCAGCTAGTGAGAGCCTGACAGCGGAATCATCATCGGAGCAGAGGAACTGGGCTTCCACGAGAGATCAACCGGACTTGTCATCTAGTGAGAGCCTGACAGCAGAATCATCATCGGAGCAGAGGAACTGGGCTTCCACGAGAGATCAACCGGCCTTGTCAGCTAGTGAGAGCCTGACAGCGGAATAATCATCGGAGCAGAGGAACTGGGCTTTCACGAGAGATCAACCAGCCTTGTCAGCTAGTGAGAGCCTGACAGCGGAATCATCATCGGAGCAGAGGAACTGGGCTTCCACGAGAGATCAACCGGCATTGTCAGCTAGTGAGAGCCTGACAGCAAAATCATCATCGGAGAAGAGGAACCGGGCTTCCACGAGAGATTAACCGGACTTGTCAGCTAGTGAGAGCCTGACAGCGGAATCATCATCGGAGTAGAGGAACTGGGCTTCCCCGAGAGATCAACCGGCCTTGTCAGCTAGTGATAGCCTGACAGCGGAATCATCATCGGAGCAAAAGGACTGGGCTTCCCCGAGAGATCAATCGGCCTTGTCAGCTAGTGAGAGCCTGATAGCGGAATCATCATCGGAGCAAAGGGAGAAAAGAGCCACCCTCCAAGGCACTCTCGACCCTGCCAGCTGGTGTGAGCCTGGTATGAGGAGATCCTCTCGAGGGTTGGGAGCTGGACATATCACCTAAGCATTTTCAATTCCAACATCCTCTAACGGGGGAAAAAATGATGGGTTACATAACCCCCCCCCCCCCCCCCCCCCCCCCCGACTCTACTGGTCGAGGGCTGGACTCATTACAACATAAGAAAAGGATACAAGACTCTATCGAGACAAGGCTTCTTCAGGGGGCCTGGGCCTGATGGTCGTCTTCCGATTCCTTCCCCTCGGACACTTCCATCCTGCCCAGGCTCTCCATGATCTTCTTCATCTCCTCCGCCTTGGCCAACCAAGAGATGGTGTTGACAGCCGTGACGTAGCACTGCCTCGCCATCCTGGAGTCTCCCTTGATCCTGATCTGAGTCCCCTCTGAGTTGAACTTAAGGCACTGGTGGAAGGATGAAGGCACACACCGGAAAACACTGATGAGGGGCCTTCCAAAAATGGCGTTGTAGCTGCTTGGAGCGTCAACAATGACGAACCTGCAGTTTCTTGAGGTCCCCCTAACTTCACTTGGAGTCCGACTCCGCCTTCCACCTCCTTTCTCTCCCCTAAAAATCCAAACAGGGGTCCGTCCGAGGCCAGCACCCTCCTTTGCTCTACCTTCATCCCGTCAAAATCCTTCTTGAAAACAACGTTGACAGAGCTTCCGTTGTCAACCAAGATCCGGGAGACGGTAAAGCCTTCGATGGCTGCCTGGATGACCAGGGCGTCGCAGAAGGGATCCTCATGCTCTGGCAAGTCTTTCGACGAGAAGGTGATCTTTTCTTCCAGGGGCGGGGCCTGGGACGTCGAGGCGACGCTCCGGCGGTACATGATGTGGATACTTGCCTTTCGAGCGGCTTAGATCCCCACCCACCCCCCCCCCCCCCCCCCGTGGATCACAGCTATACCACCTCGGGGTCCTACATCGACCCGGTCCTCGCATACATCATCACCCCCTCCTTGGGTTAGAACTTCAATCCTCTCCGGCAGCGGTTGCTGGGTTGGACCCCTCGTCCCCCTTACCTCCAGGAACTCGGGGCAGGTGGCTGTTGCATGCCCCTCCACCTGGTGGAAGTCACAGTATAGTAGTGCCCTTTCTCCCCTCTTTCGGCGGGTCGGGCGATCTCTCATGTTGCCTCTTCCTCCTTAACATATTGCCAAGGCCTGTTGGGGTGAGGGCAGGAGCTGCTTAGGGGCTTGCCTCTGGAAGTTGTACCTCCCTTGGCCCCCGTAGAAGTTCTCTCCACCTGGGACGGGAGCTCTTCCTGGACCTTGGGTAGGTCTTCCCTGCTGCCTCCAGCCTGGTTCCGGACACTCCTGTCCCTGGAACCCCTGAGCTCTCTGCCTTGGGACACCTTGCTCCTTTGACTTTGTCTCTGTTAGCTTCACCAACTTCTTGACGAATGCCGGGTTGGCCGCCTCCATGGCTATCTCCTCTGCCGCCCTTTCCATCAGCTCCTCAAAGGAAAGGGGGGCCTTCCGAGTCAGCTCATCTTGAAGAATCCCTCTTTCAGCCCAACGGTGAAGGCCATCTGGAGAGCATACCCCAGCATCTCCTGGATATCCAAGATCTCTTCCTGGAACTTGTCAACGTAGTGGGCCAGTGACTTCTCGGCCCTCTGCCTTATCAGAAAGATGGACTCGGGACTCTTCTTCCTCTTCTTGGAGGTGGAGAAGCGGAGCTAGAAGCTTTGGCTCAGGTCCTCGAACCCATAGATCGACCTCAGAGGGAGTTGATGAAACCAGTCCCTTGCCTTCTCCTTCAATGTGATTGCAAAGAGGCGACACTTGAAGGCATCCGTCATCGGCCTGATGGAGACGGCATCCTCGAACCACTGCAGGTGCTGGACGGGATCATCCTTCCCGGTATAGTAAGCCATGTCTGGCTCTCTGAACCCCTCGGGAACGGGAGCTGAGATGATCAACTCGCTGAAGGGTGACCCCCTGAGGAAGGCTCTCGCGACCTCCACTCGCGCGACCTGCTCGCCTGGAGGGCTAGCACTTGATGGGCTGGGGAACAGCTCCCGGCTGGTGAGGTCTCGCTCGACCCCTTCTCCCATCCTTTCCTTCCCAGGTCGCCTACCTGGTGCACTTCCTTCTCCCCCTGCAGGGGTCATCTCGCTTGGACCCTTAGGGGTCGACTCATCGAGAGGGGGTGGAGCTAGCTCTTGGGGGGTTGGAGTGGAGCTGTCACCCCGAGGAGCCAAACTCCGCAGCATCCCCATGATGCCTTGAATGGATGCCATGAACTCCTCCCTTCCCACAAAGGGTCCTGGGTTAGGGAGCTCGCCGAGATCATCACCACCTCCCTGATCTCCGGCCATGACACTCTCCCGAGATCTTCTGTGTTGGTCACTCTCCACGCTCACCGCACCATGTGTTGAAGCCAAAAATGACCTCTTTTGAGTTCGGGGTCCCTAAAGAGGGGTGACCTCACACCTACTACACTCGGGGGAACGTCACGGGTCGAAGACTTAGAAAACTATGAACTGACCCTCGACTCTAGCGTGGAGGTCCCACCTCACACCCGGAAGACCTTTGAGGTCTCCCCCTCCCTAGCCAATGCTTGACTAGGTGCCTTGGAGGAAGAAAGCCAAGGGGATTTAAGTGGCTAAGAAGTCATGCTCTCCAAGGCACCCTCAAGGGTCTATTTATAGATTTTTCAAGTCCTGGGGGTAAAATGACCAAAATGCCCTTAGGACAAAATAAACCTCTAGCCAATAGAAAAACTCCACATCGGGGGGTAGAGAGGTAATTCCCTCCCAAGGGCATAATGGTAAAAACATGGTCCAGAGAGAGGTCCAAGGGTGGGAGGAGCCACACCCCTAATCTCCTTGGGAGCTGTCCCGCGGAGACCCTGGGAGCTGTCCCGCCGAGACCCTGGGAGCTGTCCCGCCGAGACCCTGGGAGCTGTCCCGCCGAGACCCTGGGAGCTGTCCCGCCGAGACCCTGGGAGCTGTCCCGCCGAGACCCTGGGAGCTGTCCCGCCGAGACCCTGGGAGCTGTCCTGCCGAGACCGTGGGAGCTGTCCCGCCGAGACCCTGGGAGCTGTCCCGCCGAGACCCTGGGAGCTGTCCCGCCGAGACCCTGGGAGCTGTCCTGCCGAGACCCTAGAATCTGTCCCGCCGAGACCCATGGGAGCTGTCCCAGCATGACCCTGGGAGCTGTCCCAGCGAGACCCTGGGAGCTGTCCCGCCGAGATCCCTGGGAGTTGTCCCGCCGAGATCCCTGGGAGGTGTCCCGCCGAGACCCTGGGAGCTGTCCCGCCGAGACCCTGGGAGCTGTCCCGCCGAGACCCTGGAAGCTGTCCCGCCGAGACCCCTGGGAGCTGTCCCGCCGAAGCCCTGGAAGATGTCCCGCCGAGACCCCTAGGAGCTGTCTCGCCGAGACCCTGGGAGCTGTCTCGCCGAGACCGTGGGAGCTATCCCGCCGAGACCGTGGGAGCTGTCCCGCCGAGACCCTGGGAGCTGTCCTGCCGAGACCCTGGGAGCTGTCCCGCCGAGACCTTGGGAGCTATCCCGCCGAGACCCTGGGAGCTGTCCCGCCGAGACCCTGGGAGCTGTCTCGCAGAGACCCTGGGAGCTGTCCCACCGAGACCCTTGGAGCTGTCCCGTCGAGACCCTTGGAGCTGTCCCGCCGAGACCCTGGGAGCTGTCCCGCCGAGACCCTGGGAGCTGTCCCGCCGAGACCCTGGGAGCTGTCCCGCCGAGCCCCTGGGAGCTGTCCCGCCGAGACCCTGGGAGCTGTCCCGCCGAGACCTTGGAAGCTGTCCCGCCGAGACCCCTGGGAGCTGTCCCGCGGAGACCCTGGGAGCTGTCCTGCCGAGATCCCTGGGAGCTGTCCCGCCGAGACCCTTGGAAACTTATTGTTGGGGCGAATACGGTGTTGTACAAGGCCCCCACGGGCGGCCGACGAACTTGCCGCCGATCTTGCCGGCGAGGGGGTGACCGTCGGCGATGGTCGAGGAGGGGCGGTCGGGTCGGCCGCTCCCACGGTCGCGCGCCGACGGGCGAGGAGGAGCGGCCAGTTTGGCCGCTCTCTCGGCCGCGATTGGCGGTCGAGGAGGAGCGGCCACCGCGACCGCTCCTCGTCCACGCCGGTGGCCAAGGAGGAACGGCCGTCGCGTCCGCTCTCTACTGGGGAGGAGCGGCCGGTTCGGCCCTCCCTCGACTGCGGCCGGCGGCCGAGGAAGAGCGACCGCCGCGACCGCTCGCTCGGTCGTGCGTCGGCGGCCGAGGAGGAGCGACCGGTTCGGTCTCTCTCTCGGCCACGGTAGGCTGGCGAGGAGGAGCGGCCGACGCGGCCTCTCCCTTGGCCACATGTCGGCGGCCAAGGGGACAGCCGAGGGGGCAGCCAGCGGCGGCGAGAGGAGAGGGCGGTCGGCATTCGGGGATGACACCGGCCACCCGACGCCGGTGAGGCGACGTCCGCGACGGTTCTATCGTTACGCGTGATGGGATCGGCATGCGGGGGATTGGGCACGGTGATCGCGCATACAGTCAAACCCATGATCCCACTATTTTCGGGTGGAGATCATGGGGGATGTGGTTATTTGCACTCCAATCCTTTTTAAGAGGGATCTCATCCCCATCAATTGTGATCCACCTCCAATGAAGTGGAAAACAAATGTATAAAAGTGAATGCTCGCACCTGAGGAAACTTGCTAGTACCAGAAGAAGGGTTACAGATACTTACTTTCTCTTCTGCAAGGGAGAAGAGTCAAAGAAATATAACACTCGTGAACCTGAATAAAACTCACGAATGTCTTTATATTTGCAAAAGATATCAAAAACAGGTATATGAAGAATATAATATGTGAGTACCTAAGGAAACTCGCAAACATCTGTTTTATCTCTACAAATATAACCAAACAGGTATATGAAAAATATAATACGCGAGTACCTGAAGAAAACTCACAAAGACTTATTTTTCCTTTGCACAAGATAACCAAACTAGTATATATAAAAAATATAATAAGCGAATACCTAAAAAAAATTAGCGAACACCTGTTTTATCCCTGCAAAAGATGACCAAACAAGTATATGAGAAATATATGTAAAAGAAGGATGTCAAGTACTTAAGGCTACTTGTTGATACCTGTTTATCCCCTGTACTAAAAAATGCAAGAGATAAACATTTATAAAGGAAAGGTTAGAAATATATCAAGAACACTTGTTAATATTTATTTCATCCACGCATTTTTTTCTTTAAATATATGAAATATTCATCTAGTTTATGGCGGAGATGTGAATATCTTTTCACAATTGCTTCTTTTGAGCGTTACAATAAATTTTAATGTTGGAGCAAAGATATCTCCATACAAGAAACTGAATAGCATCCACATTCATTGAATGATAAAACAACGCTTTGATATCCTCATATTTCTTCCAGAATTTTATGTGAAGTCAATCTGGTTAAACATTTTATCTTGCCAATGAAAAAAATCATTCTGCTAGAAGGAGAATTATTTTGTTGATGACACTCTGCTAATTGATTTCATGAAACCCAAAATAATATATGATATGAGAGGTATAATATTTGTTAACATGATAATCAGGAACCTGGGATATAACTCTTTGTATTTAATAATCCAGGAACTTTGAATGTGTTGGAATTTATGGTCTACATCTCTTTAGTTTGACAATATCAAATCTTGAGTTGTATTTGATCATGTCTGTGTTGGGTATAGTGTGCAGTTGTACAGGTACAAAAGAACAAAAAGATCAATCTTTGTGACCTACCGTCGAGCGGTAGCCCTACCGCAGGCGCTAGCCCAGAAGAATCTAAGAAAAGTCGTTCTATGACCTACTGCCAGACGCTAGCATCTTACCGCACCGCGGTAGTATAAAAGCGGAAAATATACTATTTTGATATTTTTCCAAATCTACTAGATAGTTGTCATCACCGCGTGAATCGACCTACCGTCGGGCGCTAGCCCTACTGCCGACGGTAGCGTATTTTTCAAGACGTATAAAAGCGCGCGTTTTTTCCTAAAGTGAACAAAAAGAATAATTTTGCATTCTAGGGTTCGGCCTTCATCTGCAGAGAGATGAACTTTCATCTCCGTTGAAGAAAAAGCCATATTTCTTCCTTCCACTCGTGATCAAAGTACTCCGGTGAACGAAATCTTCAATGACCATTCACGGCTGATCGACTATAATGAGAGCGATATTCAAGGGCATCGATCGTGCACCGTTTCTCGGAGGAGTTCTAAGTTTGAGGGAGAAATAACTCTTAAACTCTAAATTTTCTTTTGTATTTTCTTTGTTTTTATCTGATCTTAGTGTAAGGGAAACCGACCTGGGAGAGGTCGTCAGATTCTTGGAAGGAGTCTACAGGAAATCGTTCTGGGAGGACGTCTAGATCTGGGAGATCTAGTGGGGCTCTAAGACCATTCTGGGAGGAAGGTGAAGAGTCAGATCGTCGATCTTCTTGGGAAGAAGAGCGAGAGCCAACCGGCCCTGGGAGGGTTGGTATAGAAACCATAAGAAGATTGTATTCATCACCTTCGATCGTTGATGCCATGGAGATCAATTTTTGTGATTGGAAACCTCTGTTGATCTTTGATTAAAATTATAATTGTTTGTGTTTCATCTCAAATTCGTGGCTAGATGTTCCTTGGGTTTTAAATAACTTTTTACAGGGGAAGTCGTTCACTGTCGTGCGGTAGTAACCTACCTCCCCGCGGTAGCTTACCGAACGTGTTTTCCTCAGCAAAATTCCTTTTTTATTTCCGTACTAATTTAAAAACCATATCTACCCCCCCCCCCCCCCCCCCCTCTCTAAGGTTGGTCATCTGGTCCAACAAGTGGTATTAGAGTCAGGTTACTTCAAAAAGGACTAACATCCTGAAGTAAAATAGCCAACATGAATAATGCTTTCTTTGAGGATCAAGGTGTGAGTAGACCTCCATGTTTATTGGGAGTGACTACCGCCATTGGAGAACTCGTATGAAGATATTCCTAATGACACAGAGCATGAATGTATGGGTCATGGTCATAACAAAATACACTGCACCCACCATCACTATAGACGGTCAAGTTTTGGAAAAAGCGCATGATAAATGAGATGACGTTGATAAACTGAGATGCATTAATAATGTTAATGTCATGAACTCTTTATTCTGTTTGCTAAATAAAACTGAATTCAATAAGATCTATAACTGTGAAACTGCCTATGATATTTGACGCTTACTCAAATTAACTCATGAAAGTACTTCGCATATGAAAGAATCAAAGCTATTTTGACTGGAGTCTGAGTATGAACAGTTCCGGATGGAGATCAACGAGGAGGTGGATACACTCGCTTCACTAAGATCGTCAACGCCTCCAGATCTCTCGGAAAGACCTTTTTAAATGGGAACTTGATTAGGAAGATCCTGCGATTTTTGCCTCCACGATTCTACTTGAAAGTATCTAGTGTCAACCTAATCCACCTATAAAGAGGGGGGGGGGAAGGTGTCGTGCAGTCTTTTGAGGAATTAAACTAACCTGCACAAGTAAGCAAACAAAACACAGAAAACACACAAAAAATTATAGTGGTTCTCCGATTTGGGTACGTCAACTTTCCCTCTTCGACCTATCTTCCATCACGGGATGACTCAGTAACTTCTCTAAACGGATTGAAATCCAATCCTCACACTAGGAGCAACGCTCCCCCAACCACGGAAGTAACCCTTCCAACAACGGAGTCAAAAATCCACCACAACGGGTTGCACCCAACCCTTACAAATAGGAATGAAAATTCCTTTACAACAAAATTAAATGTAAATAAAAATACAAACAATGCTTTATGGAGATTCCGATGTCCTTCTTCGTTCGTTGAACCTTGCACGAAAAGTACGAAGAGTCCACAACCGGATTTCTCACTTGGAATGGATCTTGTCAAGATCGGCGGCGGCAAGCAAGTGTGGCGGCGATGCTTTGCAAATCCAAACTTCTTGACGAAGCAAGCTAGGTCTTCAAACGATCTCAGACGGATCAAACGTCTCAACCGATTCGGAAGGGAGAACAAGTCTCGTTCAACGAATCGGAAGACAAGAGATCTCGAGAGAGACACGTGAGACCGGCTGCTTGCCTCGGTGCTGTCGTCGAGCGATCAGAGACGAGCTGAGATCAGCGGTGGCGACAACCTTGCGAGCGGCGACGTGCGATCGGCGGATTCCGCGATCGGCTAGGTCACGGATGACTTCTTCTTTTCGTATTTTGGTGTGTACTGTAGGCAACGGGAATGACATCGCATTTATACCCAAAGGCAAACCCTAAAAGACCGTTTTGGGGCCCACCTCGGAAATTCTGAGTTTTGGCCGAAATGAGCAAGGCGGCCTGGACCGGTCCAGCGAGCGGCAAAATCTGCCTAAGGCAAAATCGGCGGGAGTCGTTGGTGATTCCCGTCGATGTCGGCGGGAATCACTCCCAACTCCCGTCGATTCTGCCTTGGCAGAATTTCTGACTTTGCCGGCCGGAAGTAGTCGGCGGGAGTCACTTAGTGATTCCCGTCGAAGTCGGCGGGAATCACTAACGACTCCCGTCGATTCTTACTTGGAAGAATTTTCCTCCTTCCTTCTTTTGATAGCTTGTTCTTTGACCCATCCTTACTCCTTCTTCTGCTCTTGATCTACCTTGATCCTGTACTTGAAAATAAGTACACTCCAATAGAGAGAGCACACGTGGATCAACACATTGATCTACACAACGAGAGATTACGTTGCGCAGACCCGTGCATATTGACCTACTACACTCTGACATTGGTGTGTACTTAGCATGGAATAGCTGCAAGCACAACTTGATAGAATTGTCAAATACATTGTCAATTCAACTTAGCTTGTTCAGGCTCTTCTTCAAATCAGGTCTATTGTGGATGCAATACCCAACAATCTCCCCCTATTTGAAGTAGCCTAAACCCTACAAGCTAAGGTAAATAGAACAGATGAAAATGAAAATCATAAAATGAAAATTCAGCTGAGTGTGGAATTCATTACCGTTTTTCTGAGAGCAACATAGCCTTAGTCTGAGGTGATCTCCCCCTATCTGAGAGCAACAAAGCCTTTGTGTCCTACTTAGCATTAACAGCCACCTTAGCCTTGGCCGAGAGGGTAATCTCCCCCTTTTCGGCTTCTACAAACCTGGGACTTCACTTAGAGCACAATGCTCCCCCCTCAGTTCTTGCATTCGTTCCCGATCTTGAGTTCCTAGCAGATGCTTCCCCTTGATCCAAGAGCCTTGAGCCTTTCAGTCTTCAATCTTCAAAGTTCAGCATGCCGAGTTCAGTTTTGAATAAATTGAACTTGGCCTCGTCTAGTGGCTTCGTGAAGATATCTGCAATCTGCTTATCCGTGGGGACATAGCAGAGAGATATATCTTTGTTCTCCACATGCTCCCGAATGAAGTGGTAGCGCACTTCAATATGCTTTGTTCTGCTGTGCGATACTGGATTGTTCGCAATTGCAATTGCGCTCGAGGAGTCGCAATACATGGGAACTTCTTTGAACTGCAAGTCATAATCTTCGAGTTGATTTCTGATCCATAGAAGTTGTGCGTAGAAGCTGCCTGCTGAGATGTACTCAGATTCAGTCGTAGAGGTTGCGACACAGTTCTGCTTTTTACTGCTCCACGATATAAGCCTTCTTCCGAGGAATTGGCACGTCCCGGAAGAGCTTTTCCTATCATCCCTGCTTTTTGCAAAGTCAGCATCTGAAAAGCCTATCAGCTCGACATCATTGTTTCTTGGGTACCATAAGCCAAGATTTAGTGTACCTTTAAGGTATCTAAGAATCCTCTTTGTAGCGACATAATGAGATTCCTTAGTGTTCACCTGATATCTGGCACAAACGTATGTGGAAATCATAATATCCGGTCTAATAGCAGTAAGGTAGAGCAGGGATCCAATTATGCTTCTGTACTTGGTTTCATAAAAGGTTTCCCTTTCTCATCCTTGTCCAGAGACACAGTGGATTCCATTGGAGTCCTCATAGAGGTTGCACTCTCCATTCCAAATTTCTTGAGGAGTTTATTTGTGAACTTTGTCTGAGAGATGAAAATTCCATCCTCAGACTGTTTCACTTGAAGTCCCAAGAAATACTTCAGCTCTCTCATACTGCTCATTTCAAACTTCCCTTGCATAAGTTTGGAAAACTTCTTGCACAGGTTGTTGTCCGTTGAGCCGAATATTATGTCATCGACATAGATTTGCACCAGCAAAATCTTGTCTTTGAATTCCCTAAGAAACAATGTCTTATCTATTTTTCTTCTTGAGAACTTGTTCTCAAGAAGAAAACTAGACAGTGTCTCATACCAAGCTCGAGGAGCTTGTTTTAAGCCATATAATGCTTTATTAAGAAAGTAAACATGATCAGGGAGAGTTGGATTAACAAAACCTGGGAGTTGCACGATGTATACTTCCTCTTTTAAATCTCCATTCAGGAAAGCATACTTCTGATAGACAGTGAATCCTTTGTGAGAGGCATACGTCAGGAACAACCTGATTGTCTTGAGCCTTGCAACTGGTGCAAAGGTTTGGTCGAAGTTAATCCCCTCCTCCTGTCTGTATCCTTGAGCCACTAGTCTGGCTTTGTTCTTGATGATGACACCGTGTTCATCCAGTTTGTTTCTGAAGATCCACTTAGAGCCGATCACATTCTGTTTCTTTGGTCTGGGAACTAGCGTCTAGACGTTGCATCGTTCGAATTGATGAAGTTCATCTTGCATGGCCAATATCCACGACGCATCTTTGTTCGCTCCGTCGAACTTCTTTGGCTCAACCTGTGACAGAAAACTAAGGTGCAGAATCTCGTTAATTGTACCTCTGCGAGTTCTGACACCGTCCCGAGGATCTCCTATGATCTGATCTCTTGGGTGATCCCTCACGTATCTGAGCTCTAAGATTCTGGCATCTGGAGCTCCTACAGCTTCTCGGACTCCTCCCTCTTCTGGGAGAATCTCCCCATCCTAACCGTCATCTTCTCCAGTTGGTGTTGAGGTGGAGACCTTGACGTACTTGAGAGCTTCATTTTTAGCAGTCTCATCTAGACTTAGCTGTTCAAGCCTTGCACCTGCATCTTCAAGAATTCCACTAGAAGAATTACTGTGAAGCAAGCTTCCTTCATCAAATACAATATTAATTGACTCTTCTACCACTAGGGTTTTCTTATTGAAAACCCTATATGCCTGACTATGGCTACAATAGCCCACGAAGATACCTTCGAAGCATTTTTCTCCGAATTTAGTATGTGGGTACTTCCCATTATTGAGTACATAGCATCTGCAGCCAAAAATCCTTAGATATGACATGGTCGGTTTCCTGCCTTTCAATAGCTCATAAGGCGTCTTACGATGGTTCTTGTTGATCAAGGCTCGGTTTTGTACGTGGCAAGCTATATTGACAGCCTCTGCCCAGAAGTACTCTGGAAGAGAAGCGTCATTCAACATTGTCGTACATGCTTCAATGAGCGTTCTATTCCTCCTTCCGCAACTCTGTTTTGCTGAGGAGTACGCGGGGAGGAAAACTCATGAAAGATACCATGTTCTTCACAGAATTCTGTCATAGCCCCAGACTCGAATTCTGTTCCATGGTCACTTCTGATTTTGACCACGGAGCAGTTAAGTTCGTTCTGAATCTGCTTGACAAAATTAGTGAAGATGTCAAACGTATCTGACTTTCGTTTCAAGAAGAACACCCACGTAAATCGAGAGTGATCATCAACAATCACTAGCGTATACGATTTGCCTCCTAAGCTATGAACTTGCACTGGACCGAACAAGTCCATATGCAGAAGATAAAGAAATTTGGAAGAGTCTTTGTCTGTAATGCCCTTAAAGGTAGCCCGAGTCTATTTGCCCTTCTGGCATGCATGACAAGGGTTATCTTTGATGCACTTAATAGTAGGGGCATCCCTTACTAAGTTCTTAGAAAACAACATATTAATAGTTTTGAAATTAATATGTGCTAATCTCTTGTGTTATTGTTCACAGAGAGATGCACTGTCTTTTGCTACTAGGCAAATGGGGGTAGAAGAGTCTATACTAAGAAAATCTAAGCAGAAAATATTTCTGCTCCTAATGCCAATTAATACCGTCTACGAAGAGGCACACGATATTATCAGGCACTTTTCCTTACATAACTTAACGTCATATCCTTTATCACACAACTGGCTTACACTGATCAGGTTATGGTTTAACCCTTCAACATAGGCCATGTCTGTGATAGAGAATACACCGTTGGATATCATACCATAACCCTTGGTGACTCCTCGATCTGATCCTCCAAAGATGACTTTGGGTCCATTTTCGACTGGGGAGTAATCACGCAACAGGCTTCTTGTCCTGGTCATATGCCGGGAACATCCACTGTCCAAGTACCAGATTGACGTTTTGGTGGCCTTTGGACATACCTGCAAAACAGAATTAGTTTCCCTTAGGAACCCAATCGGACTTGAGTCCTAGATTCCTTGTTAGCACACTCCCCCTCGGGTGGTTAACCCTACGAGTGGTCGGCCTCGCATTGCTAACATGAGGAGTCTCATTGTTTCTTGGATTAAACCAGCAATCCACGACAAAGTGACCAACTTTGCCACAGCACCAACAGTCAAACCTGTTGTACCGTTTCCTAGGCTCCTGCTTCACACTTGGAACAGTGGGTCCAGCCGGGGCCTTGGATCTTGAGGTGGAGGCATCATGATGACAGCAGTCACACGATTTCTTCACTTCCTGTTCCTTCTGTATAACAGGCTTGGCCTTTGGTGCCTGCTTCCTATTATGGCCGCTAGAGAAGTGGCCATAATTCTCCACTGGGATTTCCTTATAAGGTGCCTTGAAGACACTCTCACCGTAGTTGCGGGGGAAGGTCCATCCATCATACCAGCTCTTGGGCTTTTCAACCGAGGGATGGAAGAGGTGGCCATAGGTTGACTCAAAGTCATGCTCATTGCAGGGAAAGCTAGGCTTTCGGAATGAAATATGACCGAGTGGGGCCTTTCCCTTTTTTGCAGCAGAGGCCTTCTTAGTAACCTTATTTTTCCTCTGATTTTTGTTTCTCCTGGATGATTTACCAGGCACAGCCACATGCCCTAAGCCAGCCCCCTTAGCCTGAGCAGAGAGTTCATCAACCAGAGGAAGAACGGTCTTGGGCATAGAGAAGCTTTTGACAATCTTCCTCTTCCGCAAGTTGTTCTTCTAGCTTGTTAATTTCTTCCTGCTTTTGGTCAAGGAGCCTTAGAGAATCTGAGTGCTCAGAAGTCAGGTCCAGGTGTTCCTGTCGAAGAGATATCAAGCCAGTGATCTCTTCTCTTAGGGACACTCCATCAGCCTTAAGGAATTTGACTTCCTTTTTCTGAGCGCTCAACCTCTTTCATCATTCTTCAAATGTATTGAGCAGGAGCTCATACTTTTTGAGGAGTTCAGCTTCACGGGCAGATGGGCTGTCCTCGTGATCATCTTTAGGAGACTCAGAGTCAGAGTCAGAGAGGGGGTGCGATCTTTTACCTTCCCAGTAAATGGGGGACAATCTCCATCTGAGTCGGAGCGACCCATTAGCCCGAAGTAGGCTTCCTCATCATCACTGGAGTCTGATGAGTCAGATTCACTCAGTGTCTTTGGCTTCTTGGCAATGTAGCTCCTCTCCTTCTTCTTATCTCGAGAGGACTTGTGCTCTTCTCCTTTCCCCTTATCTCTCTTGCTTTGGTGGCAGTCAGCAATGGTGTGGCCTGGCTTATTGCACCCAAAGCAAATAATGTCAACAGAATGATGTTTGTTTTGTTTAGAATCATACCTGTCAAAAGAGTAATTCTTCTTCTAATGTCTGTAGGAGGAGCCATCTCCTTTTCTCTGATTCCTCATCTTGAGGAACTTCTTGAACTCTCGAGTGATGAAAGAGAATTCTTCTTCAGATAGCTCTGAGCCGGATGAGCATGGCTCAGAGTCTTCTTCCTCAGCCTTTCTCCGAGAGTGGGACGAGGTTGCACCCTTTCCTTTCCTTGAGCTATTAGCTTTCAGGGCCACCGTGTTTTCTTTGGCTGCAGCCTTATCGGCCTCCTCTTCATCTTTTCTGGTGTTCAGCTGAAGCTCTAGGACATTAGCTTCCCAAACAGAATCTGGGGATCAGTTTCTGCCAGCTTGCATAACTCTCTGATGGCGCAGATCTTAGTGTTCCATTACTTAGTCAGGGATCTAAGGAATTTGTCATTTAGTTCACCATCAGTGAACACTCTGCCATAACCCTTCAGGGCATTAACGATCTTCAGGAAGTTCTCGAATGTCACTATAATTTCTTCCTTGGGACCTTTCCTGAAGGCCTCATACTTCTGGTTCAGAAGGGATCTTCGATCATCCCTTACTTCATTTGTGCCCTCCATCAGAATGATCAGGCAGTGCCAGATATCCTTGACAGTCCTGCAATTTCTGAAATTCTGCATCATTGAATCATCGACGGTGCTCACTAAAATGTTTTGAGCTTTCTTGTCTAGGCCGGCAAGCACCATCTCATCCTTATCCATTTCAGAGAGCCTCTTGGGCACCATCTTGGTCAGATCAATGGTGGAGGCCTTAGTGGGGATATGAGGGCCCTCCTCCACTATCATGAAGAGTCGGGGATTGACTGCTTCCATGTAGAACCTGATCCTTTCCTTCCAGATGGGAAAATTCAGCTTGGTGCATACTAGAATCTTTCCTGTATACTTGAGTCCGTCCATTCCTGAGATCTTCTTTCTTCTTGACACTAGACACAGGATCTTACTCAAGGTGTTAACCTTATTGATGAGTAACCTCGCTTTGATATAACTTGAAAGTATCTAGTATCAACCTAATCCACCTATAAAGGGGGGGATAGGTGTCGTGCAGTCTTTTGGGGAATTAAACTAATCTGCACAAGTAAGAAAACAAAACACAGAAAACACACAAAGAATTATAGTGGTTCCCGGATTTGGGTACGTCCACTTTCCCCCTTCGACCTATCTCCCACCACAGGATGACTCGGTCACTTCTCCAAACGGATTGAAATCCAATCCTCACACTAGGAGCAACGCTCCCCCAACCACGGAAGGAACCCTTCCAACAACGGAGTCACAACTCCACCACAACGGGTTGCACCCAACCCTTACAAATAGGAATGAAAATTCCTTTACAACAAAATTAAATGTAAATAAAAATACAAATAATGCTTTATGGAGATTCCGATGTCCTTCTTCGTTCGTTGAAGCTTGCACGAAAAGTACGAAGAGTCCAGAATCGGATTTCTCACTTGGAATGGATCTTGTCAAGATCGACGGCGACAAGCAAGTGCGGCGGCGATGCTTTGTAAATCCAAACTTCTTGACAAAGCAAGCTAGGTCTTCGAACAATCTCAGTCGGATCAAACGTCTCAACCGATTCGGAAGGGAGAATAAGTCTCGTTCAACGAATCAGAAGACAAGAGATCTCGAGAGAGACACGTGAGACCGGCTGCTTGCCTCGGTGCTGTCGTCGAGCGATCAGAGACGAGCTGAGATCAGCGGCGATGACAACCTTGCGAGCGGCGACGTGCGATCGGTGGATTCCGCGATCGGCTAGGTCACGGCCGACTTCTTCTTTTCGTATTTTGGTGTGTACTGTATACAACGGGAATAACATCGCATTTATACCCAAAGGCAAACCCTAAAAGACCGTTGTGGGGCCCACCTCAGAAATTCCGAGTTTTGGATGAAATGAGCAAGGCGGCCTGGACCGGTCCAGCGAGCGGCGAAATTTGCCTAAGGCAAAATCGGCGGGAGTTGTTGGTGATTCCCATCGATGTCGGTGGGAATCACTCTCGACTCCCGTCGATTCTGCCTTGGCAGAATTTCTGACTTTGCCGGCCGGAAGTAGTCGGCGGGAGTCACCTAGTGATTACCGTCGAAGTCAGCAGGAATCACTAACGACTCCCGTCGATTCTTACTTGGAAGAATTTTCCTCCTTCCTTCTTTTGATAGCTTGGTCTTTGACCCATCCTTGCTCCTTCTTCTGCTCTTGATCTACCTTGACCATATACTTGAAAATAAGTACACTCCAATAGAGAGAGCATGCGTGGATCAACACACTGATCTACACAACGAGGGATTATGTTGCGCAGACCCGTATATATTGACCCACTGCACTCTGACATTGGTGTGTACTTAGCATGGAATAGCTGCAAGCATAACTTGATAGAATTGTCAAATACATTGTCAATTCAACTTAGCTTGTTCAGGCTCTTCTTCAAATCAGGTCTATTGTGGATGCAATACCCAACACTACCCTAAAGTGATGGCTATTGCTAAATCTCATAACATCAACACCCTGGAGATAAAGAGGCTCATTAGAAATCTTAAGACCCATGAGCTTGAACTGAAAATACAAGCTGAGGAGTATCCCAGGGAGCAGAAGAAGAAGACACTTGCACTGAGAGCTGCAACGAAAAAGGAGGTAGCGAAAGAGTCTGATGATGAAGAGAGCTTTTATGTATGAGAATTTAGAAGATTCATGAAGAATCCCAAAAGACAAGGGTAGTTCAAGATATTTCTAAAGAAAGGTGCTGAAGAGAAGTGGAGATGGATCAAACCATCAAAGGGGTGTGAAAGCGATGAAGAAAAGCCTACTCTTGAGTGTTTTCACTATCATAAGTCTATGCACAAGAAGAGAGACTGCCCAAAGCTATAAAATAAAGAAAAAGAGAGGCAAGGCAGAGACAAAGGAAAGAGAAAAGTGCTCAAAGCATCAACATGGGACGATGTTGGTTCTGACAACAAGCACTTCTGACTCAAGTAGTGAAGACGAGGTGAATCTGTGCCTAATGGGGGAAAGAGCATAGTGACTCCGTCAATGAACTCAGTGTTCATAGCGACACTGAGATAACTCCTCCACTTATGAAGAACTCCTTGAATTATATGAAATATTATATGATAAATTAGATGATGTGAGTAATAAAAATAGTGCTTTGAAATCTGAGAATAATCAAATGAAAAAGAAGTTGAAATGTTTGAATAATGAATTAATTAAATGTGGAAAAGAGAAGGTTGAGTGTCAAGAGTGTTCTCACTCCTTGAGCATAATAAAAGTATTTGAAGAGAGCCACTCCAAGACTTCCTCCAAACTTGAAACTCTTACCAAAGAGAGGAAGGACTTAGAAAGGATGCTTCAAACTTTTCTAGGCCACATTGAAAATGGAAAGAAATAATTCACAAACCGGTGTGATTCTTATCATAGAAAACACTACGTTAAAAGCTAAGATCCATGACCTGAACCGTGCCATCAAAAGTTTGGAATAGGCCAAAAATCTCTTAATATGTTGCTAGATTTTCAGTGTCAGGGATGTGGAAAATTCGGGCTGGGATATAAACACTTTGAGCTACCGCCCGACGGTATCCCTACTGCCGGCGATAGCTCGTCTTCAATGAACCAGACCAAAAGGCTTATGAATCATAAAGCTAATCATAATAAAACTGGAAGACTACATCCATCTTCCAGCAGGAGCCCAAGAAGACTAAGAATTGAAGAGGGAGAACGTGTGGTACTTGGACTTCAGATTTTCCAAGCACATGACGGATGATGAAGACAAGTTTCTTAGCCTTAGAGAAAAAGAAAGAAGGCATGGTGACCTTTAGGGATAATAGTAAAGGACGCATTCTTGGCATCAACACCATAGGTAATAATGTATTTTCCATTTCAAATGTATTGTTTGTTAAAGGGTTAAAGCACAATCTTATTTTAAATAGTCAACTTTGTGATAAGAGCGTGAATGCGCTATTTGAAACTTCTACTAATACATGCAAAATCATAGATGCTAAATCGAACTCTATATTGCTAACTGCACATAGAAATCATAATGTATATACAGTTAGGTTCAATGACATATCTTCTTCTGATTTGAAAAGCTTAATTACTAAAAATTAAGAATTAGAACTTTGGCGTAGGAGACTCGATCATTCCGGGAGTAAACTAATAGTCAAACTATCGTAACAAAAACTAATCTGTGGACTTCCAAAGTTAAGCTGTAGTTTGACTTCATTATTTGCTCCTTGTCAAAAGGAAAAAATTTATAAAAACTTCTTTTAAAAGCAAAAATGATATTACCACGTCTAGACCACTAGAACCAATTCACATGGATCTATTTGGTCCTCTTAGCATTTGTAGTTTAGGTGAAAAACGATATACTTTTGTGAATATCAACGATTACTCACGTTTTTATTGGATAATTTTTATTGCTAATAGATTTGATGCATACCTTGAATTTTCTAATTTGTGCCCTAGATTGCAAAATGAAATGAAATTAAAAAAAATGCATTAGGTCCAATCACGGTGGCAAATTTGAGAACCGAAATTTTATTAATTTCTGTAACAACTTAGGAATTCGGCATGAATTTTCAGTCTCATGCACTCCACAATAAAACGGTTTAGTAGAAAGAAAGAACTGAACGCTTCAAGAATTAGCATGCACAATGCTTGCCGAGTTTGGCTTGTCTCGGTATTTTTGGGCTGAACCAGTCAACACAACATGTTATGTGATAAATCGGATCATGCTTCGCCCTATTCTTAACCGCACCCCTTATGAACTATATTATGATAGAAAGTCGTCCGTGTTCTACTTTAGAGTCTTTGGTTGCCTTTGTTTTTTCTTAACACCAAGAATAACTTAGGGGAATTCGATGAGAAATCTAACCTAGTCATCTTTTTAGGATATTCCTCCATGAGTCGTGTCTATAAGGTCTATAATAAATAAACCTTGGTAGTAGAAGAATCTATTTATGTTCACTTTAATGAAACTACCCCTAAAAAGAACCAAAATTACATGTAGTTGATGATGACGTCGCATCTCTAGAAGAGGAGAGTGAGAAGAAAGATGTAGTAGTAGGAGATGACTTATGTAATATGGAAGAATATAAGTCTCCAAGTGAACTAAATTTTTCAAAGAATCATTCTAGAGAACTAGTAATTGGAGAACGTTCACATGGGGCTAGAACTCGCTCAAAAGTGCATGAATCATTTTTAAACCTATGTTTTGTATCTGAAATTGAACCTAAGAATATTTTTGAAGCATTAAATGACGAAACTTGATTTTTAGCAATGAACAAAGAACTTAATCAATTCGAGAGAAATATAGTGTGGACTTTAGTGGAGCGCCCTAGTGACCTAGTTATAGGTGTGAAGTGGAAATTAAAGTTGACGGTGAGTCTAAGATAATAAGAAATAAGGCTAGGTTGGTTGCTCAGGGATATTCTTAGATTGAAGGGGTAGATTTTGAGGAGTCTTTTACAGCTGTTGAACGACTTGAGTCCATTACGATGTTCTTAGCATTTGCTAGTTTAAAAAAGATAAAATTATATCAACTGGATGTCAAGAGTGCATTTTTAAATAGCTATATTAAAGAAGAAGTGTATGTAGAGCAATCGTCCGGATTTAAAATTAGTAATCATCCAAATAATGTGTATAAACTCATAAAAGCCTTATATGAATTAAAGCAACCTCCCTGTGCATGGTACGATAGGTTAACTATTTTTTCTTATTGAGCATGGTTTTAGAATGGGGAGTGCGGATACAACTTTATTTGTAGAACATAGTGATTCACATTTAATGATCCTGCAAATATATGTCGATGATATAATCTTTTGTGCCTCTAATGAAAAACTATGTGAAAAAATCATAAAAATGATGCAAAGTGAATTTGAAATGAGTTTGGTAGGAGAGTTGACATACTTCCTAGGTTTTCAAATTTCTCAACGAGACGATGATATTTTAATCTGTCAAACAAAATATGTAAAAGATATGAATAAAAAATTCGATTTTGAGAATATGAAACAACCGAAAACTCCTATGAGCGCATCACTAAAACCCCCATTATATCTTAGTATATATTGACCCAACATTACGTTTGCAATGTGCCTCTGTGCTAGATATCAAGCAAATCTAAAAGAATCTCAACTAAAAGTTGTTAAACACATCTTTAGGTATCTTATAGGGTCACAAAATCTTGGTCTTTGGTATCCACACACCACAAATTTCATGCTTTATGGCTATTCTGATTCAGATTATGTCAGGTGTTTACTTAATTGCAAAAGCACAAGCGGCACGTGTCACTTCTTAGGGTTTGCACTAGTTTCATGGTCGAGTAGGAAACATAATTATGTGCCCTCTCCATGGCCGAGGCCGAATACATTGATCAAGGAAGTTGTTGCGCACAAACATTTTGGATGTCACAAACGTTAGAAGACTTTGGTTTCTCTTTCAAGAATGTTGAACTTAGGTGTGACAATAAAAGTTTCATAGACTTAACAAATAATCTGGTGCACTACTCTCGATCAAAACACAAAGACGTTAGTCATCACTTTATTAGGGATCACATTAAGAAAGAAAAGTGAAAGTGAGCTTCATTGGGACTGACGATCGACTTGCCGATATCTTTACAAAACCCCTCTCCGACGCTCGTGTTTCTTTTCTTCGACTGGAATTGTGTGTTTTGGATCACTCAGCATATATAGTCATGTTGCAAGATTTTTGAAATCTGGGCAATTTTTAAAGGAACTCGAGTTTCTGCGAATTACCGCTATGTGGTAGCACTAGCGCTGGCAGTAAGCTTTCTTTTTCTAAAAGCTTATTTTGTGTTATGTTTTTTCTATTTTTTATTGTGTCTTTCAGTTCTTATGACGTGTGCATTTTCCTTCAGTGTGCTTTATAAACAAAAATCAAATAAAAATTTGAAAAATCACAAAATTCCAAAAATAATTTTTTTTTCTTTTTAGTTTTATTTGTTTAAACTTTGAATATTAAAACAAAAAAATTATAAAAGCCTAAAATAAAAAAATGGGACGATCATTCATACGACATGCATGACTAGAGCCTAAAACATACCAATTACGTGCAGTGTTTGATTTCTAGAATATGTTAATCTCTGTTCAACATTGTTTGTTTTGTCACGTTGTGTCTAATTTATTAGTATTTAACTACTGAGTGCGACAAGACAATATAATGTATGTTGATTATGCCTCTAGGTATGTGTGATGATTTAGGTAGCGTAATGACATTTCACTGTTCACACATCCCTAGAAAATATACTCTTGTAGAAATTCAAAGCTTACATGTTATAACTCGTGATATTGTGTCTAATACGGTAGGAATGGCTTGAACAATCAATTGTCACGGCGTTCATGTGTTTATATAAAATTTAGAACTGTGGGCCAACATTCTAGTGAAAAAGTCTTTTGTATACAAGTTAAAGTGTATTTATCTATGTGGGTAGATTTTGATTGATTCTGGAACCTTGAACTCTACAATAATATAGAAGTTATAGTGACAAAAAAATGAATGAAGAAAAAATGTGTAAAAAAAGTATGTTATCCAATTATGTGTCAAGGATACCCCCCAAACACTACTCATTCCTCATGATAAGTCTTTATGAGCATTGTGAGGATGAAAACCTTGGTCTAAAGAATCATTTTGATCTTATACAAAGACTATAAATTGAGTTAGTGTTCCTTGTTCTAGTCTTGGTATGAAATAGATAGAAACGTGACGTGAGTTTTCACTTCATTTCTCTTGTGTTAGTATATTGAATTATCGAGATAAAACATGTATTTATGATTATTTTTACTTGATGTTTTCTCAATGATGTTACACGTACACCTGTCATTATTCTATCTAACGCTTCCACACATAAGAATTGAACTTAAACTGCATTATCTGTCTATAACACATATATTCTAGTACAAGATTTTTATTCATGACGCTTACAATGTTGCATTGTATTAACTCTATAAATCTCCTAACATTGCATTCCAAATCGTATGCATTTAGATTCATATGTATTGTCCAAATTTCATATGCTCTGCAAAAATTTTCATGTCAACTATTATTCGTGTGTTGGGTAGGTATATATTCATGGTGCTCCACTTCTATTTTTGCCCCGATGCTTATGTTTTTTTATACATATGTGCATGTTTTCTCGCTTTGTTTTTTCTCACGGCACATTTGTTCATCCCCGACCCTTTCAATAATATCAAAAGGGGGAGATTTGAGTGTTCATGATCTAATCATATGCTAAGTCACTTAGAGGAAGATCACATGTAGGGGGAACACTCATATAGGGGGAACACACATGTAGGGGGAACACTCATATAGGGGGAACACACATGTAGGGGGAGTAGTATGTTATCCTGGTTATTAAACCTGCTATAGTTCATGCTTATTGATTGAATTATATAATACCATGCTATTATTATATATATCTCATGAATGTAATTTGATATTATCAAAATGGAGAGTTTGTTGAAACTTATGGTTTACATCCCTTTAGTTTGTCAATATCAAATCTCAAGTTGTATTTGATCATACTTGTGTTGAGTATAGTGTGTAGGTTTACATGTACAAAAGAAAAAGAAAATCAATCTCTATGACCTACCGTAAACGCTAGCCCCAAAAAATCTAAGAAAAGCAGCTCTGTGACCTACCGCCATACGTTGGCATCTTATCACGCCGCGGTAGTATAAAAGCGGAAAATATATTATTTTGATATTTTTCAAATCTGCTGGACAACTGTCATCACCGCGCGAATCAACCAACCGTTGGCGGTAGCATATTTTTCAAGATGTATAAAAGCATGTGTTTCTTTTCCTAAAGTGGATAAAAAAAATTCATTTTAGGATTCAGCCGCCATCTGCAGAGGGATGAAATTTCATCTTCGTTGAAGAAAAAGCCATATTTCTTCCTCCCGCTCGTGATAGAAGAACTCCGGCGAACGAAATCTTCAATGACCATTCGATAGGTACCACCATAATCAACATATCATTAGCTAGGTACTTTTAATTGAACTAAAGCAAAGCGGGTTAAAAAACCTAATAATGCATCACAACTATCAATAACAGTCATCATATAGAAAACTTCGGCTCCCACTACACATCTGCGAATAATTCGAGCGAGGCTACAACTATACATCTGCGAATAATTCGAGCGAGATATGGTCTTGGTGGTATTATGACCCGAGTGCATAATCAACCAATAGAGGTATATCCATGCATGTTAATGTTAAAAGTAAAGTAAAACAAAGAAGATCATAAAAAACATTTGAATAGTTATTTACGGTGAAGGATACAACAAGGGATATGGATATGAGGTTGAATGAAACCAACTACTGAGATGGTCTTCATGATGATGGATGTAGGTAGGACCTAATTTGCTGTTATATTTGTTACAAGTAATACAAAAAAGGAAAAGTTGTAGAAAACTCCGAACAAATGAGAGATGTATAAAATGCAAGAAAGAAAAACAAGTTATTCTTTATACTTTATGTACTTTTATTATTGATAAACATAATCTTTGCTTGTATCATTGACTTTGCCGGGGGGAGATTACTGACATGTTATAGAACAACATAATCTTGTAATTTCCCTTCACAAATTTGTCTACCAGCTTTCGAAGAGCCCGACGGTCCTCTGTATCATGATCAATATCCATGCGATATTTGCAGAAGATCTCTTTAAGACGTCTCTTTCCCTTTGCTCACAGAGGATGAGGACTTTAAAACTCTGACATATTTTGAATAATTGGTAGAAGCTCCTCCATATGAATATTGAACTTGACATATCTATTTGAATACCTTTCAAACTCAAGTGTTTTAGGATCAAAAGACAGGATGGGACAAGCTTCTATATATTCAAGTGTCTCATTCTGCTACGAAGGTTGTGCATGCATACTTTGAGGAGGAGAATAACATATAAGATTCGTTACTCTTGAAAGTTCTGTGATGAAGAAGGATGTTGATGACATAAGATCATCTGATGATGTTGAGTCGATTAGTTTAAAGAAGAAATAGAGTTGTGGTTCATTGCCTCGGCTTCAATAAATCTATTTGTTATCCCAATGAAATGTCAATAAAACTTGGGCTCATTTTGGTTGACTTCAAATTTAAGAGGTCTTTCTTGGAGTCTCTTGCATTACGGGAAATTTATACAAGTCTTGATCAACATTAACTACATCAAGGATTTCCCTATGAAATCTGTTTACGACGAGAGCAAGAGTTTCTCTATCCT
The DNA here is from genome assembly GCA_039513925.1 of Platanthera zijinensis. Classification (NCBI taxonomy): domain Eukaryota; kingdom Viridiplantae; phylum Streptophyta; class Magnoliopsida; order Asparagales; family Orchidaceae; genus Platanthera; species Platanthera zijinensis. The sequence goes on from CM077082.1 coordinate 47,997,763, forward strand.
CTGCTTGATTTGAAAGAGAGCTGTTGGGCCTCTCTTTTGCTTCTTTAAGGTAGCAAACCTTAGGAGAAACTCTCTTCGAAGATCCAAAATAAGTGAGTGATTAAGATGGCAACCCGTAAAACCAATACATAGCTTGGACATCAAACGACAAGATGAGAATCTGGCAAATGATTGGTAGCTGCATTATTTAGGCTCGCAACGAGCCTGCTCTAAAGCTTCCCAAGTTGATGCATTATTAAGGCTCGAAGAGACATTGGTAGCTGCCACACCATTAAACTGAGAATTAACTTGTCCTTCGAGGCCTGAGGTGAGTGATTTGGCTTATGGGGGGTTAGCGTCGCAGCGTTGGACAAGCATTTTTGGATCATTGGAAGGTATTCAAGAACATTTGATGAAAAATTCATGAAAACAAGAATTACTGAAAGAGAAAAACTATGATATCTTCCAAACAGAGTTGAATTTGGGAAATTTGAGAGTGTTAAACAAACTTAAATAGGAAAATTTCATCTACCATTGAATAGATCTTTTCGAGCTCTTTTTGAAGAGCTTTTTTGAACTAAAACGGACTCCTAAATTAAAAGTTATGACCATTTTAAGATTATGCGTATTTTAGGCTGAATTCCGCATCTTCATCACAATTGATTTTCATCAGCAACTCAAGATCCACACTCACCGCACCAAAATATTGGCACAAAAATGTCGATACACCCTCTATGCACACTACCACGAGTTGGGTCGGATGGCAGAAGGAAAGAGTCTTGATGTCCGAACTGAAGGAAGGTGGTCATGAGTAGTCTGTTAATTTGGGTCACAGATGAAGAGGTTTGCGGCTAGAAGTCAAAACTAGGCAAGAGAGTTTTCCCAGGTCGCCTAAATGAGGTCGTGCGGTCTACGAGAAGATATCATCCTGGTCGCTCAAGTCGCACGGTCTCAAGAAACTTAATCGCAGACTTGCCCTACGACTTCTTCCCATGATAAACATTATTAATGGGAGGATTTAGACCCTTATTTCTAGGAAACGGGGGTTGACTAGATGGGCAGCCTCAGGAATCTCGGGCAGCCCCATAAGGGGAGGTTACTACAGTTAATAAAGGCCTAACTGTTGTTAGAACTTCTAATCGCGCGACTAGCACATCTAACCGCGTGGCTAGTAGCTGGGGTCGCCTGGCGAGAACTTCTAACCACGCGGCTAGCATGTTTAACCGCGTAGATAGTTGTTGGGGTCGCCTGGAGAGAAGGGCCTTGTGGTTACCAAGGAAAGGGAAACACACAGGCAACATACTTCAAACTGTGTGACTAGAACATCTAACAGCATGACTAGCCCTATAGTTATGGAGACTTCTAAAAGGTTGATCCTGAGCTCTCTCGAGGGGAGGACCTCGCGGTCATCGTGGTTACGAAAAAAGATAACCACAGGGGAACTTGAACCGAGCACCTTAGAGTGGATTGCCAATTTCTGGGTAAGCGCTCTTCAAGCTTTTTAGTTCCTTGGGCAGAGTTCTCCATGAATGACTCCCGCATAACAACCTTAGTGTCTTGGGCTGAGAGTTCTTGGTGAACTTCTCCCTCAATGGTATCATCCTTTTCACTTCTAGCAATCACCCTATACATCTTCATGGGTATTGTGGTATCCAGGTCTTCTTGGGTCACAGTCCCAGACCTTGCTTACTTAGTTTCTTCAGGTCCCCCCATCAACATGACTAGGGTAGTTGGCTAAACTCGACACAACTTCATTTTTCTTTTCTTCTTTCTTCTTTTTGGAGCTCACTCCTTAACTCTTCTCAAATTTGGGGAAAGGTTTCTCCAACCTTTCTATTGACCTTTAGTCAATCTTCATAAGGTAATGCAGATGAATCCTAAGTGACTCATCAAGAGTGTCACCCAATGTTGGAACCAAAAACTAGCCCCAACGAGAGTTCGGGCCCTGGGGTGTAGCTAACACCTACTTAGCTCAAACTCAGACCCTTGACCAGTTGCTGAGAACTAAAAAACTTACCATGGTCTATAGCACGGAGGTCCCTCCACTAACCAAGAAGATCTCAGAGCGCTTCCCCTCCTTAGAGCTAAGTGTTGAGCTAAGGATACCTCAGAAAGCGCTACAAGACTTCTGAAAATGAGAAATCTTGCCTTTTGAGGTACCCTGTGGGTCTATTTATAAATTCCAAACAACTAGTCTGCCAACAGAGTAGCTCCGCTATTTAAAAGGGCTATATGCAGCCCAAAGTAGTCTGCCAACAGCCAAACTCCGTCGTTCTGAGCAGCTAAATGCAGACCTCCAAGGGTATCCAGGTAAATTTACCTATGGACCACACTAGGCAGGAGGCTTCCCTCCTTCCTAGGCGGAAGCCCTCCCTCCTACTTTGCTTAACTGATTCTTTACACTCGATGCCTTTGGTCGAGAAGCGTTGAGTTGAAAGCCTCACTCAATTCCTTAAGCCGAAAAACATCGAGAGCATTGAGTGGAAAAGCCTCACTCAACTCCTTATGCCAAGAAGCATCGATAGCGTTGAGTGGAAGAGCCTCACTCAATGCCTTAAGCTGAAAAAGCACCGAGAGCATTGAGTGGAAGAGCCTCAGTCAACGCCTTAAGCCGAAAAGCGTCGAAAGCATTGAGTGGAAAAGCCTCACTCAACTCCTTATGCCGAGAAGTATCGAGCGTTGAGTGGAAGAGCCTCACTCAGCGCCTTAAGCTAAAAAGCATCGAGAGTGTTGAGTGGAAGAGCCTCACTCAACGCATTATGCTGAGAAGCGTCGAGAGCGTTGAGTGGAAGAGCCTCACTCAACGCCTTAAGCCATAAAGTGTCAAGAGCATTGAGTGGAGGATCCTCACTCAACGCCTTAGGTCTTGGGAGTTCTACACACCCCAGGGACCTTTCGCTTACCTAGGCGCGAGCCTTTCCTCCTAGCCTAGTGAAAGGCTCTCGAACCATCTCCCCTAGGTGAAAACCCACTCATCGAATATGGGGTTGTACACAATCCCCGCTCTTTGCGAGAGTCTCACACTCGGAAAGAAAAGTCCAAACCCTATTATTCGGTGAGTGCATGCTGACCTGTAAGAGAATATTTTGCGGATCATACCTCAACCCTATAAATATATGTCAGGGCCTATCTCCAAGACTTCATTCTTTCTACTGCAGCTTATCGCCTGACCTCTCGCATTGCCTCAAAGATGTATGCCAAATGAGCCATGAAACCACTCTCGCAAGAAGTACAAGATAATCTCGTCGCCGCTCAAGTGAGAGCTTGCACCGACTGTACTGGGTTTGCCCCCTGGCTCTCGGTAAAAAGGCCTACGGATTTGGCCTACTGGTGGAAAAAATCCAAGTCGGTTCAGCGAGACCACTCTAGGAATGAGCCGGCCTCGCTGACCCCAATGCCTGATCGTGAGGAGCCTGCTCTTCAGCCAGAGGTTCTTTTCTTTCCCCATCTTTTGGCTCTAACCTCCAAAGCAAGCTTGCGGTATTGATAGATTGATTTTTTCGTAGGAGATGGTTCCGAAAGGCGATGTTGATGCCCCTCCGGCGAATGCCAAGTCAACTCGGCTTCCTGATAAGAGTTAACAGCTTGTCTCGGAGGCTGCCCCTTCGGTTGCCCAGGCAAAGCCCACGAATGCTCCCGGGAACCTTCTCACCTGGCTTTCGCTTTCGCTTTTAATGGTTTGTTTTTTCCTTCACTTTTATAGCCTCTCGCAGTGTCCAATTCTGAGACCCTAGATGTCGTCAGCCCGAGGTCTAGGACACCTGCTGCCAAGGACCCTAACGATCTCGTGGCCGGCCATCCCCTCTCGCCCAAGAGAACTACCGATGAGTCCCCTGCTCTCGCGTCGGACTCCCGCCCACTCGGTGGGGAGGGCACTCCCCTCTCACCTCCGGCTAAGACCCATCTATTGTAGCAGATCGCCTTCCCTCCGGGTCGGGGAAAGACACACCGCCCACTCCTCTGGAATCCATTTGAAGGGCGGCCCGAATCTTCTCACCAACCATTAGGTAAACATTGCCCATTCTTGCACCTTGATTGTTTTTTCTCCCCCCGAAATTGGCCCTGACACAGTCCTCTCATCAGATTATCAGGAGCATGTGGAAGGTCCTGACACAGAAGAGGAGTTGATCTCGCCGCCGCCTTCCCCGAGCGAGATGCTAAGCTTCCTTGAGGCCTCCGAAAATGCCGAGAAGCAGAGGGAGAGGATAGCGGAAGTCCTGTAAAAGCTTATATGGATGCGGCAAGAGGACTCCTTGCAGGAAACTACCCTCCTGACGCGGATTGAGCGGCTCCTGAGCGTGATCGAGCGGTACTATACTCATATTCTTGACGAGACAGTCCGTTTAAGAGGCGGGAGCGAGGAGACTTCTCCCGGGAGGCACATCGCGTGGGCCCGGGACCTTCTGCGCCTAGTCCACCAGGAGCTCACTGTTGTAACAGCTTATCATTACCCGCGATTTCCCCTGAGGACAGGGAGGCAAGGTCGGGGTCACTGGCAGTGGGAACAATACTAAGTCCTAAGGGTTCTCGCCGCTTCTTCCCCCATAGTAATGTGTCGAGACATCAGAATGTGTGTAGACACTATAGATAGTAATGTGTCGAGACATCAGAATGTGTGTCGACACTGCATAAATGCAAAGTGTCGAGACACTAAAATAAGTGTCGAGACATAAGGGTGTCGAGACCCTAAGGTATGTGTCGAGAGACATAATCCTTGTATCGACTTAAGTCGACACATCTCGACAGACATAATCCTTGTGTCGATACTAGGTATTCACCCAAATATTTAGAACAATATAAATGTAGTGCGCCCTTTCGACTTCAGAGAAGATTTGACTATAAAAAGGGTGTGAGAGTAGAAGTCGACTACGCTTTTTTGATCTCTTGAACTTTTGCTCCCTGAGTGTCGAGACCTAGAATTCCTTTAGTCGACACATCTCTTTCTCAATTTCTCTCAAGTCCAATGGTTACCAAGAACGACGACAACATCTTTGAAGAGTATGAGCTTGTGTGAAATGGTTTCAACTCAGCGCAAGTAAAAATTAGGACAATTATTGACCTAATTACTGAAGCTGGAATAGAATATCTACTTTTAGAACCAACAAACATCTGGAAACGAGAAGTTTCAGAGTTCGTCTCTAATGCTAAACTAGATTCAAACTCAAAAAAGATCAAGTCTAAGGTAAATAGAGCAAATGTGAAAATCACAACTAGGAAATTGGCTAAGGTTTTTCAAATACCAAGAATCGATCAAGAAGATGAAATAGACACCACCAGGACTGCTGAAGCATTGGTGTGGTGTGGATTGGCTCCAACCACTAAGATTGGAAGTACCTTAAACAGGAAGGGTATGAGTTCCCATGGCAAATTCCTGTCTGAAATAATTGGGAAGGTGTTGCTGTGTAAGACTAGGGAACATGACAGAATTTCTGCTTTAATGTTTGAACTGATGACAAAAGTTATATTCAAAGTCAAGACAAACTGGAGCAAGATTGTTTTTGACAGAATAGCAGAGAGTATTAAGAAGCCCAATATGGGAAGAATTATAAGTCTCTACCTAGTGCAAGTCATTCCTGACAGTCTTAATCTTAACCTTGGATCAAAGATAAACAACATAAAGAGAATGGATATGAGGATACTGGCAAGGTGGGATAGAATCCTATCCAAAGAAACACCTGCAGTTGACAAGAAGGAGAAAAAGAAGAAGGTTGTAGTTGTGGAAAAAGATTCTTCCAATAACTCTGAAGAACAAGACAATTCTACCTCTGAAAAACAGGATGAAACAATGGCTGAGATATCTCCAAGGCCCTCACTTGGAACAGGTGATCAGGTGCAGGGGGAGACAATCCTAGATAAGGATCCAATTGAGGGGGAGAACCTCAATGATCTGCCAGAAATAGAAATGGACATTTTAGATACAATAATAATGGAAGTTGTACTAGAGCTGGAACAAACAAAGGTTCCTGAAAAAGAAATGCCTGAAAGAGAGATCGAAGATACATTCTCCAAGGCCACTGAAGAGACAATTATTCTGGATACTGATTTGGATGTCCAGGGGGAGATAACTGCTACTCCAGAGGACCTTGTTCCTAATACTGAAGTTCTGCAAGAAGAGACACGCTTGGAAAACATCAATGAAGAAGGTGCAATGGTTGAGGGGGAGTCTGCAGATCAGCCCCCATCTACTGAAATAGCTAAAGAGCCATCATCTATTGAGGTGGTTAGTTATTTTGAATCAGAAGAGGAAGAAGCCTCTCAACTAAAGAAGAGAAAAACAATTGAACTCAAAAAGAGGAGCAAAAGCTACAAGAAAACTATTCAGTCTGGCACAACTCTTGCTCTTGCTGTGGATTTAAGTTCAATTATAGTTCAACTGCAAATTATGTTAGATCAACAAAGAACTCAACTTGAGAAGTATGTGTATTAAAACAACAAGAAGTTGCAGTTTCAACTGGCTCAAGACATTAAATCTATTAGATTTTAAGTAAATCTACTGAAAAAAGATATGACAGATTTCTTTGAAAGGGGAGCAAATGTTGTAGTATATATTGCAAAACAGCAAGTAGAATCACAGAAAGTGGAAAATGACATAGCTATAAAACAAGGCTATGTCATGGAAAATCAAACAAGAATGAATGAAAAAATGATAATTATGCATGATACTACTTTGGAAGAAATAAAGAAATAAACTACTGATCTAGAAATCAATATAACTTCTGCCATAAAGGACATGGAAACTCAGCTAAAAACTCATTCAGCCTCATTGATTAAGGATATCAAGGCTTCTGACAAGGATTTGGATGACTATTTACTGAAAGTCAAGAATTCTTTAACCTCGGGAATCCGTTATCTAGATGGTCAAGTATGATTTCACAAAAATGATTTGAGGGATCATATGGAAAGAGAAGTCATAAAGGGGGAGAGGGTGATGATAAAGGCTAGTTTTGAGCATGCCATTTGGCTCTCAAATAGCATCAGAGATACTTTAGGCCATCCTCCCCTATGGTATAATGGAGACCAAACTACTGAGTCTGGCTGCCAACCAGCTCATTTTTAGGCCATTCAACCAGATGTCTAATTCATGTACAGACCAGCTCATTTTGAGGACATCAAAACTGTTGTCCAATCCATGTATAGTACTCCAGGTCAAATTTAAAATATAGTATGTGAGGAGGTTGAAATGTCTGATTTCGCTATGTTAAAAGAAAAAGAAGCTCAAATGTCAAAGAAAAGGTTCAGGGAACAGGCTGAAGCTAGGCCAGACTTTGAACAATGGAGCCCAACTTCCAGATCAATTATACTTACAGCATGGAAAACAGTCAATACTAACTCATAGGGGAAAATGGTATACAGAGCAAGAGTGGGCTAAGCACTTAAAGCAAGAAGAGGTCGTCTATAAATTCAGAAATGATTTGAAGGCAGGGAAGATCCCAGCTAATTCTGTTGAGCCCAACAAATACTTTCCCAAGCCATATCATTATTTTGAAAGGCACATGCTTAAGGAGGAAAAGATCTCTAAAGCCAAGAATGATATAGGAAAAAAGATAGTTGATGACAATATGCATGAAGTTAAAGCCAAGATACAATCTGGAAAAGGGATTATCATCAGAGAGCTAGATCTTTCCTAGAATTTTATTTTTGAACATTTGTAATTTTGTTTTTCTTTTAAGAGTTTTGTAACAAACTGAAAAGTGTAAACTGATAACAAATTGGAATGAAAAGTCGGTTTGAACTTGGTTATATTTGTGTGTTCATTCCTATGTTCTTTATATTTTTGTACAACACTTTTACTATATATCTTTATCATCATATTTTGGTATCATGGTGTATATCATTGAATTGGGGTTATGACTTCTCCAAATAGGGGGAGATTGTTTGGTACATTGGGAATTATGTACCTGATTTGGAGAAGCCCTTTCAACTCAATAATATACACAAATTTGTATTTGATGTATGTTAAGTTTACTTGTGCAGTTTCTTTGTTGAAGAAAAATAAACTAAGTACAAAAGTGTCGAGACACTAGACAAGTGTTGACACCTTTGTAAAAGCAGTGCTGAGTCAAAGAATCAAGTTGTGTCGATACTTAGGACTAGTGTCGACACCCTTATTTAAGTGTTGTCGTGATAGGAAGCAAGTTGTGTCGACAATTAGGACTAGTGTCGACACATTTTACTCAAGTTATGTCGAGAATGGAAGCAAGCTGTGTCGACACTCAGGACTAGTGTCGACATATTTTACACAAGTTATGTCGAGACTAGAAGCAAGCTGTGTCGACACTCAGGACTAGTGTCGACATATTTTACACAAGTTATGTCGAGACTGGAAGCAAGCTGTGTCGACACTCAGAGCTAGTATTGACACATTTTACACAAGTTATGTCGAGACTGGAAACCAGCTGTGTCGACACTCAGGACTAGTGTTGACATATTTGATACAAGTTATGTTGAGACAAGAAACTAGCAGTATTGACGCACTTGATTGTTGTCGACATCCCTATAAGAGAAGTGTCGACACCCAGGACTGGTGTCGACAGAATCTAAGTGCATAAGTGTCAACTCCTTTATGTAGAAGCTCTTAGACAGAAATTCTTCTAAGTTCTGAATTCAAAGCCTGAAGTTCTGACAACTGTCAGATGTTAATGGTTTAACCGGGGCAGTCAGTCACTCTTGCCAAAGCCAATATAAGGAGACCAACACAAAAGAAACAGAGTGATAATGATCATTATTCTCATCTAAGTCTATTAGAACATTTAATAGAATTCTGATGGTGGAGAGGAGGCAGATCGTGGATCAACTTCAATTTTCTTCAGCCAAGTTCGACCCTACCTTCTCCTTCAAGAAGCTTTGAAAAAGCTAAGAAGGGTTGGACTTATTTCTTCATAGCCAAGATTAAGGGAGAAGTTTTCACATCAAGATATGATCAAGAAGAAGTCACAAGTCTCTTTCTTTTTGGGTGATACTTCAAAACTCAAATTCTTTCTATTATATCAATTTTTTGTAAGATCTATCAGTAGATCTGAGTTATAGGAGATTAATTTCTCTGAGTTGTAAGCCTAAATTATAAAGGCTGAGGTAGGGCTGTATGCCTGAGGTAGGAGAAGGGGTTATTTCTCTGAGCTGTAAGAACTGGAATGTTCTGAGGTTGTAGAGCAAGGTTTTGCCTGAGGAGTAGGAGTGGAGGATCACTCTAAGGTAGGGTTCTTAAATAGGAACCTGAGTTGTAAGATCTTGAGGATTTGAGGTAGGACATTGTTTTGTCTGAGTTATAGGAGCCAGTTGGGCTCTAAGGTGTAAGATCTGTGGATCTGAGGAAAATAAAGAAGAAGTTTGGTTGAATCTGGCTCATTGCTAGATAGGCGAAGGGGGAAAGTGGATGTTGTAACGCCCAAAATTTCTTGAGGCATGAGATGCTTCCCTGGGGGTTACCGCCCGGTGGTAGCGAGTTACCGCACGGCGATAACTCCAAGGTTTGTGTTCGTCGGGCGAAGAAAATGTCGAGCTCTTGAGAAAGACATTACTGCATAGCGGTAATGAATACCGCATGGCGGTAGCTCAGATCTCTCAAAGCTCTCAGCGCCTCAGTTCTTGCTAGCACAGGGCGGTAGTTTTAACGCCGACAATAGTTGTGGCGATTTATTTGTCAAAGCTCTCGGGAAATTATCGCGCAGCGTTAGCCTTACCGCGGAGCGGTAGTATAACAGTAATGTTGTGTCCGCGTGTCAATGCCCGATTCGAGTTTAGGGGCGGTGGCGTCCTCAAGAAGCTAAATGATTAAGGTACCACACGTTGGTAACTTCCTACCGCACGGCGGTAACTTTTGTAAACTGAATTCTTGTACAAATCTTGTTCGTCCACTGGTTTTACTTAAAGATCTGATGGCTGGAGCATTCCTTTGCAGGTATATGGTCGGGAGTTAGGTTTTCCCAACTAATTTCTTCATTGGCTTTCTCTGTCTAAGTACTAGAGAGAAGGGAGAGTGAAGAAGGAAAATATACCGCAACCATTGGAGTTCCGAAGCTCTGATTTGTAAGCCGAGTCCAGATCTGTAGAGGCAAGAACGTTGCGGTCGTGCTCATTCGTCTAGATCTTTGGCATGGCACCGAAGAAATCGCAAAGGGTAATGATTCTCTACTTGGACATATGAAGTCCTCTTCCTTTTTGCATAGGAAACCCTCTCCCGTAAGTGTGCGGTGAGCGTGAGGTATTCCTTCGGATAGATATGGATTATCCCGGTAGTTTTTCATATAGAGTTCGGAATCGTAGTACGGACATAGGCATGGTGTGTGAAGCCCATCCGGATAAGTTGGTCCGGATTGGTGATGTTTTTATTATGCATGAATTACCGGAGAAGTCTCCGTGTTGTATGTTTTTCGGGTTTCTACGCGGTAGATTGCAGCAGGGAACTTTGGGGACTAACTACACGGAGCCTCCGAAAAACTTGGCAGAAACGCATTTCTGCCAGGTACCGCGCCGCGATAGTGTTACCGCCAGCGGTAGCTCTGTGAGAGAGTTGTTGTGGGGCCTGTCTCGCAGAGACCTGGGGGTCAGTATGTGGGGCTGAGAGCTCTGGGAGCCCAGCTTGGTGGCCTGAGAGCCAAACTTGTGCATAACCGGGTTATGTATTATTGTATGATCGATTCTTCGGGAATCGGGGAGGCTGACCTGCGTTGATGACTTAAATTGACATGATGATGTGAGCAACGGGTTGAGCTGAACCGTACCCACTCTATGTGATTTGGTTAAAGAGACCTAATGTGTGTGGCACTTACCAGGGGTGTAAAGGGCGAGTCTTAGGCTTCGGCCGGAAAGACTGAAATGCTCACATTGTTTGCCGTCCTAGGGCGGTGGTGAAGCCTCAGAATGGACCGGATTCACCGAGAATGTTCCCTGAGAGCATGGGGTGTGTGGTCGTGCGTGCCCATGCCTGTGGTGAAGTGTACTTTAATTGTATTTTCTATAACATGGTTGGATATACTAAAGAAATGCAGGGAAGGAGCACCGCCGCCCCGAATAAGGGGTGGGGTCGTTATAATTTGGTAAGCTTTACCTGACCGTTGCACTATTTTGCCACCATGCGGTGGAATGTTCTTATGCAGGAACTGGTGAGCCCAATGGCAAGTAGCGGGCTAAAGCCCTTGTTGTTGTGTTGGCCCTTGAAGGCCAAAGCAAAGTGTTTTCTTTATTATTGTCATGTGTGACCGGCCTACGTGCTGAAGTATGTAAAACACTTACTGTTTAAGCAAACTATTGTAAGGCCTTAAGGCCAATACTTTTGTGTATGTTCTTTCATTCCTATTGTGGTTGTAGTGGACATTCATGTATTGTTTATGGGTTCTTATAACTATCTTAAAAATCTTCCGCTAGAATGCTTTGATTTAGGATTCGAATTTCTATATTAGTATTTTGGTATTAATGCGTAACTCCACTAACTGTCCGTGATATATGACGTGGGGTCCCGGTCGGACCTTTTGTTATATCCCATGTGACGGATGGGGGAGTTATAATTTGGTATCAGACTACGGTTTCGGTCGTGCTTATTTGAATTCGTGGATGAATTCTTTTAAGGGGTGGTGAGCACATGTATGTGTGTTATCGTTATAACATGAAAAGAACCCATGAATGTCCACTTAGGAATGAAAATACACATGTTTGAGGAATCTGCGTATTCCTATGATTGCTTTTTGCAATTTTGTTTGGTCACTTAATGGTGTGTTGTACGACTATAGGTGACCAAGAGTGGCGTAGGGTAGTCAGAATGCCCGCTTTCTGAGGAAAGTAGTGCACACAATGACGTGCCTGCAACCCCTCCTTCGACGAAAACAATAAGACTTGTGGCTAAGGCGGTGTTTGTGATGCTAAACGCCCAACTAGGAAGGCAAGTGCAGCATCCTGCCCCTACAGGGGAGCAGGTACCGCTTCGAGCAGCGGAACCTAGAATGGTGGAACAAGTGGTGGTAGAACCTTTAGTATCAAGAAGAGCAACAGAGAAGCAACTCAAGCATGTAATGAGCTTCAATCCTCCTATGTTTTGGGGGATTGGAACCCCATCCCAGGCCGAAGATTGGCTCTCTCGGGTGAAGAGAGTCTTGAAGGCCACTGAAATGGAGGAATGACAGAAGACCACCATAGCCACTTTCCTGCTCGATGGGGAGGCGAGATTGTGGTGGGAAGAGTTGGAGCTGCATCACTTGGTTGGAAGGAAAATCACTGATGTCTCGATGGAGGAATTCTCGAGGTTATTCGTGACAAGATACTTTCCCTCGGTACAGAGGATTGATATGGAAAATCAGTTCCAGAGACTGACGCAGAGAGCTAGTAGCGAGGATGAGTATCTCCATGAGTTTACGCAGTTAGGTCGTTGTGCTGACTCTACATTTGCCGATGAGGAGCGTAAGACCAACCGGTTCTACGAGGGTCTGCGTGATAACCTGAGGCTACTACTTTCTGGGCCTATGACGCAAGGCTTCCTAACCCTGGTCAATACGGCCCGATCATTGGAAAAAGATCTGAAGAGAGACCAAGGGAATAAGGACTCGAGTGCGAAGAAGACAGAGTTCAAAGTGCTGAACTCCTCAAAGTCTGGGTTCTGTAAGTAGAACAAGAAGGCTATGACTTCAGGTCCAGCCCCTTCTTTGGGTGTGTCTGGGGCAATTATAGGCCGATACCAGGGCACTTGTTATAACTGTGGAAAGCCGGGACATTTTGCCCGAGACTATTGGAGCGGACGTCCGAAGCCTAAGAAGAAGCCTGGAGTAACTTACGCGGAGAAGGGGAAGGCGCTGGAGTCAACCGCATCCCACTATGCTCAAGGACAGCCTAGAGTGTGCAACCTAGGTCAACAGGAGGCCATAAAACAGGCTGACGTGGTGACAGGTATGACTTTAATTAAGAGTAGTTTAGCTTTATATACTTGTTGCCTTATACGTGTAAGCTTATGACTGGTTGTGCTAGGCTTTGTATTGATCCTTGATTGTCCGGCAAGAGCACTGTTCGATACGGGAGCTTCGTATTCCTTTTTGTCCGAAGAATTTGTATCGTGCATCGGAGTACCTTCTTCGATGGCAAGAGACAGATTGGATGTGATGCTGCCTAAAGGGTGCTCAATACGTACGAATAGAGTTTGTTGTGTGAAGGTACAATTGGGAGTCAAGAGTTTGACTTGCGTCGCTACTTTCGATAGTGGAGTTTGATGTGATCCTTGGTATGGACTGGCTTTCAGAGCAGTGTGCGTACATTGATTACAACCGTAAGGTGGTCAGATTGGGACTGGATACAGATCGTGAGACGACATTCTCAGGCAAGAAGGGGTCAAGCAAGACTTTGATGTCTGCTCTTCAGGTGATTAAGGCAGTTCGTAGTGGTGCAGAGCTATTTTTCACTTTAGTGGAGGCTTCGAAGCCCAAGCCTGGTTTGGACAGCATCCCAGTTGTATTTGAGTTTCCTAAAATATTCCCTGAAGATCTCCCTGGAGCTCCATCTCAGCGAGAGATCGACTTCACCATTGAGCTAGTGTCAAGTGTCAAACCTGTGTCACGCTCTTTGTACCGGTTAGCGCCTAAGGAGATGGCGGAATTGAAAGTACAGCTTTAAGAGCTATTGGAACATGGTTATGTGCGTCCGAGTTCATCGCCTTGGAGCACGCCGGTCCTCTTTGTTAAGAAGAAGGACAGAAGCTTACGACTATGTATTGATTACCGGGAGTTGAACAAGCTAATGGAGAAGAATAAGTATCCAATCCCAAGGATTGATGATCTATTCGACCAACTGGTTGGGTGAACTGTGTACTCAAAGTTGGATCTGAAATCCGGATACTATCAGCTGCGGATAAGGGAAAGTGACATTCCCAAGACGGCTTTCAGCACACGTTATGGGCATTATGAGTTCACTGTCATGTCATTTGAGCTGACGAATGTACCATCCGTGTTTATGGATTTGATGAATAGGATATTCAAAGAATACTTGGACTAGTTCGTGATAGTTTTTATCGACGATATACTAGTGTACTCGTAGTGCGAGGATGATCATTTCAAGCATCTACACATGGTATTGGAGATCACGAGGAAGAACTAATGGCATGACAAGTTCTCCAAATATGAATTTTGGTTGTCATCGGTAGCATTCCTTGGTCACGTAGTTAGCGGTGAAGGAATTGCGGTGGATCCAACAAAGATAGTTGCGATACGCGAGTGGCCTATGTTGTCTACCGTGGCGGATGTCCGGAGTTTTTTGGGACTGTCAGCTATTACAGGCGCTTTATGGAGAACTTCTCGCGGATAGCATTGCCCCTCACTACTCTGACAAGGAAGGACCAGAAGTTTGTTTAGTCGTCGGAGTGCGCACAAGCTTTCGAAGATCTAAAGTGTCGTCTGACCACGACGCATGTCTTAGGTTCGCTATGTGGTTCGGAGGGCTATGAGATTTACAGTGATGCCTCTAGGAGTGGGTTAGGCTGTATTCTACTCCAGCACAGGAAGGTGATAGCCTATGGATCGCGTTAGTTGAAGGTGCACGAGAGGAATTGCCCGATCCATGATTTGGAGTTGGCGGGCGTGGTATTCGCTCTCAAGCTTTGGAGGCATTATCTGTATGGGATAAAAGTCGATATTTATTTAAACCACAAGAGCCTGAAGTATCTGATAGATCAGAAGGACCTGAACATGCGTCAGCGAAGGTGGATGGATTTCCTCGGGGACTACACCTTTAAGATTCATTATATTCCCGGGAAGGGGGATGTTGTGGCAGATGCGCTGAGTCATAGGACTCCTACACGGGACAACTGGTTGCAGTTGCATGACTAGCGGCTCATTCGTGATCTGGAGGCTTTGGAGATCTCTTGTGTTGGCAAGGGATCTAGTGCAAACGCATGCTTGAGTTGGACGGAGGTTCAATACGACCTCGCATACAGGATTCGACAGGCCTTGGAGTTGGACGTAAGCTTGAAACGTCACTTGGCAGAGTACGTGGATGCATCGAATGACCAGTTCTCTGTTGTTGATGGCCTGCTATGGAATGATGGTCGATTGTGCATCCCTAATGTTGGGAAGTTTCGAGAAGAATTGATGTACGAGGCGCATTTACCAAGTACTCAATTCACCCTGAGAGCACAAAGATGTTCAAAGACATGAAGAGACTGTTCTGGTGGCCAGGTATGAAAAAAGACATATCGATATACGTGGCGAAGTGTCAGACTTGTGCCTTGGTAAAGGCCGAATGCCAGAAGCCTAGTGGATTTTTGAAGTCCTTGCCAATACCTGAGTGGAAATTTGATGACATCTCTATGGATTTCGTGCACGGTTTGCCGAGATCGCACAAAGGTAATGATGTCATTTGAGTTATTGTTGATCGTTTAACAAAGGTGTCACACTTTATACCCAATAGGAAGAATGATTTAGTGGAGAAGCTAGCGAAGCTTTATGTGGACAGCATAGTCGGTTTGCATGGCGTACCCCGGAGCATTGTTAGTGACCGAGATGGTCGGTTCACGTCGAATGACTGGAGGTTCATTCATCAGTTGTTGAGTACCAAGTTGCATTTCAGCACGACCTTTCACCCACAGACAGGCGGTCAAACTGAAAGGGTGAACAGGACAATGGAAGATATGCTTCGTATGTATGCATTGGATTTTGGGAAAAGGTGGGAGGACCATCTTTACATGATTGAATTCGCTTACAACAACACCTACCAAGTCAGTATTAAGATGACGCCTTTTGAGGCTTTATATGGGTGGAGGTGTCTGTTGGAACCCCTGTTTTGATTTGGTCTAGGTTCACTTCTTAGGTTTTGTTGACCAATGATGTATAGTTAGGGTCACTGTTTTTCATTCTAGGTTTTAGGACAGTCCCCAAGTGTCAAACTTCATGGACCTGCCTGATGTGGACTTCAAATTCAAGACTTGGGAGATTTTCAGTTGTTTGGAAATTAGTTTGACATTCGTCGAACTCAGCTCGACGATCTTAGAGCTCAGGTCGACGATATTCATCAGAAAGGTATATTCTTTGGTCGATGTTTTCTCCCAGACAGGTTCTCAGCTCGACTAATTCTGTTTGTTCAAGTTCTGTGGTCGACGATCCTTGAGTGTAGAATAGATTCACTGGTCGACATTCTTGGAGCGAAGAATCAGTTGTTTATATTCAGTGTTTGCTTCGCAGAGCTCTGGTCGACGAACAGGATTTCTCAGGTCGACGTTCTCTGAGTGCAGGTCGGCAAAATCTATTCTCTGGTCGACGAATTCTGTAAGCTATCTGTTCCTTGTTCTTTCCTTATATGTTCCCTCTTTATTATTATTTTAAGTCATAAATTCCCTGAGTAAACAATGCTTATATTCCCTATGAATATCATCATTCCTGGAAGCATTGATTATGATATTCATCAGAGGATTTATTTGACATATTTCTCGGGACAGTTGAGGAAACGAATAATGATAGATATGCTAGCTGTTTTTCTTCCCAGTTTTTCAGCAAGGCATTAATTGCAGTTATTCAAATTTTTAAGGAAGATTGGTTGTCGAAGAGAATATAGAGAGAATATTTTTCAAAAGTGATAGAGACTGAGAACAGGAATACATTCTTTCAGAGCAGAAAAATCGCAGAGAGATACTCTTAGCAAGAGCAGAAAATTCACAGCAGCTCTCAATCTTCATCTCTCACTTTGCTCTCAAGAAGATAGAAGAAGAAGAACACAAACTGATCAAGAATCTTCTTCATATTCTCTTTCCAGGAATTTGCTGAGAAAATAAAGATCCATCTGTCTAAAGTTCATGGATCTATTTTACACATGCTGAAGACCAACACACTCATGAACAAAGCTTCTCAATCCTGAATAACTCTACATCTCAGGGGGAGCTTTGACAAGATCTAGAATCCACACAAAGTCTTCTCAAATTGTTTTTGAGGAAAGAGAATACTAACATCACTTTCTTTCCCACCCCACTGTATAGGGTTTTAACTCCCTTCAAAAGTTAGCCTAGCTCACAGGTCACCTTCCAAAAGACTTGAGTTTGGTTTTTGGGCACCTGATCAAAAGCTCAAATGGTTGCAATATCTCCCTGCAAATAGATATTATGGTGGAAGTCACCTGATAAAAACCTGTAGTGAATTCCTACCAGGGTGGTAGAAGAGTGGATGTACCCAGTTGGGGAACCACTATAATATTCTTATGTTGTCTGTGTGTTTGCTATTTTCTTTTTGTCTTGTGTTGTGGTAGTTTAGTGTAGTTTTTCTTTGCTCCTGATAATATCCCTTAGCTATTACTATATCACTTATTTAATCACTTAACTTTATATTTGTAAAAAGTTACAAAGGAAATTTTTAAACTCTATTCACCCCCCCCCCCCCCCGCTAGAGTTAATCAGAGCTTACTCTCCCTTTTCTTTCAATTGGCATCAGAGGCAGGTTAGTCATTTTTATTTAAACAGGCTAACACCTGGACTAACCAAGATCCTAATATAATCTCTGATTAAATCTTGTTCCTTTCATATTTTATATCATGGTACTAAACAAAAATTATGTTAGCACCAGACCTCCAGTTTGCAACTTAACCAAGTTTGCCATCTGGAAGGCAAGAATAAAACTCTATATGAACTCTATTGATGAAGACATATTCAATTCAATTTTGACAGGACCACCAACTCCAGTGGCCTCCACTCCATCTACTTCAATAAATCTGAGTGTTGTTCCACCTCAAGATTGGACAGATGCACAGAGGAAAGCTAAGATTGCAGATGCTAAAGCCATGAACATCCTAGCTTAGACTATGTCTAATGATATATTTCAAAAGATAGTTGAGTGTACTTCAGCCAAAGCCATCTGGGATTCTCTAAATCAGATGGTGGCTGGATCTGCAGATGAGAGAAAGGATAGGAGATCAAATCTCATCTCACAATATGAGAACTTCAAGAAGGATGAAGCTGAGTCAGTGAGTGATATGTACAAAAAGCTTAGCTCAATCATCAATGAGCTAAAGACCTTGTACAAGGACATCACTCTGACAGAAGTCAATGATAAAATCCTCATGTGTTTCTCTAGCTCATGGGACTCAATAATCTGGCCAATCAGAGAAGCCAGAAGCATGACAGAAATCTCTACTGAATCACTTCTTGGAAAGCTCAAATCCTATGAGCAACTAATGAAGACCAGAGAAGTAGCAGCTGAACAGAAGACTCCAACACCTATTAGGAAGGAGCACAACATTGCATTCAAGGCTGCTGAAGAGTCTAAAGGGACTCCAGTCAATGAAGAGTTGATGAGCCTCTTTGCCAAAAGATTCTTCAAGATGGCAAAGAAGGACTTCAGAAGAAAGTCATCAAGGCAAGATGACAAGCCAAGGTATGACAAGACTTCATCTAAAGAAATTATTTGTTTTGGTTGCAGGAAGCCTAGACACTTCATCTCAGAATGTCCAGAAACTCAGAAGAAGGACAGGAGAAGAGAAAAGGATTCCAAAAGAACACATCACAACAAACCCTCCTCCAGCAAACACAAGAGGAAGGAGAAAGGGTTTGTTGCAGAAACCTGGAGTGATACTGAGGAAGAGTCATCATCCTCCAGCTCTAGTGATGATGAAGAAGAAGTGAAGGTAAATGAGGTTTGTCTAATGGTAATAGATGATTCCAGCTGTCAGCCAGAGGCTGAAGCTTCAGAAGATGAAGAAACTCTATCTATAGAGGACCAGGTAATAATATCCTATGATTTTGACTCAGAAGAATTTAAAACTGAATTTAAAAATCTGTGCTTAGGTCTAATAGGCTCTGAGAAGGAAATCAAACTTCTCAGAGAAAGAATAACTGAACAAGATAAGTACATTGCTAAAAATACTAAACTAACAGATGAACTTACCTCAGTAAATGAACAAATTACTTTCTTAAAAACTGAATTAAGCAAAGCCAAGAAATTAGAAAAATCGCTTAATGGTAGAATCTTACAACTGTTAGACATAACTAGTACTCTAAATGCTAGGACAAATAACAGTAAACTAGGACTAGGTGCATCATCTGGTGAACCACCTATAATCCAGAAAAATAACTTATCTAAACCTGTAAATTTCATTTCAGATAAGAGTAAGAAGAATATTGAACAAGTAGACAAAGTAAATGAAGTCTTAAAACAAATGGAACTCAAACAAAAATCTAAGAACAAGAAGAAAAATAACTGCAACTATATTCAATAGATTTTGTCGAACTCAGATCGATGAAATGTGTACAGTTCATCGACCTCAGAACGACGAACTCCGAACGCCAACTACAATAATAGTTATTCTTCGATCCACAATCGACGAAACCAGTATGGTTCGTCGACTAGAGATCGACGATATTAGTGCCCTGAGAATGAATACCTTCATTCTTCAAGCAGAGATTGAAGATCTTATCCCAATTCTTCGACCTCAGGTCGACGAACTTACCAGAGTTCATCGATCCCCGATCAATCTTACAGAAACTTCAACTCTAACAGAAACTCTAATAATAACCTTAACCAACCTAGGGAAAATATCAATCCATTCACCCAATGGATAATTCCTCCCAATAGATTTCACCCCTTAGGTTATAAAAGCCAACCTGAATATTCTTACATTTCCAGCTTTTCTTATGAAAAGATACAAGGACCCAAGGTGACCTGGGTCAAGAACATCTAACTTATTTCCTTGCAGGTGAAGAACTATACTATCACTCAGAATAAATGGTATCTAGATAGTGGGTGCTCAAAGAACATGACTGGATGCAAGGACAACCTAATAAATTTCAAGGCAAAGCTGGGTCCAAGAGTGATCTTTGGAGATTCCAGCTTTAGATAAACTGAAGGCTATGGAGACTTCAATAGTGGAGCTGTCACTTTCAGAAAAGTGGCATATGTAAATGGTCTCAAACATAACCTAATATACATAAGTCAGTTATGTGATGCAGGTTATCAGGTTTGCTTTAATAATTCCAAATGTATTATTTCTTCAAATAACCAAACTGTTTTAACAGGTTATAGACAAGGGAATATATACCTAGTGAACTTTAACTCTGCTAGTTCAGAACTATGCTTATTCAATCAAGTTAGTAATAATAATATTCTATGACATAAGAGACTAGGTCATGTTAACCTTAGAAACATCTCTAAGCTATCTAGGGATAACCTTGTCATAGGATTGCCTTCTGGCCCCTACAAGAAAGAAAGCTTATGCAAGGCTTGTCAAGAAGGCAAGCAAACTAAAAATAGCTTTAAGTCAATTAATAAGAGTGACTTACCTAAGATTCTGTACTTGCTACATATGGATCTTTTTGAACTCATTGATGTAAAAAGCTTAGGAGGGAAGTCTTACACTAGTTATTGTAGATGACTTCTCTAGATTCTCTTAGGTGTTCTTCTTGAGAAACAAGTTAGATAACTTTAAAGTCCTTATAGACTTTCTTAAGAGCATAATGATTGAGTATTTTACTCCAGTTGCATTGATCAAAAGTGATCATGGTGCTGAGTTTGAATCTCTTCACATGCAAAGATTCTATGAGGAGGAAGGTATCAAGCATGGTTTCTCTGCTCCTAGAACTCCTCAACAAAATGGGGTAGCAGAAAGGAAAAACAGAACCCTCATTGAATCTGTAGGAACATTGCTTGTAGATGCACACATGCCCCTATCCTTTTGAGCAGAGGCTATGAGCACAATAAACTATGTGCTGAATAGGAGTTTAATACACAAACTTAAGGGTAAGACCCCCTATGAATTACTCAAAGAGAAGAAACCTAAAATTTATTACTTTAGAATCTTTGGGTGTAGATGTTTCATTCATAACAATAATAAGAAACACATTAGAACATTTGGCTACAGAGGGAATTTTTCTTGGATATTCCAAAGATAGCAAGGCTTATAAGATATTCAATAAATCATCTTTAAAAATGGAAGAATATATACACATTTCTTTTGATGAAGATAACATGTATTTTAAGGAGAAGGATTCTTCTACCACAGATTTATTGCAGGTACCTCACTTGTGAGAAATTGGGTGAGTAAAACCTTACACAAAAGGTCATATCACATCCTCCTCCATAAGGTGATGAAGATAGTGAAGAAGAAATTTTGGAAGTGGTTGAACCTCCTCCAACAACAGACATTATTCCACAAGAGGAATTAATTCCAAATGTTGTTGCAGAACCAACTCCACTCACTGACCTTGTCACACTAAGGGATCACCCTAGATCTCAAGTGATTGGGGACATGTCAGTAGGTGTACAGACAAGACATCAACTCAACCAAGATGTGATGCATGACTGTTTCCTCTATCAAGTTAAGCCTCAATCCATAAATGATGTAGAGCAAGATCCCCACTGGATTATTGCAATGTAAGAGGAGCTCAATCAATTTGATAAATACAGAGTTTGGGACTTGGTTCCAAGGCCCAAAGGCTATCCAGTAATTAGAACCAAGTGGGTATTCAGAAACAAACTTGATGCCCAAGGTGTAATTGTGAGAAATAAGGCTAGGCTTGTTGCTCAAGGTTATAGGCAAGAGGAAGGCATTGACTATGATCAAACATTTGCTCCTGTTATAAGGCTAGAAGCAATCAGGATTTTTCTTGCTTATATTGCTTTTAAGAAGTATAAAGTCTACTAGATGGATGTCAAGAGTGCTTTCTTGAATGGAGAACTAAAGGAAGAAGTTTATGTTGAATAACCCCCAGGTTTTATCTCTTCTACTCATCCCTCATATGTTTTTAAATTGTATAAAGCTCTCTATGGTTTAAAACAAGCTCCAAGAGCTTGGAATGAAACCTTAGCTAGCTTCCTTTTAGAACATAAGTTCTCTAGAGGCATGGTAGATAGGACCCTTTTTATTAAGATGCATAATGATAAAATTTTAGTAGTACAAATATATGTAGATGACATCATATTTGGCTCTACTGATCCCAAACTATGCAAGAGATTCTCTGATCTAATGTATTCAAAGTTTGAGATGAGTAGCATGGGAGAGCTATCATACTTCCTTGGCCTACAAGTGAAGCAATCCCCTGATGGCATATTCATATCCCAATCTAAATATGCAAATGAGCTTATTAAGAAATTTGGGATGGATTATGCCTCCTCTATGAAAACTCCCATGGCTGCCAATGTTGTGATTGACTCTGATGAACATGGAAAACCAGTTGATCAGACCAAGTATAGGGCTATTGTTGGATCCCTACTTTATCTCACAATAAGTAGACCAAACATCATGTTTGCTACATGTCTTTGTGCTAGGTTCCAAGTGAGCCCTAAGGAATCTCATCTTATTTTCATTAAAAGAATTTTGAGATATATAAAAGATTGTCATAATCTAGGACTCTAGTATCTAACAGAGTCAGCATTTGAGCTTATTGGATTTTCTGATACTGACTATGCTGGATGTAGAGTGAACAGGAAAAGCACATCAGGAACATGTCAGTTCCTTGGTGATAGGCTTGTGTCCTGGTTTTGCAAGAAGCAAACATCTATGTCCACATCAACTGCTGAGGCTGAATACATAGCAGCTGACAGCTGCTGTTCATAGATCTTGTGGATACAAAACCAACTCCAGGATTATGGGTTCAATCTAAATAATTCAACCATATTTTATGATAGTACCAGTGTAATTTCTATTGCACATAATCCAGTGCATCATAGTTGGACAAAGCATATAGATATAAGACATCATTTCATAAGAGACTGTATGGACAAACAGAAAATTAATCTTGAATTTATCTCCACTGATTTGCAAAGGCAGATATTTTCACCAAGCCCTTGGATGAATCTAAACATTTGTTCTTTCTGAATCAGTTAGTAATGATAGATGGAAAGGCTTAATTTTAAATCTATCCTTAGGGTAAACGATCTGGAAACAATTCGTCGACCAGAGATCGACGATTTACAAACTTATCGTTGGGAGTTCGTCGACCGGAGATCGACGAAATTTCTGTGTGAAGTCAGTTTCGTCGACCTGAGATCGACGATCCTGTTTCAAGAAATATTTCTAAGGATGACAAAATATCTCGATATCTTCAGTCTGAGATCGACGAATTTATCTCTTCATGAAATTTTTTGTCGACCTGAGATCGAAGAATTTTTCTTTTTCGCAGGACGGAGCTTGACGTTTCATATTCTGAAAAACCTTATAACTAGGTTTTCTTCGAGCTCCATCCCGCGCTTTCAGTTCCCTTGCACTTGATCTCTCTCTTTCTCTATTGCAGGTGATCATGACGATTCCAGCAAGCGCTCTCGCAGCAATGAAATTTGACATGGGTTTTGACATCGACTTCGAGTCTTTCCAACACTCAGATCAAATCTTCCATGATATTCTGAAGTTGTTTGAAGATTTATAGCTAAAGAATCTGATGACTACCAGGATGAGATTGCAGCGACTGAGATCCGAGAATGGGTTTTCACTAAATCGACTCCAGATGCTGATACGCTGATTGGAACAATATTGGGTAATGTTGTTTCACTTACCCCTGTTGTTTTAACTAAAATTTTTGGTTTATTGAATGGAGAAGAGGACTTAGAAATCGATTCTGCTGAGTTTGATGAAATGTTGAATCGAATGGGTTATTCTGGTGACAACCCTAACAAATTGTTGAAGAAACATCTATCTGCAGATTATAAGTTTTTGGCATATGTTGTAGGAAAAGTTCTATTGGGCAAGCACACCGCCCACGATTACATAACTAGACAAAAATTCCTTGTGATGTGTGCAGTGGCAAAGAATAAGGCCGTGAACTGGGCCAAAATTATGTTTGAATTGATTAAGAAGAAAAACACAAAGAAGGAAGTGTGTTTTGGAAGGATTTTGGGAATTTTTCTTCAGGCCAAGGCTGCTGAATCACTGGTCTCCCCTACCATATTCATAAATGCCTCCAAGAGGATTACCTGTGCCTTATTTAGCAGGTGGGAGAGAAACATTCCTAAACCATCCAGGGCTTCCTCTTCCAGACCTTCTGAGGGTACAAGGGCTGATCCAGCCACTCTCCACCCTGCTGAGGATATTTCCATTCCCCCCTCCACCTCCTCTTATTCAAACTAACTCAACAACCCTCCAGCTTTCTTCCACATCCCAAGAACATCAACCTACACCTCCTGTTTCTCCAATTCATATTTCCTCACCAGCTCTTTCTCCAGACCATCAACCTTCACCACATTAATCTCTTCAACATCAACCTTTACCTGTTCAATCTCCAATACATGCTACAACACCAGAGCATGCTACTCTTCCTCTATCTTCTCTTCCATCACATCTTACTAACATCCCCCTTCTCAATTTTACATCTTTACCGTCATTCAATCTGTTATCATCACCCATTCATACCCCATCTTCACTAGATGAGCAAATGCCAGACTCCACATCCTTCCATCCATCATCATCCAACCTCAACCCATCTATCTCTATTCAAACCCCAGCTGAATTCATGAACATAGTTTCACCCTCCATTTCATCCATTCTGTAATCCATCACACCTCTCCTACAACAACTCATAGTAGAGGCTATTTCACCTCTTTCTTCTTCTATTTTATCTCTTGCTGCTCAAAATTCTTGCCTTCCTTATCCCTCCTTCTTCAGTCAGGGGCCTGGCTCCAGTGCTTACTAAACCCAGGCAGGGGGAGATACTCCATGAAGAAGTAGCTCCAGCAGCAGCAGTAACAGCAACAGAGATAGGTTTTATTGATACTGAGATACCAGATGCAGATCTCACAGAATTTTTGGACACTGATTCTGATATAGTTGATTTAGTTCCTTCTTTGGATATTCCTTCTGAAGACTGTTCCATTTCTCCAGCAATTGAACTGAAGTCAATTCTAGATTCTTTTGATCTCTTATATAGAAACATTTTTTTATTTGTTTCTCCCAAGTATTGTACAGATATTATTTGCTATACAGCTCCAGTTAGTACAGAAACTCTCCAGGCCATTCAGGCAATCTTTGTTACTAACATAGTTATGGAGCCTATTGGCCCAACTTATGTTATGGATGATAGTCCTATACCAAATCTAGATGATTTAATTGCACAGGATATTGCACTAGAGTTTGAACAAATGCAAAAAGATCCTGAGATAAATGATTTTCTTCTGACTGATAAAGACACAGATGATTCACAGATGTTTTCAAAGATTGTTGTCCCTCCTCAAGCTATTCTACCTCCACCTCCTCCTCAAGAAGACAAGCAAATTTCACAGGAAACAATAGAAGAAATAGATGCTTTATATGGCAATCCACAAAGTTCTTCTGAAGATGACTCAGTTGATGATTCTGAATCTGACAATGCCAAGAGATCCAAATCAAAGAACAGGAAAGCTCCAGCAAAGGCTGCTCCCAAGCCCAATCCTGATAATGATGTTCCATATTACATTCTACATAATATTCCTCTCACTCCAAAAACTCCTCAGTGGATGAAGCTGTCTAGAAATCAAGCTAAAGCACAGAAGAAGAAGAAGAAGAAGTCTGGATCGTCTCTAGTGAAGAAATTCAGGAAAGATCCACCTTCTCCTCCTCCTCCAGCTGTTGGTGCAACTAGAAATGTTAGCCAGAGATCCTCATCAGTTACTAAAACCTATCAGAGGTAAGGCAGACCCCTTCAATCTTCTTGAAGCAGATATCCCCAACAACAACATCATCACTCTTCCAAAAGCCTTGCTCCTCCTCCTGCCAAGCATCCAAGCCCTCCCAGAACCTCTTCATCTCCTAAAAGAGACAATAGTCCTGAAAGCCCTCCTATTAAAGCCTATGATCCTGAAATGGATCCTAATACAAAGATGGCTAGGTTAAATGAGTTGGTTGCTTTATCTCAGATCAGGAAAGCAAGAGAGGAAGGTAAGGATACTTCCCAATTCTCTACTATGTCTTCCTACAGGAAGAAAGAGCTTAAGAAATATCAGGTGGGGAAGCTTTTCAATGCAGATGAATACATGCATCTCCATCCTGAAGCTGTTGTTCCAAGGGCATTTGCTTAAAAGACTCTTGGTGATGCAGACATGAAGATGACTGTTAGAGAAGCAATTGATCCTAACAGGACAATCATTTTTGCAAAATCTTCTTCCCCTCCCAAAGACTCTTAATTTTTTCTCTACTGTTTGTTTTCTTTTTTGAACAATATCTTTACCATAGCTTTAATCTTTTGCTGATAGCTTTTTCATTCTATCAGCTCTATATTTTCTGATATGCTTTTGTTTCTTTTTGTTTTGAAGTAACCTCACCCAAATATAGGGAGATTGTTGGAACCCCTATTCTGATTTGGTCTAGGTTCACTTCTTAGGTTTTGTTGACCCATGATGTATAGTTAGGGTCACTGTTTTTCATTCTATGTTTTAGGCCAGTCCCCAAGTGTCAAACTTCATGGACCTGCCTGATGTGGACTTCAGATTCAAGACTAGAAGATTTTTAGTTGTCTGGAAATTAGTTCAACGTTCGTCGAACTCAGCTCGACGATCTTAGAGCTCAGGTCAACGATATTCATCAGAAGGGTATATTCTGTGGTCGATGTTTTCTCCCAAACAGGTTCTCAGCTTGACTAATTCTGTTTGTTTAAGTTCTGTGGTCGACGATCCTTGAGTGTAGAACAGATTCACTGGTCGAAATTCTTGGAGCGCAGAATTAGTTGTTTATATTTAGTGTTTGCTTCGCAGAGCTCAGGTCGACGAAAAGGATTTCTCAGGTCAACGTTCTCTGAGTGCAGGTCGACGAAATCTGTTCTCTGGTCGACGAATTATGTAAGATGTCTGTTCCTTGTTCTTTCCTTATCTGTTCCCTCTTTATTATTATTTTAAGTCATAAATTCCCTGAGTAATCAATGTTTATATTCCCTATGAATATAGCCGTTCCTGGCAGCATTGATTATGGTATTCAATAGAGGATTTATTTGACATATTTCTCGGGACAGTTGAGGAAACGAATAATGACAGATATGCTGGCCGTTTTCCTTCCCAGTTTTCCAACAAGACATTAATTGCAGTTATTCAAATTTCTAAGGAAGATTGGTTGTCGAAGAGAATACAGAGAGACTATTTTTCAAAAGAGACAGAGACTGAGAATAGGAATACATTCTTTTAGAGCAGAAAAATCGCAGAGAGATATTCTTAGCAAGAGCAGAAAATTCACAGCAGCTCTCAATCTTCATCTCTCACTTTTCTCTCAAGAAGATAGAAGAAGAACACAAACTGATTAAGAGTCTTTTTCATCTTCTCTTTCTAGGAATTTGCTGAGAAAATAAAGATCCATCTGTCTAAAGTTCCTGGATCTGTTTTACACAAGCTGAAGACCTACACACTCCTGAACAAAGCTTATCAATCCTGAACAACTCTACATCTCAGGGGGAGCTTTGACAAGATCTGGAATCCACACAAAGTCTTATCAAATTGTTTTTGAGAAAAAAGAAGACTAACATCACTTTCTTTCTCACCCCACTGTACATGGTTTTAACTCCCTTCAAAAGTTAGCCTGGTTCACAAGTCACCTTCCAAAATACTTGAGTTTGGTTTTTGGGGACCTGATCAAAAGCTCAAAGGGTTGGTATATCTCCCTGCAAATAGATATTATGGTGGCAGTCACCTGATCAAAACCTGTAGTGAATTCCTACCAAGGTGGTAGAAAAGTGGATGTACCTAGTTGGGGAACCACTATAATATTCTTGTATTGTTTGTGTGTTTGTTGTTTTCTTTTTGTCTTGTGTTGTGGTATTTTAGTGTAGTTTTTCTTTGCTCCTGATAACATCCCTTAGCTATTACTATATCACTTATTTTATCACTTAACTTTATATTTGTAAAAAGTTACAAAGGAAATTTTTAAACTCTATTCACCCCCTAGAGTTAATCATAACTTACTCTCCCTTTTCTTTCAGTGTCGTACACCTTTTGCTTGGGTAGAAACGGGAGAAACGAAATTGTACAAGCGGAGGGAAGTTGAAGATTCTACTTCAACGATATAGTTGATTCGGGAATGGCTACTGATTGCTCAAGATAGATAGGCCAAGTACTACAATGCCAAGCATCAGAATGTGAAGTTTGCGGTGGGCGACCGGGTATACCTCAAGATAAAGTCGTTTAAAGGCATATCAAGGATTCAATGCTTAAAGAAGCTTAGTCTGAGGTACGTTGGGCCTTTTGAGATCTTGGAGCGGGTTGGTGAAGCCGTCTATCAGTTGGCTCTCTCGGTGATGTTGAACGGATTGCATGATGTGCTCCACATCTCGGTGCTGCGGAAGGCTATTCAAGAGCCTACTCAAGTGGTTGCTGCAAATCAAGTGCCGGTTGATAGTGTATTGACAACGAAAGTCAAGCCCATTCAGATTGAGGACGTAGAAGTCAAATAGCTGCGGAATAAGTCCATTTAAATGGTCAAGGTTCTTTGGGACAACTGTGGCCGAGAAGAGTTGTCTTGGGAGCCCGAGCAATCTATGAGGGAGGAATTCCCTGAGCTTTTTCTATAAGGTAATCAATTGTACTATTTGTTTTCTTATATCCCTGTAACGTCAATTTCGGGACGAAATTTCTTTAAGTGGGGGAGATTTGTAACGCCCCAAATTTCTTGAGGCATGATATGATTCCCAGGGGGTTACTGCTCAGCGGTAGCGAGTTACCGCGCGGCGGTAACTCCAGGGTTTGCGTTCGTCCGGCAGAGAAAATGTTGAGCTCTCGAGAAAGTCGTTACCACGTAACGGTAATTACTACCGCGTGGCGATAGCTCGGAACTCTCAACGCTCTCAGTGCCTCAGTTCTTGCTAACGCGCGGCGGTAGTTTTAACACCGGCGATAGCTGTGGCGATTTATTTGGCAAAGATCTAAGGAAATTACCTCGCAGCGTTAGCCTTATCGCAGAGCGGTAGCATAGCAGTTACGACACATCCGTGTGTCAATGCACGATTCGAGTTTAGGGGCGATGGCGTCCTCAAGAAGCTAAATGATTAAGGTACCGCGCGACGGTAACTTCCTACCGCGCGGAGGTAACTCTCATAAACTGAATTCTTGGACGAATCTTGTCCGTCCACTGGTTTTACTTAGAGATCCGATGGCTGGTGCGTGCCTCTGCGGGTATATGGTCGGGAGTTAGGTTTTCCCAACTCATTTCTTCATTGGCTTTCTCTGTCTAAGTACTAGAGAGAAGGGACAGTGAAGAAGGAGGAAGAAGGAAGAGATCCCGCCGCCTTTGGAGTTCCGAAGCTCCGATTCGCAAGCCGAGTCCGGATCTATGGAGGCCAGAGCATTGCGGTCGTGCTCATCCATCTAGATCTTTGGCATGGCACCGAAGAAATCGCAAAGGGTAACGATTCTCTACTTGGACATGTGAAGTCCTTTTCCTTTTTGCATAGGAAACCCTCTCCCGCGAGTGTGCGGTGAGAGTGAGGTATTCCTTCGGGTATATATGAATTATCCCCGTAGTTTTGCATATAGAGTTCAGAATCGTAGTACGGACATAAGCATGGTGTGTGAAGCCCATCCGAACAAGTTGGTCTAGATTGGTGATGTTTTCATTATGCATGAATTACCGGAGAAGACTCCATGCTGT
The DNA here is from genome assembly GCA_039513925.1 of Platanthera zijinensis. NCBI lineage: Eukaryota > Viridiplantae > Streptophyta > Magnoliopsida > Asparagales > Orchidaceae > Platanthera > Platanthera zijinensis. Next base: position 48,027,214 of record CM077082.1, read on the forward strand.
ATTTTTTCGGGTTTCTACGCGGTAGATTGCAGCAGGGAACTTTGGGGACTAACCCCAAGGAGCACCCGGAAAACTAGACAGAAATACATTTTTGCCAGGTACCGCGCCGCGGTAGTGTTACTGCTGGCGGTAGCTCTATGAGAGAGCTATTGTGGGGTCTGTCTCGTGGAGACCTGGGGGCCAGTATGTGAGGCTGAGAGCTCTGGGAGCCCAGCTTGGTGGCCTGAGAGCCGACCTTGTGCATAACCGGGTTATGTATTATTGTATGATCGATTCTTCGGGAATCGGGGAAGCTGAACCGTGTCGATGACTTAAATTGACATGACGATGTGAGCAATGGGTTGAACTGAACTGTACCCGCTCTATGTGGTTCGGTTAAAGAGACCTAATGTACTCGACACTTACCGGGGGCGTAGAGGGCAAGTCTTAGGCTTCGATCGGAAAGACTGAAATACTCACGGTGTTTGCCGTCCTGGGGGCGGTGGTGAAGCCTCGGAATGGACCGGATTCACCGAGAATGTGCCCTGAGAGCACGGGGTATGTGGTTGTGCGTGCCCACGCATGTGGTGAAGTGTACTTTAATTGTACTTTCTATACCATGGTTGGATATACTAAAGAAATGCAGGGAAGGAGCACTGCTGCCCCGAATAAGGGGTAGGGTCGTTATAATTTGGTTAGCTTTAGCTGACCATTGCTCTGTTTGCCACCGTGCGGTGGAATGTTCTTATGTAGGAACTGATGAGCCAAGTGGCAAGTAGAGGGTTGAAGCCTTTATTGCTGTGCTGGCCCTTGAAGGCCAAAGCGAAGTGTTTTCTTTACTATTGTCATGTGTGGCCGGCCTGCGTGCCGAAGTATGTAAAACACTTACTGTTTAAGCAAACTATTATAAGGCCTTAAGGCCAAGACTTTTGTGTACGTTCTTTCATTCCTATTGTGGCTGTAGTGGACATTCATGTGTTGTTTATGGGTTCTTATAACTGTCTTAAAAAGCTTCCGCTAGAATGCTCTGAGTTAGGATTCGAATTTTTTATGTTAGTATTTTGGTATTAATACATAACTCCACTAACTGTCCGTGGTATATGACGTGGGGCCCCGGCCGGACCTTCTGTTATATCCCATGTTACAGATGTGGGTGTTACAGATGTAACCATAAATTAAGGAACCACTATAAAACTACTATGTGATGTGCTGTGATTTGTGCTGTGATTGTTAAAATTAGATTTGTGTTGTGATTGTTAAGCTTAGATTTGTACTGTATTTAGTAGATCAACAGAGTTCTTGAATATTGTGGCTGTGTTAATAAATACACTAAGAAATTCCTGTGACTTTAAGTAGCGAAGATTTTAATTGGACCTATTCACCCCCCCCTCTAGGTAACTCTCTATCCTAAACAAACATTTTACAGATCTCCTCTTCTACCACGCATCGCGCCAGAAGCCCTGACAACTTCCTCTGATGCAACCCCCCTGCATGTATCAAGTAGTGAGCCGACTTGTGCCTAAAGCCTTTCGCATCTTTGGTCCCCTCGGGGAGTTTACAAGTAGTCAGGAAAACTACAAAGGGATCAATCCATGAGGGCCTCTGATCCACTTCTATCAACTCCCCCTCCTCGATCGTCGGGCAGAACAGCTCAGTCAAAGTTCCTCCACCTCGGGGTCCGAACTTAGCCAACCGATCGGCTGCTACACTCTCCTCCCTTGGGACATGTTGGATTGAAAATGTCTGGAACCCGCCGACGATCACCCTTATCTTGGACAAGTACTTCATGAGGGTAGGCTCCCTATCCTCATACTCACCCCTGATTTGTGACGCCACCACCAACGAGTCTGTGAATGCTTCCACATCATGTACCCCGGGCTCTTTGTCCAATTGCAGCCCTGCTATGACGGCCTCGTACTCCACTTGATTGTTGGTGACAGGAAAGTGCAAGATCACTACATGTTCTATGGTGACCCCCTTAGGGCTTACTAGCACTACCCCTCCCCCTAAGGAATGCTTCCCAGAGGCTCCATCAACTAACATCTTCCCAGCATCCCACAGTGGTGGCTTCTCACCTTCCACCTCAACGACGTAGTCATCCAAGAAATCGGCCACCACTTGCGCCTTGATGGAGAGACGCGACACAAAAGTGATATCAAACTCAATTAACTCGATGGACCACTTGGCCAACCTTCCCTGCTCCACCCCTTCAAAAATCTTCCACAGAGGGTGGTATGTCACTACCTTGATCGAATGGGCCTGAAAGTACGGCCTAAGCTTCCTGGCTGAGATGATCAAGGAGAAGGCCAACTTCTCCAGGATGGGATAGCGGAGCTCCGCCTTCTTCAGGATTCTGCTGATGTAATAGATGGGCAACTACTTCTTCCCTTCTTCATGACCAACATGGAACTCACAGCTTCTGCCCCTACCCCAAGATACAAAGCCAGGTCCTCCCACTCCTTCAGGATCTGAAGAAACGGTGCTTGGGAGAGTTGACCATTCAATTCCTGGAATGCTTCCTCGCATTCCTTTGTCCACTCAAACTTCTAGTTCCCTCGTAGCACCTTGAAGAAAGGTGGGCATTTCTCCCCAGCTCGAGAGAGAAACCTACTCAGCCCGACGAGCTTTCCTGTCAAGCACTGAACCTCTTTGGCATTACGCGGCGACTCCAACTCCATGATAGCCTTCACCTTGTTCAGGTTAGGCTCTACCCCTGCCGGGGTCAGAAGATGTCCAAGGAACTTGCCCCGGCTTGGCCCGAAGACATACTTCTGGGGGTTTAGGTGCATCTTAAACTTTCGTAGTGTGGCGAATGTTTCTTCCAGGTCGAGTAGGTGTGAACCCACATCCCTACTCTTCACCATGAGGTCATCAACATAGACCTACAGGTTCCTACTCCTCAGATTTTTGAAAACCCGGTCCATCATATGTTGGTACGTGTCTCCCGCGTTCTTTATCCCAAAAGACATCATTTTATAGGTGAAGCATCCCTCCCTTGTGATGAAGGAGACATCTTTGACATCAGAGGGTGCATTCAGATCTGATGGTAACCTGAAAAAGCATCCAAAAAACTCATAATAGAAAAACCGATGGCTAAATCAACAAGAGCGCCGATTCGAGGCAAGGGGTAGCAATCCTTAGGGAATGCTTTATTTAATAAAGAAAATTCCACACACATTCTCCACCTCCCATCTCCTTTCTTTACCATTACCACATTAGAGACCCAACCTGGATACTGGATCTCCGAGATGAAACCTACTTCGAGAAGATTTTTGACCTCCTTGCGGATGGACTCCTCCAGCTTGGTGGCGATGGTCCTCATCTTCTGGCAGATGGGACGCTTCTTGGGGTCCAGATTCATACGGTGGCACGCCACATCCGCATCGATGCCTGGCATGTCTGCCGTACTCCAAGAAAAGACGTCGACGTTCCTTTAGATGCACTCTCGCATCCTCTCTTGATCTTCAGGGCTCAAGAAGCCACTGATCCGCACCCTCTCCGCCTTCCCCCTTGTGAATACCTCCATCTCCACGACCTCCTCTATCGGCTCCAACCTGGACTGCTCTCCACCGCTCCTCATCTACTCCTCCTGCCTGAACTCTTCCTCCCCTCGTACTTCTTCAACCTCAATCGCCTCTAACGGGCTCTCTTGCAGCTCCACTTCTCCGCCTCCCTGGGCCTCCACCCCAGTTTCTCCTTCTCATCGCTCCTCCGCAGCCTTCTCTCCAGCATCACCTAGGCTCACCTCTCCCTCCTCTGCAATCTCCTCCTACATCTCCATCTCCTTCTCCAACTTCTCTGCCTCTATCATCCAGGATATAATGTTGACGATAGTCACATAGTACTGCCTCGCCACCTTTGGATCCCCTCTGATCCGGACCTGCACTCCTCCACTACTGAACTTGAGACATTGGTGGAATGAGGAGGGGACGCAATGGAAGGCGCTGATGAGAGGGCGCCCAAAGATGGCGTTATAGCTGCTCGGAGCATCAACAATGACAAACCAACAGTTCCTCAACACCCCCAAGTGTTGCGTGCAGTCCCACCCCTCCTTCAACTTCCTTCCTCTCCCCCGAGAACCCGAACAACGGTCCATTCGAGGCAAAAATCCTCCGGGTCTCTACCTTCATCTCATCGAATGCCTTCTTGAAGATTACATTCACGGAGCTCCCATTGTCTACCAGAATCCTAGAGACTGTGAAGTTCTCCACGGCTGTCTGGATCACCAAAGCGTCATAGAATGAGTCTTCATAGTCGCGCATATCCTTTGCTGAGAAGGTGATTTTTTTCCTCCTGGGGGGAGTCAGGGAGGTCGAGGCGATGCTCCTCCTACACATGGTTTGGAAGCTCGCCTTTCGGGTGGCCTCAATTCCCACTCCCCTATGGATCACTCTGATCCCTCCTCGGGCTCCCACATCTGCCCGGTCCTCACACCTATCTTCTCCTCCTCCTAGAAAAACTTCCTCAACCCTCACGGGCTGCTGCTGCTGAACTTGCCCCCTGGCCCCTCTCATCTCCAGAAATTCCGAGCAGGTGGCCGTCGCGTGACCCTCCTCCTGATGAAAGTCACAAAAAGGCAATGCCACCCTATCTTCTCTTCTCCTTCTTCCTCCCCTAACTCCTCTCTCTCTCTCCTTGCTCGGGCGAGCGCCATCGTCTCCTGCAGAGGGTCCCTCTGCCCCTGCCTCCAAGCCGACGGATTGAACCTTCCCTGACAGTGGAAGTTCTCTCCACCTTAGAATCCTCCCCTGCCCCCGGGGGGGGGGGACCTTCTTGAGACCTCCAGGACAACCGGTTGTTTGTCTCCCTATGCCCCCAACCTTGGTGCTGCCCCTGGTGCCCCTGGCCTCGGGCCTCTTCTCTCCTCCTCTCCTTTCTCTGCTCCCTCTGCTTCCCTGCTCCTGACTCCTTCACATCCTCCTCTGCTAACTTGGCTAGCTTTCTGGAGACACTGGGTTGGTCGCTTCAATCTCTATCTCCTTCGCCGCCCTCTCCATCAGCTCCTCAAAAGAGGGGGGGGGGGGCACTCTTTTCAGCTCCATGCTAAAGAACCCAGATCTCAACCCTAGGGTAAACGCATGCATCAGCGTGTACCCTGAGACTTCCTAAACTAGAAGGATCTCCTCTTGGAACCGGTCGACATAGTGTCCCAGCATCTCCTCCAGCTTCTGCTTGATGTCGAACAAGATCTCTGCCCCCTTCTTCCTCTTCTTTGATGTGGAGAACCTCAACAGGAACCCACGATGCAGATATTTGAAGCAGTAGATAGAACTTGTAGGGAGTTGATGAAACAGGCCCCTCGCCTTCTCCTTCAAAGTGATGGCAAATAGCCTACACTTGAAGGCATTTGACATCTACCTTATGGAAACGACATCCTCGAACCATTGAGCATGTTGCACGGGGTCGTCCCTGCCCGTGTAATAGGACATATCTGGCTCTATGAACCCGTCAGGGATCGGGGCAGAGATAATCAGCTCACTAAAAGGGCCCCCGCCCATAACCTAGCGAGAGGGCATGTCTCGCGGCCTCGGCTCGCTAACCCTGTCAGTGCTAGCCTACCAAGGGAAGAGCTCCCGCCCGGCGACATCCCTCTCGGCACTCTCTGTCGGAATCTCCTTCCCAGGATGATGTTATGGAGCGTTCTCGCCCAAAGATGGAGTCGTAACCACCGGAACGGAAGGCGTCGCCCACTCGCTTCTCATCGCGAAAGCCAACTGGATGGTCTGAAAGACTTCCCGCCTGAAATCTTCTAGCATCCCCATCGTCACCCCACTCGCCTGGGGTGGAGAACCTCCTGAGCCTGCTCCTTCCTCCTCATCTTTAGCCATGAGAATAAGCCTGAGATTTTCTTGTATCGGCTACGGTCCACGCTCACCGCACCAGAAATGTTGGAATAAAAAACTGGCCTCAACGTGAGTTCGGACCCTGGGGTGTAGCTAACACCTACTTCTCCCAAACTCAGACCCTTGACCAGTTGCTGAGAACTAAAGAACTGACCCTGGACTACAACACGGAGGTCCCTCCACTAACCTGAAAGATCTCAGAGCGCTTTCCCTCCTTAGGCAGGTGCTGAGCTAAGGATACCTCAGAAAGCGCTACAAGACTTCAAAAAATGAGAAAGCTTGCCTTCTGAGGTACCCTGTGGGTCTATTTATAAATTCCAAACAACTGGTCTGCCAATAGCATAGCTCCGCTATTCAAAAGGGCAATATGCAGCCCAAAGTGGTCTGCCAACAACCAAACTCCGCTGTTCTGAGGAGCTAAATACAGACCTCCAAGGGTATCCAGGTAAATTTACCTCTGGGCCACATTGGTCGGGAGGCTTCCCGCCTACCTAGGCAGAAGCCCTCCCACCTACTTTGCTTAACTGATTCTTTACACTCGACGCCTTAGGTCGAGAAGCTTCGAGAGAGTTGAGTGGAAAAGCCTCACTCAATGCCTTAAGACGAAAAGTGTCGAAAGCATTGAGTGGAAAAGCCTCACTCAATGCCTTATGTCGAGAAGCGTCGAGAGCATTGAGTGGAAGAGCCTCACTCAACGCCTTAAGCCGAAAAGCTTCGAGAGCGTTGAGTTGAAGAGTCTCACTCAACGCCTTAAGCCGAAAAACGCCGAGAGCGTTGAGTGGAAGAGCCTCACTCAATGCTTTAAGCTGAAAAGCGTCGAGTGGAAAGCCTCACTCAATGCCTTATGCTGAGAAGCGTTGAGAGCATTGAGTGGAAGAGACTCACTCAACTCCTTAAGACGAAAAGCGTCAAGAGCGTTGAGTGGAAGAGCCTCACTCAATGCTTTAAGCTGAAAAGCGTCGAGAGCGTTGAGTGGAAAGCCTCACTCAATGCCTTATGCTGAGAAGCGTTGAGAGCATTGAGTGGAAGAGCCTCACTCAACTCCTTAAGACGAAAAGCGTCAAGAGCGTTGAGTGGAAGAGCCTCACTCAACGCCTTATGTCGAGAAGCGTCGAGAGCGTTGAGTAGAAGATCCTCACTCAACGCCTTAAGCCGAAAAGCGTCCAGAGCGTTGAGTGGAGGAGCATCACTCAACGCCTTAGATCAAGGGAGTTCTACCCACCCCAGGGGCCTTTCGCCTACCCAGGCGCGAGCCTTTCCGCCTAGCCTGGAGAAAGGCTCTCAAACCACCTCCCCCGGGGGAAAAACCCACTGAACGAATATGAGGTTGTACGGCCAAACACTTCTAGAGGTACATAGGGACAATTCTTTCCAGGTTAGGAGCATTAAGACTGCCTTTCAATTTCTTGAATATGAACTGACTCAGGCTCCGTTTGGGGGGACTTATTTTCACAGGTCAAACGATTATGACCGCATGAACCGGACCTTAATTAAAGTCCGATTCACACGGCCGTAACCGCTTGAATCGGTGGAAGTAAGTCCTCCCAAACGGAACCTCAGTCAATTTTCTTGGTCAATATGATCTACTTTCATATCTTATCAAAAGATCCTGGCACGGGCTTGCACAACATGGCTTCCCACGATAGAAGTTCTTTTAACAATAACATCACGCCGCGAGATTGTTCTGATACTTTGAGGTTAAACGAGTAGAAAACCATGCCGCTGATGCTTAGGCTCCGTTTGGGGGGACTTATTTTCACCGGTCAAGCGGTTACGACCGCATGAACCGGGCCTCAATTGAGGCCCGGTTCATGGGGTTTGAGGCCCGGTTCATGCGGTCGTAACCGCTTGACCGGTGAAAATAAGTCCCCCCCCAAACAATGACTAAGACTTCGGCTATATTTTGTTCGGCGGCGGCGGATGCATCCGGTGGGTTGAAACACCACTTTAGAACCGGAGGGGGAGAGGTGAGGGTCGAAACTGAGTGGATCAGGGCCGTTTCCTCCTTGCTGCGAGTGCAAATGCCAGCGACGGCTGTTTGTTTACCCCCCTCCGTTTGGAGCAAACGCCGTCGGACAGCGGGTAAACAAACATCCGTCGGCGGCGTTTGCTCCGTTTGCACCCGCATCAAGGAGTAAACGGCCCCGATCTGCTCTTTTTCGACCCCCACCTCTCCACCTCAAGTTCTAAAGTAAGATTTGACCCACTGGATGCACTCACCACTACCGAACCAAAAATAGAAGTTCCCCAAACGGAGCCTTAAGTGAAGTGAAATATAAGTGAAGTGAATTATAAGGGAGCCGGAGATTCTGGAACTCGACGGCGACCCGCAGGAGCTGCTTCGGACGTCGTCTGCATAGCAGTTTGAAATACAGGTTTGTTGTTCTCCATTTACTTGCGTTAAAAATTACCTAATCATTTATGGCTGGGTTTTGAAACCATTACCAGTTGGAATTTAGAGAAGTAAACTGCAGGGTAGTAAGCAGCCATGAGTACCCTGAAATTCTGCCGCGACTGGTAAAAAGCTCTCATCTTGCAATGAAAAACGGAGGAATTATGGCTTATTCTCTTTCTCATCCGTCAATTTTTATTTGTTTATTGATTTCATTTCTTCTATCTCGTCAGCAACAACATTCTTTACCCTAAGGAAGACAAAGAGCGCAAGATCCTACTCTATGCCTGCGGTATCTGCAGCCATCAGGTTATATTTTCCCCATTGTATGCTCTCCTCCTTCTTTTCTCTCGTGGGGTTGCTCTTGCCTTGTTGCAAGAGATATTTGAACTTTGTTTGAGAGTGAAAGGCTAAAATTATGGGCATTCAAGCAACTGATCTTATTAAAACTTTAGGGATGCGATTTAATTACGAGTGTATAGCTTACATTCAAGATGGATTTCCGCTCTTTTGTATATACTAAAATGGTTGATCTAAGTTGACATCTCCATATATTCGATATTGATTAGTATACTAATCCATTTTGCTCAGATATTACTTATGAAGTAGGAATATTAGATACATGCACACCACTCATGCTAAACATCAAGAAGGATCGAGGTCAATGGATGAGCCATTTAGGAGATTGGGACATTTACCACAAGATTGGAAATAAAATTCGTAAATCTTAGATTTGAGCTCTACAAGATCTAATCAATGGATTAAAAAACCATTTTAGTATTTCACAAGGACGGATTTCCAAAAAATGGGAATGATCTGTCACTTGAAAAAAACTCAAAATTTCACTATGATATCTTTCTGTTCACCGCATGTCTGTGTAGATGTGGGATAAAATCACTTACTGAGTTCACTAACAAAAAAAAGGAAAAATAAATGATGAATTAAAGTGTTGTGGTGTTTGAGATGTATAAGTAATAAATGTGGAAGAAAGAATGTGGTGGTTCAATGAGGCTTTAAAACTATGAAGAGACAAAGAAGGTTGAAAAATGAATATGTTATTGTATATCAAAGAGGAGTACGCTACTCTATTTATTATAAGAGTGGGTACAGTATAGAAATACATTGTGGATACATAGATATTATACTAATACACACACACACGAGTGATAGGCACGGGCCTCCACCCTACGTGAGTTTAACGACGTGGGAAACAACATTCGAGGGCTGAGATCGGGGCGGCGACATTATTCGGGGGGGCGCGACATTATTCGGTGGCAACAACATTATTTGAGGGCGACAACATTCGTCGGGCCCTACTCTGCAATGGTATTACGTATCCATTGATCGTCAAAAATACTTATCCAAAGTGAAACTATTTAAAACTTTATGGTGGCCATTTTGCGTGTGTAGTGAGGTATATGAAAATAAGGTCATATTTAGGACTTCTATTGGGTCGTGACAATCTTCCCACGTCCACCGCCTACGTACTCCATATTAACCTGCATATGAACTAAGACCCACGTAGTTCTATAATTAAGTTTCACACGGGTTATCCTTTCGGACCATCCAACATGTGGGTTGTCTTAGAGTAAAACTCACCAGCCATTCGATATTCCCCTGCAACACATTTTCCCCATATGTATTTATTTGAGATGAATTAATGGAAACCTTTTAGATCTTGAATCAACTTTTCTCAAACCTCACCTAGTAAGCTACCAATATTAAGAAGAAAAGGAGGTATGATATAAGTGGTAACTGTTTAAATCTGATTTGAAATTAGTGAGAGCTTATATGATTTTAATTTAATCAAGTTAATGAAATTTACTTCCTTAATGACGTCACCATAACCAACCCAAGAGAAGGCTTAGGCTTTAATAATAAAGTTTAATTTCAGCCATGGGTTGGAGAATACTAAAATTTTCTCAAAAGGGCAAATCCAATACAAATGTCACTAATATAAACCGGAAGTTCATGCAATAGCCACCTTGCCTATAGTGATATTTATAGAAATAAGAGGAGAGGAGATTATGTTATCAGGGTTGCTGCATAAAAATGGAACTCACATGATCATATCAGCAACATCAATTCCAAAATAAGTAACCCATTAGGAAATTAAGAGAGAGAGAGAGAAGGAAAGCGGCGAGAGAGCATGAGAAAGAGAGAGAAGGGGGAGAGAGTTTTTGTGAAAAAAATTACTCAGGTAACATTGTCAAGGACCCCCCCCCCCCCCCCCCCCCCTCTTTGAGGAGCAACCTTCATGCCACCATAAGAGCTCTAAATTTCATTTTATCATGATGCTGAAATTGAATATTATAAAAATAACTTTTGAGTTGTGATTGACTTAGGCAATTATCCATCGATTGAGATAACCCAACTTTTATCTTCAAAACTCAAAATCTTAAACCATAAGGATTGGTTTTGGTGGCAACAACTCCCATACCAAAGATGGAGAACGTGACACATATAAAATTGCTCGAGCTACAAAAAGGAAGTCAGAAGATTTAAAAAGTAAAATGCTTAAAGGATGAATCAAATACAGTTTTGACGGATGATGTGAATATTAAAGAACGATGAAAATGATATTTCTATCAACCCGATAATGAAATAAAAGACAATGAATTGAACTTAGAATAGTTAAGTAAATCAGAGAAGTATAAGTACATAACGCTTTATCGTAAAATTCAAGTTTCAGAGGTAAATGATGCTCTAAATAAGATGAAAAAATAGAAAGGCGGCTGGGTAAGACGATATACCCGTCAAAGTATGAAATGTTTAGGGAATGGAGGAATTTTGTGGCTTACATGTTTTTTCAATAAGAAACTGAAGTTAAACAAGATGTCAGATCAATGAAGAGAAAATATCTTGGTAACATTTGTATAAGAACAAATGAGATATACAAAATTGTGTTAATTACAGAAAAATTAAATTAATGAATCATACCATGAAACTATGAAAACGAGTAATAAAAATAAGAGTAAGATGAGAGACTAACATCTCAAAGAATCAATTTGGATTTATGTCAGGATGGTCGACGATGGAAGCTATATACATCTCTTGAGGAGACTCATTGATAACTTTTGAGAAAAAAACAAGATTTGCATATGTTGTTTATTGATCTTGAGAAGGCTTATGAGAGAGTTCCAAGAGAAATCTTATGGAGAGTCTTAGAAAAGAAAAGTGTAAATGTATCATACACTGACATAATCAAATATATGTATACAAATTCAATGACAAGGGTGAGGATATCTAGATAATTGGCATAGGAATTTCCCATCACTGTTGGCTTGCATCAAGGTTCAACTTTAAGCCTTATCTCTTTCCCTATCACTGTTGAAAGTGAGGAATAGATCTACTTTACAATAGAGGGGGGGGGGGAGGGGTGAATAGTATATTTTAAAATCTTGATTTAGTTTTATAGCGGATTTAAAAAAACTAGTGATATATATATATATAAAGAAGCAATTACTACCATTCTTGTCACGGCGTCAAGGCGAACAAAGGCGAGCGCTGCACGCCTTGACGCTTAGGTGACAAGGCGAACGCCTAGGCGACACTGAGGCGAGCAAGTCGCAAGACGCCATTTTAAAAAAAAAAGTATATAGACTGCGGTTATTATAATAACCGCAGTCTATAGTATCTATTCTATATACTGTGGTTATTATAAAAATCGCAGTCTATAATATAGATACTATAGACTGCGGTTTTATAATAACCGCAGTTTATAGTATAGATACTATAGACTGCAGTTTTATAATAACCGCAGTTTATAGTGACTGCGGTTTTATAATAACCGCAGTATTTAGTCTGCAGGCTTTATATTGCGGTTTTATAATAACCGCAGTATTTAGTCTGCAGACTATAGACTGCGGTTAGTATAACCGCAGTCTATATCCGTCTATAGACTGCGGTTACTATAATAACCGCAGTCTATAGCATGTCTGTCATACTTTAGACTGCAGTTATTATAATAACCGCAGTCTAAAGCGCCATTTTTTTTGAAATAATATTTACCAAGTACAAAGTACCAACACAGCTAGAGATTTTTTTTTCTTCATAGCAGACTAACAGTTAGCAGTAAGCAACTAAGAGTAGCTTCTGATATATGGACAGTTAGCATTAAGCAACTAACTAAGTATAGCAGTTAACAACTAAGAATAACTTCTGATATATCATATTCATATATGAACAGGAAGCAGTTAGCAACTAACTAAGCATAACAGTTAGCAACTAAGCATAGCTTCTGAATCTTCTGATATCATGAATTCATGATATCTTCAATTCTTCATATCTCAACACATTCATTCCAAGTACTCAAGAACTCAAATACCATGAAACAATAAGCATGTAACAGTAAGAACTAAGAAAAAACAATGGCAATCAATGGTCAATACCGACTTTAGAGAAAGCAATAACAAAAAAGGGAACACATAAATATCATAGTCTAGTATTGTGGTCAAATCCAAAATGTCTTCATCCATTGCACAATAGCATATTAGCATGAATAATATTTTTAACATAAATTTTAAATAGTCATAAAATATCAACTAGTATCATCATCTAGTAAGTCGTCATTGACATTGCATTTGTTTGGTTGGTTTGAGGTAGTCGTCATTTGCCCATAATTATCATAAATATCTTCATCATCATTGGCAAATCCAAAATGATCTAAATCTTCATCCCCTTCAGCTACTAGTTGAAGATTAGTTCCAACTCTACTTCGTAAATTTCGAGCCCCAGTTCCAAGAGCTCTCTCTACAACATCCCATGTGAGATTATCATCATCAAAAACTAGAGCTTCCTCTGGTTTGTTCACCATCCACTCACTACTCCAGTCTAGCTCATCAAGCATCAAAGGATTGTAATTTCTTCCATTTTCACGTCTTTCTTGGAATCGTGCTTGTAGACGACGATTATATTGGATGTATACAAGATCACTAAGCGTTTGATGTTCCAATCTATTTCTTTTCTTTGTGTGAATCTGAATCAAGATAATTTCAAACTTATTGGTAAATTAGTAAATATAAAAATATGAAATTTTATATTGGTTATTTATATACTTACAAACTCAAAAGTACTCCAATTGCGCTCACAACTAGAAGAAGAACAACATAAGCCAAGTATGCGCAATGCTATCTTTGTAAGGTCAACTTTGGTCCTCCATGTGCACCCCACCAGTCCACTATTCATTTAAGACAAATATAAATTATTTGACATATAAATAATTTAAGAAAAAATAAAAACGTAAACAATACTTACTTGGATTTAAGGTGGTTCGTTGCCTAATAGCCATAAGCTTTCCAAAACTATTTCGAGATGCTTTGTAGTTAGTACCTTGCTCGGCAATCTTGTCTTGTAATTCTTGATTGAACACTGGTCTTGCAATAACATCATTGAAAGTATCTTGAAATTTTCAGGCATCATCATTATTTTGTTCCTCGTATTCAAAATATTTGTTTGGATTTAGAAACAAAGCCGCCCTATACAATTTTTGCTCCATTTGATTTGTCCATCTATTTTCAACAATCTCAATAATCTTTTTAAATAATCTTTCTTTGTTATCAAAATGTTGTTTGATCTTTTGTTTGGCTTCTTCCATTGCAACATATACTTCAGACATATCCGACCTTTCATCTTCATCTACTAATCGCAAAACGGCAATCAATAGTTTTCCTCCTTTTAGGCAATCTCTTACTCCATTCCAAAAATTGGTTGAAAGTATTATTTCAACAACCTATTTTTCGGCTTCAATTTTTGCCAAATTAGTGGCATTCCACGAGGGCGACACAAAAAATAATTTTAGTTTCTCCTCATGCTTAAGCACACTTTGTATAGTAAGGAATGATGTTGCAAATCTAGTTACCGAATGCCTCACTAGATCACCACCTATAGTAGTTCTTATTCCATCAAGTATACGAGTGTGTCTGTAGATGAAATTTGTAATTATTCTTGCCTTTCTTATCACAGTTTTGTTTTGTTGTAGCTTGCCTATATCCTCTAGCATGAGATCAATACAATGAGCTGCACAAAGAGTCCAGAATAATGTAGGTCTTTTTTCCATTAATATTTTACCAACTGTCTTGTAATTGGAAGCATTGTCAGTCACCACCTGCAGACAACATAACTTTGTAATTATTGAAAATTGTAGACTATTAAGCTTGAAATATGAAAATTACTAAATTAATGAAACCAAAAAAATTACCTGAACAACACACTCTGCTCCTATCTCTCTAATCTTACTATCAAACAACTCTGATAACATTATAGTATATTGAATATTACTGGATGCATTTACAGAACCCATAAAATAGGATCCTTTAGGACAGTTGACTAGGAAATTGATCAAATGTCTCCCTCTCCTGTCTGTCCAACCATCTGACATAAGTGTGCAACCATATCTCCTCCAGTACGCTTGATAGTTTGTTTTCATCTCCATAATTTTATTTTTTGTATTTTTTAGCAATGAGACTCTCAAATCATGATAAATAAGACCTTTATAACCAAGCCCATACTGTCCAACTGCTTCAAGCATGACTTCAAAACTTCGTGCATTTGCAGCATTGAATGGAATTCCAGATTCATAGAACCAATCAACAACATAACTATCAACTCTCTTTTTCTCTTCAGGTGATCTAAAACATCTCTCGATAGTAGTTTGTGCAGGACCCTTTGCACGTCTATCATCTACTACATCTTCAGGAGCATGCCTCACATGAGCATCCATATGCCCCCTTTTTTGTGGCAAGTGGATTACTTTCCTCTTTTTGGCACTTGTCCCGGAACTTGAGACAAATGACGTTTTAGCTGTAGATAATGTCGGAGATATATTTTGAGACCCTGTTGGCTCTCTTTCTTGGTCACTCTCATTGTCATCATCAACAGTCAGATGCACATTGTCCTTTTTAGCATTTAAAGCTGAATACATCTCAGCTGCTATTTCAGAAGTAGTCTTCAAACACTTATATACATCTTCATACCCGTCACATAAGTGTTGCTTCAACCATTTGATACCACCCTTTATCAATCTATCACACAAATTACATTTAACTGTATTTTTATCTTCTAGGTTGGGTCAATGACCATACTTCCAACAAGGATCATTTGACTTTGCTTTTCGTTTAGGATCTGTTTTTGGATCAAGGTCATTGCTACCAATGGATGGAGCAAGAGTGTTGTTTTAGTCTTCCATCTTTCACAAACAGGACCTATAGATTGCAGAGTTAGGTCGGGAAAATGAAATAAATAACGGCAAAAGAAATCAACACAATTAACGATTTAAAGAACTCTCAAAAACATGCTCATTTAGAAGAGTCAACAAGACCATAAGACCATTTTCATTTGTTCTACTTCTATAATATTGACAAGACACTCCATGAAAGATCTACTAATAATTAAATACATTTGTTTTGTCAATCCAATCATGATTCATAAAACACAATTATTGATTATATAATGACAAATCTTATTTATAATATTATTTATTTTCTCCGGTGAAAATTGTGTCACTCCATGATAGATCTGCAATAAAACAAAAATTATTAAAATTTTTAATCAACATAATTATTACCAATCTACATGCACTAGACAGTAGACATACGTCACATACCTTTACCAATGATGACATTGACATAATTTTAAGAGCATCAACTATATCAATCATGTAGCACATGATATAATACCCACATTGAATACTGTCCGGTTGTTTTGGGCACTACATAAATAAACAATTGGTAAGTATTTTAATTACAAAATTTTAAATTACAATACATATACTCATATAGACTATAATTCTAAAACTTACCGAAATCAACTTTGTAACCTTTAGTTTTTTAAAACTGGTACGCCGCTCTTTTGCTAAATCTTTAAATACACTTCATAAAATATAAAAAGAATTAATTTATAACAAAATCTGAATTCCAAATAGGAAAGTAAGTCAATAACTAATTAATAAACTTACGTTGTAATGACATTTTTAATATCATCACGAATGTCATTATTTAGGGGATCAAGTCAATAAACTGTATAATTATTATAATCAATAATAGCCAACATCCAATGTTATCTGTGAAACAAATGAAAAAAATTAATAACTTAATTAGAATAAAAAATAGTAATAATCATTGATATTTGATACATAGATTTTGCATACTTACAATCTATTATAGGACAAAAATAATAAAGAATCCGATTGGAGTTGACTAAGCGTCCTAAGTCGGATTTTTAGATCTTCAACTCGTGTTTTTGAATGTTTTTTTGACATACTCATCATCAAAAGCAAAAATGGCATGTGGATTATGAAAATATACACATGTATTGTATGTAAATTTCTTTAATTGTGAGTCTATGTACCTGCAAAAACATATAAATTCAAAATTAATTTATATATTAATAAAAATTCTTAATTTTGTAATATTTGATACTCAGTAGTCAGATACACAGTACTCACCCAATGCATGCTAATATGATGTTAGCTCCAATCATTTTCATATTTAGAAAATCATACAACTCTGAATTTTCAAAGTATGTACATGTTGGTTCAGCACTCTCAAATACTATTGAATCTAATACTAGAGATATTATTTTATATTCATTCTCCATCTTAGTTATGAAACTGGGCAACATATCAATGAATTTATTTGTAGTCTCACTAGCCTGTGGAAATAAAAGAATTAATATTATGGACATCAATATCGAATTCATTGATTACATAAAAGTCAAAAATAATATTATAAATTATAATAACGCAGAAGGTATTAGCTCATGTCTACTCTGACTACTCTCAGGTTCATGTGACCTGGATTATGCTCCGGCTGAGAAACCAAAAATAACAAAAAAAATACAAAATAATTTCCAGCGTAAGAAAAAGAGAACATAACATTTCATAAAAATATTAATATTTAAACATAATAATACCTGTGCAACTGCAAGTGCAACACTTGTTCCAGTTCCAGCACTAAACATGCGCATAAGTTCTTCAATTTGATTTTTCATTCTACTAATCTTGGCTTGTTGCGCTTGTTTTTTTTGGCTCAATAATTCTTGTTGCTCTTATTCTTTTTTGCTCCATAATTCTTGTTGCTGGCTCAATCTTTCTTGTACTATAGCTTCAACATCTTCAATACGAGCTACTGGTGTGAATGATGTCCTCTCGCTCCGCCTATCATTTTTGAAAAAACTTATAATGGTGGAAAACTTACCACCAGCTCTAACTCTACCCGGATGTTCTTGGCCTAAAACAAATGCAAGGATGCCATTTCTTCCCTGTGACACTGTTTCAGCACTCTGAGACTCTTGGCTCGACAACTCGTCCTAAATAAAAGTAATAAATATTGAAAAAAAATTGCAGATAAGAAAATATACTTCTCAAAAAGTATTACTATCGATAATTTATAAATGATAAAATAATACATTTACACTTACCATTTTAGATGTCAACTCAGCTGCATCTTTACTAATGTATTCACCAGTCTTTCTTTTATGACCGTTTTTTCATAACTCCGCACGTGAAATTGGTGCAGCTTCACCTTGTTCAACCTTGACAATAAAATAACAATAAATTATCATACAAATAATTGAGAAAACCAAATTTAAAATACAAAATACGAGAGAGAAGTAGAGAGCTAAATGCTAATACCATTCTTTTTTCTAATCAAGAATAACCCATTCTGAAAGTAGTATGAAAGGTCTTTCGTGATTTTACTCTCTGTATTAACCTTACTTTTCTCCTACACAAATAAATATTTGTTAATACTAAATACTTAATTTGGCTTATAAGTTATAAAGTTAAAGAATGATATAAAATATTGAATTTAATAAGAAGTTAAGAACACATAACAATATATTCCGTAGTAGTGCGATGGTCGACAAAAACTCTCCAGTCTTCGGCAGTAATAAAGATATATTTGACCGGAACATTGTATCGATGCTCCAAATCAACATCTTTTACATAATTAATAAAAGTTTGGATTTCCAAGTCCTCCAACTTTCACCGATGATTTTCATTAATGTCTTGTAATGACCATCAATATTATCAAAATAAATCTGATAATAATAGACAATATCAATTAAAATTTAACTAAATAACCAAAGTTATGTAATCACTGATAACAAAGTTACGTACATTTAATTCTGCCCATATTTGATCTTTAATTTGTTTATCAACATCCTTCCATGCAACATTGTAATTGACACATAAGACTTCACAAGAGATCCCATATAACTCATCAATTTATTTGTTTCAGGCCCGAGAATAATACGGCCATCATCACGGAAAGAAATAATAAGCTTCGTCCCCTCTAGCCTAAGCTTATTCAATTCATTCATTTTCGTGAAGCCTCTTGTTGACCTCGATGAAGATCCCTTATCCGACATTTTCCTATAAAACCCTAAAAAAAACCTAAACCATACAAAAAACCTAAACAAAATTCATACAAAACCGCAATGATATTGAGCTACTAGTTACTACCAGTCTACCACACAATCACATATAAATATATATGTTACTATGTTACTCAGGAGGTTTAGACATGTATAATAGGGGTTAAACTGCAATATTTCGGCACATTGTCTTGTTTATAATTTTATATACATTTAGAATAGCAAAGAGAGCAGAAACTTGAACACAATGTTTATACTACATTACTAATTTACTACTACTACAGTACTACTACTAATAAAGTAATAATAATAACATCAGCAGTTTAGCACAGACCACAAAAGATCAAAAGATTCAAAACTGGGAAATGTATTAAGAAATAGTATACCTAAGTGAGAATATTAGATTTGTCGAAGAAGAATCGTCAAATCGAAGCAAAGGAGAGCAGAAACTTGAACAAAATCACATTTAGGGTTTCTCGCAAAGAGCAGCGACTGTAAAAAGAAGAACCAAAAACTCGGGGTAAAACTAGATTTTTACGGCTCACGGTTAAAAATAAATAGTCTAGACTGTGGTTTATGTATAAAACCGCAGTCTATGTGATGTATTATCGACTGCGGTTGTTTTATAAACTGCAGTCTATTTAGTATAGACTGCGGTTATATAAACCGCAGTCTAAGATACACTGAACCCTAGCATAGACTGCGGTTTATATATCAACCGCAGTCTATTCTAGCATAGACTGCGGTTTATATATCAACCGCAGTCTATTCTAGCATAGACTGCGGTTTATATATAAACCGCAGTCTATTATACAATGAACTCTAGCATAGACTGCAGTTTATATATAACCGCAGTCTATTCTCTGGATCAAGGAATAAACTGCGGTTTTAGAATAACCGCAGCATATGCTCGGGTTCATGAAATAGACTGCGGTTTATATATAAACCACAGTCTATTCCCATATTTTTCTAAAAAAAAGCGCCAAACGCCTTGTTTACAATTACGCGCCGTGACGCCAAGTCGTCGCCTAGACGGCGACGCCATGATAAGATGGATTCACAACACACAATTAAAATGAATAACAATCACAGACGACACAAGGAAATTTATAGTGGTTCCCCAATAAATCTGGGT
Source organism: Platanthera zijinensis (assembly GCA_039513925.1). NCBI lineage: Eukaryota > Viridiplantae > Streptophyta > Magnoliopsida > Asparagales > Orchidaceae > Platanthera > Platanthera zijinensis. The sequence continues at coordinate 48,046,937 of CM077082.1, forward strand.
ACATCCACTCTTCTATCACCCTGGTAGGAATCTACTACAGGTTTTTGCTCAGGTGCCCTGCCACTCATCTTGTCATAGCGTCGCCTAGGCGTCACGACGCCCAATTGTAAACAAGACGTTTGATGCCTTTTTTTTAGAAAAATATGGGAATAGACTGCGGTTTATATATAAACCGCAGTCTATTCCATGAACCCGAGCATATACTGCGGTTATTCTAAAACCGCAGTTTATTCCTTGATCCAGAGAATAGACTGCGGTTATATATAAACCGCAGTCTATGCTAGAATAGACTGCGGTTGATATATAAACCGCAGTCTATGCTAGGGTTCAGTGTATCTTAGACTGCGGTTTATATATAAACCGCAGTCTATACTAAATAGACTGCGGTTTATAAAACAACCGCAGTCGATAATACATCAAATAGACTGCGGTTTTATACATAAACCGCAGTCTAGACTATTTATTTTTAACCGTAAGCCGTAAAAATCTAGTTTTACCGCGAGTTTTTGGTTCTTTTTACAGTCGCTGCTCTTTGCGAGAAATCCTAAAGGCGATTTTGTTCAAGTTTCTGCTCTCCTTTGCTTCGATTTGACGATTCTTATTCGACAAATCTAATATTCTAACTTAGGTATACTATTTCTTAATACCTTTCCTAGTTTTGAATCTTTTGATCTTTGTGGTCTGTGCTGAACTGCTAATGTTATTATTATTACTTTATTAGTAGTAGTACTTTAGTAGTAGTAAATTAGTAATGTAGTATAAACATTGTGTTCAAGTTTCTGCTCTCTTTGCTATTCTAAATGTATATAAAGTTATAAACAAGACAATGTGCCGAAATATTGCAGTTTAACCCCTATTATACATGTCTAAACCTCTTGAGTAACATAGTATCATATATATTTATATGTGTGATTGTGTGGTAGACTGGTAGTAACTTGTAGCTCAATATTATTGCGGTTTTGTATGAATTTTGTTTTGGTTTTTTGTATTTTTTAGGTTTTTTTTAGGGTTTTACAGGAAAATGTCGGATAAGGGATCTTCATCGAGGTCAACAAGAGGCTTCACGAAAATGAATGAATTGAATAAGCTTAGGCTAGAGGGGACGAAGCTTATTATTTCTTTCCGTGATGATGGCCGCATTATTCCCGGGCCTGAAACAAATAAATTGATGAGTTATATGAGATCTCTTGTGAAGTCTTATGTATCAATTACATATGTTGCATGGAAGGATGTTGATAAACAAATTAAAGATCAAATATGGGCAGAATTAAATGTACGTAACCTTGTTATTAGTGATTATATAACTTTGGTTTTTAGTTAATTTTTAATTGATATTGTCTATTATTTTCAAATTTATTTTGATAATATTGATGGTCATTACAAGACATTAATGAAAAACATGGGTGAAAGTTGGAGGACTTGGAAATCCAAACTTTTATTAATTATGTAAAAGATGTTGATTTGGAGCATCGATACATGTTCCGGTCAAATATATCTTTATTACTGCCGAAGACTGGAGAGTTTTTGTCGACCATCGCACTACTACAGAATATATTGTTATGTGTTCTTAACTTCTTATTAAATTCAAAGTTTTATATCATTCTTTAACTTTATAACTTATAAACAAATTAAGTATTTAGTATTAACACATATTTATTTGTGTAGGAGAAAAGTAAAGTTAATACAGAGAGAACAAAATCACGAAAGACCTTTCATACTACTTTCAGAATGAGTTATTCTGGATTAGAAAAAAGAATGATATTAGCATTTAGCTCTCTACTTCTCTCTCGTATTTTGTATTTTAAAATTTGGTTTTCTTCAATTATTTGTATGATAATGTATTGTCATTTTATTGTCAAGGTTGAACAAGATGAAGCTGCACCAATTTCACGTGCGGAGTTATGGAAAGTCGGTCATAAAAGAAAGACTGACAAATACATTAGTAAAGATGCAGCTGAGTTGACATCTAAAATAGTAAGTATAAATGTATCATTTCATCATTTGTAAATTATCGATAGTAATACTTTTTGAGAAATATATTTTCTTATCTGCAATTCTTTTTCTATATTTATTACTTTTGTTTAGGACGAGTTGTCGAGCCAAGAGTCCCAAAGTGTTGAAACAGTGTCACAAGAAGAAATGACATCTTTGCATCTGTTTTGGGTCAAGAACATCCGGGCAGAGTTAGAGTTGGTGGCAAGTTTTCCACCATTATAATTTTTTTCAAGAATAATAGGTGGAGCGAGAGGACACCACTCACACCAGTAGCTTGTATTGAAGATGTTGAAGCTATAGTATAAGAAAGATTGAGCCAACAACAAAAATTATAAAGCCAAAAAGAACAAGCGCAACAAGAATTATTGAGTTAAAAAAAACAAGCACAACAAGAATTATGGAGCCAAAAAGAACAAGCGCAACAAGCCGAGATTAGTAGAATGAAAAATAAAATTGAAAAACTTATGCGCATGTTTAGTGCTGGAACTGGAACAAGTGTTGCACTTGCAGTTGCACAGGTATTATTATGTTTAAATATTAATATTTTTATGAAATGTTATGTTCTCTTTTTCTTGCGCATGAAATTATTTTGTATTTTTTTTTTTGATTTCTCAGCCAGAGCATGAATCCAGGTCACATGAACCTGAGAATAGTCAGAGTAGACATGAGCTAATACCTTTTGCGGTATTATAATTTCTAATATTATTTTTGACTTTTATATAATCAATGAATTCGATATTGATGTCCACAATATTAATTCTTTTATTTCCACAGGCTAGTGAGACTACAAATGATATCATTGATATGTTGCCCAGTTTCATAACTAAGATGGAGAATGAAGATAAAATAATATCTCTAGTATTAGATTCAATAGTATTTTAGAGTGTTGAACCAACATGTACATACTTTGAAAATTCAGAGTTGTATGATTTTCTAAATATGAAAATGATTGGAGCTAACATCATATTAACATACATTGTGTGAGTACTGTGTATCTGACTACTGAGTATCAAATATTACAAAATTAAGAATTTTTATTAATATATAAATTGATTTTGAATTTACATGTTATTGCAGGTATATAGACACAATTAAAAAAATTTACATACAATACATGTGTATATTTTCATAATCCACATGCCATTTTTGCTTTTGATGATGAGTATGTCAAAAAAACATTCAAAAACACGAGTTGAAGATCTAAAAAACCGGCTTAGGACGCTTAGTCAACTCCAATCGGATTCTTTATTATTTTTGCCCTATAATAGATTGTAAGTATGAAAAATCTCTGTATCAAATATCAATGATTATTACTATTTTTTATTATAATTAAGTTATTAATTTTTTCATTTGTTTCACAAACAACATTGGATGTTGGCTATTATTGATTATAATAATTATACAGTTTATTGGTTTGATCCCCTAAATAATGACATTCGTGATGATATTAAAAATGTCATTACAACGTAAGTTTATTAATTAGTTATTGACTTACTTTCCTATTTGGAATTCAGATTTTGCTATAAATTAATTCTTTTTATATTTTATGAAGTGTATTTAAAGATTTAGCAAAAGAGCGGCGTATCAGTTTTAAAAAACTAAAGGTTACTAAGTTGATTTCGGTAAGTTTTAGAATTATAGCCTATATGAGTATATGTATTGTAATTTAAAATTTTGTAATTAAAATAATTACCAATTGTTTATTTGTGTAGTGCCCAAAACAACCAGATAGTATTCAATGTGAGTATTATATCATGTACTGCATGATTGATATAGTTGATGCTCTTAAAATTGTGTCAATGCCATCATTGGTAAAAGGTATGTAACGTATGTCTACTGTCTAGTGCATGTAGATTGGTAATAATTATGTTGATTACAAATTTTAATAATTTTTGTTTTATTGCAGATCTATCATGTAGTGACACAATTTTCGCCGGAGAAAATCGATAATATTCGAAAGAAGATTTATCATTATATAATCAATAATTGTGTTTTATGAATCATGATTGGATTGACAAATGACAAATGTATTTATTTATTGGTAGATCTTTCATGGAGTGTCTTGTCAATATTATAGAAGTAGAACAAATGAAAATGGTCTTATGGTATTGTTGACTCTTTTAAATGAGCATGTTTTTTAGAGTTCTTTAAATTGTTAATTATGTTGATTTCTTTTGCCGTTATTTTTTTCATTTTCCCGACCTAACTCTGCAATCTATAGGTCCTGTTTGTGAAAGATGGAAGACCAAAACAACAACACTCTTGCTCCATCCATTGGTAGCAATGACATTGATCCAATAACGGATCCTAAACAAAAAGCAAAGTCAAATGATCTTGGTTGGAAGTATGGTCATTGACCCAACCTAGAAGATAAAAATACAGTTAAATGTAATTTGTGTGGTAGATTGATAAAGGGTGGTATCAAAAGGTTGAAGCAACACTTATGTGGCGGGTATGAAGATGTATCCAAGTATTTGAAGATTACTTCTGAAATAGCAGCTGAGATGTATTCAGCTTTAAATGCTAAAAAAAGGACAATGTTCATCTGACTGTTGATGATGACAATGAGAGTGACCAAGAAAGAGAGCCAACAGGGTCTCAAAATGTATCCCCGGCATTATCTACAGCTAAAACGTCATTTGTCCCAAGTTCCGGGACAAGTGCCAAAAAGAGGAAAGTAATCCACTTGCCACAAAAAAGGGGGCCTATGGATGCTCATGTGAGGCGTGCTTCTGAAGATGTAGTAGATGATAGACGTGCAAAGGGTCCCGCACAAACTACTATCGAGAGATATTTTAGATCACCTGAAGAGAAAAAGAGAGTTGATAGTTATGTTGCTGATTGGTTCTATGAATCTGGAATTCCATTCAATGCTGCAAATGCACGAAGTTTTAAAGTCATGTTTGAAGCAGTTGGACAGTGTGAGCCTGGTTATAAAAGCCTTATTTATCATGATTTGAGAGTCTCATTGCTAAAAAATACAAAAGATAAAGTTATGGAGATGAAGACAAACTAACAAGCATACTGGAGGAGATATGGTTGCACACTTATGTCAGATGGTTGGACAGACATGAGAGGGAGACATTTGATCAATTTCCTAGTCAACTGTCCTAAAGGATCTTATTTTATGGGTTCCGTAGATGCATCAAGTCATATTCAATATACTACAATATTATCAGAGTTGTTTGATAGTAAGATTAGAGAGATAGGAGCAGAGTGTGTTGTTCAGGTAATTTTTTTGGTTTCATTAATTTAGTAATTTTCATATTTCAAGCTTAATAGTCTACAACTTTCAATAATTACAAAGTTATGTTGTCTGCAGGTGGTGACTGATAATGCTTCCAATTTCAAGCCAGCTGGTAAAATTTTAATGGAAAAGACCTACATTATTCTGGACTTCTTGTGCAGCTCATTGCATTGATCTCATGCTAGAGGATATAAGCAAGCTACAACAAAACAAAACTGTGATAAGAAAGACAAGAATGATTACAAATTTCATCTACAGACACACTCGTTTACTTGATGGAATAAAGACTATTATATGTGGTGATTTAGTGAGGCATTCGGTAACTAGATTTGCAATATCATTCCTTACTCTACAAAGTGTGCTTAAGCATGAGGAGAAGCTAAAATTATTCTTTGTGTCGCCCTCGTGGAATGCCGCTAATTTGGCAAAAATTGAAGCCGGAAAACAGGTTGTTGAAATAATACTTTCAACCAATTTTTGGAATGGAGTAAGAGATTGCCTAAAAGGAGGAAAACTATTGATTGTCGTTTTGCGATTAGTAGATGGAGATGAAAGGCCGGCTATGCTTGAAGTATATGTTGCAATGGAAGAAGCCAAACAAAAGATCAAACAACATTTTGATAACAAAGAAAGATTATTTAAAATGATTATTGAGATTGTTGAAAATAGATGGACAAATCGAATGGAGCAAAAATTGTATAGGGTGGCTTTGTTTCTAAATCCAAGCAAATATTTTGAATACGAGGAACAAAATAATGATGATGCCTGGAAAATTTCAAGATGCTTTCAATGATGTTATTGCAAGACTTGTGCCCGATCAAGAATTGCAAGACAAGATTGCCGAGCAAGGTACTAACTACAAAGCATCTCGAAATAGTTTTGGAAAGCCTATGGCTATTAGGCAACGAACCACCCTAAATCCAAGTAAGTATTATTTACGTTTTTATTTTTTCTTAAATTATTTATATGTCAAATAATTTATATTTGTCTTAAATGAATAGTGGACTGGTGGGGTGCACATGGAGGACCAAATGTTGACCTTACAAAGGTAGCATTGCGCATACTTGACTTATGTTGTTCTTCTTTTAGTTGTGAGCGCAATTGGAGTACTTTTGAGTTTGTAAGTATTTAAATAATCAATATGAAATTTCATATTTTTATATTTACTAATTTACCAATAAGTTTGAAATTATCTTGATTCAGATTCACACAAAGAAAAGAAATAGATTGGAACATTAAAGACTTAGTGATCTTGTATACATCCAATATAATCGTCGTTTACAAGTACGATTCCAAGAAAGACGTGAAAAAGAAAGAAATTACAACCCTTTGATGCTTGATGAACTAGACTGGAGTAGTGAGTGGATGATGAACAAACCAGAGGAAGCAAGTGGATGATATCTCCTAGGAGGGATGATCCACTAAGTAAAGGGGTTTTTCAATTTTTGTTTTTGATTATTGTTTTGAAAAGAATTAAAATTTCTGTTTGAGGAAATAGGGTTCGACGAATTATAATTATTTCATCGAGCTTCGTTCGACGAATAGTACTGATTTCGTCGAGCACGATTCACAGAATGATAGTATTCATTTTCTGCGTTCCACGTTCGTCGATCTTTGTTCGACGAATCATATTGATTTCGTCGAGCACCAGCTGTTGAGTAGTTATACCCAAATTCTGGGTTCAGAGTTCGTCGATCGCCGTTCGACGAATAATACTGATTTCGTCGATCTCAGTTCGACGAATTTTGTTGAACATAATTTTTCTGTGAATTTCTATTTTGCTTTGATTTATTCTCTTGTGAAACTGTAGTAATTTTATCTGTAATTTATAGTGCTTCTTTTCCTTTAGCTGATTTGAAGTTTATATGGGTTGATAAAATATTTTTCTGAAGAAAATGAGGCTGATTAGATGAAGCCCCTAAGCCTAGTTTGCTATTGAGCCTGACATTGACTGTGCTTGTGATATTCATCAGTTTGATGCTTCTCCCATTAAGGGATTCTTCAAACATTTTAGTTTCATTTAACTTGTTTTCTAAAGAACCTATTTGTTCATTAGCAATTTTTAAATTTTCTTTAAGTTCAAGGTTTTCTGAAGAAATATTGTCTAATTGAGTTCGTTTCTCTCTGAGAAGTTTTATTTCCTTCTCAGATTGAATTAAATCTTTACATAGTAATTTGAAGTCTAATTTAAACTGATCTGAAGTAAAATCAAAAGTAGATATTACTTGGTCTTCTTCAGATTCTGACTCAGACTCAGAATTTCTGCATGATGCATTGATTGCCATCAAACAGATTTCTTTAGCCTTTGCTTCTTCTTCATCTTCACTTGAGCTAGATGAAGATTCTGAATCAGATTCACTTCCAAGTCTCAGCAACAAAGCCTCTCTCCTTCTTTTTGTATTTACTGGAAGAGGGTTTATGTGAATGTTTCTTGTAGTCTTTCTCCTTCATCTTGTCTTTCTTCTTATTTTCAGGACATTCTGGAAGGATATGTCCTGGTTTCCTGCAACTATAACAAACTATTTCTTTAGTGAGAGTTTTATCATACCTTGGTTTGTCATCATTTCTGGAAGATCTTCTCCTGAAGTCTTTCTTGACCATCTTGTAGAATCTTTTGGCCAAAAGACTCATGAGGTCTTCATTCCCTGGATGTTGTTCTTCCTCCTCAGTAGCTTGGAAAGCAATGCTCTTTTCTTTCCTTACTGGGGGTGAAGACTTCTGTTCAGCTTCTCTGGTTCTGATGAGTTGTTCATAAAATTTGAGCTTGCCCAACAGGGTCTCTATTGTAATCTCATTTAAACTTCTGACTTCTTTGATTGGTCAGATCCTTGAATCTCATGTACTAGGGAAACACATGAGGATCTTATCATTGACTTCTGTCAATGTGATGTCCTTCTCTAAGGTTTTCAGTTCATTGATAATGAGACTGAGTCTTGTGTGCATCTCAACAACTAATTCAGATTTCGCCTTCTTGAAATTCTTATATTGAGAGATCAAGTGGGATCTTCTGTCCTTTCTCTCATCAGCAAATCCAACAACCATTTTGTTAGGGGAGTTCCAGATGTCCCTTGCTGAAGAGCATTCAACAACCTTCTAGAAAATGTCATCTGACATTGTTTGAGCTAAGATGTTCATAGCTTTGGCATCAATAATCTTCAGCTTTTTTTGCGCTTCTGTCCATTCTGGAGGTGGTACAACACTTGTACTTGTTGTTGCCACTAGTAAAGGTGGACCTGTCAAGATGGAGTTGTAGATATCTTCATCAATAGAGTTCATATAAAGTCTAATCCTTGTCTTTCATAGTGCAAACTTATTAAGATTACACACAGGATGTCTAGTGCTTGAATATTCCTTATTTTGTGCCATGATAAATTTCTAGGTAAAAATAAAGTCTATCAGATCTTATGGTTCAGGTGTCAGCATGTAAAACCAAAGAACCAACATCTGATACCAATTGAAAGTGAGAGATAGATCTACTTTACACTAGAGGAGGGTGAATAGTGTATATTAAAATCTTGATTTAATTTTATAGCGGATTTAAAAAAACTAGTGATATATATATATATCTACTATTATACGAAAACTAATCTTTGGTGAAACATTGCAAATATCCATATATTGCCCTTATAGTTGTATTCATAATTACACAAATATACATAACTTTATATTAATATATTATAAAGTCAATATCCTTTTAGGTAATTACACAACTTTGCAATATTTAAATACAAAAAATAAAAATACTAGGTATCCTAAACCTATGGCCTATAGCTAGAAATGACAAAAGAAAGATTAATGTTTTAACGTTAAAATATAATTTGTTTTACAAAATAAAAATTATATTCTTGATTTATATTTTTTTACGGTCATTTTGAGTACTCATATGTATATGTTGCGGGAGGGTACTGTCCACGACAAATGTCGCCGCCCACGACAAAAGTCGTCGCCCACGACAAATGTCACCGCCCACGACAAATGTCGTCCCACGACAAATGCCGCACCACCGACGAATGTCGCATCCCGCCGAATGTCGCACTCCGCCGAATGTCGGACCCCGCCGATTGTCGCACCCCCGCCGAATGCCCCCAGGGCCGAAGGCCCGTGCCTGTCACTTGTATATATATATATAGAAGCAATCACAACACACAAATAAAATGAATAACAATCACAGACGACACAAGAAAATTTATAGTGGTTCCCCAATAAATCTGGGTACATCCACTCTTCTACCACACTAATAGGAATCCACTACAGGTTTTTGCTTAGGTGTCCTGCCACCACAGATTTTTGCTCAGGTGCCTTGCCACCACAAGATCTATTTTTCTAAGGGAGATCTAGCAACCCTTTAAGCTTTTGATCAGGTGCCCCAAAACCAAATTAAGTATTTTGATCAGGAGACTTAGAAATCAAAAGATAACTTTTGAAGGGAGTTAAAAACCCTGCACACAGTTTATGAAAATAAACAAAAAGTGATGATGTCTTCTCTATCAAGATTCTCTGAGAAGACTAGTGGATGTTGAAGCAGAAAGCTTCCCCTGATTTGAGTAAAGTTTATAATCAGGTGAATGAGTCTTTTCTTCAGGGTGTAGACCTTCTTGTATCTGACAAATGAAGACTTTGCACAAACAGAGATTGAAGATTTAATTCTGTAAGCTTATGAAATCTGTAAGACAGTAAGAGTATATGTTGATCTGCAAGTCTCTAAGTCAGTATGTCTAAGTCTGTAACCTTGATGCAACAATCTTCTGTACATATATATAGAATGCTGAGAAGAATTCAAACATTTGAATTAATTGATTCTGAAACGTCCGAGGAATTCCCGAGAATGGTAACTGCCTTGAAAATTGATTAGCCTTAAACTCTGTGATAAATCCATATTTAATGTTGCCTCTAAACGGCTATATTCGTTAGAATATTTGACATTAAATATCAGAGTCATAACTGTCTGTAATTAAGCATTTAAATTATTCTACCTTCAGAATATATAACAGCCTGAAATTAAGCCTGAAACTGTTCTGCCTTCTGTATATAAAACTGCCTAAAACACTGTAAAGAATTAGTCGAACTCAACAAGCATTTGTCGACCTGAGCCTGGAGTTCGTCGAACTGAATCTTCTTATTTGTTGACCTGAGCTCAGAGTTCGTCGAGCTGAGCTTGACTTTCGTCGAGCTGAGTTTCTGAGTAGAGATCGAAGTTTGTTGACCGGAGCTCAAAGTTCGTCGAGCAAAACTCAGAGTTAAGACTCTGATTCGTCGAACTGAGATCGCCGTTCGTCGAACGCAGCTCTGCTTTCGTCGATCTGCATTTCTGCTGGAATTCTTCTGAGGAAATGACCCTGGAAATAAACCTATGACCCTAGACTATATAAAATGGGTCAAACTAAACATCCTAATAGTAATCCTAGCCCAAATCAGTAATAGGCTTCCAACAGACAAGGGTGAGGATATCTAGAGGATTAACACAGGAATTCCCTATCACTGTTGGCTTACATCAAGGTTCAACTTTAAGACCACATTTCTTTACCCTTATCTTAGATGAGCTCACCGGACATATCCAACAAGCAATACCATGGTGTTTTTTGTTTGCAGATGATATCGTTTGGTCGATGAAACGTGCGAGGGTGTAAACTCAAAACTTGAATCTTGGCGAGACACTTTAAAAAAGAAGGGTTTTAGGTTGTGCAGGGCAAATACGGAGTATATAGAGCTTAAATTTAGCTGCGCAAGAAGAACGGATGACTTCGTTATTAAGCTGGGTGATCATGATATTTCTCGCAGTCAGTGTTTTAAATATCTTGGATTAATAGTTCAAAAAGATGGAGGTATTGCTAAAGATGTGACGCATACAATCTAAGAGGGTTGGTTAAAGTGGAGAGGCGCGTCAGGGATCTTATGTGATCTTAAAGTACCATTAAAACTTAAAGAAAAGTTTTATCTTACTGCAATTAGACTAGCGATGCTCTATGGTTATGTGTGTTGGGGCAATGAATTGTGTGCATGTGCAAAAAATGGGAGTTGCGGAGATGAGAATACTTAGGTGGATGTGTGGACACACGAGACTGGATAAAATTAGGAATGATTGTATCAGGGATAAGGTAGGAGTAGCACCAATTGCTGAGAAGATGCGAGAAGCTCTACTAAGATGGTTTGGACATGTACAATGGAGACCATTAGAAGCACCTGTTAGGCGTTGAGAGTCTAGTCACTAGGCATGTTAAACGAGGGATGAGTAGACCAATAAAGACTTGAAATGAAACTATAAGGAAAGACATGATGTACTTAGGCATTAGTGAGATTATGACTAAAGATAGGGCACAATGGCGACAAAGGATCCATATAGCCGACTCTACTATAGTGGGATAAAGGCTCGAGTGTTGTTGTTTTAGTGTAATAAGCTAAGAGATTTAGAATCATCTGGAACCATGAGAGGATAGTCAAAGCCATCTCACGGTTTGCCGATATTTGATCCCATGCTGTACTTAGGCTGTTAGGCATAACTTCACTACTTTCATTATGCCGATTTCCATCATTTAATTGGTTAATAAGAAGACAATGAAGTTCAAGGGGTATGGAGAGGCCTGGCCAGATTAGAGGGAGAGAGAGATGCTGCAAATTTCTTGTTGTCAGACAGATTCAAAAAGGAGGCGAAGAGGAGGAGAAGAAGGATCACAAAATCCAATTCAACTTGAGTTCATCCATTGAACCACCCATAAAAAAAAGATAGAGTTTTCCATAATTATCTTGAGAATTCAAAGAGGCCCCACAAAGTTATCTAGTCTCCCAGAGGTATTTGATCATCCTATATTGTTATTATTATTATTTGTTTAAGAAATCAACCCCCAATACATAGAAGATAAATAGAGAAGGTGAGTTCCAAGCCCCAGAACTGCACGACCTCCTTGGAGTGTCATCTCCAACCCATCTCCATATCAAGCCCAAAAGTTGGGAGAACGCATATGGAGGTGATCGATTACGCACAACAGAACACCCCATCAATTTGAAGAGTTTAGATATCACTATATTCAGAGAGAGAGGGAGAGATGGAGAATGCCATAACCCGATTGAACAATGAATGAATTTAGGTTAGAGATTACCCCACTCATGGCCCATTCACATTAGAGTTACAGAAACCCAAAACTGAGAAGAGGATGAAGCCACTGTCTCTATTTTTGGCAGAGTTTCCAAGAGTATGAGGAGGTCCATCTTACTGTGAGTTAGAAGGAGCTGATTCCTTGCCATGAGGCGGTGCCGTGAGGAGGGAGGGAACCCGATCATGGAGGCAGAAGGGGGAGTGTCGGTCGCATATATGGAGGAGGAAGAGGAATCTTGCGATCTCTGCACCCATTACAAACTCCGTCTGCCTCCCCCGCCTCTCGCTCATTTTTTGCGAGGCGTTTAGGTTAGAATATGCGAGGAAGTGAGACTTAAGAAGGCCGTGAGGAGAGCAAGGATGAAGAGGAGGTGGGAGGCGCGTGGGATGACCATCGCTGGTGATAGGGATTTTGGAGCAGAGCAAGGATTCCACACCTTTGAGAGCGCAGACTCGAGGATTGGATCAAAAATGATGAGAGAGAAGGCTTGATTTTTTAACTCTAATGTTGGGCTGATTTTAGGATCCAACGATCAAGTTTCTTTCAATGGATTTTAAAATCCATAATTTCGTGACCATGCAACCCTCATCCATAGAAGATAAATGTAGAAGGTGAATCCCAAGCCCTTAAACTGCACGGCCTGCTTGGAGTGTCATCTCCAACCCATCTCCATATAAAGCCCAGGAGTTGGGAAAACACATATAGAGGTGATCGATTACCCACAACAGACACCCCATCAATTTGAATAGTTTAGATATCACTATTGTCATAGAGTGAGAGAGGGAGAGAGGGAGAGATGGAGAATGCCATAACCTGATTGTATCATGATTGAATTTAGGTTAGAGATTGCCTCACTCACAACCCATCCACATTAGAGTTTCGGAAACCCAAAATTGAGAAGGGGATGAAGTCGTTGTCTCTATTTTTGGCAGAGCTTCCAAGTGGAGGAGCTCCATGATTTCGTGATCATGCATATATCTTTTTAAAATAGTATATATATACATATATATATACATATATATATACATATATATACACATATATATACATATATATACACATATATATACATATATATACACATATATATACATATATATACACATATATATACATATATATACACATATATATACATATATATACACATATATATACATATATATACACATATATATACATATATATACACATATATATACATATATATACACATATATATGTATACGAGTGCCCGACATGGGGCTCCGCCCCTACGGCCAAGCGCGACAGTACCCGACGGGCGATGGCGGGCTGGACCTGCCCCCGACGGGCTTCGAGTATAGCCCGACTCTGGGCTCCTTCCCTAAGGCCAAGCGCAACAGTACCCGGCAGGCGACGACGGGCTGCACCCGCCCCGGTTGGCTGCACCCGCCCCCGGTTGGCTGCACCCGCCCCCGACGGGCTTCGAGTATACCCTCGAGCTAAATTAATTTTATTTATAGTGCGGATTCCATTTTCACGCCGAATTGAGGGTCCGTACATATTTCGGCATGAGGCCCAAATGTATTTTATTTCGAGAAAAAGTGACTTTTTCAACATGCAATTGTTGTACTTGTCCGATCTCATCGAGATCCCCCCAGTTGGGTCGTGGGAACTTTCCAGACCATGTTGTTCATGACCCCACTTTGAGAATTCAGCGATTTCCAGAAGTCGTTTAGGACCCTGTTATTTGAGCCCCGAAAAAAGCCACGCCGAATTGAGGCGCCCGTACATAGATCTGGCGACGGTGGTCTGTTTCTTGCTCTTCGGCATGACTTTGTTGGGACCCAAATTGGGGGCCTAAACGGCCTCAAATCAAAAAGTGATCAACATAAAAGTCCTCAATCGAGTCTATTATAAGCTACTCAACTTTCATGCCTTTTTCAGGATCACTTTTTCAAATAACCTACATTTTAGGGCTCAAAAATCCGAAAATAGACAAGATAAAAAAGAAGAATAGAAATGTTGGTCTGCGAATAGCTTCCAGCGCAAAACTGATATGCATGGTCTTTTGTCCCACATTGTGAGAGTAAAAATATTTTTCGTGTTTAAGTAACAAAATATGTGTGTTTATTTGAAATTTAAGATGGGGTGGACAATGTAGAGCGGGCGGGCCTGTATGCAGGTCTGGCTGGCGATATATGCAGACCTGGTGCGCGTATCTTATATGCAGACCGAGTTTCACTTGGTCAGATTTTTTCAAAATCTAAAGGGTAAAATGGTAATTTCTCATTGTAGGATAGTAGTCATATTAAATTATAGGTTTAGGACTCCCTCTTATCATAGGTGTAGGAGACTTATAGAAAATTAGATGGACGGCCACGATTCGTTTTTGTGATCAAACGGTTGAGATTTTTGATCTGATCAGATCGGACGGTCCTGACTAATTCAATGAATTTATATTTCATTGTTATTAGCAGCCACCATATTTGTTTATATATGGTAAAGACATGTATATATATATGTATATGTATATATATATAACTTTCACTTTCAGTGTCAAAAGGCATATTTCTATTTTTGCTTTTTTTCAGTCTTTTTTCTTCTTATAAGGTGTATGCCTTTCTTAGTTTCTTACCCTTAATTATAAATAGGGTAGGGCTTTCTATTTTCAATTAACAACAACATTTTATTTCTCGAGCATAGTATCAGAGTGAGTGAATCACATGCTACTGGCCTCACCCGTTGGAGAATCTATTCCTCCTCTCTCATAACCTTTTAGCAACAACAATCATCATAGTCCTCCCATCGTTCAGCTTCAAGCTCGTCGTTCAATGATCTCTGGCTGTCAGCTCGTCTTTCATAACCCGTCGTCATAAGCTCCGCTGGTCAGCTCCAATCAGTAGTGGAAACGCGGTCCTCTCTTTTCATGCCTCCATCAACCGCTAATGACGTGTGATGTGGCGCCAACATTGGGAATTGTATGTGACATTTTAAATGTTATTTTGGTTGCCAATTTCACGTCCAACTCTAATTTTCCTGCAAAATCTCTCTACAATAGTATGAAATTGACTTTGATTTTGATTCCGATTCTTGGAATCTTGGTAAGCTCCTGTATTCTCCCCTTTTTATAGTTATTGTGTGTTGTTAGCCATGTTATAGGTTACTTTAAGTGAGTCACCAATTTCCGCTAGATATACCCTGGATCACAAGGACTCTAAACTTATTGTGGTTGGCCTTGATGATACAATTTTTTTATATTGGGCCTGCTCATGTTTCTTGTGGAGTGACTAAAGAATTTCAAAACTAGCCCCCCCCCGAATTATTTTGTAAATCACATATATATCAAACAACGAGGAGTGCATGTAATACAATTATAAAGCAAATTAATATAGAGAATAAGTGCAGGAAAGTAAAGATCTAAGCTATAGACATGACATCCAGATGACACAAGATTTTTTAGAGGTTCCTTAATGAATTTGAGTACTCTCTTCCATAGCCCACGTGATTTCACTACCTTCACCAAGACAATGAGTCTTTTTCACTGGAGACTTCAACATGATGAATCTTTTCCATTGTAGATTCCAACCACTGCACAACTCTTTTGAAGGGAGAAATTTGTAACCCTTTACAACTTATGTGTGAATATTTAGTAAGAAGAGATTATCACAAGAGAGAGATATGATTCTTGCTTTGTCTCAAGAGGTTAGGACAAAACTTCCTTAGAGAAGTTACAGAGAGAAGGAGTGTCAGCTAGGGCTTCTTGAGATTCAACACGCTTTATTCCTTCTACAAGATACTATATATCATCCTTTTTCTCTGAGCCAATAAGAAATGATAACAACACCTTCCCTTTCCAATGATCTCCTTTTAGATCAAGTCCCAAAGAGAGTGTTCGACGTTCCTTTTTCAGAACTTTCTTTTTCTTGTTATGCAACAACTATATTTGAGACAACTTTTAACTCGATCAACGATCTGTGAGTGCTTCAGTCAGCGATCGTTGATTGAAGGTCTTTGTTGGGAGGCAGTGCGGTCAGCGATCACCTCTTCAAGGTCTACGAACGGTGATCGTCTTTCTTAGTCTTTAAGAGAAACTTTCCTTTATACTAAGTCTGCAGTCTGCAATCACTTAGCATAGTCAGCGATCGCTTAGCATAGTCAGCGAATGCCGGTGAATGATCCGTGATTACTGAGCTAGTCCTTCATGTCTTCCATATGTGAGTGCTGATAGAGGAGCGACTCAACGAACACCGGTCAATGATCACTGATCGCCTGAACTTATTTTGTAGATCTTTTCTTCTGGCCTCATCTTTTGACCTTCTTCCTTCTTCTATAAGTTGTCTTATCAAAGTTTTGTACCATCAAATCCACAAAGATTTTCACAACATACTCCTCCCTACTTGATGAGGACAAAGTCACAAGAAAATGATAAGAATTTATTCAAAACAACTTCTGTTTAGTTCCTCCTGAGGCATAGGCTTGTGAAATATGTACTCCCCTTTTCTTGTAGCAGATGTTATAGCTTATGAATAAATTTCTTGTAAGAAATGTTCTCCTCCTTTGAAGTATTTTCTTGTTTTAAACTTCTCCCTTTTTTTGTTCTCAATCAAAGGGGGTCTTCAACATTTTTCTTCTCCCCCTATTTAGTCGAGGCTGGAAGTTTGGAATTGGAGTTGTTGAGGTGGAAGGATTGCAACTGAACGATTGGAGTTGCAGGATGGGGAAATCGACGAACATCGGTTGTCGACATGCTAATGTCCCGCAGTGTGCGAGGTCTGGAGTCGGGTGCTACGTCCGGAGGAGGAAAGATGCTCTGATGCCAAGATTTGTGAGCCTCCAACTGAATTTCAGAGAGGATCGTCTTGACCCTTCTTGGCCCTAGCTCCCAATATCGGAAGATACAACGGGAGTCGGGCTCGGCTGAGAGAGGAGCCTTGCTCAACCCTAGCCTTTGCTAAGAAGATGAGAGGAGAAGAATATTCAAGAGAAAGAATATTAGGATTTTTTATCATCATACCCATCAAGCCAACCCCGCTATAGTGGGATAAAGGTTTTAGTGTGTATACCCATCAAGCCCACCCTCCCCACTAATATATAGTGAGAGGGTCGGGTTTAACAAAAATTACCAAATATGCCCCTCACGGGGGCTACATATTGCGTGAGAAATAAAAGTGTGCGAAAATAAAAATACAATGTAACAATACACGTTATCTCAGACACACATCGCTACCCGCATTGGCCTATAACATAAACCCAATTAAAGCTCCAACACAGTTCAAACTCGATAAGAAAAATAAATAAAACAAGCTAGATTATGCCTTCAAAACGTTCAAATCGAATTTGGTAAAAACTAAATAAACAAAATAGAACAACTCATGCTCATCTCAAACTTCCAAGCACTCCTGTCATTTGAGATTCCAATGCACATATACTCCTTTTACAGATAACCTCTTCGATGTCGGAACTCGGAACCAGTAGTGCTTAAATCTTTTTCACAGCTGTCATACAAGATGTAGGTGCACGCCTTCTAAGGGTTGATCTGGTAAAAACTAAATACTAGTTCATGTCTTTAACGGAAAAAGTAAATAGCATTTTATTTTATGTATCACTCAACTAGCGTTCTATTGGTGAGCTCAGTTGGTGATGAGAGTGCTGGTGAATGCCTCTTATCTAAGAGATGTTGGGATCGAGCCCCAGCCTCAACAACTTGACGCATGGTGGTGACTCGATGACGGAGAGCTGGTTGGGGTGTACGGGCCGCGATCCTGATGAAAGCCGACTGGTGCTGACTCCAGGTGGGCCCCCTGGTGGGACTGCAGGGTGACGGGCAGGTGTGACGTTTGTGCCGCATCAGAAGGATTCTTTGAATTTTGAAGGGTGGAGGTTGGATATGATTTCTGGTAGGGGTTGATGGGGAAACTTCTTGTATGTGTAAGGCAGAAAAGAAACTGGAAGTCAAGTGGACAACTGCAGGTAAGCAGGGCTGATTTGGACTTGGCTCAATAGTGAATTGTTGACAGTTACAAGGAGAATCGGGTCTGGTTGAGAAAGATGAAGGAGTAATCAGAATTAAAGCTGGAGGCTATGCTTAAAAACAGAGATCCAATGCACATATACAAATCAGTTCCTTTTACTAGGTGGAGATAACCGATAAGGGATAGAAACACTAGCATTGGTTGGTTTCTTCGATGTCGGAGTCCCACATGGTACTCATTCTTTGTATTCTATACAAGTGAACATATATATAAGGTTGCTTTTCCATTTGTAGCGGTCTGCTTTTGCCTGTTCGCTTCGCCTCTCTTCTCCCCTCTCCCCTCCGTGGTTCCAGCCTCTCCCCTCTCTCTGTTACGGCTCCCGTCAGCACCTTCACGCGGTCTCCCTTGTGCTATCCGCCGCGGTCTCCTGCTCCCCGACTTCTTGCTATCCGCAAACCTGATCAACTATGCCACAAATAAATAAATACAACTTAAATCACAATACTAAGATGTACTCTGCACAATGAATTTTAATAGAAGATTTACGGGAGCCGAAGCGTCGAATCTGCAAACTACTTGACCCAGGTGGTTACCGGTACTCCAAAATAACCTTGATTCTAGCTATGTGCCAAACGGTATCCGACAAAGATACTATGTATGTGTAATACAGACTTCTTTTGTGGCTCTGGCTCGGTCCTTGGTCGAGGCATTCCAACAAGTACTACCTTTTCCATCTAGGCTGTCATACAAGATGTAGGTGCACAATGAATTTTAATAGAAGATTTAGCCTTCTAAGGGTTGATCTGCAACTAAAACTCAAGTAATAAATAACCCAAGTGCACGGTATACTAGTGTAGTAGCATGCAAGTACTAGTCCATCTAATAGAGAAGGGTTGTTTATGTCTTTAATCTGGGCAAATTATAATTTTTTTATTAGAATAATTTTTTTTGTCATCTAAAATCTATTGTTGAAAAGGTAAATAGCATTTTATTTTATGTATCACTCAACTAGCGTTCTATTGGTGAGCTCAGTTGGTGATGAGAGTGCTGGTGAATGCCTCTTATCTAAGAGATGTTGGGATCGAGCCCCAGCCTCAACAACTTGACGCATGGTGGTGACTCGATGACGGAGAGCTGGTTGGGGTGTACGGGCCGCGATCCTGATGAAAGCCGACTGGTGCTGACTCCAGGTGGGCCCCCTGGTGGGACTGCAGGGTGACGGGCAGGTGTGACGTTTGTGCCGCATCAAAAGGATTCTTTGAATTTCGAAGGGTGGAGGTTGGATATGATTTCTGGTAGGGGTTGATGGGGAAACTTCTTGTATGTGTAAGGCAGAAAAGAAACTGGAAGTCAAGTGGACAACTTCAGGTAAGCAGGGCTGATTTGGACTTGGCTCAATAGTGAATTGTTGACAGTTACAAGGAGATTTCATCGGGTCTGGTTGAGAAAGATGAAGGAGTAATCAGAATTAAAGCTGGAGGCTATGCGAAGGTGGGGAAGTAACACATGTAGTCAGCATGAGGGATCCCTGAAACCAATCAGCGACGTCGAAGAAAACTATAAAGGTTTTCGTTGCTGGGAAGTTCAATTATGAAGGTAGGGGTGACAAATCAGTTGGAGGAGAGAGACACTGAGTTCGTTGGCCCCTGATGGAGGCTCCAATAAGGGATGCCAGCAGGGAGAAACACTGAGTTCGTTGGCCCCTGATGGAGGCTCCGATAAGGGATGCCAGCAGGGAGAAACACTAGCATTGGTTGGAAACGAGACCAACAAAGAGTTTCGGCTGGTTTCTCAAAAAATAAAGATGTCTCTTCTTTTCGCCTTGTTAGAAAAGCCCACTTAACTAGACCCATTTAGTTTTTTGTTGTTATTTCTCTCTCCTCTTTAGTCCCACATTGTGTATAGGACTTTGCTCTCTCTTTCTCTCATCTATATATTTGTACTCATTCTTTGTATTCTATACAAGTGAACATATATACAAGGTTGCTTTTCCACTTCTCTACATGGTATCAGAGACACCGGTCCTCCTTAGGCAGCTTCCCTCTGCTTAACCACCTCTCTTCCTGTGGTCTCTTGTCTGTGCGTGCGGCTAGCTGCGGACTGCCCTTTCTGTCCGCTCCCCGCTCTTCCCGCTCGGTCTCTGGCGGTCTGCTTTTGCCTGTCCGCTTCGCCTCTCTTCTCCCCTCTCCCCTCCGTGGTTCCACCCCTCCCCTCCCGCCTCTTATAACATTCCTGTGGGGCCCGCCTCTCCCCTCTCTCTGTTACGGCTCCCGTCAGCACTCTCCTCTCACGCGGTCTCCCTTGTGCTATCCGCCGCGGTCTCCTGCTCCCCGACTTCTTGCTATCCGCAGCTCTCTCCCGCTATCCGGCGCGCCCTCCTGCGGCTTGTTCCTGATCGCCATTTTTCTGCCTTGTCGCAGCTCCCTTCTCGCGCGGTCTGCGGTCTCTTTTAACTTTGTCGCCGAGTTCTTTCTTTGCTCGCCTCGACCTGTTGCTCGCCGCGACCTCTTTCTATCTGCTTGAGTGTTCCTTACTCGCGGTTTCTTCTCTCTGCCTGCTCGTGGCCTCCGTCTCTAACCGCTGCTGTGTTCAGCCTGACCGTGCGGACTGTTACCTCCCGCATTTAGGTCGCGGTCTTCTCCTCCTATCCGCGCGGATTGGTCTCTGTCCGCCGGTTTTCTATCCGCATCTGGTCGCGGCCTCCTGCCGCTGGTGTCTTCACATCGTGATCGGGCGGTCTCCGTTCTAGTCGTGCGGACTTTTTTCTTCCCCTCCTATCCGTGCGGTCTGGTCTCTATCCGCCCCTGGTCGCGGCCTCCTGCCGCTGTCCACATCGTGACCGGGCGATCTCTGTTCTAGTCGCGCGGACTCCTCTGCTGCCGGTCTGCCTTCCTAGCCGCCTCTCCTCCATGGGTTCTTCTGTTGATTCTACTGGCACGGCAGTTCCTTCTACAGACCGCACGGCCTCTATTCCAGAAATACGGGATGAACTCCGTATTACTACTATATCTCTGATCGGCAAGAAGAATTTTGTCGAATGGGCGCATTCTGTTCGCCGGGTCCTGCAACCAAAGGGGTTTCTTCATCACTTGACCCAGGTGGTTACCGGTACTCCGACTGACGAATGGTTACGCAATGATGGTCGTGTGCAAACATGGATTCTTAATTCTCTTGATAGCGAATCCTATCGCCTGGCTATGTACCACGAGACGGTCAAAGGCATGTGGGATGAGCTTCATACCCTTTACTCCGGCAAAGATAGTCTCCACCATTTGTATGACATTATCACTGCTCTCCAAGCCCTTGATAACAGTGGTGCGACCGATCTGACTTCTTTTGTGGCTCTGGCTCGGTCCTTGGTCGAGGCATGGATCCAACATCAGCCTCCTACTGTTGACCTTGTTGCCCAACGTGCTCAAAAGGAGGCTGTGGGTATAGCCATGATGATGGCTCGGCTACCCCATCACCTTCATAGTGTACGGGCCCACATCCTCTCCTCTACTGTTACCCCGTCCTTCTCAGATGTGTGCTCAATGCTTCTCTAAGTTACCCCGCTTCCGGATGTGTCAGGCCCTCCTTCTCCAGCTCTTGTCCAGCAGGTTCCTGCTCCTTTACTACCTTTACCATCTTCTGTCCGTGGAGGCCGCTCTGACTCGCGGGGACGTGGGCGGGGTGGCCGGTCTCGGTCTAAGTGCTCGTTCTGCGGCAAAGATGGGCATCTTGAAGCCACGTGCTATCGCAAGCATGGTCGCCCATCTCGTTCGCAGGCGTCTGCTGCTGCCACTGACTCCTTTCCCACTCGTACTGACCTCGACGAGGTTCGCCTTCAGCTTCAGCATCTTCATGGCCTGCTCAACCGCCCGCCAACCTCGGTTGCCTCCGCTGCCTCCATCTCCAATGAAGGTATCACCTGCCTTTCCTCTGGCCCGCGATGGATCCTCGACTCTGGTGTCACTCACCACATCACCTCTGTTCGGCCGCCTCAGTACTTTTCTTCCTCTCACCCGAAGTACATTATTGTGGCCAATGACGCCTCTGTCCCTGTTTCTGGATGTGATGATATTCCTCTCTCCTCTTCTCTTCACCTGCGCTCGGCTCTTCATGTTCCGGGCTCTCTTTTCAATTTACTTTCTGCTGGTCGCTTTACTTCTGATTTACATTGCTTAGTGACCTTTACTTCTTCTTTTCTGATACAGGATCAGCAGACGCGGACTATCATTGGTAAGGGGCGACTGCAGAACGGGCTCTACCTTCTTGACGACTCTCCTACTCTCCTCGCATCTGTCTTATCTTCCGATTGGCATCGACGTCTTGGTCATGCTCCTCTACCTGTCCTCCAAAAGGCTCTCCCGGATGTATCTCTTCCTGTTTTTCAATGTGAAACATGTATTTTTGGCAAGCAGCCACGTTCATCTTTTCCTTCTCATTGTACTCGGAGCTCCGCTCCTTTTATCTTAGTACACTCCGATATATGGGGTCCGTAAAAAATTACTAGTATTTCTGGCTATCGGTATTTCGTTACCTTTATTGATGATTATTCGCGCATGACGTGGCTGTATCTTCTTTACGATCGTTCTGAGCTTCCCCGCGTCTTCCGGGCGTTCATTCTTGAGACTCGCACTCAATTCTCTGCGCCCATTAGCACTATTCGTACCGACAATGCGCGAGAGTACACTGGTCATGACTTCGCGACCCTCTGCTCTGAGTTCGACATTATTCACCAAACCTCGTGTGTGTATACTCCGCAACAGAATGGTGTCGCCGAGCGCAAGAATCGGCACCTTCTTGATATGGCTCGGTCCCTTATGCTTCAAATACGGGTTCCCAAACTATACTGGAACTTTGCGCTCTCCACCGCCTTCTTTCTTATCAACCGTCTACCATCCTCCGTTCTTCAGAATGCTACTCCGTTCAGCCTCCTCTTTCTGTCCACTCCGCCTTTCCCTGTTACTCCTTGTATCTTTGGGTGTACTTGCTATGTTCACCATCTCGGCCCTTCTACCGACAAATTGGATCCCCGTGCGACCAAACATATCTTTGTCGGTTACTCGCGCACTCAGAAGGGGTATATGTGTTATTCGCATACTACCCGCAAGGTTACTGTCTCTGCGGACGTTACTTTCCGGGAAGATCTTCCCTTCTTTTTTGCTCCGGATGTCGTTATCTTTCCAGAGCCCGTCGTTCGTCCTATCATCCCGGTTCCCTGCTCATCATCTCCTCCTCCTGACCCGGCCCCGGTCCGTCCGACTCCACCTGTTATTCAGGTCTATTCTCGTCGCTCTTCTCATCCCGTTGCCCCACTGCAGTCGGCCTCGCCCTCTGATGCTCCGCCACCTGCTGCTCCGGTTCCTGCCTCCACCGCTCATCCGATGGCAAATTACGTCTCTCTCCATCGCCTTTCACCACCAGTTCGCCACTTTGCCACATCATTATCCTCTGTTTCTATTCCTAATTCTGTACAGGAGGTGCGTCAACATCCTGGCTGGCGGGCTGCCATGGAGGAAGAAATGACGGCCCTTTGGGCCAACCAGACCTGGACCCTTGTCCCTTTGCCTCCCGGTCAGCACCCGGTTGGGTGTAAATGAGTTTTTGTCATCAAACATGCTCCAGATGACACTATTGCCCGACTGAAGGCCAGACTGGTGGCCCGTGGCTTCACTCAACAGCAGGGTCTCGATTATGAGGAAACTTTCTCTCCGGTGGCCAAGCTCAACTCGGTTCGTGTGCTTCTCTCTGTAGCTGTACACCGCCACTTGCTCCTTCATCAGCTCGATATCAAGAATGCCTTTCTGAATGGTGATCTTCACGAAACCATCTACATGCGCCAACCACCCGGGTTTGAGACCACGGGGGAGTCTCATGTGCGTCTTCTAAAGAAGTCCATCTATGGTCTCAAACAATCCCTCCGGGCGTGGTTTGACAAATTCAGCAAGGTGGTTCAGGATATGGGTTTCACTCGGAGCTCTGCTGACTTCTCCCTTTTCACCCGACACCAGGCAACGGGAACCGTCATTCTGTTGGTTTATGTTGACGACATCCTACTTATTGGGGATGACTCACAGGGGATCCAAACGGTCAAACAACATCTGAGCACCGTATTTCAGACCAAAGACCTAGGGCATCTTCGCTACTTCCTCGGTCTTGAGGTCGCACGACGACCGGATGGGCTTGTCCTCTCCCAATGGAAGTACTGTCTCGATCTCCTCAAAGATGCTGGCCAGTCAGGCTGTAAGCCAACTAATACACCGATGGAGGCAAATCACAAGCTCTGTGCACATGCCTCTGATAATGATCTGCTTCTCCAGAACCCGGAGTACTATAGACGCCTTGTCGGAAAGTTGATCTACCTAACAGTCACGAGGCCTGATATATCATTTGCTATTGGGGTTGTCAGTCTGTTCATGCATGCTCCCCGGGTTTCTCATCTCCAAGCTGTTGAACGGATTCTCCGGTACCTTAAGGCAGCTCCGGGTCAAGGGCTTGTTTACAAAACCTCCACCTCGGCTCCAGCATTGGTTGCTTAATCTGATGCCGATTACGCTGGTTCCCTGGACGATCGGCGGTCGACCAATGGGTTCTGTACTTACTTTGGAGGTCATCTCATTACTTGGAAAAGTAAAAAACAAGCCGTGGTCGCTCGATCCTCCGTGGAAGCTGAATACCGATCTATGACATCTGTTGTTTCAACTCACATGGCTTGAAAGCCTTCTTTCTTATTTGGGAGTAAAACTTCCTTCATCTGCTGTTCTCTTTTGTGATAGTCAAGCGGCCATACACATAACGAAGAATCCGGTGTTTCACGAGCGTACGAAGCATATCGAGATCGACTGTCACTTCATACGAGAACAAGTTCAAATGAAGAAACTTGAGTTAAAACATGTTCCGGGCACTGATCAAGTTGATGATATTCTCACGAAGGCCCTATCAAACACTTTGTTCTACCAGTGTTTGTCCAAGTTTGGTGCATATGATCTATACGCTTCAGCTTGCGGGGGAGTGTTAGAGAAGCCCACTTAACTAGGCCAATTTAGTTTTTTATTGTTGTTACGATATGTTACTTTCTTTGCGTAAATGTTATGTAATCCTCCTCATGTAATCCTCCTCTATATATAGAGGAGGACCCCTCTTTTAATTGCATTGGAATAGATTTTTACCTTGTAACATGGTATCAGAGCCAAACCCGATGCCCTAGCCGCTCGGCTTCCGCGCTCGTCCTCTTCGCACGCCGCCCGCTGCTCCTCCGCTCGCGAACGCCGCACGCCGCTCGAACGCCGCACGCCGCTCCCGACCGCTGCTCCTCCGCTCGCGTACGACCGCTTCTTCTCCTCTCCGCTCGCGCACGCCGCTCGCGCTCGTCCTCTCTGCGCGTCGCGCATCGCGCACTCCAGCGGCTCCGCGCGTTCCCGCGCCTCCTCACCGCTGCTTCCAGTGACTTCTTCCGGCACCGGCCTTCAATGCAGTGATTTTTTCTGTCCTTCTCCGGTGCCGTTTCCTCCTCCAGCGATTTATGGGGTGGATTTCTATTCCCCTCCTCGGTTTGATGCGGATATGCCCCTCCTAGACAGCTGTTTGCGGCTTCCCTAGTGGTCTCCAGATTTCTATTCTTGAGCCACGATGTCTGACATCTCAGATTCGGCTACTCCTCCCGTCGCCGCGGTACCCGTTCTACCGGCCCCTCTCCGTGGTGGACATGATCAAAATACGCCTCAAATCACCTCTATTCGTTTGGATGACTCCAATTATCTGTCCTGGTCTCGGTCCATTACTTTGGCACTCAAGAGCCGCCGTCTCTTCGGTTATGTCACTGGTCAGGTTCCGGCTCCCGCGACGTCGTCTCCTGAATGGCTCACTTGGGATTCGGAAAATTCTCTTGTTATGTCATGGCTCACCAACTCTATGCAGGAGGCTCTTGCTCGCAACTACTTGTTTCTTGACACCGCTGCTGATATTTGGAGACGTGCTGAGGCTACTTACTCTCGGCGGGGCAATGCTGCTCAGATCTTTCAGCTGCGCCGCCGGATCTCCTTACTTCGCCAAAGTGACCGCCCTCCGTCTGTATACTACTTGGAGTTTACTCAGTTATACCAGGAGTACGATCACTTTGATCCGCTCGTTTTCACCAGTCCGGTTGATGAAGCCATGGTTCGCGCCCGGGAGGAGCGCAATCGGATTTTTGAGTTTCTTCATGGGCTTCATCGGGACTTTGACCAGATCAGTGTTCAGATTTTGGGTCGTACTTTGCTTCCATCCCTTCCTGAGGTCTACAGTCTTGTGCAGCAGGAGTTTGATCGTCGACAGTCTTTGGTTCCTGACTCCCTTCCAGAGAGTTCCGCTCTTGTTGCGGGTTCTTCCATACTTGGTGTTCGTCCGCCCCGTGATGCTAAGATGAGAGGTCCTGACAAAGATCACCTGGTCTGTGATTACTGTGGGAAGAATCGTCATACCAGAGATACTTGCTTTCGGCTCCATGGTTTCCCGCCACCAAGGGGTGGTGCCACTCGCGGCGGCCGAGGTTCTGGCCGGACTTCCAGTCGCCATACCGTTCCTCGCTCGGCCCATCTCACTGATGCTTCTGTGGACGTCTCCTCTGGACCTGATCCTTATGCTGTTACTGGCTCCTTCTCGGCGGAAGAGATGCTTGCTCTCCGTCGTATGATGCAGGGTCTCACGACCGAGCCGACTGCCTTATCCTCCTCTACTTATGCTCACACTGGGACTCCCGGTGCGCACTCTGCTGAGTCCATGACCTCTCCGCAGTGGATTATTGATTCCGGGGCCACTGATCACATGACCGGCTCCGCTTCAGGTTTTGTTTCTTATACTCCCCTGTCTGGCCGGGATAAGGTGAGTATTGCTGATGGTTCCCTCTCCTCCATTGCCGGCAAGGGTTCCATCTCATGTTCCTCCCTTCTCTTGTCTTCGGTCCTTCATGTGCCCAGTTTTACCCGCAATTTACTGTCCATTAGTCATTTAACAAACTCTATGAATTGTTCGGTCACATTTCTTCCTTCCTCTTGTGTTTTTCAGGACCTGACGACGGGGAAGGTGATTGGCTCTGGTAGCTTGGTCAATGGTCTTTATGTGCTTGACTCTGGAACGGCGACACCACCTCGGGCTCTCCTATCTGCTTCTTCCCATCCGCTCTATTCTCAGCATTGTCGGCTGGGGCACCCCTCTATTTCTGTGATGCGATTGTTGTTTCCGCATGTTTCTACTACTGTTCTTAATTCCTTTTTGTGCGATGTGTGTGCTACTAGTAAACATAAGCGTCATGCTTTCAGTCATGTTTCTTTACCTAGTTCTGTTCCTTTTTCTGTTATTCATACTGATGTTTGGGGACCTTATCCTGTTCAATCTATTTCTGGCTGTGCTTGGTTTGTTTCATTTATTGATTGTTTTTCTCGTACCACCTGGTTGTATCTGCTCAAGAACAAAAATGATGTTTTTCCTACTTTTCAACGATTTCACAAAATGGTCTCCACTCAATTTCACACAAACATCCAAATTCTCCGTAGTGACAACGGTCGGGAATATATCGATTCCCACTTTTCTCACTACCTTGCCGATCACGGTATTCTCCACCAAACTACTTGTCCCTATTCTCCCGCTCAGAACGGTGTTGCCGAGCGAAAAAACCGACATCTGTTGGAGGTTGCCCGTTGTCTTTTATCCACCATGCATCTTCCTAAATACTACTGGGGTGATGCTGTTCTTACCGCGGCCTACCTTATTAATCGCATGCCCACGCCCGTCCTTGGGAATGATACCCCTCTGGGTGCTCTACACCTCACACCCTCGACACTTCCTCCTAAGGTGTTTGGGTGTGTCTGCTTTGTTCATATTCATCATCCTCGCCCTTCTAAACTTGACCCACGGGCCCTCCGTTGTGTCTTCATTGGTTATTCTGCGACGCAAAAGGGCTACAAATGCTTTCATCCTCCTACCCGGAAGGTGTTTGTTTCCATGGATGTTACTTTCCATGAGGATGAGTCATATTATGCCCCTACAGCTGACACCACCTCAGCTCCTCCCCCTACCACTCCTTCCCCTACTACTCCCTTACCGGTTCCTCCACCTTATTATCCCTCACTTCAGGGGGAGTCTTTACCTCGGGAAGTGAGCTCCTATGTGCCTCCTCCACCCATCTGCCCGGGTGTGCCTTCCTTGCAGGTGTACTCTCGGCGGTCCAAAGGGCCAAGCACACAAGACCACGCCATTCGACCAGATCAATCATTGGATCCGGAATCGGGTTCACCTGATGCTCCCATTGCTCTCCGAAAAGGTATCAGATCTTGCACTAAGCATCCTCTCTCAAATTATGTGTCTTATGACTCATTCTCCACTGCCTACAAGACCTTTATATCTTCCCTGGCTTCCATCACTATACCCTCGTCCTGGCAGGAAGCTATTGGGATCCCTGAGTGGAAAGGGGCAATGCTTGAGGAAATGATGGCCCTTGAGAAGAACCACACTTGGGATTTGGTGCAACTTCCTTTTGGGAAGAAGACCGTTGGGTGCAAATGGGTGTTCACGGTTAAACAGAATCCTCAGGGAGTGATCGAAAGATGTAAAGCACGGTTGGTGGCACGTGGCTATACTCAGACCTTCGGGGTGGATTACCAGGAAACCTTTGCCCCAGTAGCAAAGATGAACACTATCAGGGTTCTATTATCCTGCGCCGCCTGCAAAGGGTGGGACCTTTGTCAACTTGATGTTAAAAATGCATTTCTCCATGGGAACCTTGATGAGGAAGTGTATATGACCCTTCCCCCAGGTCTTATATCTAGCGGCTCTGAAGGAAAGGTGTGTAAATTAAAGAAGGCCCTATATGGCCTGAAACAGTCTCCCCGTGCTTGGTTTGGAAGATTCCACAAAGCTATGGTCTCATTTGGATATCACCAGAGTAATGCGGATCATACCTTGTTCATCAAGAAGAGGGCCACCCAACTCACGATTCTCATTGTCTATGTTGATGACATCGTGATCACGGGCGATGATGTGGAAGAAATCAAGATCCTGAAACAAAAATTGGCAAGTGAGTTTGAGGTCAAGGACCTGGGAAAACTTAGATACTTCTTGGGAATTGAGGTGGCCAGGTCTAATCACGGGATCTTTATTTCGCAGAGAAAGTATACCTTGGACCTCCTTGAAAAAACAGGGATGAGTGGTTGTAAGCCTGTCAACACCCCGATTGAAGCTAATCACAAATTGGGGAAAGATGGAAAGTGCATTGATGATGTTCCAGCATTTCAGAGGCTAGTTGAAGACTGATTTACCTCTCACATACTCGCCCTGACATTTCCTACGCAGTTGGTGTTATCAGCCAGTTCATGCATGCTCCAAAGACCAACCATGTTGATGCTGCCCATCGGATCCTTCGTTATCTTAAATCTTCTCCAGGGCGTGGGATTCTTTTCTCTCCTAACTCTTGCCTGGATATTGAGGTTTACACTGATGCAGATTGGGCTGGGTCCATTGATGATCGGAGATCAACTTCCGGGTATTGTTCCCTAATTGGTGGGAATCTAGTCACTTGGAGAAGTAAAAAACAGCAAGTAGTGGCTCGTTCAAGTGCCGAAGCAGAATTCCGAGCTATGGCACACGGCGTATGTGAAGGCCTTTGGTTACGTTCCTTGATGAGTGACTTAGGCCTTGTGGAAGAGGCACCAATCCGGCTATATTGTGACAATAAAGCCGCTATCAGCATTGCCCACAATCCTGTCCAGCATGACCGGACCAAGCACATTGAGGTGGACCGGCATTTCATCAAAGAAAACATTGAAAAAGGAGTCGTGTGTACTCCTTTGTTCCCTCAGAAAGGCAACTTGCGGATATTCTCACAAAGGGTTTGCATGGAAGTAACTTTGATAGGATTGTAATCAAGTTGGGCATGATTAATATCTCACGTCCAACTTGAGGGGGAGTGTTACGATATGTTACTTTCTTTGCGTAAATGTTATGTAATCCTCCTCATGTAATCCTCCTCTATATATAGAGGAGGACGCCTCTTTTAATTGCATTGGAATAGATTTTTACCTTGTAACAATTGTTATTTCTCTCTCCTCTTTAATCCCACATTGTGTATAGGACCTTGTTCTCTCTTTCTCTCATCTATATATTTGTACTCATTCTTTGTATTCTATACAAGTGAACATATATACAAGGTTGCTTTTCCACTTCTTTACACGGCTTATTCTCAAGCACCATATTTTGGAATTTTTTTGAAAAGCTAATTATATGTTCTTTTCTCCATCGAAAAAAGAGGTCCGTTATGCTCATTCCTAAACTTGTTGAAGAGATGGAATAGAACAAAGGTCTATCTTTTTTGTTTAAAGGTTGAATCGATCATCAGACAAAGAATTGAGCCAAAAATGAGTATACATTCTGGGAAAATGGGACTTCCATAGAAGAGAAGCAAATGAGTAAGTGATGAGGATCACCCACCACATGTGGCTTGCTGCAAGGAGAATCTCACATTCGTGTATTCACGCAGGAGGACTTGACCGGATCGATGATCCAACTCCACGAATGCCTCCGGGTTTCTATTTACTTACATTTTCATATATCATATTGTTGTTTCCAGTCACTAATTAATGTGATACGGTCCATTACATTAACGACCAATCATAGACATTGATGTATAGGTACCATAGAGTAATTTTATTAAAGAGTAAGTGGGTACCAACCATACTTGCTGATTTTGGGAAACTATTCTTAGAATCCGGCAATCCTCTCATGGTGACTACTCTTAGGTAAGCTTTGTATCCTTTGTTTCCTTCCCTCCACCACTACCCAATCCCCTCCCCAAAACCTCGATTGAAAATCCGCACCCAGCCCACTGAAATTTCATTTTTCTTCTAGGTAACGTTTCCTTAACCTACATCGAGACTCGAAATACCCCAGGATTCGCACGCCACATCCCCATTGCAATCTTCTGTTTTTCTCATAGGGGACATCTTCCCTCCCTTCACCGAAAGCCAGGATTTTCCCTCCCTTAACAAGCCTTCAATACCCTCAAATCCCCTCTTAGGAGGATCCACGTGCAGCCCCAGTAGCCGATCCATCCCTTCTCCATCTTCCGGACAGTCACCAGCCCACCTCTAATCACCAACCCACCTCCCTCGAGCCACAAGATCTCCCATCCCATGGTGGTGATCCCTTACTTTGTAAGTGTTGGAACCAAAAATTGGCCCCAACGAGAGTTCGGACCCTGAGGTGTAGCTAACACCTACTTCTCCCAAGCCCAGACCTCTGACCACCTACAAGGAAACAAAGGAATTGACCCTAGGCTGCAGCACGGAGGTCCCTCCACTAACCCGGAAGATCTCAGAGCACTTCCCCTCCTTAGCCAAGTGCTAAGCTAAAGACACCTCAGAAAGCGCTGCAAGACTTCAGAAAATGAGAAAGCTTGCCTTCTGAGGTATCCTGCGGGTCTATTTATAAATTCCTAATATCTGGTCTGTCAACAACGTAGCTCCGCTGTTCAAAAGGGCTATATGCAGCCCAAAGTGGTCTGCCAACAACCAAACTTCGCTGTTCTGAGGAGCTAAATGCAGACCTCTAGGGGCATCCAGGTAATTTACCTCTGGGCCCTACTGGGCAGAAACCCTTCCGCTGATTTCTGTGGGCTTTTCACTTATCCTAGGCGCAAGCCTTCCCGCATACCCCAGGCGGGAGGCCATTATCCGGCCGAGGGCGGGATCACCTCCCCCCCTCGTCAGCTCTTACAGAAGACCCAGACACAAATCACTCAACACCAGAAACTAAAAGGCGTTGAGTGGAGAAGCATCACTCAACGCCAACTCTGAGGGCCTCCCGCTTACCCGGGCGCAAGCCTTCCCGCATGCCACGGGAGGGAACCCTTCCACCTATTCTACTCGTCTGACCCAATTAGCTTAAAACTCACTAAAAGCTGGGGACCCAGGCCTTTAGATCCCACTCAACAAATATGTGGTTGTACACAATCCCCGCTCTTTGCGAGCTAGTTCTACGCTCGGAAAGAAACGTCCAACCCCTAATATTCCGTGAGTATTTGCTGACCTGGAAGAGAATCTTTTGCGGGCCCTACCACGGCCTTATATATCCATGTCACAAGGCCTGGCCTCAGGTCATCGTTGTTGCTACTGTCTTCTGCCTGAGCTTCCGTGCGACTTCGAAGATGTATGCTGAACGGGCCGAGAAGCCGCTCTCGCAGGAGGTCCAGGACCGTCTCGCCGCTGCTCAAGAAAAGGCCCTCGCCGATTGTGCTGGGTTCGCCCCCTGGCTCACGGGCAAGAGGCCAGCTGACTCCGCCTACCGCCAAAAAAAGGCCAAGTTGGTCCGACGGGACCGTTCTAGGAACGAACAGGCTTCGCTGACACCGACCCCGACCTGCGAGAACCCTCCTCCTCTGGTGGAGGTATCTTTCTTCCTCCGTCTTTTGGCACAAAAAACCCCCCAAAGCGGGCTCGTCGAACTGATTTGCTATCCTTCTCGCAGGCGGCGGCTCCGGAAGATGTCGCCGGTGATCCTCCGGCGAATACCGTTTCTGTCCAGCCCGATGGTGAAAACCTACAGTTGGTCTCGGCGGCTGCCCCTTCGGTTACCCAGGCCAAGCCTTCGATTGCTCCCAGTAATCCATTTGCTTTGTTTTTGCTTTACCTGGCTTATGTCTTCATCTGCTCATTTGGTTTTCCGTAGCCTCTACCTTCAGAACCTTGGGCATCATCCACCCGAGGCCCAGGACTCCCGCTGCCAAGGATCTCATCACTCCAGCGCCTGATCTACCCCTCTCGCCCGAGAGGGTTACTGATAAGTCTCCCGCTCTCGCATCAAGTTCTCGTCCTCCTGCCGAAGAAGAAGCCGACCTCCCGCCCCCGGCCGAGACCCGTATGTTGGGGCAAACATTACTCCACCCGGGACGGGGAAAACCACGCCGCCCACTTTTCGGAAAACCTTTCGAAGGGCGGCCCGAGACTTCTCGCCAACCATCAGGTAAGCCGAGGCTTGATTTCCCTTCTTGCCCTGATACTGACCCTAATACAGCCCCTCCCCAGGTCCTAGGGAGGCTGCGGAAGAGCCCGATGCTGACAAAGAGGTGACTTTGCCGCCGCCTTCCCCCAACAAGATGACGAGCTTTCTTGAAGCCTCCAGAGACGCCAGGGAGCAGAGGGAGAGGGTGGCGGGAGTCCTATCCAAGCTCATCTGGATGCGGCGAGAGGACTCCCTGCAGGCGAGTGCCTTCCAGGAAAAGATGGAGCGGCGGCTAGCCATGATCGAGCGGGACTACACTTATCTCATCGGCGAGACGGAGCGCCATGACATAACTAACGAAGAGACTTCCCCTGGAAGGCATATTGCGCGAGCTCGGGATCAGCTGTGCCTTGTCAACCAGGAGCTTACCGCCATGACGACATACTGTTATCCACGAGTGCCCCCGAGGACAGGGATGTGAGGTCGGGGTCGCTGGCGATGGGAGCAATACTGAGCCCCACCGGCTCTCACTTTCTCTTCCCCCAACCTCTCGACCTACCCTTCTCGTTTTGTACCCTTTCTGTGCTTTCGCAGTAAACAAAAAACAATCCTGTGAATTTTATTATGGCTCTCGCTTAGCGAGAGCCCTATTATGTCAACTTTTATTTTTTACGTTTATCTATTATCTTGCCGAATGCCTAGCTATCGCCTTATGCTTAATTTTTATATTTTCTGTTGTCTTGCTCTTACCCGGGATCCTTTCCGAAGGCTCTCGCCAACTGCAGGTACGGGAGGTGTCGGCGAGCAGGGAGGAATGCGAAGAGTCGGAATATAAAAATTGCTAACCGCACTTCCTCCGCCTAGGAAAAATCTCATGATTAACAAGTCTCCCTATAAATAGGCCAGCCCACCAACCACATTTACTTCCATCCGATTTCTGAACCCTCGTCTTCCTCCCTTTCCTCTGCTCTCGCCGTTCTCTGCAACCCCGAGCCTCTCGCCCACCAGTTTTCTCTCCCTTTCCGCCCTCATTCAAGATGTCGGACGAGATCGAAGGCCGCACCAAAGGCGCGCAAAACTTCATCGAGCACAACTTCCCCCCCTGCCGCTTGACCGAGGCAGAATACGTCTCCATAGTGGCGAACTACATTCCGGCGGGATTCGTTGCGCGCAACCCTGAGAATGAGGACATGGTTAACTTCCTGCCGAAAGGGGAGCTTTCCATTCTGCTGGAACACTTTAAGGTGGGTTTCCGCCTCCCCCTCTGGCAGGAAGTGCGCTAGGCCCTTCGATACTATTGGGGTGGTACCGGCCCAGCTCAACCCCAACTCTGTGGCGCCGCTGGTGGCTTTCGCCTTCTATATGCGCGCGGAAAAGATCGAATTCAACCTCTCCATCTTCCGCAAACTATTCAACTTCCGAGCCAAAGACGGGGTCATCTTCTTTTCGGGCCAGACGGTGAAGACCAGCGGTCTCGCTAACAAAAACCATGGTTGGCCCCAGAAGTTCGTCTACGTATCGGGGAACTTCGGCAACGTACCCCTCTGGCCGGTTCAGTACGACGAGGCAACTTACAGGCCTCCCGTACTCGGGGGGCACGATGCCGCCCTCGTCAATTTCTTTGGGACCAAGACCTTCGATGTCAAGTTCCTGCGGCGGGATCTGGACGCCCTTCCATCGGTTCCTCCCGGCGAAGGTACCTTTCCGCTTCATTCCTTCGCTCATCTTTTACTTTGAACAATAGGATTTAGAATTATGGCCTTCGTAGGTGAGCGCGAGATCCCTCTCTGCCAGCCCTTCGAAGAGACCAGGGGTTCCGCCACCACCCTGGCTCTCGCCAAGGCTGCCGCCCTCGCCTGCCGCAAAGAACCGGGCTCCTCCCAGCCCAGTGCCCGGAAGCGGAAGTTCGACGCTTCTCCGCCGGTCTCCTCCAAGAAGTCAAAACCGTCCGCGGCGGATAAGGGCAAGTCCATCGCCGAAATCCCAGCCGAGGCCCCACCTGCCGCGGAGGAAACGAGAATTGCCACGTAGGTTTCCGCCCCCTCGAAGGAAGCTCCCGTGAAGCCTGTGCCGAGAGGGCACCAGAACTTCAGTCTTGGCGGGAGACATCTAGATGAGGAGGGCCAACCCCTCCTCCTGTGGGATCCGAAGGCTAACCTGGTCTCCATCTCGTCACTCCTTCCCTCCTGGATGGAGCAAGACACTAGTAGCGACGAGGCCTGTGCGCTCGACTTCAGGCTCTATAGCCGAGAAGACGTAAGCGTCTACGACCAAAAGTCCACCAGGGGTCTCGCCCATGAAGCCGTTCGCGCTCAACTGCGCGCGCTCGAGCTTACTCATATGTGCGCGCGCCGCGGCTTCAGCCTCGAGCGCAATCTGGGCGAGATGCACAAGTCGTGGGATTCCGCCACCGACGCGGTGACTGCCCTGAAGACTGACCTGGCCGTTTCTCGCCCTCCGCCCTACGCTAGAGGTATGTAAAGTTTTTAGAGCTTCCCGCCTTGAGGCTATTTCCTCCGTTCTAAAGATTTTTCTTGCAGGATTCCGCCAGTGCCCAACTGTCGCGCGCGCGCGAGGCTGCCTTGGAGTGCAAGATTGCGCTGCTGAAGAAGGAGCTCGAGCTCGCGCGAGCGGCCCAGCCCTCATTCCGCCACAACCTGCTGAAAGGGTCCAGCTTCATTTATACTCCAACTACGAGATAGAAATGATGATGCAGGAAAACGCCCAGGCGGCATCCAGGACCGTGATCCAAGTGCTGCGGGAGTCGGGGTTCCTGAATGAGGGCGGCGAGACGCTCACCCCACGCGGAATCCTTCCCTAGTTGTACAAGCCCATCCCGAAGCCTGCGGGAGAGGACGCCTCGACAAGCGAAAGCGGATCTAGCTCCTCCTCCAGCGAGAAGTCTGGCGGCTCCACCTGAAGACTTCCTGCCTCGCTTTTTTGCTTTGTATTTTTTGTCTCTTCATGTAAGGGGCGAGGCCTCTAGGACTAACTTTTGGAGATCAGTAAAGTCGAATTCTCTTGTTTGCTGAAATGCCTTTTTGTTGTTAATTTTTGCTTCTCGCCTATTGTTATTCGCAAATACTTCCGCGCTTTCGCTCAAACCTTAGGCTCTTAGGTGATGACCGCAGCCCGTTCGCCGAACAATTTAAGTAAACTTCGCCGAGATGGGTATGTCGATATGGGCATGCTGAAAAGGCATACCGAGAAACCCCTGCCGAGAGATAGATGCCGAGATGGGTATGTCTTTCCTTATCCCTACTTAGGATAGATGCTAACTATTTGAAAACCTGTTGGCGAAGTACTTTGTAATGCTCGTCATGGGTCTAACTCCCCCGTCAGCTAGATGAGAGCCTGACAACAGGAGTGACTCTAGATCTAATTATTTTGAGCACATACTTTTTCCCTTACCCCCCAAGCGAGCCTACGACCCTGCCAGCTAGTGAGAGCCTGGACAACGGGTCTACTCGGGGCCGAGTACGTTTTCCAGCCTTGCTAGCTAATGGGAGCCTGGACAGCGAGATTTACTTGGGATCTTTCAAACCAGCCAACTCTTTACCTTACCCCCCAAGCGAGCCTACGACCCTGCCAGCTAGTGAGAGCCTGGACAGCGGGTCTACTCGGGGCCAAGTGCTCCTTCCAGCCCTGCCAGCTAATGGGAGCCTGGACAGCGGGATCTACTCGGGGTCTTTCAAACCACCATCTCTTTCCCTTACCCCCCAAGCGAGCCTACGACCCTGCCAGCTAGTGAGAGCCTGAACAGCGGGTCTACTCGGGGCCAAGTGCTCCTTTCAGCCCTGCCAGCTAATGGGAGCCTGGACAGCGGGATCTACTCGGGGTCTTTCAAACCACAATCTCTTTCCCTTACCCCCCCAAACGAGCCTACGACCCTGCCAACTAGTGAGAGCCTAAAAAGCGGGTCTATTCGGGGTCTTTCAAACAAACCAACTCTTTCCCTTACCCCCCAAGCGAGCCTACGACCCTACCAACTAGTGATAGCCTAGACAGCGGGTCTACTCGGGGTCTTCCAAACCAACCAAATCTCTCCCTTACCCCCCAAGCGAGCCTACGACCCTGCCAGTTAGTGAGAGCCTGGACAACGGGTCTACTCGGGGCCGAGTGCGCCTTCCAGCCCTGCCAGCTGATGGAAGCCTGGACAACGGGATTTACTCGGAGTCTTTCAAAACCACAGACTTTTTCCCTTACCCCCCAAGCGAGCCTGCGACCCTGCTAACTAGTGAGAGCCTGGACAGCGGGTCTACTCAGGGTCGAGTGCGCCTTCCAGTCCTGCCAGTTGATGAGAGCCTGGAAAGCGGGATCTACTCAGGGTCGTCCCTTACCCCCCAAGTGAGCCTACGACCCTGCCAGATAGTGAGAGCCTGGACAGCGGGTCTACTCTGGGCCGAGTGCGCCTTCCAGCCCTGCCAGCTGATGGGATCCTAGATAGCGGGATCTACTCGGGGTCGTCCCTTACCCCCCTAGTGAGCCTACGGCCCTGCCAGTTAGTGAGAGCCTGAACAGCGGGTCTACTCGGGATTGAGTGCGCCTTCCAGCCCTGCCAGCTGTTAGAAGCCTGAACAACGAGATCTACTCGGGGTCTTTCAAAACCACTGACCTTTTCCCTTACCGCCCAAGCGAGCCTACGACCCATCCAGCTAGTGAGAGCCTGGATAGGGGGTCTACTCGGGGTCGAGTGCGCCTTCCAGCCCTGCGAGCTGATGGAAGCCTGGACAGCGGGATCTACTCGGGGTCGTCCCTTACCCCCAGCGAGCCTACGACCCTGCTAGCTAGTGAGAGCCTGGACAACGAGTCTACTCGGGGCCGAGTGCACCTTTCAGCCCTGCCAGCTGATGGAAGCCTGGACAGCGGGATCTACTTGGGGTCTTTCAAAACCATAGACTTTTTCCCTTTCCCCCCAAGCAAGCCTACGACCCTGCCAGCTAGTGAGAGCCTGGACAATGGGTCTACTCTGGGTCGAGTGCGCATTCCAGCCCTGCCAGCTGATGGAAGCCTAGGCAGTGGGATCTACTCTGGGTCGTCCCTTACCCCCTAGTGAGCCTACGACCCTGCCAGCTAGTGAGAGCTTGGACAGCGGGATCTACTCGGGGTCTTTCAAAACCACAGACTTTTTCCCTTACCCCCCAAGCGAGCCTACGACCCTGCCAGCTAGTGAGAGCCTGGATAGAGGGTCTACTCGGGGCCGAGTGCGCCTTCCAGCCCTGCGAGCTGATGGAAGCCTGGACAGCGGGATCTACTCGGGGTCGTCCCTTACCCCCAGCGAGCCTACGGCCCTGCCAGCTAGTGAGAGCCTGGACAGCGGGTCTACTCGGGGCCGAGTGCGCCTTCCAGCCCTGCCAACTGATGGAAGCCTGGACAGCAAGATCTACTCGGGGTCGTCCCTTACCCCCCAAGAGAGCCTACAACCCTGCCAGCTAGTGAGAGTCTGGACAGCGGGTCTACTCGGGGCCGAGTGCGCCTTCCAGCCCTGCCAGCTGACAGAAGCCTGAACAACGGGAACTACTCGGGGTCGGTCAAACCACAAACTCTACACGAACTTCAAGAACAACAAACCTGAAACAATTCAATGAATTCTTTATAATTGGATGTACAATCTTACCCCAACGAAAGGCTCAGGACCAACTTCCCTCTCCATTGCAACCTCCTCCTGCGCCGCCAGCTCCTTCTCCAGCTCCTTCCCCTCTGCTATCCAAGATATGGTGTTGACGGCCGTCACATAGCACTGCCTTGCCACCTTTGGATCCCACCTGATCCGGAACTGGACTCCCCCGCTGCTGAACTTAAGACACTGATGGAATGAGGAGGGGATGCAATGAAAGGCGTTGTTGAGGGGGCGCCCAAGATGGCGTTGTAGCTGCTCGGAGCGTCAACAATGACGAACTGACAGTTCCTCGACACCCTCCCAGCGTCACGTGCATCCCCACCCCTCCCTCAACTTCCTTCCTCTCCCCTGAGAACCCGAACAACGGTCCATCCGTGGCCAACACCCTCCGAGCCTCCACCTTCATCTCATCGAACGCCTTCTTGAAGATCACGTTCACAGAGCTCCCATTGTCCACCATAATCCTGGAGACCTTGAAGTTCTCTACTGCCGTCTGGATCATCAAGGCATCGCAGAACGGGTCTTCGTAGTCTGGCATGTACTTCGATGAGAAGGTGATTTTTTCCTCCTGGGGGGAGTTAGGGAGGTCGAAGCGACGCTCCTCCTGTACATGGTTTGGAAGCTCCCCTTACGGGTGGCCTCAATCCCCACTCCCCCGTGGATCACTCTGATCCCTCCTCGGGCTCCCACATCTGCCCGGTCCTCGCACCTATCCTCTCCTCTTGGTAGAACTTCTTCGATCCTCACGGGCGGCGGCTGCCGCACTTGCCCCCTAGCTTCCCTCACCTCCAGAAACTCTGGGCAGGTGGCCGTCGCGTGACCCCCACCTGATGAAAGTCACAGAAAGGCAACGCCACCCCGCCTTTCTCTTCTCCTTCCTCCTCCCCTAGCTCCTCTTCTTTCTCCCCTTGCTCGCGCGATCGTCATCGCCTCCTGCTGCTGCGGGAGAGGGACCCTCTGCCCTTGTCTCCAAGCCGGCGGATTGAACCTTTCCTGACCGCTGAAGTTCTCCCCTCCTTGGAATCCTCCCCCTTGCCCTGGGGGGACCTTCTTGAGGCCTCCAGGCCAACCGGTTGTTCGGCTCCCTGCGCCCCCAATTTTGGTGTTGCCCCTGACCTCAGGGCTCTTCTCTCCTCCTTTCCTCTCTCTGCTCCCTCTGCTTCCCTGCTCCTGGCTCCTTCACAACCTCCTCTGCCAACTTGGCTAGCTTCCTGGCGAACGCCGGGTTGGCCGCTTCAATCTCTATCTCTTTCGCTGCCCTCTCCATCAGCTCTTCGAAAGAGAGGGGGGGCACTCTTTTCAGCTCCATGTTGAAGAACCCAGATCTCAATCCCAGGGTAAACGCGAGCATCAACGTGTACCCCGGGATCTCCTGAACTAGAAGGATCTCCTTCTGGAACCGATCGACATAGTGTCCCAGCGTCTCCTCCGATTTTTGCTTGATGGCGAACAAACTCTCCGCCCCCTTCTTCCTCTTCTTTGACGTCGAGAACCTCAACAGGAACCCACTGCGCAAATCTTCAAAGCAGTAGATGGAGCTTGCAGGCAGCTGGTGGAACCAATCACTGGCCTTCTCCTTCAGAGTGATGGCAAAGAGCCGGCACTTGAAGGCGTCCGACATCTGCCTTATGGAAACGGCATCCTCGAATCGTTGCACATGCTGCACAGGGTCATCCCTGCTCGTGTAGTAAGACATATCGGGCTCTCGAAACTCGTCTGGAATCGGAGCCGAGATGATCAGCTCACTGAAAGGGCTCCCGCCCACAACCTGGCGAGAGGGCACATCCCGCGGCCTCGGCTCGCTAACCCTATCAGCACTAGCCTGCCCGGGGAAGAGTTCCTGCCTAGCGATATCCCTCTCGGTACTCTCCGCCAAAATCTCCTTTCCGGGACGCTGTCCGGGAGCATTTTCGCCCAAAGAAGGTGCCGCAACTACCGGAACCGGAGGCGCTGCCAGGTCGCTTCTCGCAGCGAAAGCCAAATGGATGGTCTGCAAGACTTCCCACCTGAAGTCTTCCAACATTCCCCTCGTCACCCCACTCGCTGGAGGTGGAGAACCTCCCGAGCCTGCTCCCTCATCCTCGCCTCTAGCCATGAGACTTAACCTGAGATTTTCTTGTATCAGCTACGGTCCACGCTCACCGCACCAAAAATGTTGGAACCAAAAATTGGCCCCAACGAGAGTTCAGACACTGGGGTGTAGCTAACACCTACTTCTCCCAAACCCAGACCCCTGACCAGCTACAAGGAAACAAAGGAATTGACCCTAGGCTGCAGCACGGAGGTCCCTCCACTAACCCGGAAGATCTCAGAGCGCTTTCACTCCTTAGCCAAGTGCCAAGCTAAAGACACCTTAGAAAGCGCTGCAAGACTTCAGAAAATGAGAAAGCTTGCCTTCTGAGGTATCCTGCGTGTCTATTTATAGATTCCTAGTATCTTGTCTGCCAACAGCGTAGCTCCGCTGTTCAAAAGGGCTACATGCAGCCCAAAGTGGTCTGCCAACATCCAAAATCCGCTGTTCTGAGGAGCTAAATTCAGACCTCTAGGGGCATCCAGGTAATTTACCTCTGGGCCCTACTGGGCGGAAACCCTTCCGCTGATTTCTGTGGGCTTTTCGCTTATCCTGGGCGCAAGCCTTCCCGCATACCCCGGGAGGGAGGCCATTATCCGGCCGAGGGCGGGATCACCTCCCCCCTCTCGTCAGCTCTTACAGAAGACCCAGACACAAATCACTTAACGCCAGAAACTAAAAGGCGTTCAGTGGAGAAACATCACTCAACGCCAACTCTGAGGGCCTCCCGCTTACCCGGGCGCAAGCCTTCCCGCATGCCCCGGGAGGGAACCCTTCCGCCTATTCTACTCGTCTGACCCAATTAGCTTAAAGCCTACTTAAAGTTGGTGTCCCAGGCCTTTAGATCTCACTCAGCGAATATGAGATTGTACAGTAAGTGTTATTTTATTGTATGGATTTTTGTCCATATTACAAATGGTATTGTGAAGTTATGTTCTTTTGTGATC
The DNA here is from genome assembly GCA_039513925.1 of Platanthera zijinensis. Taxonomy (NCBI): domain Eukaryota; kingdom Viridiplantae; phylum Streptophyta; class Magnoliopsida; order Asparagales; family Orchidaceae; genus Platanthera; species Platanthera zijinensis. The sequence continues at coordinate 48,088,796 of CM077082.1, forward strand.
TTTAGCATTGTGGAATTCGTTCTAGGTTATTTCATGATTTTCAGGAATTATTCACCGTGCGCTATTTCCTTGGCCCTACACGCGGAGGAATGTCTATGCCCGCTTGCTTAAAAAAATTATTTCGCCTCTCTTAAAATATCAGCGTGTGATTTAATCCTTTATTGCTTTATTTTGATGTCACCATCGAGTATTGTATGAGTGTTACATTTAGCAGTTAAGGAGAATAGAGTGGTCTTCCGCACTTTGCATCAGATTGCTTTTTAATTGTACACTGACTAGCGTACCTTACATCAGTTGGTATCAGAGCCCTAAGTTTGGGCCACACTTATGTTGGAATATGGTTCACACACCATGTTCGACATGCCCTTGGTTTGAGATTAATAAATTCTGACATGTATTTGATCTACCTTGCATTTGTTCTGTAGTGCGTAGGTTCATGAAATACCTATGGTACAAAACTTACATGCTACAGCAAGACCCGAGCTAAAATGCTAAAGCCAAAGCCAAGATTCAAGGCTACCGCTGTCGACATCCTCTATTGCCAAGCGATAGCACTCGACCTGACTGGCTGTCAAAGTTTGTTGTGGACTTTGGAGGGAAAATAGAGCAGCAAAATTCAAGTTTCACTACTGCCTGATGATATCACATACTGTCTAGCGTTAGCTCCAATCTCTATATGGAAGGCTCCGTTGTTCGATTTTCGCCAACGTTATGTTCCTACCACCAGACGATAACTCCAACCTCCATATGGAATGCTTTGTCGTTTATATATCACACTACAGTGGCTCAAGCCAAAGTTGGAATCCTCAATTGTTCTACTATCGCCGACAACACCTTACTACCGCGCCGCGATAGCTTCCAGAGAGCTATAAATGCATTGTATTCTCTGTATCCTTACCACTTCTCATTCCATCATGAATACACTCCAAGGAGAGGACATCCCTGAGACATCCAGAGCCTCCTCCTACTCCCAAGCCTCCACGTTCATCGATATGAAGGAAGATCGATGGTTACCATAAATATTTAAGAGAAGACCTCGCGTTCTACAATGATGATCTTGAGTGACTCTTCCACGTCTTTCTCCGACATCATTTTTATAGGGAGTTTATTACCTGAGTCTCTTTATCTCTCTTTTTATTTGTGTTTTGACCTTTTGAGCTCTTATTTTTGTAAAGTGGGCATTCACCTCGCGTGTGGAAACTAGATTGTGGTCTTGGTTTTGGGCAGGAAATTCACCTTTAGTGTGGCGACTAGATCTAATGGTGTAGGTATAGAGGGCATGAGGCCGATCTAGGGGTGGATCGGCTAGGGCCAGTCAGTTCTTAGGAAGAAAAATTGGTATAGAAAATATTGAGATTTATCTTTTATCGCTTTGATTTTGGCATCATCATGGTCAACTTTTTTTATTATGACAAAATATTTATGAAGAACTTTATTATTTTCTTTTCTCTGATTATAAAAGTTTACTATTGTTATTTCTGCTTCACTTTAATCTCTTATTTATATATGACATTATTTTAATGAAAAAAATGGTTCTAAGTTTTAATCAATTCTTATGCACCCCCGAAGCTTAGCGATCTAGCAAGTGGTATCAGAGTTGGTTTTCTCTTTGAAGGCTTAGTAACCTTGAGAAATGACTAATCACTATTATGCATTTAATGAAGGTTAAGGTATAACACGACCCTTAGTTTTCATAGGCACCGATTATATTTATTGGAAAACTAGAATGAAATGCTTTCTTATGACTCTATGGGCATATAGGCATATAGTACGTGAATTAAACACGGTATGCAAGATCGCCTATTATGGTTGAAAATAAGTCATAAAAAACCAAGAGATAATTGAGACGATTTTGATAATCAGTGTTCTAATAATGCTAAAATCATGAATTTAATAGAACTTGTACTTCGAAACTACTTTTAATATATTTTGGAGATTATTAAAATTAACTTATGAAGATACTTCGCAGGTCAATGAGTCGAAGTTGTTCCGACTGGAATATGAGTATGAGAACTTCCGCATGGAGATAGACGAAGAGGTGGTGCTATGTGCCGCGATTTTCAATGACTGTGAACCAAGGTTGTAGATGTCGGATGTCGAGTTCATGTCGGTTTGAGTTTGAAATGTCGGATGTCGGATTGCGGGGATATATCAGAGATATTTTACAATGTCGGAATTTAATATTTAAATAAATTTATTCATATATATTACACCGTTTTTATAAATATGTATAATTATATACATAATGTATGTTTATAAATTACACAATAAACATATATACAAATAGTGTATGTTTATAAATTACACAAAAAAGAGTCATTGACTGCAATAAACGAGATAAAGATCACCAAATGAGAGTTAGATGAGAAAGCAGTAGATACTAGACTTTGTGAGATGCACAAAATGAAGCACAAAACAAATTATTTTTGTTTGGTCTCCTCAAAAGGGACAACCCAGTGCACAAAGCATCCATGCGCAGCGAGGGTCCAAGGAAGGATCCCACCACAGGGGTGAAATGTAGGCAAACCTTACCCTATATTTCTGCAAAAGGCTGCTTCTAGGACTCAAACCCGTGACCTCAAGGTCACACGCCAACACCTTAACCGGTATTTGGTCTCTTCAAAAAATGGAAAAAAATTGTAATACTCTCGACGTTATATCGGTCGCGAAATATCGCTTGATATATCGGGTTAAACAGATATATCGGGCGATATTTTCAAAAACGACTTATTTTCTTAAAATATCGATGTCGTAGCATTTTACCCCCAAAACCTTTATGTCGATCGACATGTCGGACATGTCGACCGACATCTACAACACTGCTGTGAACACATCCAAATCACTTGACAAGACCTTCTCCAATGATGATTTGGTGAGAAAGATTCTAAGAACTCTCCCACCCAGGTTTAATCCGAAGGTTACGACAATTGCAGAGTCTCTTGATCTTAGCTGACACGCGATCAAGAGCCTCATTGGGAACTTGAAAAATCACGAGGTCGAACTGAAGATTCAACACAATGAATATCAAATGGAGTCGAAGAAGAAATCATTGACATTTGTTGAAGCCGAGAAAATTCCTACTCCAAAAGTCGGATCAATGCAGCCTGAGGTTACTGGTCCAACAGTCGGGCTTGACGGCTTGACAGTCTCGGATACAAAAACAGAGGGACAACTAGAAGGAACAAATCTAGGGGGGGTCTTATTTATAGCCCAACCCCACCTGACGACTAGGCGACTTCCGGGGGAACTCACCCGGCTTGGACGACTATTAGCCCTAGTCGCCTATCCTGCGAGTATGCGAGAGGAGCTCATCATACTCGCCCAGGCCTTATACTGTCTTGAATGTTGACTCTGACTTCTATCTTGACCTGTTGACTTTAACTTCTTGCTGACTTGTTGAGTACCTCCCTCGACGAATATGGGTTGTACAACAATGAAGTCAATGAAAGAATAAGACAATGACGACGACGATGATGAACACTGCATGTTCATCCAAGACTTTAAAAAATTCATGAAAAACTCGGGCGAAGGAACAAGTTTTGGAAATATATGCACAAGGGAGGATCACCATCAAAGAAGGTGGAAGCTCCTGCAAGCAAGGAAGGAAAGCCGGCTCCTGAATCTTATCACTGTAGGAAACTCGACCATATGAGAAGCAATTGCCCCAAATACATGAAGGAAGAAAAAGAGAAAAGAATGAAAAGAGGAAGGTATTAAAAACATCCACCTGGGATGGTTCAAGCTATGAGGAATCAAGTGTGTTTACCTCTAGCGATGATGTGAAGGACAATATGTGCCTCATGACGACACCGGTGTCCAAAGTAATGTTGAGGTGTGCTGATAGGCTAAGCATAAGAACAACATGTGGTACTTGGACTCGGGGTGCTCCAAACACATGCCGAGCAATAAAAACAAATGAAAAAAAGAAAGATCCTATGTATTGATATAGTGAGTGACAATTTCTTTTATATTTCAAATGTATTGTATGCCGATGGTTTAAAACATAATTTAATTTTTATAAGTCAACAATGTGATAAAGATTTAAATATTTTCTTTATATTATGAACCATTACATGCAAAATTATTAATTCTAGTTCTAATGAAATTTATTCGCTGCACCAAGATCTCATAATGTGTGCACGATGATTTTTAATAATCTTTTAAACTACTTTTAAAATGCTTAATGGTTCAAAATGAAGAATTACAACTTTGGCATAGACGACTTGGTCACTCTAACACCAAGTTAAATTTAAAATGATTTAAAATGAAGTTAATTCCCGGTCTTCATAATTTAAATAGTAATTTAACCTTTTTATGCCAATCATGCCAAAAGGGAAAATTTAAACAATCTTCATTTAAAAATAAAATCATCATTGGATCTTTGCAATTAATTCATATGTATCTCTTTAGTCTAGACGTCTAGTTACCACGTCTAGTATGATTAGAAGAAAATATACTTTTGTACTCATGATTTTTCTCATTTTTATTGGACTTTATTTTTATTCTCCAAATCTAACTCATTTTATGAGTTTATACAGTTATGTAAAGCATAATGAACTCGATTTAAAATTAATTGTATTTGCTCAGATCATAGAGGTGAATTTGAAACTGAGAAATCCTCTAATTTTTATGAAAGCTTAAGAATGTCAGATCAGTTTAGGTTTGGTTCGGTTTGAGGAAATAAATAATCGACCCTTTTCGATTTGGTTTCGGTTTGGGTCCAAACCGACTCAAATCGAACCGCTTGCACCCCTACACCCGAGTCCACTATCTAAGCTTGATTATTGGAATACCTTCATTTGAAATAGATGCAACAGAGCCAGGAGAGTGACTAATAAACCCTTAAAATGCGCAAACTATCAATGTCAGCATAGGCGGTGGAGGGAGCATCAGTTGCAATGGAGGCATGTTGTCACGGAGGCCGCAAAGGTACACCATGCTTACAAAAGCAAGTAGACTCCAAGTGATCACCCTGGCCACAATGAGTACACGCACGAGTGTCGATACCCTTGGAGCGATTCCAACTGTCGTGTCCCTGTCCACAAGAGTCGGTACGACCCCCACAATCTGACTGCAGGGTGGGACAGTATTTTGAAGATGTTGGACAAGGGACGAAGAGACAAACCCTGGAGTATCAGGGGGTGGTGTCACCTTCAACATCATGGAGCACACATCAGAGAGGGAAGGAACCGTAGAGGATGAGAGAATGGTGGCACGAACACTCTGAAGATATGGGGGTACACGGGCATCATCATGACAATGTCGACTGCTTCCTTTTGAGCACGCTGAGTGGCGAGATCTGGCGTTGGAGGCTGATGTTGAATCCTGGTCTCAACGATTGTTTTGGATTTTGCAACAAAAGAGGTTAAGTATCCGTCGGCTCCCAGAGTTAGAGGTTGAAGCTCCATGAAAATGACAAATAAGTTTTGGAGATTGTCTTTACCAAAATATAAGAGTGAAGTTCTTCCCACATTGCCTGTCATCTCCTGATACATTGTCATACGATATGACTCAACGTCCATCGAATTCAAAATCTAGGACTGAATGCAGCAATCATCACGAAGCCATTGCTCGTTGGGCTCAGCAAGCGGTGCCTTGGAGAGATGATGAAGCAACCACTTTGTTTGTAAAATACGACACACTGAGTGCACCCACTCGACAAAATTTTTTTTCCACAGAGAGAGAGAGAGAGAGAGTAATGATCCGCAGTTCATCCCACACATCGGGAATAGAGGCCGGAGCATGAGCTGAAAGGAAGGAAGAGGAGAATTGGTAGGCGTGCCCATGACTACTGAGGGAAGAGAAGATATTCGCAGAGTGAACACATTACGCAGTGACAAAGTTCCGAGAAGCGGCTTTGGGCACAATAGAGGGGTGTTGCAGCACTGGGGTGCTTCCTAGGGCGCGACATTGGGTGCATCTTGGGCTGCGACAGCCATGTGCTGCGACAGAAGGTTGTTGAGGTACGCCGCAGGGTGCATGCGCGAGAGAAACAGGCGTGTCGAGTGCGAGAGAAAACAAGTAGGCACACGCGGGAGAAAGCATGCACTCATGCGCACGAGAGAAAGGAGGTGTGTCGCACGGGAGAAAGGAGGTGTGTGTCGCACGGGAGAAAACATGTGCGGCGCGCGGCAGGTGAGGGTGTGCGAGAGAAAGGGGATACTGAATTAAGCTGCGGGATCTAGGCAGACGCTGGATTAAAAACATGGTTGGGACCAATCACAAAAGCCTATAGAAGGAAACAAGACGAGAGCATATGCTATTTTAAAAAAAATGGTCCATTGATCGGAGACTAGCTCTCATACTATTGAAGAAAAAAAAGTCTCATTAATACATATTACATCATGACATACATGTATAAATATGTGAGATGAGTGGAGACAAAATTGACATCCAAGATACGGGACTAATACCTGCATAATAATGGGCTCAGTCGCTCGCCTTTGTATCGGCTTTTTGTATAGATTGCTTTAAGAGACGTATATTATTATCTTCTTACCTTATTATTTATGTTTTTAAGTTAAATAAAAACATTATGCATTCACTGGCTTGTGGGGTTGTTTGGCGTATTATTTGTAGTTTATAACTCCAAGAGCAAGATTCTTTAGTTAAATGCTTTTGCTCTAGTATTTAAATCAGTTTATCTGTGAGAATATGGCTGCAATTTTCAAATCGAGTTGTAACGTTTTGGTCTTGTCATGTTCAGCAGTCATGGATCTTTACGTGAGTGATAACATAAGGTATACTTTTCTAATTTACATGAATGAATGCCTTCTCTCTCAGGAAGAGGCTGATGACAACATTGTGTATAGATACGAGATCAATCATTCAGTTGGTGACAACAGTCACGTTCTGCATGATATAGCTGCTGATCACACTCTTCCTCGTACGAAGTCTGTTCGATGTTCTGTGTGCAATCACCCTGAAGCTGTTTTCTTCAAGGTGTCTGTTTCTGCTTTTTAATTATAGTTTTCCAGCCATGTGCATACATCGTTTTTCTCATGTACTTTTTTTTTCATTGTTATAATGCAAATAATGTATTCTTCTTTTTTGGTCTCTGGCATCTTATGTTGTTGCCATGCATTATCAAACTTAAGGATTCGATCATGACAATCCAAAAGCAAAAATATTGAAATAATGTGTTGTATGCATTTGAGAGCCATCTTTTAACCATTTTGCTTTGCATGCATGCATGTTTTGTACCTTGTTCTATCGGAAAAAGTTGGATATTTATTTGGAAAAGTCCTTAAAATTCATGTTTGAAATGCTGTGATGTATTTTTGGTGTGAAATTATAAGCTTTCCCCTTCATATGGAAACTGATGGAAAAACAAAGTCAACTCTATTCAGTACTATTGGAAATAAGAGGAAATTTTAAGTGTATCTTATTCATCCCTCAAACGGTATTTAAACAACATACAAGGACTCAAACTAGAATATGCAATGTGGGACTAAACCCATAGACACATTCCTAGAGGACTCTAATACATAGAACGGAATATAAAAATACTTAATGCGTAAACTCCAAACTCCCCCTCAAGCTGGAGGGGAAAACTCCAACTTGAAAACAACATTAAAAATAATTAAGGTGGGTGATGTGGGAGTGGGACAAAACGTCAGACTAGCCACCGAGGGAAATTCCAAATCGGGGACATAGCCACACACGACATAGACCCACACACCACATGGACTCACTGGAATCAGGTCAACCAACATCATCTACACACAGATAGAAGGTAACAGAAGATGTGGGGCTAATCATCAAATGGACAGCCAGGGATAGACCATCAGGGATATTCTGTTGGGGATAATCGGTCCCACACGACACAGTCCCTCACGACACAGTCCCTCACGACACAGTCCCACACGACAATCCACTGAGATTAGGACAACCAAGAACGATCGTACCATAACACATGTTCCAATGGAAAGAAAAATTGGGGAGATGGAAACAACACACGACATAAGCTTAGAGGTCGTGTGGGACTAAGACCAAAGTCGGAAATACCATCTGAGTCGCCTTTGTCCCAAACACTCTCCCTCACGCGAAACTCACATGCATGAAGGTATAAAACACACCACCACCACTAACAACAACGTTGTAAAGACGTTTAAAGACACAAATCTAAAAAACAAACAAAATCACCATGAAACATCTTCATCAGCGAGAGATCAGCTCCCCAGAAGGGGTAGCAACATTCGGAGTTTGTCGAAGCACGAGGGGCATCAATTGGAGGCAGATGGTAGCATCAGAAACATGAAGGACAGCAACTAGAAGTGGCTGGAACACACAAATCGGGATGAGGGGCAGTGACTGGTAGCTGGAGAGGAGGCGGGAACAAAGAATGAAGCGCAGGATTGCGACATCTCCAACAGGGCTTTCAGGTTCGAGGAGGACATCTTCTGCTCAAGCGGCGAGCAGATCGAGCGAGAAGAAGATGTAGAAGAGCAGAGGATCAAAACCACGTCACGAGATTAGCATCAGATCGGTGATGAATGCAGTAGACGTGATCAATGAAGTTGTCGATGGAGGGAAGCATCGTCGGTCTCAGAAGCAACTCTTATCTGGTTCTCGACATTTCAATAGGAGATGAAACCGTCAGAAATGAAGTCGTAGACGACGGGAAGAGCGATTGTGATCGAAGAAGAAGACGCATGAGAGCGTTGGCTGAATCAGTGATAGGAAAAGGGGACTTGCCTTCGTTGATCTGGAGCCAGGAGAACGACGAGCCGCAGACGGGTGCAGAAGATCTCATCTTCGACGATGAGGAGTGATGGGGCTTGATATCTAGATTAGAAGCAGCAGAGGGGCTCGTTGTGGCCAGCGATCAAAGAAGTCGAGACTAGCAGAGGAATGACAAGCGAATCCATCTCGTTCACACGAGTGGGGTCTGTGAAGGGCTCGTAGATGGAAGTAACAGCTCGACGGAAACTGGCTCAATAGACGACGGGATCGTGAAAAGCTAGCAGCGAGCGGGAGAAAGACAGGGGTGCATAAGTAACAGATCTCAGTCCTAAGAGAAGGGGTCGAGAAAATCAGGAGGAAATAATTCCCCCTCTGATACCGTGTTGGAAATAAAAGGAAATTATAAGTGCATCTTATTCATCCCTCAATGGAGGTATTTAAACAACTTACATGGACTCATAAACTAGAATATGCAATATGACACTAAACCCATAGACACATTTCTAGATGACTCTAATACATAGATCGAAATATAAAAAATACTAAATACGTAAACTCCAACAAGTATAAATACAAACACACACTCTTCTTCATTCAAAGCTAACTTGTTAGTGATCTTCATTGTTTTTGTGTTTCCTTTGTAAGTCGTTAGGAGTCTACTTGCAATTTCCAAAACCTTTAGCAGGCTTATGTCTTAAGAATTTCAATTTTAACATTTCTTATTTGTGTAGTCTTTACTTGTAAATTGCTCAAGGATGATATGGAGGACAATTTGTGATGTCGACCTCAAATAATTAGTTTAAGAGTAGTGATGGTGATGGTTATTAAGGAACACAAGAACATTGATTTAGTCTCAAATTGGATAGGTGAAAAATGGTTTGTTTGGAAATGCCAAGCGTTTTGTCCTAGCTGCGTACTTAAGCTTTTGGTTTGAAACATGTTTGATTACCATCATATCTTTCCCAAATTTCTCTCTTTTGGGATGAATGGAGGACAATTTGTGATGTTAACCTCAAATAGTTAGTATAAAAGAAATGATGGTGATGATTGTTAAGGAATACGAGAACATTGATTTAGTCTCAAATCGGATAGGTGGAAAATGTTGGTCTAGAAATACCAAGTGTTTTGCCCTAGCTGCATACTTAAGCTTTTGGTTTGAAACATGCTCGACTACCATCATATCTTTCCCAAATTTTGCTCATTTTTGGTTCCCATGTTAGAACGAAGTTTTATTAGAGCTGATAGTTTTACCTTGATCATTATGTTCTTGTGGCTTACATGAGTCTTGATGTCTTCAATCATGTGTGAGCACGGTTTAAGAACATGTGATTTAATGATGACTCCATGTGGTTGAGTGAGCTCTTGTTGCAATGTTGATGAATTGTTTAATGTGTAAGATTTGGGGACCTTCCTTATTCCAATGAATGTAATGAGCTCCCATGCTGTGCCATCTTGTTGAATTCCATGGTCAATACAATTAAGAATGTGGCATCCTTGTAATGTCGTTGGGATGAACAATGATTTTTCTTGCCAGTGGACGATAAAAAATGAAGGTAAATTCAAGAAATAAATGTGATGCCCTACCAAAAATTACCAGTGTAAAATTTTCATTAGTTACATGCTATTTGTACCATTTAGCATTTTATCACCTTGCTAACTTGCCATATGCGTTGTTCGGCTCTGAAGTGTTACCATCATTAAAAAAATCCATAATAACTCTGTTATTATGCAATACCATTCCAGGTGTGTCCGCCTTAAGCCAGTTGTTTTCTCATTGGGAATGATGAAAGGATTAGGATTGATGCGTGCATTGGTATCCATTTTGGCGTGTATTTCTTTGAAAGACTGATCCTATTTAATGTTTGACATGTGTCTGCGAAGAATAAATTCTGTTAGGGGTATTTGCATAGTTGGAGCTATTATTATGGGTACCTTAGTAAATCCTTATCATTTTCAATTTTCTACCGAGTCAAATAGGACCGTTGTAACCAATGTTGTCCCACATAGTTAACAAATTAAAAATTGAAGGATTTGGAGAATTATAGTCAATGAAGTGATGCTGATGATGTCCCTCAAGGGGCATATAAGAGGAGGGCATTTGACTATGAATCCCCTCCCCCATGAGACCACTCTAGGCAGTTAAGATTGGCATACTAATGATACAAATTTGGTAAATATGTTGTGGGATTGTGTGGAGCTTCAAGTAGGCAACTTGATATCCCAATGTAAGATGTTGAAAGATAATTGGAATTATTTTGATTTCTTGGACTTTAGTCTTTAGGTAAAAAATTCTAGTAAGGTACATGGTGTTTCATACATTTATAACCTTTTATGTACCGTGAGATAATCAATCCATCATTGATCATTTTACTAAATTTCAAAACTGAGTGATAAATGTTTACAACCCGTATTCGTCGAGGACAATTAACGTCTTATTAACTACAGTGGCAGCATGGTGCCAGAGGATTGGCCGTTGACCGAATGATAGCCTAGCAGGGGTCCCACGTGACTCGCATACAACTCGCCTAAGATGCTTTAAGCAACTCGCTGCAACCTCATAAAACCTCACTGGCTGACGAGATTAACTCGCCACAGTTCGTTAGTGTGGAGAAAAAATGAAAACTTGTTTATACTTTCTCAATAATCAAATACAAGGTATGAATACACATTTATAGGAGGGAGAAAGAGAGAAGAGATCCCTATACATAATGTGAGACTAAAGAGGAGAGAAGAAAAATAAATAAATGAGCTCCATCATGGGCTCTTTACATAGGCTTTTCCAACACTCCCCCACAAGCTGGAGCGTACAAGTCATAGGCACCTAGCTTGGATAGGAACTGATAAAATAGGGTACTTGGTAGGGCCTTTGTGAGGATATCAACAACTTGTTCAGTACCCGGAACATGCTTCAATTCTATCTTCTTCATTTGAACTTTATCCCGGATGAAGTGACAGTCCACGTCAATATGTTTCATCCTTTCATGGAAGATCAGATTCTTTGCTATGTGTATAGTCGCTTGACTGTCACATAATAGGATAGCTGGTGAGGGAAGTTTTACTCCTAGATCAACGAGGAGACTTTCAAGCCATGTGAGCTCAGAGACAATCGATGTCATCGATCGGTATTCTGCTTCAGCTGAGGATCGAACAACCACAACTTGTTTCTTACTCCGTCAGGTAACAAGATGACCTCCCAAATAGGTACAAAAACCACTGGTTGACCGCCGATCATCCAAGGAACCAGTATAATCTGCATCTGAATACGCAACCAACGTTGGAGTAGAGGATGAGATTTTATATACCAGCCCTTGACCCGGAGCTATTTTAAGGTATCTTAGGATGCGTTCGACGGCTTGAAGGTGAGATATTTGAGGAGCATGCATAAACCAGCTGACAACCCCAACAACAAAGGATATATTCGGTCTTTGTGACTGTTAGGTAGATCAATTTTCCAACAAGTCGTCAATAGTATTCAGGATTTTGGAGAGGAAGATCTGTATCAGAAGCATGTCCACACAGCTTGTGATTTGCATCCATTGGAGTGGTAGTCGGCTTGCATCCGAAGTAGCCAACATCTTGAAGGAGATCGAGGCAGGACTTCCGTTGGGAGAGGACAAGTCCATCCGGACGTCTCGCGACCTCAAGACAAAGGAAGTATCGAAGGTATCCCAGATCTTTTGTTTGAAAGACGGAGCTAAGATGTTGTTTGACCGCTTGGATTCCCTTATGAATCGTTTCCAGTGATTAAGATGTCATCAACATATACTAATAGAAAAACCGTTCTTGTTGCCCGATATTGAGTGAACAAAGAGAAGTATGTTGAGCTCCGAGTATAGCCAACTTCCCGAACTGCCTTACTGAACCTGTCAAACCATGCCCGAGGGGATTGTTTGAGACCATAGATGGACTTCTTAAGATGACAAACTCGGGACTCCCCCGTGGTCTCAAACCCGAGAGGTTTTTGCATGTAGACTGTTTCCCGGAGATCGCCATTCAGAAACGCATTCTTGATATCCAGTTGATGTAAGGGCCAGTGACGATGCATAACCACGGAGAGGACACAAATGGTGTTGAGCTTGGCTACTGGAGAGGATGTTTCCTCATAATCGAGACATTGTTGTTGGGCGAATGCACGAGCCACCAGTCGGGCTTTCAGACGGTCAATTGTCCCGTCAGGAGCATGTTTGATGACAAAGACCCATTTACACTCAACAGGTGTTTGGTCTGGAGGTAGAGGTACCAGACTCCATGTCTGGTTAGCCCAGAGAGCTGTCATTTCTTCTTTCATGGCTGTCCGCCAGCCAGGATGTTGGAGAGCCTTCTGCACAGAGTTAGGTACAGAAATCGAGGATAATGAAGTGACAAATGTTTGAAGCTGTGAGGATAGGCGATATAAGGATACATAGTTCGTCATGGGATGAGCGGTTGATTCTGGTGTCGGATCAGCATGACGCGGAGCGTCAGAAGTTGAAGCCGACTGCATTGGAGCAACGGAGCGAGGATGACGACAAATGTAGACATGGATAAGAGGTGGCTTGGGAAGAGCGGGTGCCCGGTCAGGAATTGGTGGTGGTGGAGTAGTAACGGGAATGACAGGTCGTAGGACGGTGGTGGTAGAGGAGTTGGATTTGGAGCGGAGAAGAAAGGAAGATCCTCCTGAAAGTAAACATCAGCAGAAACGGTCACCTTGTGGGTAGTAGGAGAGTAACACACGTAGCCTTTCTAAATTCGTGAATAGCCAACGAAGATGTGTTTGGCCGCCCGGGGATCCAACTTCTCCGTGGACGGACCAAGAATGTGAACGTAGCAAGTGCAACCAAAGATGCGGGGTGTGAGAGAGAATGTCGGAGTAGAGAGGAACAGAAGGCTGAACAGAGTGACATTGTGGAGTATTGGGGAGGGGAGACGGTTAATCAAATAGTATGCCGTTGAAAACGCAAAGTTCCAATAAGCTTTGGGGACCTGCATGTGAAGCATGAGAGAGCGAGCAACATCAAGCAGATGTCGATTTTTACGTTCCGTGACTCCGTTTTGTTGGGGGGTCTAGGTACACCATGTTTGGTGAATGTTCCCAAATTCAGAGCAAAGATTCACAAATTTGTGGCTAGTGTATTCACAAGCATTATCAGTGCGAAGAGTTTTGATGTTTGCAGAGAATTGCGTGTGGGTCTCGAGGATGAATGCCCGAAAGATACAGGGAAGCTCAGAGCGATCACAAAGTAAATATAACCACGTCATGCGGGAATAATCATCAATAAAAGTTAAAAATAGTGATACCCAGAAATGGTAGTAATTTTGTACGGACACCAAACATCAGAGTGTACTAAAATAAAAAGAGTAGAGCTCCGAGTACAATGAGATGGAAAAGATGAATGGGGCTGTTTGCCGAAAATACAAGATTCACACTGAAAAGGAGAAAGAGATACATCTGGTAGAGCCTTCTGGAGGACTGGTAAAGGGGTATGCCCAAGACGCCGATGCCAATTGACGGAGGAGACGGAGGAGAGGATAGTAGGAGAGTCATCAAGAAGGTAGAGCCTGTTCTGCAATCGTCCCTTACCAATGATATTTCGCGTCCGTCGATCCTGTATCAGAAAAGAAGAAGATGTAAATGTTACAGAGCAATTCAAATCGGCAGTGAGGCGACTAACAAAAAGTAAATTAAATGGGTAGCCCGGAACATGAAGAGTCGGGCGTAGGGATAGAGAAGAAGTGAAAGGGATATCAGCAGAGCCGGAGACCGGAACAGTGTCCCCATTGGCCACTGTGATACACTTAGGATGAGGAGAATCCAAGTACTGATGTGGTCTCAATGAGGTTATGTGATGAGTGGCATCTGAATCTACTATCCAACGCGGACTAGTGGAGAGACAAGCGATACCTTCATTTGAGATGGAGGCAACGGAGGCAGCGGAGGCAACGGAGGCAGCGGAGGCAACGGAGGCAGCGGAGGCAACGGAGGCTGGTGGGCGAGGAAGCCCATGCTTACGGTAGCAAGTGGCCTCGAGGTGGTCGTCCTTACCGCAGAAGGAACACTTAGATCGTGGTCGGCCACCCCGACTTCTGCCCCGAGAACCTGAACGTCCTCCACGGGTAGGAGGAGGGAGAGGCAGTAAGGGCGCAGAAGTCTGCTGAAGGAGGGCCGGTGAGGGAGGTCCAGAACTATCAGGAGGTGGTGAGACCTTGAGCAGCATGGAGAACACATCAGATAGTGACGAAGTAACAATAGAGGAGAGGATCTGAGCCCGAACGCTCTGAAGATGAGGCGGGACACAAGCCATCATCATGGCAATACCGACGGCTTCTTTTTGGGCACGTTGGGCAGTAAGATCCATCGTAGGGGGCTGATGTTGAATCCAGGCTTCAACCAGAGTCTTAGCCCGAGCAACAAAGGAGGTGAGGTCGGCAGTCCCGCCAACGTCAAGAGTCTGAAGATCTGTTATGATGTCATACAAGTGTTGGAGACTATCTCTGCCGGAATAGAGAGAATGAAGTTCATCCCACATCGCCTTGGCCGTCTCGTCATACATGGCCATGCGATAAGGTTCGCCATCAAGGGAGTTGAGGAGCCAAGTCTGAACACGACCATCGTTGCTCAACCAGTCTTCAGTAGAAGCATCAGGAACAACTTGGGTCAAATGATGTAGAAAGCCTTTGGACTGAAGAACTCGACGAACAGAGTGCACCAACTCCACAAAGTTCTTTTTCCCGGCTAAAGAAATAGTGGTGATCCGCAATTCATCCCGGAGTTCAGAAACAAGGGTCGGGCGGTCTGCAGTAGTGGAAGCCGTCTGTCCGGTAGAATCAAAAGAAGACCCCATGGCAAGGCGGTCAGGAGGCTAGACCGGCGGCGAGTAGACCAGCGAATAGAGAGGGAGTTAGCGCGGAAAGCAGGTCGCACGGGTAGACAAGCAGCGATCAGAGAGGAGACGCGCGAGCAGACCGAGCGATCAGAACTGCGAGTAAAGGAGCAAACCACGACGAGAAGACCGCGCCAGCAGAACAACAGCGATCAAAGAGGAGACCGTGCAAGCAGAACACAACAGACAAGCAGCGAGTAAACCGCGCGAGAAGACCGCACAGTCACGGTGACAACACACAAGCGACAATAAAGAGACTACGACCAAGATGCGGCGTCCGCAGCAGAGAGGAGAAGCCGCGGCGACTAGAGAAGTCGCAACGATAAGAAAAAGGAGACCGCAACGACCAAGATGCGGTGCCCGCAACAGAGACCAGGCCGCGCGAGCAGATCGCGCTAGCAGAGCAACGAAGGGAGAGAAGACTGCGCGAGCAGACCGCGCGAGAAGGCGAGTACGCGACGAGAAGGCGTGTAGACACGGAGATCGCGGCGGTCAAGGCAAGAAGACTAAGAGAGATCGCGCTAGGAGACCTCAGCGAATTGCAAAAAAATGGAGCGGGTATACAAGGAGAAACCGCTCGGGGAGGGTTGCGGTTAGATGGGGAAGTGGGAAATGGGCCCACCTGTCAGAGAAAGAGAGCTATACGAGGGCCAAGAGGAAGAGGAAGAAAGGGAGGTGGAAGCCACGAGAGAGAGCAGAAGTAGGAGCGGTTAGAGAAAGCTTAACCGCGCGGGTAGCAAACCGAGAGCATGCCAGCGGTTAGATGAAGTTTAACCGCACGAAGGACTTGTTTGCCTCTGATATCATGTGGAGAAAAACTGAAAACTTGTATATACTTTCTCGATAATCAAATACAAGGTATGAATACACATTTATAGGAGGGAGAAAGAGAGAAGAGATCCCTATACATGATGTGGGACTAAACATGAGAGAAGAAAGATAAATAAATGGGCTTCATCATGGGCCTCTTTACATAGGCTTTTCCAAGAGTTAACAATCCCTTTAAGCTTGCATGGGTGTGGGGTCAACCTACATACACCTAGGGACCCTCTACTAGACCATGTTTCCTATAAATACGACCTCATGTCGAGGGGGAAGGGCCCGCAGACAATCCCAGTGAAGGTCGCGCCTAGCACTCGCGAGCTCTCCCTAGCATGCTCAGAGCCCGCCCCTTCCCCCCAACCTAGCCCAACCTTTTGTTTGGGTGGGGAGTTCTTATATACTCGTGGTATGTGGTGGGACTTCCTAGCTACGCCTTACCAATCTTGGGAATTGTTCAAGTGACCGGACCCCATCCTTCTCGTTCTCGCTCCTGGACATGTGAAATTTGCCTTGGCAAGCCGTTAACCTTAGCTTATACCCAAGTCCAAACTATGAGGCCAAAACTCTCGGTATCAACATCTTGGTACGGTGAGCATGGACTTTGGGCAAATGAAGGAACACTCGCAAAAAAAGAATATCATGACACAAGAAAACGAACGGGATTTGGACCAGGAGAGCATGAAGAATCAAGCTTGTCACTCGGGCGAACCTAGATGACTTCTGAAAATCGATAGAGAACCTATTGCGAGGTCATTTTCCCCCATTGACGAGGCATAAACAACACCCCTGATGGCGTTCTCCCTCTTCGAGACTCTTCAGCGAGTTGAAAAGGAGCCCACTGCAGAAGATCGTGAAAGGCTCGGAAGGATTCGCGTCGCAGCCGTTACAACTGCACCACAACTTGAATTTGAGAAGGAAGACTGTTTCCGCCCAGTCCGCCAACATTCGGAGACAACCAACCCTTTATGGGAGGATATTTTACCAACCCCATTTCCCGATGGGTTCGCAAGCTAGCACACACCAATTATTCTGGGTAGGACAAACCGATCAACCACCTCCAATGCTTTGAAGACGCCGCATCAATCCGTGACGTGACTAATACCTTCAATGTTGGTTGTTCGCAATCACCTTCAAGGGGAACGCTCGCGATTGGTTCCACCAACTTCCAACAAGCTCAATGTACTACTTCAACGACCTTCGACGCGGGTTGATGTTGAGATTAGCCACTTATAAGAAAAGGAAGAAGGGACTGAGAAGATTTTTTCGAGATCAGGTAAGGCCACGGGAAACTTTGGGGAGTTATATCGACGGCTTCTAGGAGGATGTTATGGAGGTTCAAGAGGTCAACGAGTTCCCCTTCAGTTTGTCCTATTGTGCGGGCTGTAGGAGGGCTTGTTCAAACTAGGGGCCATCTATGACTCCCCGATATCCTTTGAAGAACTTATTGACTGGGCAAACTGGTACATCGAGTGCGTGGCCACAAATTGAAGCTTCCTCAAATCGCTAATGTGGTTAACACATGCAAAACAAAAAAAGCCGGCCAGGGAATGACGACCTAGGAAGAGTAGAATCTAGAAAGGAGGTGAGAAGAAGAATGCCATCGGGCGCCGCAGATAGGGCCCATGTATGTAGAACGAAGGTACCCAGTGCTCGTCGGGGCCACCATGGAGGGCACATGGTAAGACTTGATACTTCAGATGGGATTGCTGCCATTTGCTCGAATGACGTCGAGGCGACGAGCAGAGATGATAGAACCCCTTTCTACTGTGAGACAATGACAATAGCCATGTAAGGAGGTCGCCGAGGCGGGCAAGCCCAATAACTTCAAAAAAGGAACCACACCTTATTGCCAATTCTACAAAGAGGAAGGCCATGATACGACAACCTATCGGGGTGGCACCACAAAGACTTGTTGGTTCTGTTGGATCCCTATTTTGGATTTGGGCTAGGTTCACTAATCTAGGCTAAGTCAGACCCACATTGTATAGTCAGGGTCTAGTCTAGTGTCTTAGGTGTCAGTTAGATCAACAACTCAGTGAGACAAGATCAAGACATCAGAGACTTAGAAGACAGCAGAGACTGAACTAGGCAGAAAAGTCGTTCGACGATCTCTGAAGAGAGTTCGACGATCTTCGTTCTGCGTCCGACGATCTCAAGAGTTAAATCTCTAAGTGGTGAGATCGACGATTGCTGAACTTAGTTCGACGATCTCTGATCTACTTTTAGGATAGAGATCGACGATCAACCATATCAGTTCGACGATCTTGAAGCCCAGTTTGGAAGACAGATCTTCAGGACAACGATCACAGGGCTCAGCTCGACGATAGAGGATGTTTGAATTTGACGATCTCAGGACCAGATCGACGATTACTGCCAGATCAACATTTTATTCCCTGCAGTTATTGTTTTCCTTATTGACTGATTATTATATTGCTTATATGACTCTGAGTGATTAATGCATATATTCTCTGAATATAGTCGTTCCTTGACAAACATTAATTTACTGGTATTCACAGAGTTATTATACAGCCATTCTCGAGACAGTTAAGGAAATGAGTTAATTCTCTTATAGCCGTTGCACGAGTTCCCGTGATTCCTGCAGACAATCAATGTGTGTCATTTCAAATTCAGTTTGGAATTATTCAAAGAGAAAGAGACTCAGAGAATAAAAGAGATGGAGAATTATTTCTCAGCGACACACACATACAGACAGACACATACAGATTTTGTTAGAGAACACAAGTCAGAGAAAGAAGAACAGCTTTCAGTTCTTCATACCAGTGTTCATCCAGGAAGCTTGTAGAGACATTCATCTTCAATCAATCTCAGCTTTCTGGAATTCAAGACCTACACCATGCACAAGGCTTTGAATTCCTGAACCAATCAAGATCATCAAGACAAGCCTTGACTCCATCAGGATCACTCTCAAGTCTTCTCTCATTTTGTTTGAGAAAAGAGAAAACAACTCAACTTTTTCTCTCCCCCCTCTGTGTACAGGGTTCTTACTCCATTCAAAAGTAATTTCTTGTTGTGAGGTCTCCTGATCAAAAGACTTCAAGTGGTTTTCCGGCACCTGATTAAAAGCCAGAAGGGTTGTTATATCTCCCTTGAAATAGATATTTCTTGGTGGCAGTCACCTGTTCAAAAACCTGAGAGTGATTCCTACCAGAGTGGTAGAAGAGTGGATGTACCCAGATTTGGGGAACCACTATAATTTCTTGTGCCGTCTGGTTGCTCTTTCTGTTCTTGTTATTTGCTGTGATATTTAGAATAGCTCTCTAGTTTTCTTTATTGATTTAATTATTGGTATCACCTATTTTAAAGTCTGATAGAATAACATAAAACAGCCAAAAGTTTTAAACACTCTATTCACCCCCCCTCTAGAGTAGATCTGAATAACTCCCTCCTTTCAATTGGTATCAGAGGATTGTTGTGTTTCCTGGTTGTACAAGCTAACACTTGAACCAAGATCCCTGCTTATTCAGATTTCATTTTCCTTAGTTATTCATTTATCGCATGACACAGAACAAGAACTATGCAAGCACCAGACCTCCAGTCTGTAACTTAAATAAGTTCAGTATCTGGAAGGCAAGAATTAAACTTTACATGAACTCAATTGATGAAGACATCTTCAACTCTATTTTGACAGGTCCACCTCAACCAACTGCAACCACCTCTACCTCTACTGACACTCATTCAGTTCCACCACCAAATTGGACTGATGCACAGAAGAAAGCAAAGATTGCTGATGCAAAGGCCATGAACATACTGGCCCAGACTATGTCAGATGACATATTCCAAAAGGTTGTTGATTGCACATCAGCAAAGGCCATCTGAGACTATTTGAACCAGATGGTGGCTGGCTCAGTGGAAGAAAGAAAGGATAGAAGATCCCTTCTCATTTCCAAGTATGAGAACTTCAGAAAGGAAGATGCAGAGACAGTTGAAGAAATGAATGGCAGACTGAGTGCCATCATCAGTGAACTGAGAACATTGGACAAGGACATTTCACTGACTGAGATCAATGACAAGATATTGATGTGTCTTTCTAGCTCATGAGACACAAGGATCTGGCCAATTAAAGATACCAGAAGTATCACAGAAATTTCCACAGAAACACTTCTAGGAAAGCTCAAATCTTTTGAACACTTGACAAAGACTAGGGAGGCAGAGCAGAAGGCTTCTACTCCAGTCAGGAAAGAACAGAATATTTCTTTTAAGGCTACAGAGGAAACAACAGCTCCTGCTGTTAATGAAGAGTTCTTGAGCCTCTTAGCAAAGAGATTCTACAAGATGGGCAAAAGAAACTTCAGGAAGAAGTCATCCAGACAAGAAGATAAACCTAGGTATGACAAAACACCAACTAAAGAAGTTGTTTGTTTTGGTTGCAGGAAACTTGAACACTACATCTCTGAGTGTCCAGAAAATCAGAAGAAGGAGAAAAGAAAAGACAAGGACTCCAGAAAACAGAAGTACAACAAGCCTTCCTCAAGCAAGCATAAGAGGAAAGAGAAAGGCTTTGTAGCAGAAACCTGAAGTGATACAGAAGAGGACTCCTCCTCCTCTAGCTCCAGTGATGAAGATGAAGAGGAAGCAAAGGCAAAGGAAGTTTGCCTAATGGCAATTGATGCTTCCAGCATTCATTCAGAAAATGACTCATCAGATGATGAAGAACCACTCTCTGAAGTGGATCAGGTACTCTCATCCTTTGACTTCAATTCTGAAGATTTTGTACATGAATTCAAAACTATGTGTATGGATTTAATTAGCTCAGAGAAAGAAATTAAACTACTTAGAGAGCAATTAAATAATCAAAGTAATTTAGTTGCAGAAAACAATCAACTAAAAGATGATATTGCACTTGCAAATGAACAGATAATTAAATTAAAAACTGAACTAGCTGAGGCAAGACAACTTGAAGAATCCATTAATGGGAGAAGCCTCAAGCTGATGGACATTACAAGCACTGTTAATGTCAGACTCACTGACAAGCTGGGCTTGGGTGCTTCATCAAGCCAACCCCCACTGGTTCAGAAAAATATATTAAGGACTCCTGTAAAATTCATTTCTGAACAAGGGTAAAGAACTAATCTATGAGAAACTCTCAACTGCAAATAAGAATAAACCTAACAAACAGAAAAATAGAAACAGACAAAATCAAAACAAAAACAATGTTCAGCAATTTTCGTCGAACTCAGATCGACGAAATGTGAACAAATCGTCGAACCCAGATCGACGATCTTTGAACGAATTTTTTTACTATAATCAATCGTCTTACTGCGATCGACGATTTCTGTATGGATCGTCGAGCAGAGATCGACGAACTTGGGGCACAGAGAATGAGTATTATCCTTCTCTGAGCAGAGATCGACGATCTCAACCCAGGTCGTCGAACTCAGATCGACGATCTCACTTCCAATCGTCGAACCCAGTAAAAAGTAATAAAACTTTTAACCTTAACAGAAACTCTAATCTTAACAAAAACTCTAATCAGAAAAGAGAAATAGTTAATCCTTTCACCCTTTAGGAATTACCACCTAGGAGATATCATCCACTAGGATATAAATCTCAGCCAACTAGTTCTGTTATTTCAAGCTTTTCTTATCAAGAAAACAAAGGACCCAAGGTAACCTGGGTCAAGAATAATTAATCTTTTGATTGTTGCAGGTGAAGAACTGTCCATCATATAACCAGCAATGGTATTTGGACAGTGGGTGCTAGGACCTAAAGTTATCTTTGGTGACTCCAACTATGGCCAGACTGAAGGCTATGGAGAAATCAGGATAGGAGCTGTCACATTCAGAAAGGTTGCATATGTAAGTGGATTGAAACATAACTTGATCTCCATCAGTTAACTTTGTGATGAAGGATTTCAGGTAACATTCAATCAGTCCTCTTGCATTATTTCTTCAGCTGACAGCATAGTTGTCTTAACAGGTTCTAGAGTAGGTAACATTTATGTTGTTAACTTCAATTTAGCCATAAATGAAATTTGTTTATTTAACCAATCTTGCAATCAAAATGAATTGTGGCATAGGAGGTTATGACATGTAAACTTAAAATACATTGTTATGCTATCTAAGGACAATCTTGTAAGAGGATTGCCTTCTTACCCCTATAAGAAGGAAAGCATGTGCAGGGCTTGTCAACTAGGCAAACAAACTAAAAATAGTTTCAAATCCATTAATAAGAGTGCTTCATCTAGGATTTTGTATTTGCTTCACATGGATCTCTTTGGACCCATTGTTGTACAAAGTCTAGGAGGGAAGTCTTACACCTTGGTTATTGTAGATGACTTCTCCAGGTTCACTTGGGTGTTCTTCTTGAAAAATAAGTCAGATAACTTCAAGGTTCTTATAGATTTTCTCAAGTGCATACAGAGTGAGTTCTCTACTCAAGTTGTATTGATCAGACGTGATCATGGTACTGAGTTTGAGTCTCTTCCTATGCAAGAGTTTTGTGAGAAGGAAGGTATCAGACAATGTTTTTCTGCTCCTAGAACTCCTCATCAAAATGGGGTAGCTGAAAGGAAAAACAGAACCCTGATTGAAGTTGCAAGTACATTACTTGCTGATGCATACTTGCCCCTTTCCTTTTGGGCAGAGGCAGTGAGCACAGCTAACCATGTCCTGAATAGAAGTTTAATACATAAGCTAAAGGCTAAGACCCCCTATGAACTACTCAAAGGGAAGAAACCTAAAGTAGACTATTTTAGAGTGTTTGGTTGTGTTTGCTACATACATATTAACATTAGAAAATACAATAGAAAGTTTGAAGCCAAGTCTGAAATGAAAATTTTTCTAGGATATTCCCAAGTAAGCAAGGCTTATAGAGTCTATAATAAATCTACCTTGAAAATTGAAGAGTCTGTATGTAACACTCCTATCCGTCACACAGCATATAACAGTAGGTCCGGCCGGGGCCCGACGCCATATACCACAGACAGACCGGTGGGTTACTCAATGAAACCATTCAACCAATACACACGTCCTACACAGAGCATCTAACGGAAGTAATTTATTAAGTTGCAACAATAAGAACCCTGCTAACAAGCATGAATGTCCACTAACAGAAAACCCAGTAAGAATGAATTACAAAATACACAAAAGTACTGGCCTTAAGGCCTTACAAGTTTGCTCAAATATAAGTGTCTTCCAAACCTCGGCACGCAGGCCGGTCACACATGAGAATACAAGAAAACACTCAAAATTTAGGCCTTCGAGGGCCGGCTCAGCAACCTGGGCTTTAGCCCGCTATTTACCGCTCGGCTCCGCAGCACCTGCAAACACAATTCACCCCAACGATGGCAAACAAGAATAACGGTCAGCTAAGACTGACCAAATTATAACGATTCTACCCCCAAACCGGGGAGGCAAATCTTCTTCCCTGCACTTGTTAGCAAAACCAGCAACATAGAGAATAAACATCACATCATAGGTGTACGCACACATGGTCATACACCCCGTGCTCTCAGGGCACTTACTCGGCGAAGCTAGTCCGAACCCAGTCCGATCCTCGACTCCACCATCACCCCCAGGGCGGCAAACCTCGTGAGCATTTAGTCTTTTCAGCCGTAGTTTAGACTCGATCTCCAAATCATCGGTAAGTGTCACGTTAACTTTAGGTCTCTTTAACCGAAACAGATGTAGCGGGTAAGGTTCCACCAGCCCGTTGCTCACCCCGCCATGGTCATTTTTCCTTTGACGCGGGCCAAGCTTCCCCCAGTCCCAACTATCGATAAAACACGGTACATAGCCCTGCTATATACCCGGCTGGCTCCCAGGCCACCGAAATGACAGAAATATGTTTCCGCCCAGATTTCCGGGTGCACCTTGAGGTTAATCCCCAAGATTCCCTGATGCATTCTAACGCATAGTAATCCGAAAACAAACAACACGCACGGAGTCTTCTCCGGCATAATATGCATAGCAAAACATCACCAATCCAGACTAACATGTCCGGGTAGGCTTCACACACTATGTCTATGTCCGTACTACGATTCCGGACTCTAACAAGGGGGACTTTACATATCTACCCCAAGGAATACCGCAAACTCACCGCACACTCGCGGGAGCGGGTTTTCCCATGCAAAGGAAGAAGAGTTTCACATGCTCAAGATGAAAATCGTTACCCTAGCGTTTTTCCTTGGCGCCATGGAAATCTATGTGGGTGAAAAACACCGCAATTTCCTTGCCTCCGCAGATCCGAAGTCGGCTCGCGATTTGGAGCTCCGAAACTCCGCCGGTGACCGGATCTAGCCTTCCTTCTTCCTCCTAGCTCTCTCCTCTCTCTAGCTTTTAGAAAGAGAGTGAACCAAAGTAAAAATAAGGATTTCTAAACCCTAAACCCGGGTATATCCCTGAGGAAACACCCCCCAGCCGTCGGATCTTAAAATAAGGAAACGGACGGCCACGATTCAGCCCAAAAATAAACTTCCTGGGCCGAACACGGGTTGCTACACGGCCGTGTGCATGGCCGTGTTACTCGTTCGCCGTCACCAGGAACTCCCGACCAGAACACGACCTGTGACACGGCATCCGACACGCCCGTGTCGCATGTGGCACGCCCGTGTCAGTGCCCGTATCACAGCCCGTGTGTTCAAACAACCCAGGTCCAGAAATGTCCCGAGAAGTACACGGCCATATGACACGCCCGTGTCACATGCTGTGTGCTAGAAACGCCCTGGGACACGCCCGTGTCCCAGGCCGTGTAATCTCCTTAGTACAAAACCGCAGACTGCCCGAGCAGGACACGGCCTTGGGACACGCCCGTGTCCCAGGCCGTGTTCCCTGTCTCGACACTCAACGCCTACAAATCGTCGACCTCTCACCGCGTCGTCGACCCCGAACACGACACGGCCCTGGGACACGCCCGTGTCCCAGGCCGTGTGCCCACTACCAAGTCCCAGACTTGGCTCAAAACGCTGCCCGATGCTCTTTTGAGTTTTGGGGCGTTACAACTCTCTCCCTCTTAAAAGAATTTCGTCCGCGAAATTACCAAAGGAAAGATAAACAAAATCTAAAGCGTTACCTGAGAGAAATAACTCTGGGTACTCCTCCAGCATGGTCTGCTCTCGTTCCCAAGAGAGCTCCTTATGACCGCAATTGTCCCAACGGACCTTGACCATCCTGATCTCCTTGTTACGGAGTCGCTTAACCTCAAAGTCTTCAATACGAACTGGCTTGACTTTAGTCGTCAACCCTTCGTCCACCGGCACTTGATCAACTGCGATCACCTGCGAAGGCTCTTGCACCGCCTTCCGCAACACTGAAATGTGGAATACATCGTGTAGGCCACTCAACTCCACCGATAGCTTCGGATGATAAGAAGCTTCGCCGATCCGCTCCAGAATCTCAAATGGTCCAAGGTATCTCGGGCTTAGCTTCTTCAAGCGTCGTACCCGTGTCACACCCTTGAACGACTTTAACTTCAAGTACACCCAATCGCCGACCGCGAACTCCACGTCCCGATGCTTGGCATTGTAGTAATTAGCTTGTCTATCCTGAGCGGTCAGCAAACGCTCTCAAATGATCCACACCAAATAAGTAGCGCTTTCCACCTCTTGCTTTTTGTACAACCTTGCCTCACCCGTTTCTAGCCACGACAACGGCGTGAGACACTTTCTACCATATAGGGCCTCGAAGGGCGCCATTTGAATACTCGCCTGGTAGCTATTGTTGTACGCAAACTCCACCAAATACAGGTGGTCTTCCCACTGCTTCCCGAAGTCCAGAACGTGCATGCGAAACACGTCTTCCATCGTCCTGTTGCCCCTCTCGGTTTGCCCATCCGTTTGCGTATGAAAGACTGTGCTGAACTTCAACTTAGTCCCCAGCATTTGCTGCACCAACCTCCAATCATTGGATGTAAAACGCCCATCTCGATCTCCCACGTTATTGCGGGGCACACCGTGGAGTCTGACTAGATTATCCACAAACATCTTCGCCAGTTTCTCCACCGGATCATCCTTCCTATGCGGAATGAAGCGCGACACTTCTGCTAACCGATCTACGATCACCCAGATGGCGTCGTTTCCCTTCTGCGACCTTGGCAAGCCGTGCACAAAGTCCATCGAAATGTCGTCGAACTTCCATTCCGGAATAGACAAGGATTTCAAGAAACCCCCTGGCTTTTGGCACTCTGCCTTCACTAAGGCGCAAGTCTGGCACTTAGCCACAATTAATGCCACAACCTTCTAGTGTCCTGGCCACCAGAATAACTTCTTTAGGTCTCGGTACATCTTCGTGCTCCTTATGTGAATTGAGTACTTGGTATGACCGTACACCAACTCCACCCGTAACTTATCCACATTTGGGACGCACAAACGATTGTCCTTCCTTAGTAGTCCATCTTCAACTGAAAACTGGGAATTTGACCCATCCAATGCTGCATCCATGAGCTTCTTCATGCTGCCATCCAACTCCATAGCCTGCCGAACCCGATCAACCAGGCCACACTGACTACCGACCAGTTCAATAACGCTTTGACGTTAGTCTGCTTGTCCACACAACAGATATCTGACGCCTTCAACTCCCGTATAATCTCTCATCAAGAACCGACAACCAGTTGGCTTGGGCGGGAGCCCTGCGACTCAACGCATCCGCAACTACATTGCCTTTCCCGGGTACATAATGAATTTTGAGCGTATAGTCCCCCAGGAACTCCAACCATCTCCGCTGCCTCATGTTCAGATCCTTCTGATCCAACAGGTACTTAAGGCTTTTGTGGTCGGTATAAATATCGGCATTTATGCCGTACAAGAAGTGCTTCCACAGCTTTAGCGCAAAACTCACGGTCGCCAACTCTAAGTCGTGGACCGGATAATTCCTTTCGTGCACTTTGAGCTTACTCGAACCATACACTATAACACTTCCATGCTGCAGCAGCACGCAGCCCAAACCACTGCCTGAGGCATCACTGTAAAACTTGAAGCCTTTGGCCCCACTTGACGAACCTAGAATAAGCGTCGTGGTCAATCGACTCTCCAACTCCTCGAAAGCTTGTGCGCACGCAGGCGTCCAAACAACTTTTGATCTTTCCTCGTCAAAGTTGTGGGGGGGGGGTAACTCTATCCGCGAGAAGTTCTCTACGAAGCGCATGTAGTAGCCGGTCAGCCCCAGAAAACTCTGGTCTTCCACTTCCGAACGTAACACAGGCCACTCGCGTATCATAACTATCTTCGCTGGATCCACTGCAACACCCACTCAACAAACTTTATGACTGAGGGACGCTACCTAGGATAACCCAAAACTCGCGTTTGGAGAACTATGCATAGAGTTGGTTCCTCTTTAGCGTTTCCACCACCGAAAGCAGATGCTTGAAGTGATCCTCTTGCTCTGCGAGTACACCAATACATTGTCAATGAAGACGACCACAAAATGGTCTAGGTACTCCCTGAACGATCTGTTCATCAAATCCATGAACGCTGACGGTGCATTAGTCGGCCCGAACGGCACGACGGTAAACTCGAAATGTCCATACCTTGCGCCGAACGCTGTCTTTGGGATATCGCTTTCCCTTATCCTCAGCTGATGGTAACCGGACTTAAGGTCCACTTTTAAGTATACCGATGACCCGACCAACTGATCAAAAGGTCATCCACCCTTGGGATCCCGTACTTGTTCTTTTTCGTTAACTTGTTCAGTTTCCCATAATCGATACCGAGTCGCAACCTTCCGTCCTTCTTAACAACGAGGACTGGCGCGCTCCAAGGCGACGAACTTGGACGCGCATAACCTTGCTCCATCGACTCTTCCAGTTGAGCCTTTAGCTCCGATATCTCCTTAGGTGTTAACCGATATGGAGAGCGTGGCACAGGTTTGGCACTTGGCACTAGCTCAGTCGCGAAGTCAATCTCTCACTACGGTGGGACTCTAGGGAGACCATCAGGGAAACACATCAGGATATTCGGATACACCCGAGATACTATCCGATGTAGGCTTAGAATTTGAAGCCTCCCATGGTGGCAGTAACGACGCTTGCAAGTCAAACTCCTGACTCCCAACCGTAACCTTGCGATACAGACACTCTCTCTCTCCGCGCATAGAACGGCCATTAGGCAACAACACATCCAAATTGCCCTTTACCATCGAAGGAGATACTCCGATGTGCAATACTAAACCTTCAGACAAAAGGAATGCGAAGTGCCTGTATCGAAACTATGCCCTCGATGGGTGACCAAAAGTCCAAAATAAAGCCTAGAACTTCCAGTCCTAAGCTAGCACGCATAAGGTAACAGGTATAAGAAGTTAAATTGCTATCAATTTAACCATACCTGACAACCCGACGGTCGGCCACAAGACGTCCTGCTGACCAAGGATGTCCACCCTCGGTTGGGCCGGAGTATACAGTGATGCGGTGGACTCCACCGCCTTGCCCTTCTCCTCAGCTGTTGCCCCCGACTTCTTCTCGGACATTGGACATCCACTCCAACAATCCCGGGCATAGTGTCCCGGCTTTCCACAGGTATAGCATGCACCTGGGGTTTGGCCTGTAGTCGCTCCGGTTGCGCCAGAGGAAGGGACTAGACCCGACATCCTAGCCTTCTTGTACCACCTACGGTATCCAGATTTTGATTTTGGCATTTTGGACACCATCTCCTTTGCACTAGAGTCTTCAACTGCTCCTGCCATAGCTTTCAATGTCTTCTGAGCACCCTTCCGATAATCTCGGCCAAAGTGCCTTTTCTTTCCACAAGAATGACAACTGTAAGTAGTCTGGCTAGTAGATGATCTAGCTTCTTTTCTCAGCGTTCTGCGGTGGGCAGTCCGTATAGGATCTGCAGGGTTTGATACCCTATTCACTGGTATTTGATGAATCCCCAACTCTACTTCCAAAGTCCTGGCCGACTCCACCAAGGCTCGGAATCCCAATAGCTTTGGTCCTAGCAGTAGGATGCGCAACTCGCTGCGCAGACCATTGTAAAATCTATCGACTATAGACTGCTCGTTTTCCCACTCAAAACCTGGGTAGCGCCTTATCATAAGGAACGTCTGCAAATAATCGTCAACTGAGTGCGCTCCCTGCAACACAATCATGTTCATCTGCTGCCCTAAAGGGCCTCTACATGCCATTTGCTCCATCACACCGCCCGGTGTTGGGGCTATCTCAGGGACAGAGGGTTGCACATTTCTTCCATGTTGTGCGTTGGTCACAGCGAACACCGCTTCAACTACTCTTCGTATGGTTTCAAAAGAAGTAGGAGTCTCAGACACGTCGCTTGGTGCAGTACTTTTCTCAGAAAATGTGCGTTCAGGCTGCCACGCGCCACTCCCGGACACTTATAGTCGTACAAAACACCGATAAGCGACCAAACAATATTGCAAAATGCAATTATAGGAACACGCAAGTCCTCAAACATGTTTATTTTCATTCCTAAGTGGACATTCATGGGTTCTTTTCATGTTATAACGATGAAGCACACACATGTGCTCACCACCCCTTAAAGTGAATTCGTCAACGAATTCATTTAAGCTTGACCGAAACCGGTAGACTGATACCAAATTGTAACACCCCTATCCGTCACACAGCATATAACAGTATGTCCGGCCGGGGCCCGACGCCATATACCACGGACAGACCGGTGGGTTACTCAATGAAACCATTCAACCAATACACACGTCCTACACAGAGCATCTAGCGGAAGTAATTTATTAAGTTGCAACAATAAGAACCCTGCTAACAAGCATGAATGTCCACTAACAGAAAACCCAGTAAGAATGAATTACAAAATACATAAAAGTACTGGCCTTAAGGCCTTACAAGTTTGCTCAAATATAAGTGTCTTCCAAACCTCGGCACGCAGGCTGGTCACACATGAGAATACAAGAAAACACTCAAAATTTAGGCCTTCGAGGGTCGGCTCAGCAACCTGGGCTTTAGCCCGCTATTTACCGCTCGACTTCGTAGCACCTGCAAGCACAATTCACCGCAACGATGACAAACATGAATAACGGTCAGCTAAGGCTGACCAAATTATAACGATTCCGCCCCCAAACCGGGGGGACAAAGCTTCTTCCATGCACTTGTTAGCAAAACTAGCAACATAGAGAATAAACATCACATCATAGGTGTACGCACACATGGTCATACACCCCGTGCTCTCAGGGCACTTACTCGGCGAAGCCAGTCCGAACCCAGTCCGATCCTCGACTCCACCACCACTCCCAGCCCCAGGGAGGAAAACCTCGTGAGCATTTAGTCTTTTCAGCCATAGCCTAGACTCGATCTCCAAATCATCGGTAAGTGTCACGTTAACTTTAGGTCTCTTTAACCGAAACAGATGGAGCGGGTAGGGTTCCACCAGCCCGTTGCTCACCCCGTCATGGCCATTTGTCCTTTGACGCGAGCCAAGCTTCCCCCAGTCCCAACTATCGATAAAACACAGTACATAGCCCCGCTATATACCATACTGGCTCCCAGGCCACCGAAATGGCAAAAATACGTTTCCGCCCAGATTTCTGGGTGCACCTTGGGGTTAATCCCCAAGATTCCCTGATGCATTCTAACACATAGCAACCCGAAAACAAACAACACGCACGGAGTCTTCTCCGGCATAATATGCATAGCAAAACATCACCGATCCAGACCAACATGTCCGGGTAGGCTTCACACACCATGCCTTTGTCCGTACTACGATTCCGGACTCTAACAAGGGGGACTTTACATATCTATCCCAAGGAATACCGCAAACTCACCGCACACTCGCGGAAGCGGGTTTTCATATGCAAAGGAAGAAGAGCTTCACATGCTCAAGATGAAAATCGTTACCCTAGCGTTTTTCCTTGGCGTCATAGAAATCTATGCGGATGAAAAGCACCGCAATCTTCTTGCCTCCGCAGATCCGAAGTCGGCTCGCGATTTGGAGCTCTGAAACTCCGCCGGTGACCGGATCTAGCCTTCCTTCTTCCTCCTAGCTCTCTCCTCTCTCTAGCTTTTAGAAAGAGAGTGAACCAAAGTAATGAGGATTTCTAAACCCTAAACCCGGGTATATCCCTGAGGAAACACCCCCCAGCCGTCAGATCTTAAAATAAGGAAACAGACGGCCACGATTCAGCCCAAAAATAAACTTCCTGTGCCGAACACGGGTTGCTACACGGCCGTGTGCATGGCCGTGTTACTCATTCGCCGTCACCAATAATTCCCGACCAGAACACGGCCTGTGACACGGCATCCGACACGCCCATGTCGCATGTGACACGCCCGTGTCAGTGCCCGTGTCACGGCCCGTGTGTCCAAACAACCCAGGTCCAGAAATGTCCCGAGAAGTACACGGCCATATGACACGCCCGTGTCATATGCCGTGTGCTAGACACGCCCTGGGACACGCCCGTGTCCCAGGCCGTGTAATCTCCTTAGTACAAAACCGCAGACTGCCCGAGCAGGACACGGCCTTGGGACACGCCCGTGTCCCAGGCCGTGTTCCCTGTCTCGACACTCAACGCCTGCAAATCGTCGACCTCTCACCGCGTCGTCGACCCCGAACACGACACGGCCCTGAGACACGCCCGTGTCCCAGGCCGTGTGCCCACTACCAAGTCCCAGACTTGGCTCAAAACGCTGCCCGATGCTCTTTTGAGTTTTGGGGCGTTACACTGTACATGTATCTTTTGATGAAACTAACATGTTTTATAAGGAGAAGAATACTTCTACCAATCAGACTTTGCAGGTACCTACTTTGTGTGATAATTTGGAAGCTGTGACCCTCACCTATGAGGCTGTTACATCATCTTCTCCATAAGTATTTGAAGACAGTGATGAGGAAATCAGTGAGCCCACTGATATTGTTCCAGCAACTGAAATAATTTCACAAGAGGAATTACCCCCACCAGCTGTTGAACAACCTACTCCTCCTGCTGATTTAGTTACACTTAGAGATCATCATGTATCTCAAGTGATTGGAGACATATCAGCAAGTGTGCAGACTAGACATCAACTCCACCAGAACTTGATATATGCCTGCTTTATTTCTCAAGTTGAACCTCATTCCATTCAAGATGCTGAGCAAGATCCCCACTGGATCCTTGCAATGCAAGAGAAGCTCAACCAATTTGAGAGATGTAGAGTTTGGGAATTGGTCCCAAGACCAAAGAACTACCCAGTAATTGGAACAAAATGGGTGTTCAAAAACAAGATGGATGCACAAGGAGCAATTATAAGGAACAAGGCTAGGCTTGTTGCTCAAGGGTATAGGCAGGAAGAAAGCATTGATTATGATCAAACCTTTGCACTAGTGGCAAGATTAGAGGCAATCAGAATTTTCTTGGCCTATACTGCTTCTCAAAAATTCAAAGTCTATCAAATGGATGTAAAGAGTGCTTTTCTAAATGAAGAACTCAAAAAAGAGGTGTATGTTGAACAACCACTAGGTTTTATCTCTCCAACTCAACCTTATTCTGTTTATAGGTTGCATAAAGCTCTCTATGGCCTCAAGCAAGCTCCAAAAGCTTGGTATGAGACCCTAGCTAGCTTCTTATTAGAACATAGATTCTCTAGAGGCATAGTAGATAGGACTTTATTTATAAAGCATCATCATGACAAAATATTGTTAGTATAAATATATGTAGATGACATAATATTTGGCTCTACAGATCCCAAACTATGCAAGAGGTTTTCCAACCTTATGCATTCAAAATTTGAGATGAATAGTATGAGTGAGCTCTCCTACTTCCTTAGTCTCCAAGTCAAGCAGGCACCTGATGACATTTTCCTATCCCAATCAAAGTATGTTAATGAGCTGATAAAAAGGTTTGGGATGACAAGTGCTTCAGCTAAGAAAACACTCATGGCTACCAATGCTGTGATTGACTCTGATGAGCATGAGAAACCTGTTGATCAGAAATTATATAGGGTCATTGTTGGGTCTCTGTTATATCTCACAGCAAGTAGGTCAGATATCATGTTTGTCACATGTCTTTGTGCTAGGTTCCAGGTGAACCCTAAAGAATCTCACCTTATTTTACTTAAAAGGATTTTGAGATATATAAAGAGTTGCCCAAATCTAGGACTCTAGTATCCTGCTGAGTCAGAATTTGAGTTGGCTGGATACTCAGATGCTGACTTTGCTGGATGTAGAGTAGACAGGAAAAGCACCTCTGGAACATGTCAGTTCTTGGGAGCTAGGCTTGTCTCTTGGTTTTGTAAAAAACAGACATCTGTGTCTACATCAACAGCAAAAGCTGAATATATAGCAGCTGACAGTTGTTGTTCTCAGATGTTATGGATACAAAATCAGCTACTAGACTGTGGATACAACTTAAATAATTCAACAATATTTTGTGATACTACTAGTGCTATTTCTATAGCACAGAATCCAGTTCATCATTCTAGGACTAAGCATATAGATTTAAGACATCATTTCATTAGGGAGTGTAGACAAAAAGAAAATTAATCTCACCTTCATCCCTACTGATTTGCAAAGGGCAGATATTTTCACCAAATCCTTGGACGAAAAGAAACATCTATTCTTCATGAATCAGCTAGGTATGATTAATGGAGATGAGATTATTTAACTTTCTGTCTGAGCTCGACGATTTGTTGACAGATCGTCGAACGAAAATCGACGATCTGCTAGCGTCTCGTGAAGTCGATCGTCGAACGAAGATCGACGATCACTTCTTTGCGAAACAATTATCGCCGAACGGAGATCGACGATTTTTTGGTTCAGAGAATTTATCATCGATCTGAGATCGATGATTTATTCCTTCTCTTCGATCTGAGGTTACCGAACTCATTTTTTATTAAAATATTTCGCCAACCTTGGTTTTGAAGTTGTTTTAGTAGTTAATTCGCTTGACTAATCTCGCCTCTTCGTTTTCTTAAACCTTATAAACTAGGGTTTAGACGGAAATAGTCCCGCGCTTTTCATTTCCCTTCTGCACTTGATCTTTGTTTTTCTCTGCAGGAACTCTCAAATGGCAATTACAGCGGCGATTTTGTCAAGCATGAAATTCGATTCTGGTTTTGATATTGATCTGGCATCATTCAAGCACAGTGATCAGATTTTTCAGGATGTGTTGAAAATGTTTGATGCGCCGAAGTTACAGAAGTTGATGACGACAAGGATGAAGCTGCCAGTGACAGAAATCAAGGAATGGGCTTATACTTCATCATCAGACGAACAGTCGTTGGTAGGAACTATTTTTGGACAGGCGGTAAGTCTAACCCCTGTCGTTCTTACTGAAATTTTCGGTTTTGTTAATGGAGAAGATGATATTGATTTGGATAAAGAAGAATTTGCTGTCATGCTTGCCAGAATGGGTCATGCTGATGCAAACTCTAGCAAGCTTCTGAAAAAGAACTTGTCCCCTCAATACAAGTTCTTGACAGATATTGTGGGTAAAGTGATGCTTGGGAAGCACACTGCCCATGATAACATATCCAGACACCAGTTTCTTTTGATGAGTGCCTTGGTTAATCAGAAGGCAGTAAATTGGGCTGAAACCCTTTTTGAGTTGATTAAGAAGAAGACAAATAAGAGAGAGGTCTCTCTTGGCAGGATTCTAGGGATTTTTCTCACTGAAAAATGCCCTGAGTTGTTGACATCCCCAACATCCTTCATCAATGCTTCCAAGAGGCTGACCCCAGTTCTCTTTGGAAAGTGGGAGAGGACTATCTCAAAGCCCTCCAGGGCTCCCTCCACCCACAGGGTTTCTGAGGACACACGGACTGTTTCAGTCACTCCTCACCCTAGGGAAGATGAGCCAGAGATCCCTCCTCCGCCTCCTTCACCCCCAGCCATACAAACTTCTCACCTTTTACATCCATCAACTCCACCTCCAAGCCCTACTCCAGCATCTCCTCCTCCTCTATCCCCTCTACCAAATTATCTAAAAGAGATCCCTACCACTACCATTTCTATCCAAACCTCACCAACCTTTGATCTTAACTTTTCATCACCAACACCTTCACCTTCCCCTTCCCCAACTCATTTACCTTCCCCACCTAACTCCCATCCAAAACAAATGGTTATCCCTGACTCAATCACTCATCCTACCATTTCCACCATCTGTACATCTTGTGGACATTCTACTTCTTCCCTACCATCCACATCATCTTACCCATCTGCTCTCATTGCTCTCCTCACCCCTTCCATCAAAACCATTGTAGAGGATGTCATCGCACCTCTTCTAGCTTCTCTCAATTCTTTTGTTGCCTCTTTCTCTGGCCCTTCTTCATCTAGGGGCCTGACAGCAGAAAATACTGCAACCAGACAGGGGGAGATGTCCAGTGAAGAAGTCTCTTCTCCTCTAGCAGTTACAACTTTGGCAGTTGTAGATACAGAGATTGTAGATACAGGTTTGATAGATACAGAGATTGTAGATACAGTGTTAATAGATGCAGAGCTTGAAACTTTTCTGACAGATGATTCGTTGGATTCTTTGGAAGTAGAAACTCTTTCTGTTGAACATACTGTACATCCTTCAGGAGAATTGTCTGCTATCTTAGATCTTTTTGATCTCTCTTTTAGCACAATTCCTTCTTTTGAAATTCCTCCATATTGTACAGATATTGTATGTTATACTGCTCCAGTGAGCACTGATATTTTACATCAGTTTTTTCAGAGTCTTTCAGCTCCAGTGCCTGAGCTCTCTGCAGCTCCAGAGGCTGAGCTTATCAGTATGCCAGAGGTTGAGATTTCAGAGCCCAAGACTTTCTCTCCTCCAACCCATGTCTGTTCTACTTCTCCAATCCCAGACTTGGATGAAATTATGGTTGCTGATGCAGCTAAAGAACTTTCAGTTATCAAAGAGATTGATGATTTGTATGATAATCCACTAGGCTCATCTGATAATGATTCAGATTCAGATTCAGACTTAGATCCAGATGTCAGCAAGAAGAAGAAAGTGACCAAGAAAAGAAAAGCTCCAGTGAAGGAAGTGCCTAAGTCTAATCCTCAAGATGACATTCCTTACTTCATCAGGCATGATATTACTCTCACATCAACTACTCCTCACTGGATGAGATTTTCCAAGAATGAGATGAAGGCTCAGAAGAAAAGGAGAAAGACTGACTCCTCTCCTATCAAAGTTTTCAGGAAGGATCCACCACCTCCTCCTCCTTCTGCAGGTGCTAGTGGGAATGTTGCTTCTTAGGGCTGCTACCTCCTCCCAACAGCAGAGTTCTTTTGCCCCTCACTCTCACAGTAGACCATCCAGGTCTTACTCTAAGGGTTATTCAAGAAGGAGAGGTAGACAGCATGATCAGGCTGACAGAGAAGCTGGTTCAGATTCTAGCAGGAGATTCAGAATTCCTGAAAAGTTCAGTGAAGTCAGACCTCCTCCAAATCTCCATGTCAGTCAGTCTCAACATTCAACAACATAAACAAAATTCCAAGAACAGTCAATCAGGCATAGGAAGCATCCAAAGATCTCCTTTGATTCAAAAGAAGATTCTTCACAGTATGAACTTGAGCTAGATCCAAACTTCAGGATGGCTAGGTTTCATGAGTTGATTGGTCTCTCCCAGATAAACAAAGCTAGACAAGAAGGAGCTGATCCTTCTCAATTTTCAACAATGTCCAAGTACAGGGAGAAAGAGTTTGAACTATTTGATATTGATAAGAATGTTTTTGATGCTAATGCATATATGCAGGTTCACCCTGAGGCAGTTGTTCCCAGAGCAGCATCCATAAAAGTTCTTGGTGAAGCTGACATGAAAATGACAAGACAGAAAGCAGTAAATCCAAAAAGAAGAATTGAATTTACTAAGCCAGCTTCTGGCAAGTCTTAGTACTCTTTTTTGTGTCTGTATCTCTTATTGTAAATATCTGTTTAATTTTTCTTATCATTCATGACAGATATGTTTGTTTTGTTTTGACGTTGTATTCTTTTTTTTTTGCTTAGTGACCTCACCCAAATAGGGGGAGATTGTTGGATCCCTATTTTGGATTTGGGCTAGGTTCACTAATGTAGGCTAAGTCAGACCCACATTGTATAGCTAGGGTCTAGTCTAGTGTCTTAGGTGTCAGTTAGATCAACAATTCAGTGAGACAAGACCAAGACATCAGAGACTTAGAAGACAGCAGAGACTGAACTACGCAGAAAAGTCGTTTGACGATCTCTGAAGAGAGTTCGACGATCTTTGTTCTGCGTACGACGATCTCAAGAGCTAAATCTCTAAGTGGTGAGATTGACGATTGCTGAACTTAGTTCGACGATCTCTGATCTACTTTCAGGATAGAGATCGACGATCAAACATCTCAGTTCAACGATCTTGAAGCCCAGTTTGGAAGGCAGATCTTCAGGACAACGATCACAGGGCTCAGCTCGACGATAGAGGATGTTTGAGTTCGACGATCTCAGGACCAGATCAACGATTACTGCCAGATCAACATTTTATTCCCTGCAGTTATTGTTTTCCTTATTGACTGATTATTATATTGTTTATATGACTCTGAGTGATTAATGCATATATTCTCTGAATATAGCTGTTCCTTGGCAAACATTAATTTACTGGTATTCACAGAGTTATTATACAGCCATTCTCGAGACAGTTAGGGAAATGAGTTAATTCTCTTATAGCCGTTGCACGGGTTCCCGTGATTCCTGCAGACAATCAATGTGTGTCATTTTAAATTCAGTTTGGAATTATTCAAAGAGAAAGAGACTCAGAGAATAAAAGAGATAGAGAATTATTTCTCAGCGACACACACATACAGACAGACACAGACAGATTTTGTTAGAGAACACAAGTCAGAGAAAGAAGAACAGCTTTCAGTTCTTCATACTAGTGTTCATCCAGAAAGCTTGTAGAGACATTCATCTTCAATCAGTCTCAGCTTTCTGGAATTCAAGACCTACACCCTGTACAAGGCTTTGGATTCCTGAACCAATCAAGATCATCAGGACAAGCCTTGACTCCATCAGGATCACTCTCAAGTCTTCTCTCATTTTGTTTGAGAAAAGAGAAGACAACTCAACTTTTTCTTTCCCCCCTCTGTGTACAGGTTCTTACTCCATTCAAAAGTAATTCCTTGTTGTGAGGTCTCCTGATCAAAAGACTTCAAGTGGTTTTCCGGCACCTGATCAAAAGCCAGAAGGATTGCTATATCTCCCTGGAAATAGATATTTCTTGGTGGCAGTCACCTGATCAAAAACCTGAGAGTGATTCCTACCAGGGTGGTAGAAAAGTGGATGTACCCAGATTTGGGGAACCACTATAATTTCTTGTGCCGTCTGGTTGCTCTTTCTCTTTCTATTCTTGCTATTTGCTGTGATATTTAGAATAACTCTCTAGTTTTCTTTATTGATTTAATTATTGGTATCACCTATTTTAAACTCTGATAGAATAGCATAAAACAGCCAAAAGTTTTAAACACTCTATTCACCCCCCCCCCCCCCCCCTCTTGAGTAGATCTGAATAACTCTCTCCTTTCAGGTTCGTCATCGTCGACGCCCCGAGATGGCATCTTCAACAGGCCCTCCTCAATACCTTCTAATTTATGGGAACCTCCTACCACCAATTTTTGAAGTGTAACATCAGGGAGTGCAGGTACAGGTCCGTAACGACCCAAACTTACTCTGGAATGCTATTTGAGCATTGTAAATGTGGTTAGCTGGAAGGATGAGACTGAGGCCGTTGCTAATGGCTTTTGAGGGAATGAATTTTTTGGAAGCATTAAAGGAAACGAAGGGGGTCGAGCTAACGACCCGCAAGGGTGTTCCTGGGAACATGGATGTATGCAAGGAGTTGTCGGAGGAGGAGCTAGTATCATGCCAGGAAAATATCAACATCTTTGTTCGAGATGCATTGGACATGCCCGACATTAACGTTAATGTCGTTTGTCACCGCCTCAACTTGGATCTAGACGTCCGCCCCATCCGCCAGAAAAAGTGTGCCATCATAATGATCCTGGCCATGCCCATCCGACAAGATGTCCAAAAACAGTGGAGTGCGGGTTTTATCACTGAAATCTAATTCCCGGGTTGGGTCTCTAATATTATAATGGTCATAAAGCGGGAAGGAAATGGAGGATGTGTATAGATTGACGTTGATGTCACTTGTCACCGCCTGAACTTGGATCTAGACGTCCGCCCCATCCTCCAGAAAAAGCGTGCCATCATAATGATCCTGGCCAAGCCCATCCGACAAGATGTCCAAAAACAATGGAGTACGGGTTTTATCACCAAAATCTAATTCCCGGGTTGGGTCTCTAATATTATAATGGTCATAAAGCATGAGGGAAGTGGAGCATGTGTATAGATTTTTTCGTTATTAAATAATTTCTATCCTATGGATTACTACCTCTTATCTCAGATCAATGCACTGGTTGATTCAGCTGCCGGCTTTTTTGTAATGAGCTTTCCTGATGTTTTCAGGTTACCACTAAATTCGAATGCATCCCCCGGACATACAACACACTTCCTTTTTTTACCAACTACTAGTGTAAGCTACAAAAATGATGCCCTTCGGGTTAAAAAATATAGGGGCGGCGTGCTAGTGGATGAGTGGGTCTTCAAAGAGGAAAATGGGAGAAACACGGAGGTATATGTGGACGATCTGATGGTAAAAAGTTGGAACTTGAGGGATCATTTGGGTGACTTAATGGAGATATTCGCCACCTTGCGAAGATATAAAATGAGGCGTAATCCTGCCAAATGAGTATTCTGGCCAAGGAAAGGGAAGTTCTTAGGACATTTCCTCACTTCTGAGGGAGTTAAGCCTAACCCTGGCAAAGTAAAATCTATTTTGGAAATGACAGCGCCAAAAGACACTAATGAAGTTCAATGATTGACCAAAAGGATCGCCTAACATAGTCAAGGACAAGGAATCTCTTTAGGATAAACATATCCATTTTGCTAGTTCATTATTATTGGTAGTTCTACATAGGATCGAGCTAATACTGTATACAATACTTGAATCATCGATGTAGATGCTAATAGTTGATTCCAATCACGTGTTATAGCTTCTAGTGACCTTTTCTTCAGACATCCGGCGTTTTACTCTTGTCCAAAATCGAGTTTAAAATTCATCACCTTGTATAAACTACCTGAGCAATGATTGATATGAATGACTTAAAATGGCACTAAGAAGATGGGGTCCTTACTACCTGCTACATGATTCACAACGTGACCTCCATTATTTTGGGAAATAGATCAGCGGACCAAATCTTATTTCCAGTTGAGCCACTATTCTCAACTCCACCGAAACTCTTGGTAATCTATGTTTTGTTTATAAATTGGGTTCAAATGGAGTAAGATAGAACCTAAAGCTACTAAATGTAAATTCATGGGGTACTTTCGGTCGAGCGAGGTGCACGCCAGTTGGGCCAGGGCCTCGGTCGGAGGCCGGATGCTATGAAGACTGATGGCAAAAACTCATCCAGATCCCAAATGTGTGTCGTGGGGCCGGACATTAGGGCGATGAGTAGGTAGTGTTGATTTGGAATGAAATTTGATGGGAAGTCTGTTCGAAGTGGAAGAGTGACAAGATGTGGGGGTAGGGTAATAGTGGGCTCGAGAGATGTTAGAAAAGAGAAGTTGAGAGATAAGAGAGCTGATAGGCGGGTGGGGTCTCCAAGAAACGCTGGGGAGTAGAAAAAGCTTGTGGCGCTGTGTGAAAAGCTAGTGAACCGCTAGGTGAAGCCTCTGCCACAAATTTGTCGAAAGGCGTGCGTATTGGAGGATAGTCGGTGCAAATCGAAAGAGGGGAGTGGGGTATTAGGAGGGTGCGTGTCACAGTTGGAAGAAGCCGACGACGAAGCGCAAGATCCATGGCAAAGTGGTTATCCATGGCAGCTTCAATTCGATCACATCGAGCTTGCATTGAGGTTGGAAGGAGGGTCTTGGAGGAAAAAGGGGGGTGAGGGCCGACGGAATCAGGAGGCTCTGGAGGGCCGGTGGAATACTGCAAGAGCCGCGGGAAGGGCGGTCAGACACAACAAGGTCCGAAGGTGGTTGGAGCGACATTGGAAGGAAGTTGGAGAAGGTGGCTGGAGCTACGCTGGAAGGTAGAAGTGCAGGCAGTAGGTGTTGGAGGTGCGGTCAGACTCGACTAGTTAAGAAGTGTCCACTGGTGATGGCAGGGAGGCACACGGTTTGTGGAAAGTAGTTGAAAAAGTCACTAGATGCGGACAAGACACGAGGATGGTCGAACAACGACAGACAACGCGGGTTAGGCGTCAATTAGGCGAGCGCGGCAAAGGGCAGTTACGTCAATCGGAGCACGCATCGTTGAGTACGTGTCGACGAGGAGCGTTGGAAAGGGCTTTCTCCTAGTGGGGTTGTCGTCGATCAAGAGCGAAAGATGGGGTGGGGAATGGACAGACGCACGGCTTGGCGAGACAAGGATGACAGAATCGGTGGGCGAGAACGCGGGCGGATGGAAGCAGTAGGCAAGCCCAATTAGGGTTTTGGTCGAAGACCAAAATCAGAGCAAATTCAGATCATTTGATACGCGGTAGCCGTATTAAGAACAAGAATAAAAAACACGAACTTGTGTTGCATATAAGAAAATTGGGAGACAAGCTTTTGTCAAGTACCGCGAGGTTGGGTCCTCCAAGACACTCCCCTCTCCATGAAGAGACCAAACGACTAACACTCCAAAAAAAAGACAAGTCACCCCTTAACAATCCTTATATAGATGGAGCCACCCCCCTCGATAGGACAAAATACCTAAAGACACTGCATATCATCAACCTAATCCTTACCACGGGTGGCAATATGCCTATTATTAATGCATAAGGTGAAAATTTAAACAATATAAATTGAAGGTAGCTGAAGTAGGCATTTGGTAAAATTGATAGGACTAGTTCAAAACTATTCACTGTTAAAATAATATTTGAAGAAACGTAGTAACCCGAATTTCCAGCTATGTGAAAATAAAATAGTTTAGTAGGAAAACTGCATATATTGAAATTGAATACATTACTCTTCCTTGCTTGCTTGCTTTGTTTATTCTTGCTCATACTAGAAACCAAACGGTCTATATTTGTGGAGTAAAATGCTCCTCACCTCCTCTGATTTATTGATCTTTTAATACTAGGAAAATTAACCCCCAATGGTTGAATTTAAGTTGCAATAGTTACCACGATTAATGCAATTAGCAAAAGAAATGTTATTCCTATTTTACCTTAAAACCCTTATGATGTACCTCAGTTTCATGAAGAGTTACTGGCATGCTCCCTAATAGAGGATGAAATTGATTAGTAGTAAAATAAGGAAAACAAAAAAATATGAAAGAGGTGGTGATATGTTTCTACATATATGCAATTCATTTAAAACACTTTTAGATTTATCTCGCATCCGTAACATCTAATGCAATCCGTTCTCAAAAGATGGCTTAACGGATTGGATTAAAATCAAGTATCTCAATCTTGTGGTGGGATTACTATTAATCAATATTGCAGATGTCGGATGTTGGGGACATGTCCATTTTAATATGTTGAGAGATATTGCATAGACCAGGTTTCAATATTTGATTATTTATTTTCATAATTATGTATTATTATAATCATTTTTAATTTGTATATATTAATACATTAACAATGTAACATTTATTGAACTTCTAATACTGCCAAACTAGTACAAAAACATTCTATATTACCCAAATAATGTGGTATAACGCAAAGAAGAATGCTAGATGAAGCAGGAAGTCAACATGTCCCCGACGACGCTAGAAGATAATGAATCTTCATTCCAAAATCCAACGGATAAGCAGAATCAAAGTCAATGACGGACAAACACAATTGGTGGAAGCAGGAAGATAGTCGAGTGTTTTGCATCCACCCTATTTCTCTCCCCTTTCTCATTTGCTTCGATTCATGGTCATAATCAAAGTAACCGAATTTTGGCTTGGGCCTCAGCATCTATCTCATCTAATAAAATGCTGCACCAAACATCATTCGTTTAAACGTTGTATACCTAAGACAATGCAAAACATGCATGCTGTAGACGGGAGAGTTTCACACTGCTCGTATTTCTTTGGTGCTCCACACTGCTCGTATTTATTTGGTTCTCGTGCCGCTTGAATTCATTCTATGATTTTTCTTTAAACTTGCAATTCATTTGTAATGATCTCACATGAGTTATTCAAAACATAGAATTTTTTTTGATCATTGCAGGCTAACCCCGAGGGAGAAGAAGGAATGGCATTGTATTTTGTATGTTGCAATCCAAGCTGTGGGCATAGATGGAGGGATTGATGGGGTTTTATTAGCAGGCTATTTTCTGTATGCATACTGGAAGTCCAATTTCAAATTGTATTGAGTAGGCAATTTCAAAGTAAACATTAGCTTGAAAATTGTTTTTTATGAAATGTTTGGAGAATTTGTGGTTCAATGATATGGAATATTAGGGCTCATTAGGTTTAGATTATGCTTTTCATGAAAGAGAGAATTTCCTATTCAAAAGTTATTTTTGAAGGTAAAAACGAGCTGAATTATTGTCCGCCGTGATGAGTAGCTCGAGCATGGTTTAGACTTTACAAACATGTTTAGTTAATCAGAGAAATGTTAGCATTGACTCTATCTTGTTTGACTTGATAGTTTCTCGTGTGTTTGTTTATATCTATGCTTTTCTGAATGGGAGAAACTGATGGGTACTGTTCATGTCAACGACGTGATCAATGACCCGATTATATGTCTGTGTGTGTCTATATCTGTCTGTGTCTGTGTGTGTCTGAAGACCCTTATTCCGGGCTTACCAAATGATTCGAGAATCGAACATAATTTCAATAAAAAAGTTGCGGCATCACAATACAAAGACCATAAACACCAGAAATTTTATTTATTTATTTACAGCAGTTGATAAAGAAACTACGAGTATTTATCCATACTCGTTACAAAAATCACAATCATAATTGATACACCAGGTTTTGTGTCTTTCCTGAGCTTCTTCAATTCCTATAAATATCTTTAATTATACCTTCGCCAACTCTTTAGGGGAGATCCTCTTCGATGCATTGGAAGACGCTCCTGATGCCTAAAAACAACAAGTCCACTATGGGTT
This sequence comes from Platanthera zijinensis, assembly GCA_039513925.1. NCBI lineage: Eukaryota > Viridiplantae > Streptophyta > Magnoliopsida > Asparagales > Orchidaceae > Platanthera > Platanthera zijinensis. The sequence goes on from CM077082.1 coordinate 48,133,110, forward strand.
AGTCATAAAATATGATTACGTGAGAAAAATATTTCATGAAACAGTTATACATGTAGACAATGAAGAATAATAATATGCATACATTACAATAAATCATCATTTCCATAATATTTCATTTTAATACTAACCCTTAACTTACCCCTTAATTTTAATTACATAAAATAGGAAATGCTAAGACATGCAAACTTGAATTGGGCCCCACTCCTAAAGGGCAAAAGTGTAGGCTCACTCATACTGGTGAATTCATCAAAGGATTCAAATCCTTCACATTTTCTTATATAAAGTTTTATTATTCTTATCTTAACATCATTTATATAAAACATGTGCTATAACATAAAATTTTCTCTCAGAAGGTTGTATCGCTTTCAATTTTTCTCGCCCACATTTATTTATAGCGATTTATCATTGAGTGAAACTCATATGCTCATGCAGTGTTTATAAAAAGTAAAACAGTAATACAAAAAAAATACTTGAATAAACATAATCCAAGAAATAAGAAACTCACCAAGGCCTTGCCTTTTCCTTTATTCTTCTCGGGTTTATCATCACGTCGATCCTGTGACGTCATCCTCTGGTCTCTTGGCCTTGGAAACCACTAAAATAACACTTGCTGTATTTTGGGTTGCGTCACTAGTTACGCGTAGCATTTGAAGTTAAAAGGATTTACTAATAGACATTTAAAATTCGTCAAAATACGAAAGTCAACATAAACAACAAAAGAAATAATGTTTACCCCTCCCCCTTACCAGGGAGTTACTCGTGTCTTATGCCCAGAACCGCCGCCTTACGATGATACCAACTCACGGATTAGTCACCACCGCATGACGCCGATCCTGACGGCTAGTACGATCATTTAAACTTGTTAGCCCAATGCGAGAAAAAAAATAAAAGTATAACAAAAAAGTCCACAAAATCACAGCCATCATCATAATATGAAATACTAGTCCACAATGAGTACAAGAAAAGAGAGTAAGGGCTTATGCCTGGTACATGCCAAAAGAAAGTACAATCCCTCTCTCACAATATCACTAAGCGGAAGCTGAAACTAAACACTCATCATCATCACATGATGTTGAGTAGTAGTGGTAATGCGCGATATCTGCTCCTCAGGTCCTGCCACCTCGTCCTACTGGTCGTGTTGGCGCTTCAACTCCTCGAGCTCCTACGGTCACAATCGACCGTTAGTCATATTGGTGTCTTCTCAAGCTCTGTATAGTCGTGCAGTTAGCTTGTCTAACCGCACAACCCATGTGGCTAGTTTTTTATCTATCCGCCTAGTCGCATGTGACAGACGTTGTATATTCTCTCTCTTATTTTTTCTTTCTCTTCCCATTTTTTATAATTAGGGGCATACCCATGCATTATGTAACTTTTTGAGCAATAAAGTTCTGTTATTTAGCTCTTTTCTCACATGGTATCAGAGTTCTCTGCCCATTTGCTCTAGTTTTTTGTTTTTGGGTGTGCGGCAGATCAATCGATCTTTTTTTAAACCGCCTGCTCTTCTCTTTTCGCAGTCTCTCTTTTCTTGCTGTTGTGAATTTTTACTGCATCCTTCTCTTGTAGTGGTGGTTCTCGCGGTTTTCTCTCTCCTTTGTGGTTTCTTCTCTGCCGCAGTTTTCTTCTCGGCCTCCTGCCCTCCCTTTGTTATGTTTGCGCGGTCTTCTTTGCTCATTCTGCGCGGTTTTCTCTCTATGGATATTTTGGCTTTCTCTTCCTCTACTTTGTCCGACCAACGAGTTTTGACCCCTACTTATGTTTCCACTTCATCCGACAATCTTGGAACTGCTTCCAAGTTGACTCGTCCAATTATCCCGACTGTAGTATTTCCTTCACCTTTTTTGTTACGGTCTCAACGTAAACGTCATCATCTTATTGATGACCCTCCTCCATGTGGATCTGCTGTCTTTGATGATTGGGACGTAAGTGATGCTCTAGTCCGTACGTGGCTTGCAAATAGCCTTTTTAATGAATGCCTTCCTGTCATACGTAGTGTTGTAGACAAAAAAATTTTTAATTTTTTGAAGAAACCAAACACCGGTTAAGGTGTTGTCTTGTGACCTTGATGTCACGGGTTCGAGTCCTGGAAGCAGTATTTTGATAAATGCAGGGTAAGGTTTGCCTACATTTCACTCTTGTGGTGGGATCCTTCCTCTGACCCTCACTGCGCGGGGATGCTTTGTGCACTGAGTTGCCCCTTTTGAGGAGACCAAACATAAATAATTTGTTTTGTGCATCTCTCTAAGTCTAGTATCGACTATTTTCTCATCTAGCTCTCATTTGGTGATATTTATTTCGTTTATTGCAGTCGACGACTCTTTCTTGTGTAATTTATAAACATACACTATTTGTATATATGTTTATTATGTAATTTATAAACGTACATTATGTATACAATTATACATATTTATAAAAACCATGTAATATATATAAAAAATTTATTTAAATATTAAAATCTGACATTGTAAAATATCTCTGATATATCCCCCGCAATCCGACATCCGACATTTCAAACTCAAACCGACATGAACCCGACATCCGATATCTACAACCATGGTCATGCGACATGATGAGACAGTTAAGGCTGCTTGGACGCATTTGACTTCTTTGTACTCTAAGGTAGCTCAGACTTCACGCATATACATGATATATGCTGATCTTTTTGCTCGTCCCACCATGACTCTTGCTACTGCTTACCAGGAGGTGCAAGCTCTTGGTGTTGAACTTCTTCAACATCGTCCTTTCTCTGTTGATCTTGCTGAACAACACAAGAACTTCTAGTAGTGTGTTATCTGCTTTGTTTTCTAGAATCTTATGATATGATTTGACAACAGATTCTTGGAGAGGCTGATACTCCTACTCTAGATGGCATCGTTACATGCATTTCGACTGCTATTACTCTTCTTCAGCGTCCTCTGCTTGCCTCTCCGCCTCCTCCTAACATTATTGCTCATCCAGCTCGTAATGATATTCCTGGTGGCCATGGAGGCCGCTTCGGTGGACATGCTTCCTCTAGATATCTCTGCTCTCACTGTGGCAAGACTGGTCATCTTGTTGATCTCTGTTGGGTCAAGCATCCTCATCTCCGACCTGCTACGGGTGATACTACCTCAAAGAAGTCCACTTCTCTTACTACCTCTTCGGGTGTTGCCCATATTGCCACTACTGGTAGGTGGCTCATTGATTCTGGTGCTACTACTCATATGACAAGCAATGCTCGCCTTTTCTCTTGTCTTGACAAACATAATCGGTTACCTCCGGTTTTTATTACGGATGGTTCTCCATCCCCTATATGTGGATCTGGAACAGTGCATGTTACTCCGTCTCTCCAGCTTGAGGACACTCTCTACATCTCAACGTTTCCGTGCAACTTACTTTCTGTTACTTCTTTATGTAAGAAATTAAATTGCACGGCTACATTTACCTTGGGTAATTGTTCTTTTTGGTCATGACAAACTCTCTCTTTGCTCAATTAAGTGTATTTTTATAGGCTCGACTTGTTGTCAAAGGTTTTACTCATACCTATGGTGTGAAATTTTTTGACACCGTCTCTCCAGTTTCTCGAATTACAATGATCTGTGTTCTCTTTTCTATGGACGTTAATAGAGACTGGGAGATGTCTTGGTTAGATGTCAAGAATGTCTTCCTTTATACAGATCTACAAGAGATAGTCTATATGGATCAACCTCTTGGGTATGTTGTTCAGGGGGGAGTCTCAGGTGTGTAGATTAAGGAAGGCAATGTATGGACTTAAGCAAAGCCCGCAAGCCTAGTTTGAGAAGTTCAGTGAAGTTATCTCTGTTATTGGTTGTGTTCAAAGTGTTGCAGATCACTCTCTATTCATATGCAAGATTTTTATAGGGCTAGTTGTTCTTGTTATTTATGTGGATGATATTCTTCTTACAGGGGATGATAAGAAGGGAATTGACCCTACAAAGAAGTATCTTTTTCAACATTTTATTACAAAAGATATGAGATCTCTCAAGTACTTCCTAATAATTGAGATCTCCTGGAATCCCAATTCTATAGTACTCTCACAATGGAAGTATGTCTTAGATCTTTTAAAAGAGACAAGTCTTCTTGGGGCTAAACTTGCTCAGTATTCAATGACTGTTGGTGATAACAAGTGTTGCAATGAGGATTCACCTCTCCTTGTAGATGTCACTGGGTACAGGCAGCTTGTGTGAAAACTTCTTTATCTGACAGTCACATGATCGAATATTTTTATGTTGTAGCAAGGGTGAGCCAGTTTTTGCAAACTCCTAAGGAGTGTCATTTACAATCAGCTATAAAGATCTTGGAATATGTAAATGGATCTCCGAGAAAGGGACTTCTATTTTAAAAGAATAAACATTTGAGGATTGAAAACTATTCTGATGCTAGTTATGCATATGACGAGGATAAAAAATTTACGTCTGGTTTTTGGTACTTCGTAGGAGGAAATATGGTCAGCTGGAAGAGCAAGAAAGGGTCCGTAGTCTCCAGGTCAATTGCTGAAGCTGAAATAGAAGCATGGATTTGACTACCTGTGATTTGAACTGGTTACGTGAACTGATGCTTGATTTGGAAGAAGTCTATGATCATCCACTGTCAATGTTCTTTGACTACAAGACAACTATATACATTTCGAAGAATCTAGTGTTTCATGAAAGTACGAAGCATATTGAAATAGACTGTCATTTTATCAGAGAAGTGGTGTTAAAGAATCAGGTCTGCACTCCGTTTGTCACCTTTAACAAAGAGCTTGTCGGTGTTTTTTTACCAAACAAATGTTCTCCATTTTGGATGTCTGTGTCAAGCTGGGAATGGTTGACATATACACTCTAGCTTGAGTGAGAGTGTTAGAACCTGTGTAGTCCTGGCGGTCTGGCAAACTGGACTGGTGGACAGTCCTAATGGTCTGGCAAACAGGAGAGGCGGACAGGTCTGGCGGACAAGAAAGGAGAACAGGTTTGGCGGTCTGCCTATCTGGTAGTCCTAGCAGTGTTACTACATCTGTGGTTAAGCTGAAGTTTTGGCGGTCTGGCAACCTGGCTTGGCGGTCTAGCAATCGTCCTTTATAAACCGCACCGGTTAACCGCAGTGCGGTCTAGTGGTCAGGGGTAATGACGATGCAGTCTGCTGAGGTCTGTTACAGTTGACGATCAGGCTGTTAGTACCTACCTAACAACCCGAGATACACCTATATTCCTCCCGCAGCTGTGCTATTTAACGATCAACAGAGGCTTGCCCACAGTTGGAGTTCGACAGTTCTCAAGCACGATCATTGGTGTGGTTTGGTGGTTAGACTCTGTCTAACCGCAACTATTTCCTCTTGAGCTATTCGCTGGATATTGACAGATAGAGGTCAGACCAACCATGTTGGTGTCCTCTCAAGCTCTGTATAGTCGTGCGGTTAGCTTATCTAACCGCACAGCTCGCGCAGCTAGTTTTTTATCTATCTGTCTATTCGCCTGTGACATGCGTTGTATATTCTCTCGTATTTTTCTCTCTCTTTCCCTTTTTTCTATAAATAGGGGCATACTCATGTATTATGTAACTTTTTGGAGCAATAAAATTCGGTTATTTAGCTCTTTTTTCACAACTACGAAGGTCACTAGATCTTACAAAGGGAAACAAATTTTCATCTTGATAGACATTAGAGCACTCAAAACTTCATCACGAACAAACATCCACATATCTACAATGCCCCACAACTATTATACCAACTTTTAAGGCGGTTGTGGCCGTTGGGAACAGACTAGCTATTACAAAGATGTGTATTGGATTCAAATGGACCATGTTCGGAGTACCCTTTGAGACCGATATGTTGATTTTACTCTTGGGAGGTTGTGATGTGGTGTTAGGTGTTCAGCGGTTAATCACCATTAATTAGGATTTGCTCAATTTGCATATGGAATTCAAATGTGGGGACAAGAAGATAGCTTTTCAAGGCAGCAAGAATGTAGGGAGTACCATCATTGACAAGTTAAAAAAACATCAAGCTAATGCAGAAACCAGCCTTATTCACCATCATGAGTGTATGTTGGATTCAACCCCATAATGCTTCATCTAGATCAACAACCCTATCAAGAAACTCTAATCATTATGGCAACTCCTCCAAAGAAGCTCATGACTGCAATTTAAATCCATTGACACTTCTATTGGACAAATTCGAAGAAGTTTTGAAGCTCCCCAGCCCCAGGGTCTACCGCCCCAGACATCACATGAACATAGAATCTTTCTAAAAAATCCAGCAGTATAATCAAACACCAAGCCATATAGGTACCTATATATGCAAAATATAAAGATTGAAAAATCGATTAAAGAGGGCTGGGGTTATACGCTGCAGGATAAGTTTTTTTCATCAACCATTGTCTTTGTTAAAAAAAAAAGGCTCATAGAGGATGTGCATTGACTATAGAAAATTAAATGATAACATCATCAAGCAGAACATTCTCATTTCGACTATTGAAGAGCCATTGGATGAGTTGCATGGATCAACCATTTACTCTAAGCTAGATTTAAGGGTTGGCTATCATCAAGTGAGGATGGCGCCGCAAGATATTGATAAGACAACCTTCAAATCTCATGAAGGGCGTTATGAATTCTTTATAATGATTTTTTGTCTTTCTAATGTTCGTTCTACATTTCAAAGCCTCATGAATTAAGTTTTTCATTCTTGTGCAAGTTCATTCTATTGTTTTTTATGATATCTTAACATAGCACATCGTGGGAAGAACATCTACGACATTTGGAACAAATGTTTCAAGTATTGCTAGAAGAAAAGCCCTTTGTAAAGAAGAGAAAGTGTCAATATGGGGTCTCCCAAATCGACTTCTTTGGCCACATTATATCAGCCTAGGGTGTATCAACTGACCATCTTAATTGGATTATATGCCAGCTTGCCCTACTCTAACTACTCAAAAACAATTAAGGGGATTTTTGGGACTCAATGGCTATTACATAAGGTTTATCAAGGGGTATGGATATATTGTTAAGTCTCTTACAAAACTACAACAACACTCAAGCCTTTATCCCATGCCTCTTACAAAACTACTAAAGAAAAATCAATTTCAGTGGAGTTCAAAAGCTGGAAGTACTTTTCAACATCTCAAAACCGTTGTGACTGCCCCACCTATTTTGACTTTACCCAACTTTTCAAAAACACTTTGTTTTAGAGACAGATGCTTCTAACAATGGAGTGGGAGTTGTCCTACTCCACGAAGGCCGCCTTATGTCTTTCTTCAGCAAGAGTTTGGGAAAGAAGTACCCGTCCCTATCAATTTATGAGAAAGAATGTTATGGGTTGTGTGCCCAATGATGATGTTATGGGCTCCAGGCCCACTTTTCTAATTAATTATGATTATCTCTAGATCTTATCATTATGTATGGGATCTCGAGCACTAGATCTAGTAATATGTATTATTATTTTTGCCTTGTATTATGATGTAAGCCTAAGCAAAGTTATTTGATGTGTTGTATGAAGCAAGTAATGAAAGAGATCTAATTCCCTCTTTGAATGTGATATCTTAATGGCCCTCTCCTTTAACGAGCAACTCCGCTTAGACACCTGCGGTTAGGGCTCTGTTATATCCTCCACCACCTCTGACCACTACTTCAGCCACCGCTCCGAATAGACACATACCAACTTTGATATCAGAGGCACCTCCTTCTCTTCCGCCCAAGCCGTTGTCCGCAAACCCTAAATCTATTATCATCTTCCTTCGATGTCGTTGCCATCTTCCTCTGTTGTTGCTGCTTCCGCCAACCGACGCCATTATCGACGTCTCTAACAAGCCTGTCATCTTCCACCTTTCCGCGCGCCATTCCAGACGTTGATTCGTCAGTTCATCCACTGTTGTAGGAGGACCCCACACTTCCAGCGCCCAACAGTGAGTGACAACACCCGCATCATCTTCTACAACGTCGCCGCATGAGTTCTTCTGCGCTAACCGCCGCCTGCTGTTGTGAATGCTACGCCATCCGCGTCTTCTCAAACTGATTTTACCGCTCCTTCACCTCGACGACCGCAGAGGGTCACCTTCCTCCACTCGTGCCCTCGACTTCACCTGCACGTGATTTTTTCCAAGCCCTTGTTGTTTCCTCGTCTTTTCCGCTGGACAAATTTGTCCTGTCTGCAGACCGCCACATCTCCTGTAGAAGCTTCCTTGAGCCGCCCGCATGTTATTGCTTGTTTCCCGGTCTCTTCGAGCCCATTCCACAGTAGCCCTATTCACAGGATAAGGCTTTTTTAGCAATAAACACCGCATGCGCCTTTCCTCGAACCCCTCCTCCCTTTCTCTAAGGAGGTCATGGGATCAACCCCCAACCTCAACAACCTAACGTATTGACTTTACCCAGTGCGGAGAGCTTGTTCGGGTGTATGGTCTGCAACCTTGTTATGTGGCTCGACTGGGGTTCAAAACGTGAATGAGTGGCTCATAACAAAGAACTATTCGCTATTGTATTTAGAGTTGTCACGGTTCCGGTTCTACTAAGACCGTGAACTGAACTGCTAATGTAGCAGTTCTTTAAATTTGAACCAAAATCTTATTTGGTTTGATCAGTTCCGGTTCCGGTTACGGTTCCAACATAGTTTTTAGAACTGTCTTGTTAACGGTTCGGTTTCAGTTCAACAAGAACCAAAACCAAACTGACTACTAACAATTCGGTCTGGTTCCATGCGGTTCAATCCAATTTCAATCGGTTCTGTGTTATAATTTTAATAATTTTATAACTAAATAATTTGAGTCATTAGAAACATTCACAGTGATTAATATCTATTTAAAAATGTATATTGAAGATGAGATTGGAACTCAAATGATTGGTGCAATAATTTCTTGGTTTCTTTATTCTAAATATGTTAAAATTGCTCTAATACAGATATGTATGCAATAATAACTGATTTGGCGCACTGAATAGAAAAAATGGGTAATATTGTATTATTACAATAAACCTGATTCAAAAAATAATTAACATAAACATGATCATTATCATGATGAACAACAAGTAACACTGTAATACTCGATACTTAGCAAAAACAATAAATAATCATAAACATGCACACAAGAAATAATATAATCATCAACAAATTAAATAACCATAAAATACCATTTTTGTATGTTGGAAGGGTCCATCACTGAGTACGACTGCAATCAAACGGATTGAAGTTTTGTTCTGCTTCGGTTCAGTCTGGTCCGGATCGGATCTAAAAATTCTAAAATCTCCCGAGACATTTTTGTTTTGTTTCCAGCTCCGGTCCGGATAATAAAATGAGGGAACCACACTCGGACCATTGTTGTTTACGGTTTCAAAATTCAAACCGGAACCTGAGTAATTCACGAATGATTCATTTCGTTTCTTTGCAGTTTCGGTTCGGTTTTCGGTTTTTGGTTTTTAAGTGACAACTCTAATTGTATTAACAGTACAAAATGATGGCATTATCTCATAGAAACCCACTTTGTGATCCATGTTAATCATCAAAGCCTAAAGTTCTTGAAGAACAACATCTTACCACTCCTTTACAACCAAAGTTCATGATTAAATTGCTTGGGTATGACTCTCCCATTAAGTACATCTGGGGAGTGGATAATGCCATTGCTGATGCATTGTTCAGAAAATGGCAAGAGACAGAAGGCCATCTAAACACTTTAGTGATGGGGAATGTGATTTAGAAAGTAAAACTTCAACTCCCCCAACAACAAGTTCAGAAGATTCAGAGCATCATCATATTCCGATGAGTGTCAGAAAATTTGGCGCGCCGACCCAGCCTTTAAGTAACGTTTTCACCAAAAGTGAAAATTGAGTAAATGATCTCAGAATTGATCTTGTTAGCATCATTAGACTCGTGAAACCGATACGAGTTCAATGGAACTGTCCGTGCTCAATTTTGATGAGTACTAAAGAAATTATTGTGCAGACGCAACTTTAAGTAATGGAATTATCCAAAACAGTGAAATCGAGCAAACGACCTCGAAATTTACTTCAAGCAGTTTTATTAGGCTCGTGATGATAATGTGAGTCCACCGGAGTTGTCCATTTGCAATTCCAACATCGTTAGGAGGGTTTTCGGCATTAAAGCAAATTAGGCCGCAAATGCTTTGGGAAATATTAAATGAGCAAACGAACTCGAAATTGATCTCAGATTATTTAAGTGGATGTGTGTCAACGATACGATCAAAACTAAACCGTTGGCGAGCGCGAGGGGGAGGGCTCTGGCGACGTTGCGGCCTACTACGACGGATAAGGGTGAATCCTTTGATCGGTTGTAGTGGGAGGTCACTGGGGCTGGGAGCCCTGAGCAACAGTGAAGTCCGGACGCTTCGAATCGCTAGCGAGCACGAGGAGGGCAGACCCTGGCGATGTGGCAACCTACTATGACGAATAAGGGTGAAACCTTTGATCGACAGCAGTGGGAGGTCGCTAGGGCTGGGAGCCTTGAGAAACGGTGAAGTTCAGACGCTTCGAACTGCTAGCGAGCTCGAGGGGGCAGGCCCTGGCGACGACGCGAGCTACTGCGGCGGATTAGAGCGAAACCTTTGATCAGCAGTAGTGGGGGTCGCTGGGGCTGGGATCCCTGAGAAATGGTGAAGTTCAGATGCTTTGAACCGCTGGCGAGCGTGATGGGGGCAGGCCCTGGCGATGTCACGACCTACTGCGGCAGATAAGGGTGAAACCTTTGATCGGTGGTAGTGACAGGTTTCTAGGACGTGTTCCCTGCGGATGTGGGGTCCTTTGGAAAGGTCATGGTCTCCTCTTGCGATGCTCGAACACTCGGTTTGGAGAGGTCGGTGTCTTCTTTTGGGAGATCCGAATACTCTATTTGGAAGAGACCAGAGTCTTCTTTTGGGAGATCCGAACACTCTATTTGGAAGAGACCAGAGTCTTCTTTTGAGAGATCTGAACACTCTGTTTGGAAGAGACCAGAGTCTTCTTTTGGGAGATCCGAACACTCTGTTTGGAAGAGCCCGAAGTCTTCTTTTGGGAGATCTGAACACTCTGTTTGGAAGAGACCGAAGTCTCATTTTGAGATATTTGAACACTCTATTTGGAATAGGTCGAAGTCTCCTTTTGGGAGATCCGAACACTCTGTTTGTAAGAGGCTGGAATCTTCTTTTGGGAGATCTGAACACTCCGTTTGGAAGAGACTTGAGTCTCATTTTGGGATATCTGAACACTCTGTTTAGAAGAGACCGGAGTCTCATTTTGGGATATCTGAACACTTTGTTTGGAAGAGGTCGGAGTCTCCTTTTGGGAGATTCGAACACTCTGTTTGAAAGAGATCGGAGTCTCCTTTTGAGAGATCTGAACACTCTGTATGGAGAATTGTGTAACATACAACTATATTGAAAATGACACTTGTTGTTTGTGTACATGAGCACTAAAAACAAAAGACACAAATAGACTTGTTGGGTTCTTCAGACGTTTTGCTGGCTAGGAACGAATTTTCCTTTGGAATGAACACCTTGAGGATTGTCCCCCTGCTAGTTCATTCTGTCCTGGTTAATTCTGGGCCCTTGTGCTGCAAAATTTTTTAAGAAACTCCTGGCGAATGAATCTTTTGATCTCTGCTTTTAGTCGCAAATAATCCTTTGTTTTATGCCCATAACCTTGATGGTAGATACAGTACTTGGATTGGTCTCCAAAAATTGGAGCGAGAGGCCTTGACCTCTATAGAGAGGGATGGTAGCGAATAACGAGCAATATTTTTGTTTGCGAGGTATTGATGGGAGTAAAGGCTTGTTTTCAGTGATGCCCCCCCCCCCCCCCGATTTGGCAAGATTTACCGTGAGGTCCACCACTCTTCTTGAGCATCTTCAATGGGTTGCATCTCCTATTTCTCTTTTGACTGCTTTTGATTTGTCGTTGATGTGTTTTTGTTGTCAACGACAAATGATTGTGTATGGGATGTCGGGCCAAAGCGGTCTGCCGCTCATCTTGTCTGTGCTTCTTGACGACTGTGTTGCGAACTTCTTCACGAGTGATCCTTCGAAACATAGGGTCGGGGCTTGAAGCTCATGTGTGGTAGCAGAGTTGACGAGTTCCAGATTCTTCGGCCTGAGGGACGGGGCTGGCTGAGCTAGCTCTGATGGACTCTCTTGTAGGCATGCGGTACTTCTAGACGGACTCTTTGTTCATGGCATGATCCAAAGTTGGCGGAGGTGGGATGTCGAGCCCAAAAGCTGAGCGAGGGGCAAGAAGGGTCACCTGCTCTCTTAAAAGCGCAAGTGCTTGACTTTGGTTCTCCTCTAATCAGTGCATGCATTCCTCCAATTACGCATAGGGTGCAAGCAGGGGCGGATCCAGAGGGGGACCCGAGGGACACTGACCCCCCATTATTTTTCAAAATGGGTAGCGGATTTGGATTTCTCTCGTCGAGACAATGAATTTTGACTACTTATATGTCAAAAACGGTGGTCATATGAGGGAGAAACAACTCGGATAAGATGGAAGCGTTCAATTTTTTTGTTAGAGAAAGTTAATATCTGGTCCCTCTTGTTGAAATTTGTAGAACTCAGAGACTCATTTTTACGGTGAGGGCCGGATATAAGAAAAAATATCGTGCACTCGACACACATAAGCTGAGTGCATCGAGCACAATCTAAATCATTGATGGTGTGGTTTGATATATTTCAAATCATCACCACACTTTTCAATGTCATTCATTATTTTTCAGCTTTCGTTTAGGAAAATAATTCCCTAATTTAAAAGAAATGTATGGGCTCAAAGACGGGATCACCATCGGTAGCATGAGAATGCATGGACACAGTGATTCGGAGAGGAAAAGCACGGTGATCCCTTTTTGGGTTTGAATTCCCATCGGCGCCGAGTAGGGGTTTCCTTTCAGATTTCTCAAAAGGAGTCGAGAATCGCCGACAAAGGCTTCTGCTAGATCTAAATCATTACAATTAGCAAATTATTTTCAGATTTACTCATATGTTTCTAAATGTCTGCTTGGTCTAAATAACATTATCTATTAAATTGTGTCTTGCATCGTTTGTTTTAGTATGTTTAGTAAATTATTTTAATTTTTTCTGATTCCAGAATTGATGTAAGAGCACCATGTTTATTGTTTGATGTTTGATCCACACTAAAGTGTTAATTCAAGAATTTTCTGAAAAAATTGTTCATTCAATTTAAAAAAGATATAATAAATGTTTGTACTATTTCATTTTTTAAATCAATCATTGATTTAAAAATACCTAACGGTGACCCTCCAACTTAGGCTCTGTTTGACAATCCAGCCCAGGGCCACTCCGGGGAGGAGAGAGGAAACGGACGGCGTGGACGGTGAATGGTGCTCGCGAGGCCAGCCGCAAAACACCGGGCTGGCACCCTTTCACGCCGGTCGTTTTCAAAGGGAGCTTGAAAAAAATTGTCAAACAGCTTCCCGTCGAATCGTTCCCGCCAGACTGGTGCCCCACCGGGTTATCAAACAGAGCCTTAGCCTCTCTCATTACGGATCTCCAATCTCCTCTTAGAAGTGGTTTGCAATGTCTGCTTCTCGTCAGACCCCTCATTTATACCATGTTACCTTTTTGGGTAAATGAGGGATCTTGCCTCTCATTTTTGTATTTTTTTTCTCTTAGATGTCAGCTATTTTTTCTTTTAAGAGTTAATTTTTTTATTATATTTTAAAAAAACTCATTTATTTATTTTTTATCAAACTTGTAAGAAAGGTCTTCTAAACTTGGGCTATATTTGGTTCGACTGTAGCGGGTGCATTCGGTGGGTCGAAACGTCACTTTGGAACTGCAGGGGGAGAGGTGGGGGTCGAAACGGAATGGATCGGGCTCCTTCCTGCGGGTGCAAACGGAGCAAACGCCACCGCCGGCCGTTTGTTTACCTGCCGTCCAGCAGCGTTTGCTCCAAACGGAGGCGGCGAAACGCCGAACCAAACGAAGCCTTGGTTACATCGTAGCGCGCTTCACACATTATTCCACTCCTTTTGCCTTTCATTTGTTACTTTTTCTTTTAGCCTATTTTTTCGTTAGTATTTTAAGATTCCATTTGGCAAGGTGGTGGCGGTTATGAACATGGGGTTACATTGTCATTAGTTATCACTCATCTATGGAGCTTCATCCATTTTAATGTTCAAATGGATGATATTTGTTAGGTGATCCTTAACGAATATTTTTATATCTCGTCGAGATCTACAACTTTCGTGTTGAACACTTTTCCTGAAATTGCATGTACAAGACGTATTTCGAAAAGACGCGAAAAATTAGCAGATTTTGGGGTGCGAATAGTCAAAACGGATTGCGGTTAAGAATCACCTTAATTTATAACGCTTGAGAAGAGCAAGTTACAATAAGAGGAGCAATATTATTGGTGCAATTCAGATCGGTTCGGTTTCACTCAGAATCAAGAATCGGCTCGTATAGGTTCGATTATAAATTTTTGGAACCGTAACCAACCCACGGTTCTAAATTGTAGAACCGGAACTGAATCGAGAATATTGGTTTGTTTCTAGTTCGGTTCTCGGTTACTTATATTTATGGCGTAAATATGTTGCACTAGAAAAAATAAATGCAAAACCAATATTTATAAACTTTAAGCTTTCATGACTCCAAAATCATCAAGATTTCTTAAATTACTAAATACATTCAATAATTTCATCATACAACATTTCATATTCATAAATTCCAACAATTCAGCATTGTCAAAACATGAGCAAATAGTTTATAAAATTACACATAAATACATTCATCAAACTAATTATTCATCAATCTCTTTCAAAAGTCTCTTGCTCACCACAAATATATTTTTGATACATAAATTCAATAACTCGGTTCTCGGGTCTGTTTTGGATTCCCGAGTGTAAGAACCGAGAACCAAACCAAGTGGTCGATTTCGAAAATTTTGAACACAGAACCGAACAGAGACACCTAAGACCCAACCCAAACCGCTCGATTCGATTCTCGATTCTTCGATTATTTCTACACACCCCCTAAGAAACCCGTACCAATATTCTCATTTTCTTTCCCAATTTAAGAGCAAATAAAAGAGAGAGAGAAAAAATGGAAAATAAACCTAGCTAAACAAACACATATAATACTCATAATCACCTTACAAACAAAATATTTTTTTTATTGAAGTCAGCTTGTAGCTCCCCACATGTCTAGTTTTGATGCATGCACTCATCAAGCATTGAGCTCCTCTTCCAGATGAGTTTTAATGGTGACATCAGACTTTGGATAAGCGTAGCAGGTGAGCACCCACCCCTCGTCCATCTGGTCGTCATCCAGAAAGCTTACATCTGACTGATCAACCTCCCCCTCCACCACCTTCCCAGCACACGACGAACACGAGCCCGCGCGGCACGAGTACGGCAGGTCGATGCCCGCCTCCTCCGCTCTATCCAGTATGTACTCGTCTTCCGGACACTCGATCTCCTGCGTCCCAGACGGCGTGATCAGCTTCACCTTGTATGTGGCCGTCGCCGTCACCCTGCCGCCGTTGATGTCCGCTGCCTTCAATCCGAAGAGAGCGGCGGCCCGACGCCCGCCGAATGAGCTGAGGCTCTCTGGCGCGGAGGCCGCCGAACGGCGGCTGATGAAAGGAGCGCTGAGCGTTGCGGTGGCTGATGCCGCGGCAAAGGAGAGGGATGATGCCATGAGTGTTGGGAGGAGATGGGGAAGGAGAGAACTGAATGGGCGAGTGGGTGGCAGCCAAATATGAGGAAGAGGGGGATGGGGTTTGGACGGTGGAGAGTTGGACACGTGGCGTTTTGTTTGTGGCGAGTTTTATCTCTTTTGATATCTTAGCGTGTGGAGGTCGAGTGCTGAATGGATGGCACTCTGCCACTGGAGACTGGAAGCTGGTTTTTCAGATGTGGGCGAGTTCCTTCGGCACATATCTTTCATAATAGCTTTACAAATAAGATATTAATGATATTTTAAGGCTTTATTTGGTTCGACGTTTTCTCTGTGGACGGCTTTTATCGATTGTTTGTCCGCCTGTAATACCAGCCGCACGGCGTTTCTCCATGCTCAAAAAATTGCAGGATGAAACCATGTTGCACACCTCCAGTTCGCCATGTTTTTCCATGCTAAAAAAAGTGTTGTGCCGCCCTCCCGTGCCCCGCGCTCTGCCGCCCTCCTGTGCCCCAATCACATTTTTTAGGGTTGCCGCCGGCGGCCTGCCTGGAGCCCACCGGCGGGGCTTTGCCAGGGCCACCTCCGGCGGTGGTCCTGCTGGAGCGCCACTGGGATAACCCCGACGGGTTTGTCGGAGTCCAGCGATCCTGCCGGCGGGCTCCGGGCAGGCCGTCGGCGGTGGAGGCAGGGCGCCAGGGAGAAGGTAAGGCGTGCGGAGACAGGACAAAGGCACGACTGTTAAATAGTAAAATTTTATATACGTAGGTATATACTATAACAGTAATATATATTAATAATAAAAAAATAATTAATATATATATATATTATTTTCAATAATATATTTATATATATATATTAGAAAAAATAATTAAAAATATATAATAGAAGATATTTTATAATAAAAAATATTTATGAAAGGATATCGATGTTTTGTCAAACGGTTATATGTTCTGAACAGCTCTGCAAACACGGACTACACAAACAGATCTCCATTTTTAGCAAACAGTTTTCAACAGCTCTATTTATAAATCTGCATTTATAACTGTTGGGGATGACTCTCATTTTATAGGAATTGAGTGTGCACACAGCCACACCCTCATGATCACCACCCAAAAGGAGTGGGATCATAGGTTTGACCGCACACATAATCACCACGCCCGATCCTCTCACACGTCGATCTCATTACGCACACCAAGGGAACCGCTGCCGGCGCCGCCCCGCCCCGGCCGCTGCCTTGCGGCCAATGGGAGGCCACCGCCCTGCGACCGAGGGGCGGCCAAGCCGGCCGCCCCTCCATGGCCGCCGCCTTGCGGGCAAGGGGCGGCCAAGCCGGCCACCCCTTCCTCGGTCGTCGCCTTGCGGCCAAGGGGAGGCAAAGCCGGCAGCCCCTTCCTCGACCGCCGCCTTGCGGCCCAGGGGCGACCAAGCCGGCCGCCCCTCCTCGGCCGCTGCCTTGCGGCCGAGGGGAGGCCAAGCCGGCTGGAGGCCAAGGGGCGGCCAGGTCGGCCTCCCCCCTCAGCCGTCGGCGACCTCCCCGCCAACGACGAGGGAGGCAACACGATCGTCGGCCGCCCATAGCGAGTCGCCCCCACCGTTGGATCATCTCAGGTCATCGCAAGCCGTTCGATTCACGAATAACCACCCACTAACCACGAGGTTAGTGGGGGGAATTTAATTAATATTTTATTATGTATTATGGCGGTCTCCAAATAGCGGGATACACACATTTAAACTATAGTAAAAAAACATTTATTAAGGTGGTTACGGTGTGCGGATAGCCGCGTAACCACCGTAACCATCTCCCAGAGCCTATAAAAGGAGTCACAGGCCTCCACATTTCTCATCTTTCTCTCCCAAGTCTTCTTCTTCCTCAGGTGGAAGCTCTGCCGATTTCCTCCAACGTGCCACCTCCGAACCACACCCGAGCCACACCTGAGCCACAAGGGCGTCAAGTCAAAGCCACCCGATGAAGTCAAATCGTTCAAATTCCAAGAGACTCCTGCAACTGCAAGACCAAGTGCTCCACCTCCCTCCTTGAATCGATAAGCCGTTATCTGAAGACCACAAACGCAAAGCGCAATTTGTAACAACTCCCGGCGCGACGGCCTGTCGTCCGCCGTGTGCAAGGTATTATCTCACCTCATAGTTGTAACGAGAGGTGGCATGTCACCCTCAGCTTCACAAACCAGCTGTAACCACCAGGAAATAGTGGATTTTGACCTGCACAGATCCGGTCACGTGGTTTTTTACCCAGTTAAGGAGTTTTTTCATGCTAAAACTGCTTGTGTACAATCAGCCTACTCTTTTGACTGTGTGCGCGCTCGACCGTTCCGAGAGCTAAGACGGTCCAAGAATTCCGGCCCGACCGGGATGTCGAGTTAGTCCGCAACAGTTTGGCGCCGTCTGTGGGAATTCTAATTCCCAGTACCCTCAGAAGATTATACCCCCCGCACAGCGATACGAGAAAATAGAACTTTCAACCTGACAATTTCAAAGGAGCAGCTTCAATGGCAAAAAGAATGCCCGAACAGCAGAAGCGTCCGTCCCGGGAGTGCGCACTAAGCCAGCCCACTCCCATCTACCTGTAGACATGCCCCTCGAAGCGGAAACTGTTCTCGCCCCAATAACAACGCTGGAGGGGCAAATTTGGCATGCAAGATATCAATAGAATGCTCAGCTAGAAGGAACCAGCGACAGGGAAGTTATCGTGAGCATCGAAACCATCGCTAGATTTTCAATTTTCCCTACCCACGTGCTCTCAGTAAGCGTACAGGGAGACGTCCATGAAGAGAAGAGGTTCAAGCTAGACTACACCATAACCTTCAGGGACGAGGACCTTGAAGGGATCTAAACGCCTCACTAGGACCCTCTATTAATCTGTGTAGGGATCGACAAACCCTGCTATAATGTCAAGCGAATACTCATCGATGATAGGAGTTCGGTCGACATCTTATTCCTTTCTGCCCTCCAAAACATGAAGCTTACTAACCAACACCTCGCTCCGGCAGTAGGCCCCTTGTATAGCTTTGATAACCATCCGGTCCAAGTGTAGGGGACAATAACTCTACCGATCACCATGGGAGAATTTCCAAGGCAAGCTACGCACGAAATCCAGTTCGTCGTGGTAAATTCAAGCTCAACCTATAATGCAATCTTCGGGAGACCCATTCAGTCAATCTTCAAAGCCGTTCCTTCAATCTCACACCTCACCGTGAAGATCCCCACTCCCGGAGGCGTAGGTGTTGTACGGGGGAATCAGGAAGCCGCTAGGACTTGTTATTCGAAGCAAGCCCAGCCAGTAAAAGCCGCCTCCATGAACATCGATAACTTGACCTGTGAAATGAGGCGATCTTATAGCGGGGAACGCACACCGAGGAATTAGTTGAGGTCCCTCTCTCGCAATCAGTCTCAGGCCGCACCGTTCAACTTGGATCGCTCCTCCCCCAGCAGGAGAAGGAAGAACTGACGGCCTTCCTCCGGGCAAACAAGGACATTTTCGCTTGGAATCCTGAAGGTATGCCCGGTATAGACCCGCAAGTCATTCAACATTCCTTGAACATAAACTTGGCATGTTGACCAGTCATTCATAAGAAAAGAAATTTCGCCCCTGAATGACTTCAAGCCATCAAAGAGGAAGTAGGAAAGCTCCTCGAGGCACGATTTATACGTGAGGTTGAGTACCCCGTTTGGTTGGCAAACGTTGTGATGGTAAAGAAATCCTCCAGAAAGTGGAGAATGTGTGTGGATTACACAAACCTCAATCAAGCCTGCCCGAAAGACAGCTTCCCCCTGCCTAGGATTGACCAGCTGGTCGACTCAACCACAAGACACCAACTTCTTAGCTTCATAGATTTTACTCCGGCTACAACCAAATCAGGATGAACTCTGCAGATGAAGAGAATACAACATTTAGAACAGACAAGGGAATATACTGCTACAAGGTAATGCCCTTCAGTCTTAAAAATGCCAGAGTCACCTACCAGCGGCTGATGAACAAGGTATTCAAAGAGCACATCGGAAAATCCATGGAAGTTTATGCAGATGACATGCTGGTAAAAAACATCCACCGAGAAGACCATGTGGAGGACTTAGAAAAATATTTCAAAATTCTCCGACAACACGACATGAGACTCAACCCGAGCAAATGCGCATTCGGGGTAATGTCAAGAAAATTCCTAGGATTCATGGTAATCCGGTGGGGGATAGAGGCGAACCTAGAAAATATTAAAGCTATTGAAAATATGGCACCCCCTCGGTCTTTGAAGGATGTGCAACGTATGAATGACAGAATTACGACACTCTCGCGATTTTTAGCGCGAACTGGGGATAAGTATTTACCATTTTTCAAAATCCTCAGGGGAGCAAAAACCACAGGATTCCAGTGGACGAATGAGTGTCAAGTCGCTTTCGAGTCCCTAAAGTGATACCTGGCTTCCCCGCCACTCCTCTCGAAGCCTGTTCCCAAAGAGACAATCTATCTATATATAACAGTCACGCCCGCAACATTGAGTTCGGTATTGGTTAAAGATGAAGGCGGAATTCAACGACCAATTTACTTCCTCAGCAAGATCCTCTCGGACACGGAAGCCCGATATCCTATAACAGACAAGATAGCTTTAACACTTGTTTTCTCGGCTAGGAAACTCCGGTCATACTTCCAAGCAAACACAGTGAAGGTGTTGACCGAACTCCCCCTCCATGCCATTCTTCAAAAGCCAGAAGCCTTTGGCAGACTGGTGAAATGGGCGGTCGAGTTAGGTGATTTCGATATCCTATTTTTTCCTCGGTCAGTCATAAATTCGTAGGTGATAACATACTTTGTTGTAGAGAATACTTTTCCGCCAGAGACAACCACTACACAGGCTACAAACAACCTTCAATGGGTCTTATATGTCGATGGAGCATCGGGAATCGAAGGAGCAGGCGCAGGAATACTCTTAATAAGCCCAGAGGCGACCGTCCTAGAGTATAGACTTTGACTAAAATTTACAGTTACCAAAAACATAGCAGAATATGAAGCTCTGATCGCGGGACTTAGGCTCTCCATTGACTGCCACGCAAGAAACTTAATCATTTACTCAGACTCTCAGCTCATCATCACACAAGTAGAAGGTGACTACGAGGCAAAGATTGAATAATTAGCTCAATACCTTTCGTTGGCAAAGTATTTCCTGCTCAAAATACTGCAGTTCCAAATTCTCCACATCCCTAGAGAACATAATTCCATGGCAGACGCCCTCCCGAAGCTGGCTACGTCACCTACCCAATATCAATCTAGGAGACGACAGGTGGAAGAAATCTTTATCCCCAGCATCCAAGGACCTTGGGAAATCATGGAAATCAAAGAAGCGGAAGGATCATGGATCAATCCACTGATGGCCTACCTGGAACACTAGTCCCTACCAAAAGACCAGGGGGAGGCACGCCGCCTGAGGATTCGAGCAACCACCTTTACCCTAATCAATAGAGAGTTGTATAAACGGTCCTTTTCTGGACCATACTTAAAATGTTTGTCAGAATCCGATGCAGAGTATGCCTTGCGAGAAGTTCACGAAGTAGTCTGCGGAGAGCACCTAGGCAGAAAGGCATGTATTACGCCTAGGCTTCTACTGACCCACGATGAAGAAACAAGCCACAAAATTCATCAGGAAATGTCAAAGCTGTCAATTACACGCAAACGTTCCCCAACAACCACCAGTCGCCCTCTCGTAATTACAAGGAGCCTGACCCTTCACGCAGTGGGGAATTGACCTCCTCGGTCCCTTATCCCAAGCCTCAGGACAGAGGAAGTTCATTATAATAGTCATTGACTATTTCACTAAATTGGTCGAGGCAGAACCTTTGGCTAAGATCACTGAAGAGAATGCCAGACAATTTGTATGGAAAAACATCATATGTCATTTTGGCATCCCAGCAATCAACGTTTCAGACAATGAGACCCAGTTCACAGGAAAATCCTTCACAAAAATGTGTGAGGGCTTAAAGATCAGTCTGCGACACACCGCAGTGGCACACCCCCAAACCAACGGGCAAATTGAAGTGACTGATCGAATAATCTTGAAAGGATTGAAAACCAGACTACAATAGACCGGGGGGCAATGGGTCGACGCACTCCCAAATGTTTTATGGGCATACCGCACTACAGAGAGAACCCCGACCGGAGAAATACCGTACAACCTCTATTATGGAACAGAAACAATCATCCCAGTCAACATCAGCATCCCCAGCCCGTGAGTCGCCAATTTTAACCAAGAAAAGAATCACGGAATTCTCCAAGAAAATTTGGATCTGATCTACGAACTTCGAGATATGGCGGCACTTCGCACTGCCGCTTATCAGCAACGGGTAGTACGTCATTACAATCGGAAGGTGAAATCCCGACCCATCAACATAGGAGATTTGGTCCTTCGAAGTATAGAAGCTACCAGTAAAGGACCACAAGGAAACAAACTCTCACCCTCATGGGAAGGACCGTTCGTCGTAACCGCAATCATAAAGCCAGGAACCTATAAGCAAAAAGGCGCGGAGGGAAAAAATCCTATCCCGAACATGGAACGCGCAAAACCTACGGCGATTCTATCAGTAACTCCTTGTGTATAATTTCCAAAAGAGTGTTTCAAGCATGATTAAACTCTATGACGAATAAGAACCGCAGGACCGGACACATATAGACAATCAGTTGTTCAAACATAATGTTTCCCCTTCAACAGTGTCCAACTAGTAAAAGGTAAAACAAAGTCGCGAGCGATCCTCGTGCAAACTAAGTCGCGAGCAATTTTCGTGCGAACTAAGCCGTGAGCGATACTCGTGCGAACTAAGCCGCGAGCGATCCTCGTGCGAACTAAGCCGCAAGCGATCCTCGTGCGAAAGGTAAGACTGTGCATGCGGTTTGAATACAAAAGCTATTCACTGAACCTACCTTTCTACGATAGGACGTCGTCAAGGCCTGCCTCGCTCACGACCAAGCCGCGAGTGATCCTCGTGCGAATTAAGCCATGCATGAGCGATCCTCGTGCGAACAAAGCCGCAAGCGATCCTCGTATGAACTAAGTCGTGAACGATCCTCGTGCGAACTAAGCCGAGAGCAATCCTCATGCGAACTAAGCCGTGAGCGATCCTCGTGCGAATTAAGCCGCGAGCGATCCTTGTGCGAACTAGGTTACTAAACAACTACAGACACAATTATAGCCCTCACAAAGCAACACTACAAGCCAAACAATGCTCAGGCAAGAAAAAGGAAAAAAGGACGCAATCATCATCACAACAACGAACAAATACATGCGCAAGCGCGCCAATCAATAACTGTCAAACAATAATGACCACCCATAAGACAACCAACCTCATTAGGCGTACCGCTCCCAAGGGAGTAAACTGGAAAATCGGTACGTCGCAGAACTTTAGAATCTCAACCACTTCCTCGCATGAGGGGAACCGAAATCTCGATCTCAAGATAGTCTCACAGATTGTCAATCAGCCACGAGGAGGATTTTGGACCATCTCCTCAACACGCGGTATCCTCACTTCAAGGTCGGCAGACAGATTGAACCTCCTCCAAATTGCAACTTGAACCTCGGTAAGAGAGGAGCGAAGACGCATCAGTCTCGCAGTACGCTTCGAACCCTGTCACACAAATTAATTTAGACTTAAAAGTCTGAGCAAAAAACATCCACCCCCGTATTAAACAAAAAAGCGTGTCACCCGATAGAAACAAAAAATATCTGCAACGCGCTTGAGCACATACACGTGCCCCGACATGCACGGAAGGTCGCGCAAGCATCCGCGCATGACCAAGATCATGCACGGAAGACTGTGCACGCACGCACGGCCAGGCGCACGCACCCGGACGCGCGCGGCCAGGCGCGCTCCCACACGCGATCAGGCGCGCAGCCGCGCGCGCGCGCGTGCTCACGCACGACACTTGTGCGCGCGCCCGCGCATGCCCATGCGTGCATTCTGGCACGTGCTTACATGCACGATCAGCCGTGCACGCTCCAATGCGGGCGCACCCGCCCGCGCCGTCGCAGGTATGCCCACGCGTTTCCTTGCACATATTCGCGCGCGAGCCCACGCATATTATCGCGACTGCGGGAGCGACAGCTCCCTCCCCCAGGCACGATAATCACCTCTCATATGCCATAATATATGCTAACATTTTTTACCCGAGTTTTCAGGATACAACCGCTCGCCGGCACAAGTTCATCACTGTTCGCCACCATCGCCGCCATAAAATAAACAGAGAAAGATCCTTGTTTTTCTTCGTCCAGAGCGGTCTCGTGCAGCAAGGATCTGGAGGGCAATTATTGGGGATGACCCCCATTTTATAGGAATTGAGTGTGCACATAGCCACACCCCCATGATCTCCACCCAAAAGGAGTGGGATCATGGGTTTGACTGCACACACGATCACCACGCCTGATCCTCCCACATGTCGATCTCATTACGCACACCAAGGGAACCGCTGCCGGCGCTGCCTCGCCGGCCGCCGCCACACCGCCCCGCCCCAGTCACTGACTTATGGCCAAGGGGAGACCACCACCTTGCAGCCGAGGGGAGGCCTAGCCGGCCGCTCCTCCTTGGACGCCACCTTGTGGCCAAGGTGCGGCCGCCGCCTTGCAGCCGAGGGGCGGCCTAGCCAGCCGCCCCTCCTTGGCTGACGCCTTGCGGCCAAGGGGAAGCCAAGTCGGTCGCCCCATCCTTGACCGCCGCCCTACGACCGAGTGGCGGCCAAGCCAGCCGCCCCTCCATGGCCGCCGCCTTGCGCCCAAGGGGCGGCCAAGCCGGCCGCCCCTCCATGGCTGCCGCCTTGCGGCCAATTCGGCCACCTCTTCCTCGGTCGCCTCCTTGCGGCCAAAGGGCGGCCAAGCCGACCTCCCCTTCCTCAATCGCCGCCTTGCGGCCAAGGGGCGGCCAAGCTGGTCTCCCCTTCGTCGGCCGCCGTCTTGCGGCTAAGGGGCGGCCAAGACTGTAGGATCAAGCGCATACCCAACTGTTCCAAAAGCCCGGACCGTTGGAAAGGGTGCTACGTAATTTCTTAAATAAGTAGCAGAGCGTCTCGGGTCAAGTGAAGGAACACCGGACCCAACAATCCCCCCCCCCCCCGGCGTCCAGCACAACCCTTCGGCTCAGAGGTGGGGTTACCATATGGCCCACACGGCTCAGAGGTGGGGTTACCACATGTCCATGGTTGCCTTACCCGCCGGACCCACATAGGTAGAAGGGAAAAATCGGGATTTAATAGCCCCCCCTCGTCTTGAACCCTTGACCCCCTTTGATACCAATTATAGGATCAAGCGTATACTCAACTGTTCCAAAAGTCCGGACCGTTGGAAAGGGCGCTACTTAATTTCTTAAATAAGTAGCAGATCGTCATGGGTCAAGTGAAGGAACGCCAAACCCAACAAAGACGGTCGCCCCTCCTCGACCTCCGCCTTGCTGCCAAGCCGGCCGCCCCTTCTCGGTTGCCGCCTTGCGACCGAGGGGGCGGCCAAGCCGTCTGGCAGCCAAGGGGAGGCCAGGTCGGCCGCCCCTCCTCGGACGTCAACGACCTCCCCCGCCAGCGACGAGGGCAGCGACACGATCACCGGCCGCCCGTAGCGAGTCGCCCCCACCGTTCGATTATCTCAGGTCATCACAAGCCGTTCGATTCGCGTGTAACCACCCACTAATCACCAGGTTAGTGGGGTGAATTTAATTAATATTTTATTATTTATTTATAGCGGTCTCCAAATAGCGGGATATGCACATTTAAACTATAGTAAAAACATTTATGAAGGTGGTTCTGGTGTGCAGATAGCCGCGTAACCACCGTAACCACCTCCCAAAGCCTATAAAAGGAGTCTTAGGCCTCCTCATTTCACATCTTTCTCTCTCAAGTCTTCTTCTTCCTCGGGTAGAAGCTCTGTCGATTTCCTCCTACGTGCCACCTCCAAATCACACCCGAGCCACATGGGGGTCAAGTCAGTAAAAAGAGCTAAATAAAGGCAAATTTTATTGCTCCAAAAAAATAATCATTACATAGGTGTGTCCCCTTATTTATATAAATCGGGGGAGATGAGAGAATACAACAACCGATGTGGGACTAAATACAAGTCGATCGGCCTACACGGTTTGACATGGTCAAACCGCCCACTATACAACAAATCATAAAACACCAATCGACAATTTGCAAAGTCGCATGTCTGCCAGGGAAGACCGCTGATACATGCTGCCACACCGCAACTGCGGGTTGCCATCAGACCGCAGTTACGGCTACCCACCAGATTGCAGCTACTGCAAGCTATCAGACTGCAATCGCGGGTTGCCACCAGACCACAGTTGAGGTTAACCATATGTCCGTTGATGCGGCTTCAACCAGACCGTTGCTGCTCCATCTAGACCACTGCGGCTAACCGACAGACCGTTGTTGCGTCTCTCTGCTAGACCGTTGCGGCTAACCGACGACCCATTATTGCAGCTTTCTGCTAGACTGCTACGGCTTCCTTCAGACCGCTGTGGCTAACCTCCAGACCGCTGTTACGGCTAACCCTCAGACCGTCACTGCTATTATCCACATGACCGCATGCTGAGGGTTACCACCAGACCGTTGGATCAAACTGCTTGGTCGCTGAGACATATCGACCGCTGCGGTTTGACATAAGTCCGTCCGGTCTCCTCAAGCTCCAACACTCCCCCTCAAGCTGAAGCATATATATCTATCATGCCTAGCTTGCTACAAACCTCCTTGGAAGGAGTAAGTGGCTTGTTGAAGAAATCAGTCAGTTCTCGCTCTGAGGTAACAAACGGAGTGCATATCTGATTCTTCAAAATCTCCTCTCTAATGAAGTGGCAATCAACCTCGTTATGCTTCGTCCTCTCATGGAAGACAGGATTCCTCGAAATATATATGGCTGCCTTGTTGTCATAGAACATTGGTAGATGATGATCATAAAGCTCTCTAAAATCAAGCATAAGTGTCTGTAACCACTTCAGCTCGCAGGTAGTTAGAGTCATGCTCCTATACTCAGCTTCTGCGCTAACCTAAAGACAACAACTTGTTTCTTGCTCTTCCAGCTGACCAAATTCCCTTCAACAAAAGTACAAAACCCAGATGTGGACTTCCTATCTTCCTTATCATCTGCATAGCTTGCATCAGAATATTCCTCAACCTTCAAATGCCCCCTTTTCTGAAACAGAATTCCTTTCCCTATAGCACCTTTCACATAATTTAGAATCTTCATTGCCGACTGTAAATGACACTCCTTAGGAGCTTGCATAAACTGACTCACTCTTCCTACTGCATAGCAGATATCCGGTCTTATGACTATCAGATAAATGAGTTTCCCTACAAACCGTCTGTACCTGGTGACATCCTCAAGAAGAGGTGAGTCCTCACTCCAACACTTTCCATCTCCAACCGATATCGGAGAACGAGCTGGTTTATCCCCAAGGAGACTTGTCTCTTTTAAGAGGTCCAAGACATACTTTTTCTGTGAAAGAACAATAGACTCTGGTTTCCTGGATATTTCAATGCCCAAGAAATACTTCGGAGATCACATATCTTTAGTAACAAAATGCTTAAGAAGATGCTTCTTGGTCATTTCCATACCTTCTCTATCATCCTCTGTGAGAAGAATATCATCCACATAAACAGCAAGGACAACAAGACCGGACGATGTCTTGCGAATGAATAACGAGTGATCTGCAGCACTTCTAACAAATCCAACCAACGAAATGACCTCATTGAACTTGTCAAACCAGACCCTGTGACTTTGTTTAAGATCGTAGATTGCCTTTCGCAGTTTAAAAACCTGAGACTTCTCCTGAGTAACATACCCAGAAGGTTGCTCTATATAGACAGTTTCCTGTAAATCACCATAAAGAAAGGCATTATTCACATCCAGCTGAGATATTTCCCGGTCTCTGTTGACGTCCACCAAAAAAGCACACAGATTGTAGTAATCCTTGCCACAAGAGAGAAAGTGTCAAAAAAATCCACACCATAAGTCTGCGTAAAACCTTTGGCAACAAGTCGAGCCTTGTAACGATCAATAGATCCATCAGGTAGAAACTTAATGACAAAGACCCAGCGAAAACCAACCATGTAAGCACCGATAGGTGTAGGAACAAGAGTCCAAGTATCCAATTCAGTAAGAGTACGCATCTCTTCATTCATAGCAGCCTTCCAATGAGGGATAACAAGAGCATCTTGATACGAAGCAGGAACAACATTAGTCGAGAGGGCCAGAGCAAAGCTTCTAGATAAAGGAGAGAGCTGAGCATAAGAGACCACAACCTGAAGAGGATGTTGGGTGCAGGAGTGAACACCATTCCGAAGAGCAATCGGAAGATGTCTTGCATAAGAGACCTGACCTGTCTACTGTATCAGCCCCATCCAAAGAAGAGACTACTTGCATGGGAGCTGGTTGCAGCGGCTCAGGAGAAGAAGAAGGGATAGTAGAGGAGTCAGAAGGAGAAGAATCATAAATATGAGAAGAAGAAAGCAAGGCAGGCTTTGGAACGGTGTCGGTGCAACAGGAGAAGGAGAAGAACTATCAGAAGAAGAAGGAAGAGAAGGAGAAGAATAGAAGGGAGCATTCTCAAAGAAAGTAACATCTGTCGACACATACTGTTTCTGAAGAATGGGATCAAAACAACGATACTCTTTCTGTGTAGGACAATATCCCAAAAAGATGCACTTCACAGAACGAGGAGAGATTTTGTCACGTCTAGAAGCAGGAGTGTGCACAAATACTGTGCAACCAAAGACACGAAGAGGTAACGAAAATGGTGTTCC
Organism: Platanthera zijinensis; assembly: GCA_039513925.1. Lineage (NCBI taxonomy): Eukaryota > Viridiplantae > Streptophyta > Magnoliopsida > Asparagales > Orchidaceae > Platanthera > Platanthera zijinensis. The sequence continues at coordinate 48,161,460 of CM077082.1, forward strand.
ATCAGGATAGAGAATAGAAAAGGGAGTTTTTCTATTGAGAACCGAAGACGGAACTCGATTAATGAGAAAACATGAAAGAAGAACTGCATGACCCCAATAGGACCGGGGAACATGCATATGAGTAAGAAGACTACGAGCCACATCTAAAAGATGGTCATTATTACGTTCAGCAACACCATTCTATTGCGAAGTATAAGGGCAAGTAGTTTGATGGACCACGTCATGATCCAAACAAAACGAAGTAAACTGATGACTAAGATATTCCTTAGCATTATCAGTATGAAGAATTTTAATAGGGATATCAAATTGTGTATGTATTTTATTATAAAAGGCAGAAAAAACAGAAAAAATCTCAGAGCGTTCGTGGAACAAATATAACCACGTACACATGGAAAAATCATCAATGAATGTAACAAAATATAAACTACTCTTACCAATAGTTTGAAGGGGAGCAGGACCCCAAACATCAGAATGAACTAAATCAAAAGGCGAAAAGAACTGCGGCCTTGCTTAGAAGGAAAAGAAGATCGGTGATGCTTGCCAAACTGAAAAGCTTCACAATCCAGAGTAGAATCGCCGCGAGGTAAATCTGGTAAAAGATGATAAAGAATCCGGGGAGGAGGAAGCCCAAGACAAAGATGTCACTGAAGCAGAGAAGAAGAGGCAAAAAAGCAGAAACAGTATCAAGGTAGAACAATTCGCCGCTCTCAGTCCCAGTAACAATCACCTCCTTGGAATGAGGAATCTGAAAAGCTAGAGGCAATAAAAATAGCTTCATAATGCAACTGTTTACAAAGAGAAGTAACAAAAAGAAGATTGCATGGAAAATTCGGTACATAAAAGGTGTCCTATAGCTGAAGAGAGTGAGTAATATGCACAGTGTCAGACCCACAAACCGGAGAAGGAGAACCATCCGCAATAAGAATCAGAGGTAACTGGTTGCTCTTGTCAAGAGAAGAGAAAATGCGAGAATTGTCGGTCATATGATTTATTGCACCAGAATCAATAAACCACCTACCCGTAGTAGCAAACTGAGCGGTTCCAGAAGTAGCAAGAGAAGACGTGGACGGCTTAGAGGAATCTGCTGATGTTGGACGAAGATGAGGATATTTGGTTCAACACCGATCAACCAAGTGACCAAGCCAGCCACAATGAGAGCAAAGATGCTTGGAGTAACCACGTCCACCACCTCGACTACCAGTATGGCCACGACGGCCAGCAGAAATGTCATGACAAGCTGGATGAGACACAAGATCAGGAGACAGAGAGGAGAGCAAAGGACATTGAAGAAGAGTAGTAACAGTAGATATCTGAGCAGCAGTAGCATCCAGATTCGGAGTATCCGCCTCTGCAAGAATTTGTTGACGGGTCATATCATAGGAATCCGGCAGGCGAAGGAAATAGAAAACAACCAGAATGTCGGTGTTGCTCAGCCAGATTTGCAGAAAAGGGTGATGCTGAAGAAGTTTAGAACCAAGAGTCTGAACCTCCTGATATGTAGAAGCAGGAGTCATGACTGGTCGAGTGAAAAGATCGGCATACAGAGTATAGATCCGCGAAGTTTGGGCTCCCTTGGAATACAAGGCGGCAAGATGATTCCAGGCAACCTTGACCGTCAGATCATGCCGGATGATAGGAAGGCACTCGTCAGATAAACTATTGGCCAACCAAGTCCGCACCAATGCATCAGAAGCATCCCAATCATCAAAAGAAACAGATCCATGAGGAGGAGGGTCATCAATCAAATGATGACGTTTGCGCTGAGAACGTAAGAGAAATGAAAGATACGCTCCAGTCAGGATAATTTGGACCTGTAAGCTTCGAAGCATTCGCCAAACTACAAGAAACAGAGAAAGAAGAAGTAGAAAGAGAAGGAGGAATAAAGATAGTAGAAGGAGTGTCCATAGAAAACAGATATAAACCGCACAGTTTCACAGAACAAACTGCGCAGACAAATAACGCAACAAGCCGCACAAACAAGAGGAGAGACCGCACAGTCTTGATGTAAACACACCAGCGGCAGGAAAGATGTCGCGACCAAAATGCGGAGTCTGCAATAGAGAAGAGAAGCTACTCGGACAGACAAGCAGTGAGAAGAGAAAAGAGCACACAGTCAAGGTGACAACACACCAGTGGCAAGAAAAAGAAGCCGCGACCAGGATATGGAACCCGCAACGGTTAGAGAAATCGCAGCGAGAAGAGAGAAGAGGAGAAGAAGCAAAGGAAGCACGCGTATAAGGAAACCGCGCGACCAGAAAGAGAAGCAAGGGAGGGCAGGGAGAGAAACCGCGTGGACAGAATGGAAGTCGTGTGAACAGAAGAGAAGCCGTGCAGACATGCTAGAAGCCACGCGAATTAGAGCAAAGGACCGAGTAGCTCTAATATCAAGTTAAAAGAGCAAAATAAAGGCAAATTTTATTGTCCAAAAAGATAATCATTACATAAGAATGCCTCCTTATTTATAGAAATCAGGGGAGATGAGAGAATACAATAACCGATGTAGGATTAAATACAAGTCGGACGGCCTACGCGGTTGACATGGTCAAACCGCTCACTATACAACAAATAATACAACACCAATCGACAACTAGCAAAGTCGCATGTCTGCCATGGAAAACTGCTGATACAGGCCGCCAGACCGCAACTGCGGGTTGCCACCAGACCGCAGTTGTGGCTACCCACCAGATCGCTGCTGCTGCAAGCTATCGGACTGCAACTGCGGGTTGCCACCAGACCGCAGTTGCGGTTACCATCTGTCCATTGTTGCGTCCTCAACCATACCGCTGCGACTCCATCCAGACCGTTGCGTCTAACCGACAGACCGCTGTCGCGTCTCTCTGCCAGACCGTTACGACTTCATTCAGACCGTTGCGGCTAACTAACAGCCCGCTACTGCGGCTTTCTACCAGACCGCTGCGGATTCCTTCATACCGTTGCGACTAACCTCCAGACCGCTGATGCGGCTAACCCTCAGACCGCCACTGCTGCTGTCCACCTGACCGCCACTGCTGCTGTCCACCTGACCGCAAGCTGAGGTTCACCACCAGACCGCTGGAATAAAACCGCTAGGTCGCTAAGACATGTAGACCGCTGCGATTATACATAGGTCCACCCGGTCTCCTCAAGCTCCAACAAAGTCAAATCCACCCGACAAAGCCAAATCGTTCAAATTCCAAGCGGCTCCTACAACTGCAAGACCAAGTGCTCAGCCTCCCACCCTGAATCGGCAAGCCGCTATTCGATGACCACCAACTCAAAGCGTAATTTGTAACAACTCCCGGTGCGACGGCTTGTCGTCCGCCGTGTGCAAAGTATTCTCTCACCCCATAGTTGTAACGAGAGGTGGCTTGTCACCCTCGGCTTCACAAACCAGCTGTAACCGCCAGAAAATAGTGGATTTTGACCGGCACAGATCCGGTCATGTGGTTTTTTACCCAGTTAAGGGGTTTTTCCACGCTAAAACTGCTTGTGTACAATCAACCTACTCTTTTGACTGTGTGCGCGCTCTACCGTTCCGAGAGCTAAGACGGTCTAAGAATTCCGGCCCGACCGAGACGTCGAGTTAGTCCGCAACAACAACTACTTTTACAACCGCAACCGCTCTCCCAAATGAACCCTTAAAAAATACATAGTCCGTTTGAATGAATGTCATTGGTTTTAAAATATTGACTTTTAATCCAATATCAATACATGTAGGAATTGACATTGAGTTTAATTTTAATTTGTTTTTCGCCGCATAGTAAATTTTTTATTAAAATAATTAACTTTTTTCACATTTGTTAGTTCCGGTTGAAGAATTTGGCTTTCAAGAATTGAAATGAAAATCATAAGTACACAAACAAAAAAGTGGCAATATGAATAGAAAGACAGACATGCGGGGAAAACATGCGTCCGGGACAGAAAACGTGTGCTCGTGATGAAAACACATGCTCGGACAAAAGAAGCACCGCAGGGGCAAAAAAACGTGGTCGAGCGACAAAAGGGCGTCTGGGGTGAAAATGGGCGCATGGGGGGTCCGGTGCGAAAAAAGGACCCCGTGCGAAAAAGGGCGCCCGGGAAGAAAAATGTGCAGCTAGGTGGAAAATGCAAATCCATGAAGAAAATGCGTGCACATACGGAAAATGTGTGCCCATGCTAAATTGCACGTTATGGCAAAAAAGGCGCGATCGAGCAAAATTTTGCACCCTAGCTGAAAATTTGCGCCCGGGGCCAAATATGTTAGCTAGGGCCGCAAATGTGTGTCTGGCAGAAAAATGTGGTGTGTCTCGGCGTAAAAATGCTCGCCCGGGAGGAAAAATGCTCTTGGGCGAAAAAAACGTGTCATGGCAGAAATTGCGCACCCGGACCGAAAAATGTGCGTCCGGGAAAAAAATGCGCGCCACATCGGAAAATACCCCGCACTAGCGGAAAATGAGTGCACGGGCAAAAAATGCGAGCCCGGGTGAAAAATGCGCCCAAACAAAAAATGCCCGCCCGTGAAAAAAAATGCCCGCTCAAGTGGAAAATATGTGTCTCGACGAAAACACACCTTGGAGAAAAGGTGCCCGGCGAAAATGTGCACTAATGGGAGAACGCGCGCTCTTGTGAATCCGTTGTTTCGAATGCTCAAAATCACAAAATCTACGGCAGGATCTAAACATTTGACCGAGAGTTTTGTAGGTTTATTTTAACATCAATGACTTTGGACTCAAAAGCCAATTCCGTTCTAAAATCATTCATTCAAACGGCAGTATTGATTTTCATATTCTCAGAATCAATTCTTAAACCGCCAATATCTTTCAAACAAACAAACTATTTAGAGAAGTGCTAGCGAAAGCTAGTAGTTGAGTGTTGTGTGAGCAGGGTGTTGCCCTGAGTTTAACTGAATGTTTGAAGATTCGTCCCAAATAGTCTTGCTGAGAAAGAGTGGAGATGTTGTCGCAATTTGGTGGGATAGCCGATGCTAGCTTGTGGGTTGATTAAATTCTAGTCGCAATTAGGCAAGAGAGTTTGTGATTGTTAAGTGAGGTGTGGAAAAAAGTGCTATGTGACGAAGCAGAGCAGCACAGATCTGGCCAAATGCAAAATTCATTTTTGTGTTGTGGCTTGAAAAAAGTGCTATGTGAAGAGTGCTACTGTGTACATGTTATGTGAGTTTATTTGTTCTCATATATATAAATTCCTATGCATGGTGATTTGGGAGAAATGACAGGAAGTAGTTGTTAGACATTTCAAAATACCAAATGAATTTTGAAGACCATCACATTGTAGCAACTAATGCTCCGTTTGGAGGGACTTATTTTCACCGGTCAAGCGGTCACGACTGCATGAACCGGACCATAATTAAGGCCCGGTTCATGCGGTCGTAACCGCTTGACCGGTGAAAAGAAGTCCTCCCAAACGGAGCCTAAAACATTTGATAGCGAAGTTTGTGATAAAAAGAAACGAAGGCTTTGCAAAAATTTAGAACGGGAGACCGTATGACTATTTTCAACTAATCAGAAAAAAGTAAGCCATTAACAAAAGAAGATGCAAGAGCAAAGACTTGTATTATTCACTTTTTTACAAAACGAGACATACAATCGCGAGACATGATTTCGCGTTGCAAACGATGGAGATAAAAAAAACTGACAAGACTGCTAAACTGAAAAAAAAACACAAGTCGCCAAACCGCAGCTCTAATCACCAAACCGCAGCCCTAGTCGTCAAACCGCAGCTCTAGTCGCCAAGCCGCACAGGTCGTGCGACTAGGAACCTTATTTGACTGCCAGAGAACTGCCAAGGATCATGCACTGCTCAGGTCACCAAACCGCAATATCGTCGGCGATAGCGGATATCACATGGTGATAGCTCCAAACCTCCAACTGTTGCCTGCTACTGCTCTGAAGCTGTCACTGGCTTAACCGCTATGTCTAACAACCAGACTGGAAGTGCAACCCTCTTAGTTCGCAAGGCAGGCTATCATGAGGCCACTTCTCCTTGTCAAGCGGCCAGGAAAAGTCTAACCGCAACCCTGCTCCAAGCAACTGTTCTCTGTGTTCCAAGATACAAATGAGGGGGGTCACCCCTATTTATAGGTGGGAAAGGTTGATAAAGTCACCGTCACAAACGATACAGCTACCGCAGAAGAATAGGCTGTCACAGCTACCGCAGAAGAATAGGTAGTTAGCAACTCAAACCGTGCGGTCTTGGGGTTGCCAGCCTCAAACTGTGCGGGCTCGGGGTTAGCCAACCTCAAACCGTGCGACGTGGGATAATAACAACATCTGACGATCAAAAAAGGTATTGCCCGACGATATCAATGTCGTTGGCGATTGCAGCAGACCATGTGCCCTGTCGTCCTGCGACCCGCTGACTTAACTTCAATATTTCAACAGCCTTTGCTTCTATGTGCTTGCAAGAAATGGAGAACAGTAAAGAAAAAACGAAGAAGGAAGTATTCAATTGAGTATATATTTCATTATATTGCTTCACTGCTCTTTTATACCTTTATAGAGATTTTTACATTTGATTAGGCTAATTCTATACATTAAAAAATTATGTAACTATTCTCTTTGTTGTTTTCCTTTAATTACTTTTAATTTCAGAAATCATTATTTTTTAGTTACTTTACTATTCAACTACCATTTATTTTTTTCCCTTTAATTTTGTTGGAACGTGAATGGGTCCCCGCTTCGGACTACACCTCCAAAACACTTAGCACAAAACCCACCGAGTATCCAGCGAGTTCGCCAACTCTAGCCGCCTACCCGCGCGAGCTCCCACCTGCGAGATGACGAACGCGAGACCGCCACTCGCAAACACCTACTCGCCAACACTTCTCGGCAAACTCTTTCTCGCACGGCCACACTCTTCTATCCGCGCGAGTACACCACGACGAGCTCGCACTCCTCAACTGCCGAGACCAACCCTCGGGCGAGTCCTCCAGCTTGCGAGAAACAACACTTGGCGAGACCGCAACCCGCTTGGCGAGATGGACCAGTCCGCGCGGTTACGAAATTCTAACCGCCGGACACAACTTTCACTCCTCTAGCGCTGCTGCGCTCTCCCTCTCTCACAAGGCCGAAAAAACGCACAAAACTTTGGAGGATTTTCTTCTCTTCTCTTTTCAACCAGCTTTACAAATGAACCTACAAGCCCTTATATAGGCAATTACAACGAGTAGGAAAACGCCAAGTGGCAAGCCATTAAACAACCATTAACTACCACCCTTTCAACTCCTCGCATTAAATACATTCATTCCCCCCTTGCAATTAAAAACATATAAAAATATGTAACTCCCCATGCATGTGGGGCCCGGTCAATATGTCAACAAAGCTCCAACAAACTCCCCCTCAAACTTGGCAGCACATGTCAAGTTTGCATTTGAGCTTCAGGAACGTGTCTACCTTCAACGCCTTAGTGAAGATATCCGCGACTTGCTCTCCGGTCGGGCAATACTTGACCTCCATGGTCTTCAGCTCCACCTGCTCCCTAAGGAAGTGATACCTTGTTTCGATGTGTTTGCTACGCTCATGTAGCACAGGGTTCTTTGCGAGCTGGATGGCCGACATATTGTCCACCAACATGGTCGTTGGTCCATCCACTTCATGATGTAGACTCTCCAGGAGGTTCCTCAGCCAGATAGCTTGACAGGTGCCAGCCGCTGCTGCAATGTACTCTGCCTCGCAAGATGATAGCGCTATCGTGGCCTGCTTCTTCGAGCTCCAAGAGAACACTCCCATTCCCATGTTGAAAGCATATCCAGAAGTGCTCTTCCGGTCATTCACATCCCCGCCGTAGTCACTGTCCAAGTAACCTACCAGCGTCAGCTCCTCTCTGGTAGAGTACTTCAACCCATGGCCTCTAGTCCCGTTGATGTACCTCAGGATCCTCTTCACTGCCGTGAAGTGGTCATCCTTTGGCTCTTCTATGTGCCTACTCACCACCCCGACCACATACATGATGTCTGGTCGGGTGAAGGTCAGGTAGCGTAGACTACCCACCAAGCTCTTGAACAAGGTAGAGTCCAACGCTCCTTCCTTAGAATCTTTGCTCAACTTCAGCCCTGGGTCAGTAGGGGTGGAGATAGGCTTGCTATCCTCCATCCTAAACTTCTTCAAGATTTCCTCCGCGTACTTCTTCTGGGAGATGAAGATCCCATCTTCTCCCTGCTACACCTCCACCCCCAAAAAGTAGCTCAACTCTCCCAAGTCAGTCATCTCGAACTCTCTCTTCATCATACTTCGGAATTCCTCATACATCACCGTATTGTTTCCTATGAAGATCATGTCATCCACATAGAGGCAAGCAATCATCATGTTGTCCTCCTTGTCCACCTTGGTGTAGAGGGCATACTCATGCGGGCTCTTCTGATAGCCATGCTTTTGCAGATAAGCATCTATCCTTCCGTTCCAAGCTCTTGCTCATTACTTTAGTCCATACAATGCCTTGTCTAGCTTGCAGACCTTCCTCTCCTACCCTTTCACCACGTACCCTGGAGGCTGCTCGATGTACACCTCTTCCTCCAGGTACCCATTCAAGTAAGCAGAGACCACATCCATCTGCATAATCTTCCAGCCATGATGAGCCGCTAGCGCGATGATCAACCGGATGGTGTCTATCCGCGCTATGGGGGCGAACACCTCATCATAGTTGACCCCTTGGACTTGGCGGTAGCCCTTCACAACAAGCCTAGTTTTGTGCTTCTCCACGCCACCGTCCTTGTTCTTCTTAACCTTGTAAACCCACTTCACCCCGAGGGGTTTGTGGCCAGCAGGAGGGTCGACCAGCTTCCAGGTCTCATTCTTCTTGATGGAGGTGATCTCCACATCCATCGCCTTCCTCCAACTTTTCTCCTTTGCAGCTTCATCATAGGAGCACGGCTCGACATCTGCCAAAAGAAAATATAATGAAAAATTGTTAAGGGTCGGTGCCGTCTCCTCATAGATTTCATCAAGCCTCCTCATCCTGGGCTGAGGGCGATTGTTCTTGCTCCCACTGGTGCTTGCTCCGCCAGAGCTGCCTCAACTTGTGCTTGCACCACTAGAGTAAGGGGTGAGAGCTCCCCCTGAACCTCTGCTAGGTGGTGATGGTGGCTCTGCTCCACCCATCTCGGCTTCAGCCTCTCCTCCACCTTCTTCCTCATCATCCTCGTAGAACATCCCCTTAGTGTTCCTCACCGCCTCATCCCAGCTCCAGCTGCTTCCTTCTTCAAACACCACATCTCGTGAGATGATGGATTTCTCCATCGCCGGATTGTATAACTTGTAAGCCTTTCTCATCGGAGCGTGGCCTACGAAGATACACCTCTCGCTTCTGTCGTCCAGCTTCTTCCTCCTTTGATCCGGGACGTGGGCATAAGCCACACATCTGAAAACCCTTAGGTGCTTCACACTGGGTTTCTACCCACTCCAAGCTTCAAATGGAGTCTTGAACTTCACACTCTTTGTTGGAAACCGGTTCAGCACGTACACTGCCACCTGCACTGCTTCCGCCCAGAACTTCTTCGGCAACCCCTTGCCCTTCACCATACTCCTCGCCATGTTCATGATGGTAAGGTTATTTCTCTCCGCCACGCCATTCTGCTGAGGAGAGTATGCCGCCGTCAGCTGATGAGAGATCCCCCATTGCTTACAGTACTCATCAAACAGCCTAGAGGTGTACTCCCCACCCCTATCCGTTCTGAGCACCTTCAGCGGTTGACCACTCTCCTTCTCAGCCATCGCCCGGAACTCCTTGAACTTGTCAAGTGCCTCAGCCTTCTCCCTTAGAAAGTACACCCAACACTTCCTGCTGAAGTCGTCGGTGAATATGATGTAGTATCTGCTTCCACCTATTGAAGTAGTCTCAAATGGACCAGCGATGTCCAAGTGAACTAACTCCAATGGCCTTGTCGCTCTTCGGGACTTGCTACCCTCAAATGTCTCCCTTCTTTGCTTCCCCTTCGTGCATGCCTCACAGAACCTTTGAGGAGGTGTGATCATAAGCAGCCCTTCCACCATCTTTGATCCAGACAACAGCTTCAGGCCTGTGAACCCCAGATGCCCCATCCGGTGGTGCCACAGCCAAGCTTCTTCCTCCTCTTCAGTCCTCGCGATACACGTCGTCTCCTTCACATCCATGATCAAAGTAAAGAGACGATTCGTCGTCATCTTCACCCTCACCACTTCTTTCCCTTGACCATCTTTCATGACTAGGGTGCCATCCCTTAATAAGACCCGGTAGCCCTTCTCCACCAGTTGCCCGAGGCTTAGGATGTTACTCCTCAAGCCTGGCATATAGAAGACGTCGTTGATGAGCACCTCCTTCTCATTCAACACAACTACCACTACTCCTCTTCCTTCAACCAAGATCTTAGAAGCGTCACCGAAACTCACCTCACCACCATTTGGTTCAAGGCTCGTAAACAGCTCCTTCTCTCTACACATGTGATTACTGGCTCCGGTGTCCAAGTATCATATTCCATTCTTTCCGCCTCCAGCCCCTTGGACGGTAAGGAACATCATCGGGTCGCCTCCTGTGTTGCTAGTCTCCGCATAATGGTTGGCATCTCCTCCCTTCCTAGGAGCCCAACAATCGTAGCTCATGTGCCCGAACTTGCCACAGTTGTAGCATTGGGTCTGGGACATGTCTCATCTTCCTCCTCTGCCTTGACCTCTTCCTTGGTATCTTCCCTGACCTCTGCCTTGGCCCCTTCCTTGGCCTCTTCCTCTGCCTCCTGCGTCGTGCCTTCAGCCCTCAGATTTCTCCACCTCATGCTGGTTGTACTGGCTTCTTCCAAAATATCTTCCACCTCTTCCTGCTCTACCTCTGCCTTGATAGCCTCGGCCATGCTGGTCTCCTCCTCTTCCTGAGCTCTCTCCAAAATTGAGTTGAGTCTGAAGTGCTTTCCCCAAGCCACTCGACTCCTCCTCATCTTGCACCATCCGATACTCATGTGCTTGTAGCGAGCCAACAAGCTCATCCACCGCCATCGTGTTGAGGTCCTTCGACTCCTCAATAGCCACCACCACGTGTCTGAACTTTTTGGACATCGACCGCAGAAGCTTTTCCATGAAACTGACGTCGTCAGTCACCTCTCCGTTCCTCTTCATTTCATTTGTGAGCGTCCGCAGACGGGTCATATAGTCGCCCACCTTCTCCGAGCTCTGCATCCTCATCACCTCGTATTGAGCCCAAAGTGATTGCAACTTTACTTTCTTTGCCTTGTCCACTCCCTGCATGGAGCGTTGCAGTATCTCCCATGCTTCCTTTGAAGTCACAGCGTCCGAGATTTTCTCAAATGTTGCTTTATCCACACCTTGGTACAAGATGAACAATGCCTTCTTGTCCTTCTTCTTGGCTTCTCTCAACGCCACCCTCTCAGCGTTCGTCATCGCAGCTTCTGCTTCGGCAGTAAACTCCTCAACACCATCCTCTACTACCTCCCACAACTCCTTGGAGGCTAGTAGTACTCTTATCTGAATGCTTCAGTTCCCGTAGTTCCTCTTGATCAACTTGGGGACCTGCCCCGGCATCCCACTACCTGTCTCCATCACTTCACTTCACAAACTTCCGAGTACAACTTCTAGGGGTCTCAATCTGCCTCTGATACCACTTGTTGGAACGTGAATGGGTCCCCGCTTCGTACTACACCTCCAAAACACTTAGTACAAAACCCACCGAGTACCCAGCGAGTTCGCCAACCATAGCCGCCTACCCGCGCGAGCTCCCACCTGCGAGATGACCAGCGCGAGACCGCCACTCGCAAACACCTACTCGCCAACACTTCTCGGCAAACTCTTTCTCGCGCGGCCACACTCTTCTATCCGCGCGAGTACACCACGACGAGCTCGCACTCCTCAACTGCCGAGACCAACCCTCGGGCGAGTCCTCCAGCTCACGAGAAACAACATTTGGCGAGACCGCAACCCGCTTGGCGAGATGGACCAGTCCGCGCGGTTAAAACTTCTAACCGTCGGACACAACTTTCACTCCTCTAGCGCTGCTGCGCTCTCCCTCTCTCACAAAGCCGAAAAAACGGACAAAACTTTGGAGGATTTTCTTCTCTTCTCTTTTCAGCCAGCTTTACAAATGAACCTACAAGCCCTTATATAGGCAATTACAACGAGTAGGAAAACGCCAAGTGGCAAGCCATTAAACAACCATTAACTACCACCCTCTCAACTCCTCACATTAAATACATTCATTCCCCCTTGCAATTAAAAACATATAAAAATATGTAACTCCCCATGCATGTGGGGCCCGGTCAATATGTCAACAAAGCTCCAACAAATTTATGGTTATTAGAGACTAGATTACTGTTTTATGAATGCTTGTGTTGTGACAGTTACATCTGCTTGATGAAAATACAGGCCCTGTTCTTTTATGATTTGCATTGTAGGAAAACTTCACGAGGGGCGAGTTCTATGAGAGTGACTACTTGAGCTGAAGACTATTGGTGTTGTGACTTTTGAGGCTAAGTACAACGGCCCGCCAATAAATAGGGGGTGTCTTCTCTTTATGTACCTGATCTGTGTGAGAGAACTGAGCTAGCTAGTGCAGTTACGAGCGATGGTTTTGAAGCGAGTTGATTTCACGGTCACCTTCTGTCCAACGAACCATATATTCCGACCATATCCGAATTGGGTTGCCCACTTTCTAATGCGGAATCCGATCGATATTCAATACTTGGTGCGGTTACCCGCGAGTGAGGACATGTTGACCATCGTGCACAACAATGAGATCATCTTGCCCTTTGATCACTTTGACTCTAGATGGACTTTCCTCATTCTTCCCTGAGATGGTTGAGATATTGAACTACTACAAAGCAGTGACCACCTAGCCCGAATGTTGTGTTGTTCATTACCTCCATCATATATCTTAGAACAGACCTCCCCTCTTGGCGGGAGAATGACAAAGATGACGCTGTTAACTAAAACCAAGGATCACTCGCATGAACTAATGAACAATAAAACTTAATACCTGCCTCCATGGATGTAGGGCTGGCCGTGATGGAGATGGATCACAATGAGGACGATCCAGTGTCGTGAGAATCCGCCGGCTAGTTGTAGAAATCCGTCGAGCACGAAGGCGACGGAGGAGCCGATGCGGGTGATCGCCGGAGCAGGTGAACGCAAGAGCGGGTGAAGTTCTTTCTCCCGATCCCTAAGCCCCGCGCATCTCTGATTTTTGACTAGATGAAAATGAGAGTAAAGGCCCTTAGGGTTAGGAGGAGAACCACACCAAGCTTTATATACCGTTTACCTATCCACCATCATAGATCGGAGGGCTACGGCTCATTTAACTCAAGTTCTACACATGATGAGTCCACATTTATATTTAATCGCACCTTTGATTAATGCGCATCGGAAACGTGACTAGACCCTCTATGATCATAATGAATGGGTCATACGAATGGCCAAATGACATAACGGTGAACATGGTCTACATGACACATGTTGGCCCACATACAAGATATTATCTAACAATCTCTCACTTGGGACAAATGGGCCATACCGAATATAGACCATGCAAACTTTATGACGTCAAATTATAGTAGCACCGTCAAAATTGACCAACGTTTCCAAACAATCCGGTCCATTAAAACCACCAAGACCGGACATGGCGTCCATTATCACTTCCATTCGTGATAGGACCTTCCAAATCACAGATGTTAGTACTCTCACCGACATAGATCAAATGAGAATGTGTAGCATGGAAATTACATACTATATGATCGTTTATGCATATTTTCAACTGGTTCTTCTTTATGACTCCAATGAGTCCAACGATGAATCCTGCCAACTTTAAACAAATATGTACTACTAAATAATAAAGAAGACAGACATAACTTTATCTCAGAATCATCAAATAGAATGTGCACACAAATGTCTGTCGAACTAAAATAAGCAAAGAAAATTACAGACTCCCACTAAACCAACACATCAAAAGGACTGGTCACACCCATACAAGCAACATGATCCAGAAAGACTTTAGGTGGCAAGCCCTTAGTGAGCGGATCTGCAATCATGAGTTTAGTGCTAATTTACTCAACAGACATTAGACGATTCTGAATCCTTTCCTTAACGACGAGGGACTTTATATCAATGTGTCTTGATTGTGCTGAACTCTTGTCGTTGTTGGAATAAAGCTCTACAGCTTTGTTATCACAATACAACTTTAATGGTTTATCGACTATGTCCACCACATGAAGCCCAGAAATAAAATTTCGAAGCCATATCACTTGATTAGATGCCTCATAACAAGCGATGAACTCTGCCTCCATTATGGACGAAGCAATAAGTGTCTGCTTGACACTTTTCCATGAAACTGCTCCTCCTCCTATTAAGAAGATGAAACCTGATGTGGAAACATATAGATTTCTTCCTGAATATTCTCGTTAAGGAATGTTGTTTTAACATCCATTTGGTGAAGCTCTAGATCATATTGAGTCACTAGTGCCATGATGACCCCAAAAGAGTCTTTCAAAGAAACTGGAGAGAAAGTCTCATTATAGTCAATGCCCTCCCTTTGAGTGAACCCTTTTGCAACAAGACGTGATTCATATCGTTCGATATCGCCTTTAGAATTCTTCTTGGTTTTAAATATCCATTTGCAACCAATTGGTTTCTTTCCTTTAGGCAACTCTACTAGATCCCAAACGTCATCGTCATTCATAGACTTCATCACTTCTATCATAGCATTTGACCATTTGGAAAAGTGAGCACTCAATTTGGCCTCATTGAAAGATGTCGGGTCATCTTCTAGCCCTATGTCAAACTCATGCTCATGAAGATATACTTCATAGTCATCTGAAATGGTTGATCTCCTTTCTCTATTGGATCACATTAATGGAACTTATGATGGAGGATGTTCAGGTTCTACCGCATTAGTGGGGTTCAATTCAATATCTTGATGAGAGGTGTTTGCACCATGCAAAGGTATGAAAAAGGTATTTTGCAAAGGTACATCTACTTCACCACTTCCAACATTAATCATGGGAATGATTACATGTTCTTCTTCAAAGGCAAACTCTCTGACTGAATTTCTCCCACTAATTTCAACATCCTCAAGGAACTTGGCATTATCTGTCTCAATTATGGTTTCAGTAGAAGGAAAATAAAATTTGAAGCATATAGACCTCTCAGAGTATCCAACAAAGTAGCAACTAATGGTTCCAGAGTCCAGCTTCTTCTCATGTGGCCTATAGGGCCGAGCTTCAGCTGGACAACCCCAAACATGAAAATGCCTTATACTAGGGAGTTTCTCAGTCCATAACTCATATGAGGTTTTAGGTACTGCTTTACTGGGCACCCTATTAAGGAGGTAAACTGCGGTCTTTAAGGCCACACCCCATAGTGACTCAGGTAGGGAGGTATGAGTAATCATACTCCTAACCATGTCCTTTAAGGTGCGGTTACGTCTCTCAACAACACCATTCTGACGTAGAGTTCCTGGTTGTGTATACTGAGGAACGATGCCACACTCTTCTAGAAATTTAGCAAACGGTCCTGGACATTGACTTGACCCGTCATTCCTACCATAGTATTCACCACCACGGTCGGATCTAACAACTTTAATCTTCTTATTTAGTTGATTTTCAACTTCAGCTTTATTTATTTTAAACATGTCCAGTGACTGTGATTTCTCATATATTAAGTATCGGTACCCATATCGAGAATAATAATCTATGAAGGTGATAAAATATCTATGGCCATTCCTAGATGCTGCAGGGAATGAACCACAAATGTCCGTATGAATCACCTCTAAGATGGTCGAACTCCTTTTAGCACCAAACTTCCTGATGTTTGTCTGTTTTCCCTTTGCGCAACCTGTACAGATCAAAATATCTGAGTAGTCTAAAGGGCCTATAACTCCACTAGACACAAGCCTTTCAACTCTCTCTTTCGAGATGTGACCTAATCGCTTATGCCATTAATTATATGAGTTCTCATTAATTAATTTTTGATTAGTGCCTTTAAAATTCATATGCAAGGATTCATAACTAAAGAATTCAAGTTTAATTTATATAAGTCATCAACTAAAGAACCCGCACCAACAATTTTAGAATCAAAAGAGATATTGAATACTCCATTACCAAAAGTGACAGTAAAATCAAATCGGTCTAACCGTGGAATAAAAATTAAATTTCGTCTAAACGACGGTACAAACATAATCTCTTCCTAATCCAAAATAAAACCAGACCCTAATGTAAGCCTATAGACTCCAATCGCTTCAACAATAACTTTGTTTCCATCGCCCCTATAGATGAACCGTTCACTTTCATTTGGCGATTTGGATGTTAGAAATCCTTGCATTAAGTTACTTATGTGAATAGTTGCACTGGTATCTAACCACCACGTATTAGGGGACACTTCAGTTAGATTAATTTCAGGGCAAACAAAAATATGTGAATTACCTTTCTTTATGAGCCATTTTTGGAACCCAGCGCAATCCTTCTTCACACGGCATACTTTCCTGCAAAAGTAAGAGATTACGTTAGCCTTCAACTTTTGCACTTTTGCCATCCCTGGATCAGCACTAGTGGTAGAAATTTCCTTCCCTTTTGACACATCCATTTTCCTTTTCTTTATGCTTGCATTGCCTTGAAACACCAAGTGAGCACTTTCTGTCCTTTCATGTTTCATTCTCTCTTCTTCTTGCGGGTGAAGTATATCTTCATGAGCATGAGTTTGACATAGGGCTAAAAGATGACCCGACATCTTTCAATGAGGCCAAACTGAGTACTCACTTTCCCAAATGGTCAAATGTTATGATAGAAGAGATGAAGTCTATGAATGACAACGATGTTTGGGATCTAGTAGAATTGCCTAAAGGAAAGAAACCAATTGGTTGCAAATGGATATTTAAAACCAAGAAGGATTCTAAAGGCGATATCGAATGATATAAATCACGTCTTGTTGCAAAAGAGTTCACTCAAAGGGAGGGCATTGACTATAAGGAGACTTTCTCTCCAGTTTCTTTGAAAGACTCTTTTAGGGTCATCATGACACTAGTGGTAGCAATTTCCTTCCATTTTGACACATCCCTTTTCCTTTTTTATGCCTGCATTGCCTTTAAACCCCAAGTGAGCACTTTCTATCCTTTCATGTTTCATTCTCTCTTCCTCTTACACACAGTGACTAATGAGTTCAGTGAGACTCCATTTATCTCTTTGAGTATTATAATTTATCTTAAAGGGATTAAACTGTGCAGAGAGAGAGTTCAGAATAAGATGCACTAGAATCTCCTCTGAGAATTCCAATTTAAGTGCCCTCAATTTTGAAACAAAATTGGACATTTCCATAATGTACTCTCTTATGTTCTCTTTAACGTTGTAGCGCATATTCACCAGTTTGCTAAGATGTGTACTGGCCTCGACCTTATCCGATTTTGTGAATCGGTTAGCTACTTCAGTAAGGAAAAGTTTGGCATTTTCTTGATCAGGCATTGCACCCCTTATGGCTTCAGGACTGAAGTGTTTCATGACCATAAGACACATCCTATTGGACCTCTCCCACTTCTCATAGGATTTTTCATAGACATCCTTTTCTTCGGATATACTAGATGGAGGAAGAGCAATGGGTTCATCATCCCTTAAGGCGTAGTCTAAGTCCATACATCCTAGAACGATCTTTATGTGGTCTTGCCACTTATCAAAGTTAGACCCATTCAGAATTGGAATGTCGTTCAAGCTTGTAGAAATTGATGATGCATTCACTATAAACAGAGAAAAATAATAAAGATTGCATAAATATGAAAATCTCATCAAACAAGAATTGCAAATATGAATTAAGAGACTACTAATATATTTAATATCTCATATATGCAACTAGTCAAACTGATAGGGCAACCAGTAAAACTCACAGAGTAAAGTGTGTCTCTATATTGCCAACAATGGACTGCCCAAAAATTTTAAGTCCTAGGTCCTATGCGACAAATAGTCTTCCTTTGGGCCGACTATCGTCGCATGGGATTTATCCTAAAACCTAAAATATTTATATCGACCGTATAAGAGTGTGTGATCCGGCCAAAACGACTCCCTTCCTTTGGGTTGAGTGTGATTCGCATGGATCACACAATTTTTGCAATTGAATCTTTACTCTGTTATCAAGCTAACTAATGTGAACGTTTCAATTTAGGGCTTAAAGTGGTAGGGGCCTTCCTTTGGGCTGATCCTTACACCTCAAGTTGGGTCCCAAATTGAGACACTCACATTAGTCATTTGACACTATTTATGGCTCGACCAAGTGATAAGCTTCCTTTGGGCCGACGACCACTCGCATTAGTCATAAACACATTCAAAGCCCCTTAATATGTGTACAAAACTATATGTATAGATTGACAATGAGCATGAATATGAAGATAAACGGAAGCGAAACTGAATGGTGTTGTTATTAACAACATGTTCATTAATTAAATAGGGTTAAATGATTTTAAGCCCAAAATGGACTGTCAGCCAAGTTCTCTGACGGCTATGGCAGAAAAGGGGCGGCGCATCCAGGGTGCGACGGCGTTAGTCCGATAGAGCGGCTATCCGGCCAAAAAAATGAAAAACACTGCTCGGCCACAGCGTCATTAGAGCGCTGTCGCTTGGGAAGGGAGGCCGCCGCCGAGCAAGAAGGAGAAGGGGGAAATAACCGCTGGAAGACTGAATATAACCCAAAAAAACATACAGATCTCCAAATCATTCAGATCTAAGAATGAACGAAGGAAAAACGCCATCAATCCAAGCGAGACCCTCTAATACCACTTGTTAACTAAAACCAAGGATCACTCGCATGAACTAATGAACAATAAAACTTGATACCTGCCACCATGGATGCAGGGTTGGCCATGATGGAGATGGATCACAAAGAGGACGATCCAATGCCGTGAGAATCCACCGTCTAGTTATTGAACTCCATCGAGCATGAAGGCGGCGGAGGAGCTGATGCGGGTGGTCGTTGGAGCGGGTGAACGCCGGAGCAGGTGAAGTTCTTTCTCATGAGCATGAGTTTGACATATGGCTAGAAGATGACCCGACATATTTCAATGAGGCCAAACTTAGTGCTCACTTTCCCAAATGGGCCCATAACCCACAGGTCCCAGGATCGAAACCTGGCTTTGATACCACTTGTTAACTAAAACCAAGGATCACTCGCATGAACTAATGAACAATAAAACTTGATACCTGCCGCCATGGATGCAGGGCTGGCCATGATGGAGATGGATTACAAAGAGGACGATCCAGTGCCGTGAGAATTCGCCAGCTAATTGTTGAACTCCGTCGAGCACGAAGGCGGCAGAGGAGCCGATGCAGACGATCGCCGGATCGGGTGAACACTGAAGCGGGTGAAGTTCTTTCTTATGAGCATGAGTTTGACATAGGGCTAGAAGATGACCCGACATCTTTCAATGAGGCCAAACTGAGTGCTCACTTTCCCAAATGGGCCCATAACCCACAGGTCCCAGGATCAAAAACTGGCTCTGATACCACTTGTTAACTAAAACCAAGGATCACTCACATGAACTAATGAACAATAAAACTTGATACCTGTCGTCATGGATACAGGGCTGACCGTGATGGAGATGAATCACAAAGAGGACGATCCAATGCCATGAGAATTCATCAGCTAGTTGTTGAACTCTGTCGAGCACGAAGGCGGCGGAGGAGCCGATGCGGGTGAATGCCGGAGCGGGTGAAGTTCTTTCTCCCACTCCCTAAGCCCTGCGGAGCTCTGATTTTTGACGGGATGAAAATGAGAGTAAAGGCCCGTAGGGTTAGGAGGAGAACCACACCAAGCGTTATATATTGTTTCCCTATCCACCCATCATAGATCGGAGGGCTATGACTCATTTAACTCAAGTTCTACACATGATGAGTCCACATTTATATTTTACCGCATCCTTGATTAATGCATAGCGAAAACATGACTAGACCCGCTATGATCATAATGAATGGGTCATACGAATGGCCAAATTACATGACAATGAACATGGTCTACATGACACATGTTGGCCCACAAACAAGATATTATCTAACAGACGCCGCATGCTCCCACAGTCTCGTCATCTGTATTTGGCAAGGGGAACCTCCGAGTGCTAGTTGAGGCTCCTGCAAGTGTTGTCACGTGAAAGCAAAAGTGACGTTACGTGAGGTTGCAAACAACCACATGGCCTGGTGCGGTCTCGATGTGGCGATGAAGTGGAATGTCCTCCTGCACACTGAGCAGAAGGTATGAAAGAGGAAACTTTCAAATAGGGGTGGTTACATATACCTGTTCGTGCATGTAACCATGTATTGCTTTTTTCCAGTCCACCCTTACCTTCGAGAAACGAAAGTATTTGCATGTCATATTTCAAATTAACAAGGCGTCGGTAGAGCTTACTCTTGAACTTTTGAGAGAGAAGAATGCTCTGAATGATGAATTCAACAACATTGATTATGCGACCATATACAAAGACTATGAAGATGTTGAAATCTCTGCCTCAGAGGGCGAGGCTGATGAAGCAAATGTGGATGTTGGGGAAGAAATTGTCGGTTGGGTGGGCGAAAGGGAGGAAAGCATGTCTCCCTTAGGATCGAGACTAGTTCGAGCGGCTACACTCTAAGAACCATTGACTTTCAACCCAAGGAAAAAAAAGAAGGTTACGAGTATAAGCACGAGCAGTGGCGGAACTAGGATTTCTAAGTCGCACGGGCACAATCTAAGTACTGTCAATTTGGGGGTTCGGGGGTAGCGCACCCTGAGCGGGGGTTGGGGGGCAGCGCCCCCGAAACTATTTTTTTTGCAAAGATATTTTTGTAAGGAAAATATTGAACACAATATTTCAATCAAAAATTGAACACAAAATTACAAAAGAAAGATTTAGATCTGAAAAACTTACAATTCAACAAGATATTTTCCGTTGACACATACTCTGAAAACGTGAAATAATAATTTTTCTTGTAATAGTATCTGCAACTTTTTTTCAATGTAAGCAACCAAACAATCATTCATCCATTCATCCCTCATTCTATTTCACAACCGATTCTTTATGATCTTCATTACAGAAAACGTTCTTTCAACAGTAGCTGTAGCAACTGGTAAGAGGCAAGCCAACTTCAACAATCTTAAAACTAATTGATAATGATTATCTTTTTTTAATTCAACCATTTTTTCAGAAGGTCACAAATTCCTTTAACATCAGAAAATATGTCCATTGATGTAGATCGCATATCAAAAATATATATGTCAAGTAGTCCTTCAAGTTACTGCAACTCTATTGGCGTAAAATCATACGGATATAATGCAGCAAGATGAAATAATTTTTGTTTATTATAAGAACTAAAATGATCTTTGGGTCTAGACGAGTAACACAAAAGAGTAATTCTGTGTTTACTTCATCAAAACGATCATTTAACTCATTTAGTATCCAATCAAGGACTGCATTAAAAATTTCAATCCTGAAATAATGTTTATTTATAATCTCACGTGCATTGCATCTTGATCTACTTTACTGAACAAACTTCTCTTCCATATTAATAACTTCTATGTCATATTTTCTACAGAAAGTTGAGACTTCAGACATAAAAATTTCTCACTCGGCTTCATCATTTCTCATCTTCAATAATAATAGTTTTGACAATTTTACGAAATGCATTGCATTTATAATATCTTGATCTTTCCTCTGTAATGCTTGGGATAGTTCATTTTTTTTTGACAAAATATTTTTCATCAAATGAATAACAAATGCAAATTTGAAAGTCAAGATAACTTGGACAAGTGCGCTTGTCATTCCTCTTTGGTTTTCATCTACCCCATCAATTATGATAATCTCCAGCACATCAACAATAGAAGAGAACATGCGAATAAAATTTAAAGTCATGCCATAATGTGACCCCCACCTCGTGTCACCATCGCGTTTGAGCTCTAAAGGTTGATTCAACCCTCGTCCACTTTCCATGTCCCCACATCCAAGCTCTGTAGCAACTCGATCAACTTCCAAGGCTCTAAGAGAATCACAGCGTTTGCAAGAGCCACCACCAACATTTATTACTGTGTTAATAAGTGTGAAAAGCTCAGCAATATCAGAATTTTTTTCTGCAATAGCTACCAGTATCAATTGCAACCAACTCCTGAGAATCTAACGAACTTTGACATGCTCCTTTTTTAGAAAAAAATTTCTCCATTGCACTAACTAAAACGCTGCACAAAATTGACGAGACATTCCCGTTAGCGCGACTAAAACTAATCGATATGCATATCACAAACATCACCGATCCGGGCTTACCTCCACTGGTAGGCTTCACACAACATACCTAAATCTAGACTCGCATGTCGGATTACTAATGCAAAAAATATGTCGGGGACGGACACAATTGACCCGGAGGTTCGCAATGAACCGAGGGAGACACACACCACGTCCAATTGAAGGCGGGTGACCCTCCTAAGCAAACTAAAACAGAAAACCAGGGAACAAGAGTAATTACCAATGGTGTGTTCCAACAACACAAGACGATTGGAGCTCCAAATCAACCCTTCACGATGGATTCCAGCAACACAATGGTGTGTACCTTACATTAAAATGCTCGAAGATTAGCATGGATGAAATCAGTCCAAAAATTCTGTAATCTCCTGATTTTTGTCCAGAAATCTCCAGATTTCTGTCCAGAAATCTCCAGATTTCTATACTGAAAAATCATGGATGATTTCTGGACTGATTTACAGTGGTGCGACTGTGCAATCGTCGTCGACGCCTGGCGCCTGGCGGGCTAGGGCATGGGAGCAGCAACGGGCTAGGGCACATGAGCAGCAGGCTTAGCGATGGGATTTCTTCTCCCCCGATGAAAATCGCGGAAAAAACCGGTCGGGCACGTGCCCTACCGTGCCCAGGGGTAGTTCCGCCCATGCACGAGACTGGCGAGCTATGAGGAGGATGTAAGTTTGTAATTTACTTTTAATTTCATAGTGAATGCGGGGGATATTTGGTGTAACCGTGACCTCCATGTCTGCATATTTTACCGAATCAATGAAATATTATTTTATTCATCCCCGCTCTTTGCAATTTCTTTATTTGGCCTACAAAAAACTTGTTTTATGTATATATTGAAATTCTTACCAAATTATGACTTACGTCTGCTATGTGGAGAGTGTGAACACTTGACTTATGGTCGCCATGTGTATGAGTATCATTCGATCCGAAATAAACTAAGCATAATGTGTGTGGTTATAAAACAACAACCGCTACTTACCCAGATGAAAATGTGATCACCCACCGAGCCATGTTTAGCTAGTAACTGTGAGTAGTGCTGAGATGTCCTCGTTAATATACTTCGAGAATATAGAATACGATGATATAATTACTGTCCGACACAGAGCTTCAACATTAAAAAATAAGATATAAATAACCCGGTGCAGACTTAGCCTGAATGTCTGCCCGACATAATAATGAATACCCTAAAAGTATTACGATTATAATGAGTTAATTCCTAGAGCGTATGTGTTCTCCATACGAGTAATCACTCATGTTGACCATGATGCAATCATGATCACCTCAAGGTCATAGGGCTACTACCTAGCCCGAGTTGACTCACAGTGACACAAATCACTCCAGAGGGCCTATCGAAATGATATATTACAGGTGGCATTTTTATAAATGACGCAAAAACTATCGTAACTTTTTGAAATCGTCACTAAAGAGAAAAAAATGTCGTCATAAAACGACTTTATTGGAGTGTTTATAGTTGGGAAGCACCCAATTGAGATGACCCATCAAGTACTAGGCTTAGCATGGTGCTCGGGTTGGCCTAGGTGATAACTTCATAAAAAAATTATTTCAATTCATTTCGATTGACTTTATATATACTATAATTGAGAAAAATATTTTTAAATCAAATAAATTAAGATTAAACTTGTAATTGGTCTAAGTTGGATAATAACATCATTTTCATATGTTTTTATTGTAAAAATGCTGAAAAATTCGAAGTGGAGCTGAATCAATTCAATTTCCTGAAAAGATGTTACAGAGTTGTTGCAACAAATCTGGAATCCAAATTTCAATTTTAAAAATTAAATTTTGGTGCCATCAACAAATTCGAATTTAAAAGGGTTTTGATTCAATTTTAACAAGAAATAAAGGGACAAAATATCATGTTAAAGTGGCTAAAATTTTACAAGAAAAACAAACAAATCTTATTAAATAAACTTTCCTTTAAAAAAGACAATTTTTAATAAAAGAAAAAGAATCATTTTGAGATCTCTCTTGGATCCAAATTAGAGGGGCTGATAGGAGGGTTCAACTATGATAAAAAGAGGCTCACAAACATTATTCTGGGGCCACCATCAAGTGGAAATTCAGCCACCACTTGGAGAGGAGGAGGCTAGAGCACACAGGCGAGAAGAAGACTATTTTGCGAAGAATTTATGAGGTTTTCTCCTTCAACACAGGAATTTTAATCATCATGTTTAGTAAGATTTTTTTATTTGTGTTGTGTGTCTCTATTATTACGAACTAATTTCTCAAAGTCTTTTATAATGAGAGTATTATGCTTGTTGAGATAATAATTTTTTTTTAATATTTATATATGTTTGTCAATTTATCTTTGTTGAATTTATGAACTTTATCTTGGAAACTTCAGTTCTTCATTTTTTATTACATTTCAAGATTTGAGATCGAGAGGAGAAGCGTTAATAATTTGATGGAGATTTTATTATTACGTTTTGAGATTCAAGAGAATAGAAGTGTGTGTATTTCATCAAAGTTTCTATATTTTTCCTGTGCTTCATAATTCAAGAGATGAGTTGTGTAAGTGTATCATAGATCCTATATAGCGTAGAAGAGAAAGAGATTTTGCCCTCTTGTTAGTAACTTTGGTTTTGTTCTTCATGTTATTTTTATCGCCCTGCATTTGTTAGAGAAGATAAGGGGAATAAAAAAATATGGTGTCTAACCCATAATTCGTCGAGATCAGAAGTACCTAAGCAGACAGCTATTCATAGACCATTGGGCGAGTAGAGGCGAGTTTGGGCGAGCATAGATGATCTTGGGAGAGCAGAGGCGAGCTTGGGTTAGAAGAGGCGATCTTGGGCGAGAAAAGACGAGCTTGGGAGAACAGAGGCAAGTTTGGGAGAGTAGACTCATGGAACTCGTTGGTAGAGGCTGGATACCGCATATACCCCCCTAGGATTTCTCTATAAATATCCCTCAGGGGTACTAGAAATGACACTTTTGGAAGAGGTTGAGGTCCCCCCAAGTGGATACTCGCCAAGTCCATGTCTGCCTCGTACCTCGCCCAGCCTTTTGGTTGCGGAGGGGAAGTTTCTCCCAAACTCCCGGGTGTATGGTGAGACCTCCCTGCTGGAGCACTTGGGGGTGTGCTTATAGATAGTTTTCTCTCTCGCACGATAGTCATTTGAATTGTGGCGTTGGACCGCAGAATCAGTAACCTTAGGTTGTCGTGATCTGAATTTTTGGAGTAAGGGTTTTTCCCGGCTTCAACACTTTGGTGTTGTGAGCGTGGAGGTCCCCCCAAGTGCAAACTCGCTAAGTCCATATCTGCCTAGTACCACACCCAGCCTTTTGGTTGCGGAGGGGAAGTTTCTGCCAAACTTCCGGGTACGTGGTGGGATCCCTGCTGGAGCACTTGGGGTGTGCTTATAGTCAGTTTTCTCTCTCCCACGATAACCATTTGAATTATGGCATCGGACCGCAAAATCAGTAACCTTATGCTGCATTGATCTGAATTTTTGGAGTAAGGGTTTTTCCTGGCTTCAACATATGGATTTATGAGATCGAAAGATGAGAATTTCAATTTTAAAATCGTTGCAAGATAAAAGAATTGAACATTTTCATAAATTATCATTTTAAAGATTCATCGTAACAGACATAGGAAATCAAAATACAATACTACTCCAAATTGATAAAAGTAATTTTATTATAAATTGTTATTTAATTTGTTAGTATTTTAAATTGTTTTCAAAATCACCCTAATTGATTAAGTTTGCTTGAATTTAAAGAAAATACAAAACTAGTACTTGCAAGTGTTAGATTAGCGACTTTCTCATGAGAACGGTCTTTACTATCATTTTATTACTAGATCGATAGTGCACTTGCGTAATTTATATGCATCTATTTTGTACATATCACTAGGCCTAGCTCAACTAGGCATTAGGTTGGGTCTTAGCCAAATAAGGGGCCTGATGAGTCCCCTTAGGTCTGACCCGGACTAGACCTCTGCCTAACAAGACCTGGACATAATCAGGTTGAGCTTAGCCAAGCTTAGGCCCGAGAAGACCCAAATCAGGCAACTGGGCTCGAGACAATATTACACCTCTATAACAAAATAACTAATAAAATATATTCCTTTAAGAAGTTATAATTAACTCTTAATAACATTTAGGAAAATAATTAATATAATTAATATATAATGTTTGCTTCTGCAAGGAGTAGATCCAAGAAGTTTAATTAGGTGGGCCCAATCAAAAGGCATAGATTTTTTTTGATGATCAATGCCTATACCAAAATTTACACATGCAAGATAACACAAATGGATCCCAAAAAATTGTTTCTTAGTACAACTTATCTATTTCTAGACATCTAGGCTCTATCTTTATCAACTTTCATACCAAATGAAATATTGTATGATGCTAGCCTGATCTTGATTGCATTACACACAATATTAACTTTTCAATAATTTGAGATGTGCAAATGTAAAGAGTATCAACAATTGCAATTTGATTTTTTTTCATATGTTCAGGTTAAATGTTGGTGCGATGAAACAAATAAATAAAATATATATATATGTTGGTTGTAATAAAAATATTTAAGATGATTTTTTTGCTACAAAGTATGAGCTGCAATAAAAATTTAAAGTTTTATCATCAGTATTTAAACATTTTTCTGACCTTATTGTCATCATCATTCATCAACACTCCTATGAACATATGAAAGTTCCTCCTCAAAATAAGAGAACTTCATGTTAAAATTAATGAACCCTCAAAAAACATGTGGACGTGTATTCCTACTGTAGAAAATGAGAATTTCAATAGGGGGACCTGGACCGTTTAAGAAGTTTGAGAAACTCGTATTCCAAATTTATTGACTCTGATCTCTTGTACTCTTAGGTGTAATAAATGTGATACGATTATAATAAGTAAAATAAATATAGTTGAGTAAAGAAGATGTCACACAATATCTTGTCGAAAATGACGATAGTGTTTCTTTCAGAGATTTCGAAGAAGCTATGAGTAAAAAAGGTGAACTTGGTGAGGTCAAAATTAATTGCAAATATCACAACTAGATTTACACATGTCATTTTCACAGAAATTAATTGAACAAGTTAGCTCTCATATTATTTTTCTTCTCTTCCTACTAAAAAATTTAAACGTCACCATATTTTCGAAATCTTTTGTATCTTATTGAGACACAATTTTTGACATATAAGCAATAAAAATTCATTGGTTCGACGAGAAAAATCCTAATTTATCATCTATTTTACCAAAAATCTTGAGGGGGGAACCGACCACCTTTATCCTCCACTAACTCCTGCATTCAATATAAAACTCATAAATAACAAAGTATTATTAATTAAAAAAATTTATGTCCTAGATAGCATGATGCACCATAACTAGGCATGCAAATAAGGCTCTCGGTCCCAGGCCTCCTCGACATGAGATTTGTTGTTCTCGGGCCCAACTCAAATCGGGCTCCAGACCGGGTCTAACTCAAATCGGGCCCATGATCTTACAAGTCAGTGGGACCTGCTGAGCCCGCAAAACTGGGCCCAAGTAGGCCCCAATGTCCGCTCGATATTTCATTTGAACAGCAATGCTGGAGCAACACAGACTTAAACTCTTTTGAGCCTTTATGCTGGAGAAACACATATGAAATTTTCATTTTTCTTTACATGGGGAAGGGAAAAAGAGATCTGATTACACATGCTGAGAATACTTATACAATTAACTGCGTTTTATAAATTTATAAATCATTTTATAATACTAAATGATGGTTGGGCCAACACATCTGTGCACATGTAATGATGATAGCATCTTGCCGTGTTTGAGATCCTGCGCAAATTTAGTTTTTGTTGACCACCTTACCAGAGATATTGAGTAAGGTGGCGTTTGGTTGGGCTTATGCCCTGCGGTTCGGTGGAAACGCACCGCAGTTTAGGGTAATAAGCTGTGTTTGGAGCAGCTTATTTTAAAACCGCCGTTTTCAGTAAACAGCAGTTTTATAAGGATTCTCCTCCGCAGTTTTTTTATCCGTTCAGCCGCAGTCGCGATAACCCCTCTTCGCTCCTCCCTCGCCAGCGCTCCTCCCTCGTCATTCCACCCGCCGCTTCTTCTCCAACCCCATCGACGACGGCATCAGGCGGTGTTTCTCCGACGGCGGTTAACCTTTCTCGCCGTGTCTAGGGTTTGCGTCGGCAACCCTACGCCGACGTTTTTTCTCCCTTCAAGCAGCGTCTAGGGCTTTGCTTCTTCTCCGACGGCCGCTTCTTCTCCGACGGCCTCTTCTTCTTCTTCCTCACAGCGGCCTCTTCTTCGTACTTCTTCCTCACTTTTTTTCACGGTCCTCTTCACGCCTCAAATCCGAAGCAGGTAACCTTCTCAATTTTTTTTTGCCATGATTTTGCTTCCTGGAAATTGTTTGTGTATGTGTGTGTTTGTATTTATATGTGTGATTGTGAGTTCATAATGTGTGTGTGAGTATGTGAGTATGTGTGTGTGTGAGTTCATAGTCGATTCTTTCAGCGATCCATACTGTATGATCTTTGGTTAGGTTAGTCTTTGTTAACAGCATCTATCCAAATTACATTTCAGTTTGTTCTAAAAGCATCATATCAGTACTGAGCCTTTCTCACTGTATAATAGTGTATATTCAGTTTGTTTTAAGTTCTTAATTCGAAAAAGAGTTGTCTACTTTATGCCTGGTTCATTTTATCAAATGATCATCATTATTATGGCTTTCAAATAATGGTTAACTTCACTCACAAAACTCATTGTGGTTTGAAAAAATTCCATTTCAATGTATGTTTTTTGTATGTTTTGGTTGAGCCTTCATTTTATGCTGTAATCAAGCATCTTTTGAGACTCTGAATACTTTTGAGGAGAATATACATTAGTTACATACTTACAGGTGAATTACAAAAACATACGGTCTTGCAATCATAGGGTTATTATCATACACATCTATTTCTCTATTCTGTATATGTTTCTCTATTCTCATTGTCTCCAACTTACCTGAGCCAACGACCCAACGTGTAATGTTTGTATATTCTCAAGTTAATTTAACATATGTAGCTCTCCTCAATTTCTCATTGTGATGTTGGTGAACTTTTTTGTGTGAAATTTTTCCTTACATAAACCTATGCTATATTGTATATAAAACATTGCTTAAAAGCTCAAGAGGTTGATGTTTTGAAAGTTTTTGTGTGTGTGTGTATGTGTGTGTTATGTTGGTGTGTGTATATGTTTGATTGTATATGTTAGTGTGTGTGTGTGTGATTGTATGTGTGTGTGTGTGTATGTGTGTTTATGTTTGTGTGTGTGTGTGATTGTATATTGTGTTAAGATTTTTTTTGTAATCTTTTTGAATATTGTTTTCATTTCTATGTGTTGCCTTATAAAGATGAGCAAAACAAAAGACGGTGGGGTGACCGCAATGTGGGACAATTCCGACGTTTTCCTCTTTTGTGATATATGCATAAAAGAGATAGAACGTGGAAATCGTCCAACAACACATTTTAGTAAAGAGGGGTGGTCCAACATAGCGAAGAAATTTGAAGAGTCGACTGGAAAGAAATACGATAAAGTGCAATTTAAAAACAAATGGGATCATCTGAAGAAGGAATGGAAACTTTGGACGGAGTTGAAACGATGTGAGACTGGCTTGGGTTGGAACACATCAAGAAAAACTATAGACGCCTCGGATGAGTGGTGGGACGAGCGATTGAAGGTATTCAATTTTTTTATTATGTTATTTCCCTTAATTAATTATTGTATGCCCGTTTTAAATAATTGAATAATATTGCAGGTTGTCCCTGCTGCAAAGAAGTTTCGTTATTCCGGAATACAGCCAGAATTAGAGGAGAAACTGAACATGATGTTCAGCTTTGTTGTTACGACTGGACATCATGCTTGCACCCCTCATTCGAGGAATGTTGGCCCCGAGTCTACTGGTGATAGAGCATTGTCAGACAGTGTGCAAGAAGACGTTGACGTCAGTGGAGTTCCTCCTGTAACCGAGAACACAGCTACATCCGAGGTTGGCCAAAAAAGGAGGAAAGGACAGAAGAAAGATATTACATCAGTGTTAGAGGATATGGCAGAATCTTCTAGGAGCATGTGTCGATTCATACAGGAGCCACCAAGGAGCAATTTTTCCTTCACCATTGCCCAAGCACTTGAGAAGTTAGCAACTTACCATGAAGTGCAATCAGATAGGGAATTCCATTTCTTTGCCATCACCTATCTGATGGACAAAAATCATAGGGAGACCTTCATGTGTCTGCCAGAAAGTCTGAATGTTCAGTGGCTTCGTAGTCGCTATAGTAGTGGCGTGTAGTTGTGCCTATCTTCTTTATTTATGTGTGTGTTTTGTCAGTGGATGCTATTATGTTTATGAAGTGCACTAGTATGGACATTAACATGTTATCTGCTTTATTATGTTTTTTACCGCACATGTATGGACATTGATATGTGGATGATTTATATGCTTACTAGTTTTTTAATCCAACATTTGTTAATTCCAGAATATGTCGAGCGAGGACTCTGATAATGCCATCGAGCAGTACGAAATAGCTAGAAGGAAATGTGTTATTGTTCAACAACACACTATAATAACAGCATCAAGTTTGGCCTCTACACACACATCTCTATTAAACAGTCGAGTCCCACGCATGACTTCGAAGCAGACAGGTGATAAATGGGTTGGAGAGATACTTCGTGGATCTACTGTGAGATTTCATGACTCTTTCATGATGAGTCAAGAAATATTTCTCGATCTACTGCATTATTTGGAGGAAAGGTGTGGACTCCAAGAAACAAGAAGGACAGCCTCTAGAGAAGTGCTAGCCTTGACCGTATACATACTGTCGCACAATGAATCGATGAGAAAAACAATTGAGCGCTTTCAGCATTCAACGGAGACAGCTAGCCAATTTTTCTCTCAGGGTATTCGTGCTTTGTTGCGGCTAGGGGAGGAAGTTATCCAGCCATTAGATAGGTCTTTCGGGAGCACTCCACCCGAAATTATGTACGATAGACGTTACATGCCTTTCTTTAAAGATTGCGTTGGGGCTATAGACGGGACACATGTGGACGCGTGCATAGCAGTTGGACAGCAGGTACCCTATATTGGGAGACGGGGCAATCCAACTCAAAATATCATGGCTGCTTGCGATTTCAACATGTGCTTCACTTTCGTCATGGCGGGTTGGGAGGGATCTGCACACGATAGCCGCATTTTCAATTATGCCTTAAATGATCCTCAATATAATTTTCCTCATCCGCCTCGAGGTAATGTGAACGAATATGTTTATCTATTTCTTACTTTAATTTATTTGAGTGGTTAATTAACTTTTAACACATTAACAGGAAAATATTACTTGGTCGATTCTGGATATCCTTTGCAAAGAGGGTATTTGAAACCATATCAAGATACAAGGTATCATTTGCCAGACTTCGCACGCGGTGGTCGTCGAGCAGAGGGACGTCGAGAGATGTTCAATCATGCTCACTCATCGCTAAGGAGCGTGATAGAACGATCGTTCGGCGTTTGGAAGAAGAAATGGGCCATACTGCGGGACATGTCGAGCTACAGTTTTGCGAAGCAGGCAGATATTGTGATGGCAACGATGGCTTTACATAATTTCATTCGCCGACACCCTTCCCGCAACGATATAGATTTCAATGAGTGCGAGCAGGAGGGTCAAGCTGATAGGGTGGCCTCACAAGGAAGACAGGAAACCTGCTCTGACACTGCAGGTGGAGTAGAGGAGATGATCGCGCTACGTGATAGTATAGCGGATCAGTTGTATGAATCGAGAGCATAGCTCGAGATTGCGGGTGTACCTGGATTTCTTGTGTTATGTGTTTATTTAGCCTGGTGATTTTTGTTTGGAAAAAAAAATTTAATTCAAAACTCCATTTTGAATCCAAACAACTTATTCAAAACTCTGTTTTCAAAACTCCATTTCATCCAAACAGTTTTTTAATAAAACTCTGTTTTTCAGAATCAGCACTTTTTCCATCAGCAGCTTCTCATCAGCAGCTTTCCATCAGCAACAGCCCAACCAAACAGAGCCTAAGTCGCGGATTGTATGTGTTGCCCTAATAGGAATAAAAAAATAGGCCTTGGGCCAGGCAGGGCCTAGGCCTGGCCCGGGCCGGGCATCAGGCCGGACTCTATTCAAATAAGGGGCCTAGTGAGCCCCTTAGACCTGGCCTGGGTCAGACCTGGGCCTAATCGGGCTCAGGGTCGTGCAGGCCCGGGCTGGACAACCAGACTCGGGCTAAATTTGCACATCTAACCACAATATTGACCAAATTCTATTTAAATTAAAAAAAAAATTACTTAAGCCAACCGAATAAAATATGGGTCATATGCAAGTAGTAGCAGGTACGCATAATTAATGGTTCTGTTAATAGCAAATCCAATATAGGGCCTGTTTAGGAGGGCTTTTTAGCTCCTTTTCGTTTTCTGGAAAACGCTACCACACTTAATAGACCGTTTGGATTGTCTATCGGTGGGAAAAGCTACCGCAAAAAACTCAATTTACTCATCTTTTGGAAAAGTCACATGTCACTTACTTTTCAACCTTTTTGAAAAGCACATTCTCATCCAAAAACATTTTTCTCTTAAAAAAATCTACAACTTGATTTTTTTGTCTTGACGCGATTTTTTTCCCGAGCGTAATTTTTTTGTCCGAGTGTTTTTTTTGCCCGGCGCGAATTTTTCGTCCGGGCGCGAATTTTTCGCTCGGGGGCGAATTTTTCACGCGGGCGCGAATTTTTCGCCCAGGCGCGGATTTTTCGTCTGAGCTAGCATTTTTCGCTCTGGTTGGCATTTTTCGCCCGGGCTGGAATTTTTTGCCCGGGCGCGCGGTTTTTTGCCCGGCTGAGTTTTTTTCGCCTGAGTGCGGTTTTTTGCCTGTGCATGATTTTTTTTTTCGCCCGAGCCGGTTTTTCGACCGGGGTGATTTTTTCGCTCGGGTGCGTTTTTTTCATCCGGGTGCCATTTTTTGTCGTTGCACGGTTTTTTTCGCCCGAGCCGATTTTTTTACCCGGGGGCGATTTTTTTGCCCAAACGCGTTTTTTTCGCCCGGGCGTGATTTTTTTGCACCGACGCGATTTTTTTGCCCGGGCGCGTTTTTTTTACACCGGCGCAATTTTTTCGCCATCACGTGATTTTTCTCCCGCGGGCGATTTTTGTGCCCGCACACGTTTTTTTTCTCCCAGGGGCGTTTTCCCCGGTCGCGATTTTTTCGCCCGGTCGCGATATTTTCGCCCGGTCGCGATATTTTCGCCTGGGCGCGATATTTTCGCCCGGGCGCGATATTTTCGTCCGGGCGCGATATTTTCGCCCGGGCTCAATTTTTTCGCCCGGGGGCGATATTTTCGCCCGGGCGCGATATTTTCGCCCGGGCGCAATTTTTTTCTCCCGGGCGCGCTTTTTTTGATCGGGCGCGATTTCTTTCTTCCGGGAGCTAATTTTTCGCCTCGACGTGATATTTTGCCCGTTCGTGATTTTTTTGCCCGATCGTGTATTTTTTTAGCTTGTAAGCTATTTTTTTTCGCTTTCGAGCGGAAATATCGCGTTCGTGCAAAAAATTCTCGTCCGTGCAAAAAATTCACGTTCGGACGAAATTTTCCCGCCTAGTCGAAAAATTAGTGCCCGTCCGAAAAATTTGCCATCATCCGAAAAAATTCGTGCTCATCCGGAAAATTTGTGTCCGTTCAAAAAATTCGCGTCCGTCCGAAAAATTGGCACCCGGCCGAATAATTCGGGCCCGACCGAAAATGTAGGGTTTGGCCGAAAAATTGGCGCCCCGGCGAAAATATCGCCCCCGGGCGAAAATATCGCGCACAGACAAAAAATTCACTCCCGGGCGAAAAATTCACGCCCGGGCGAAAAATTCCCGCCCGGGCGAGAAAAACCGTCACCCGGTGAAAAATTCGCTCCCGGGCGAAAAAACCAGCCCCGGCGAAATAATTGCGTCTTTTTCCCCGGACGCACATTTTTAATAAAAAAAGTTACCGCAACGAAGATTTGTCAAACGATTTATAAAGTGTCTCATTTTTGAAAAGCTCTGCAAAAGAAGTTCACCCAAACAGTTCTCCTTTTCTAATAGATATTTTCCAAAAGCTTTTTTTCCTACCATTCTTTTGTCACCGTTCCTTCTCCTTTCTGAAAAGTCTTCCCAAACAGGCCCATAGTTGTTAGCAAGCCATAAAAAATCAGGTTCAACATTTTTTTTTCGATAAAAAAAAACCACTAGCAAATCATTAGATTTTGGACTCATTTGACAGACAACTCCATCCTTCATGTGATTCCATTGTTCCTGTATTCCATCATTCTCGCAATTCCATCCTTCTCGTGATTCCAGCCGGTCTTCCTGCTCCAAACTTCGCAAAATCCGAGTCTCTTCTTCATTTTATGAAATCGCCGGCCCTGTTTCCCCGTTCTCCCATTCAGCCTTTGGAGAAAACCCAAAGCCTCCATCCCTATTACTTATCACATCTATAGGGCGCTGCGAAGGAGAAAAATCTCTCGGGAAGTAATCGAAATTTGAGGAAATAGAACCCATCTTCTCCTCTTTGATTTAGGGGCCAGCTGACCTTCAATTTTTCTCCTACAAATTTCGTAAAGATTAGTGCTACTAAACTAATTCATTTTCTAATTTTATATGCAGTTTTTTTTAAAAAATTCGGTTGGTTTGCTATTAAGTAATTGCTAATGGGTGGTGTTAAATGCACACCATTTTCGACTATGTGCATACCCATCAAAAATATAATCTTAATAATTTATGTTTTCTAAACCCCACCCAACTAAAACCGAAGCAGCCCGCCTCCCCCTTCCCGAAACGCGTTTTTTGAACTGCGTCTTCAACGCTCATTTTTAGGAGAAGTGTTCCGCGTGATTTTTTCCGGGGGTCAAATCGGGGGCCTAAACGGATTTAAATCAAAAAGTGTTCAACATGAAAGTTGTATATATCGTCGAGATATACAACTTTCATGTTGAACACTTTTTGATTTAAAGCCGTTTAGGACCCCGATTTGGCCCCCGGAAAAAATCACGCGGAACATTAATGTTCCGCGTGATTTTTTCCGGGGGCCAAATCGGGGGCCTAAACGGCTTTAAATCAAAAAGTGTTCAACATGAAAGTTGTAGATATCGTCGAGATCTACAACTTTTATGTTGAACACTTCTCCTAAAAATGAACGTTGAAGACGCAGTTCAAAAAAGCGCGTATTTCATTTTAAAAAAAACTATGCAATCACGGCAACGTCATCCTCCCCACAGCTCTTGTGGACATGTACTGCAGATGCGGGTGCATTGAAGCAGCTTTGGAGGTGTTCCGCCGGATTTCGAGCAAAGACGTCGTGTTTTGGAACGTGATGATCGGAGGGCTCGCGATGCACAGTCATGACCGCCTTGCTGCCGATCTGTTTGCTCTGATGAAGGAGACGGCAACGGCGTCCAACGAGTTCACATACATTGCAGCTATGTTTGCTCAAACTGTGCACATAGTATTGATGTGCACAAAGCCGAAGATGGTGTGCACATAAAATTCCAATGGGTGCACATAGTATTGGTGTGCACAAAGTCGAAGATGGTGTGCCTTTAACACCACCCATTGCGAATTGATTTTCAAATATATATTTTTTGTATTTATGATTTATTAATAATAATAATTTGTTAAATGTGAAGAATGAATTTATTAATAACAGCACCCATAATTAAGGGTCTTCCCTACCTCTATCCATCATTCCATTGATCCCTCCTTGCGAAAACACGTGTGACAGATCGATGGCATTGGCACGTATGCCTGAATTGAGCGCATTCCGCTCTCAATGCATTTCACGAAAAACGTGTACCGCTCCATGGCACGTTTGAAATTTGCAAAATTATCAAATTTCCCTAAATGGGTACTTTTTCAAATTCCCTACTTTATGATTCAAATAGGTCCCTAAAATAAAATCACTTCAAACTAATCCCAAAGGATTTTTAATTATTATAATATCTTATTTTTTTAATATATTATTTACTCCTCCCCCGCTTCTCATTTCCTCCGTGATTCTAGCTGCTGTAAAAAAAACGGTCTTGATGAACCCTGTACAAGGTTCGCAGTTCTTCACCGGAAAGGGGTGCAAAACAGCACGAGTCGAGCATGGCAAAATTTTCGAGCTCGAGAAGGGTCTTCCCTACTCAATCTTATATCGCGAGCCATCAGCTTCCATTGATCCCTCCTTGCGAAAAGCTCACGTGTGAGCTCAGCTCGTCGATCGAGCTGGCTCGAGCTCGAGTGGCACGTATCGAGCCTGCTCAACTCAATTGAGCGTTTCTTTCATTCCGCTCTCAATTTTGCTCTGCTGCATTTTGCTTCGCATATTTCTAAAACACGAAATTGTTTTGTGGCACACTGGGTGGTTGTTTGAGTGTCTTAATTTATTTTTTATAATTTTATAACATTTTTTTAGAATTATCTAATATTTGTAATATTGCTCCAGTTTAGGGACCTATTCGCATTTGAAAGTTTAGGGACTGATTTGAAAAAGTACCAAAGTTTAGGGACCAATTTGATAATTTTGCCATAATATAATCGTCGTTTGCCGAGTACTTCCGCGAGCACTCTCCCCCTTTTCATCTCCTCCATCGTTAAGCTTCTTGATCCATTTTCTGCTCCAAGTTTTCTGCTCTTTTGCAGTGAGTTGACGCAGGAAGGAGAAAGAAGATGAGCAACTTGGAGACGAGAACTCTTATGGACGATCTCAGGAGCCTTAACAAGGGCCGGCTCTTCGATCTCGGCCATCCCCTCCTCAACCGCGTCGCCGAGAGCTTCGTCAAGGCGGCCGGCGTATGTCCTATGATCTTACATAGAAAGAGACCGACCTACACATTTCTGTTTACCATGACATTTTTACTATCTTAACTCAAAATGCACATTCGATCCTCTTATATTCATATGAAAATCAGAATCTTGATTATTCAACCTAAAAACTTCGCGATTAGTCATAAGAATGTATACATTTTGCATCAATATAATCGCGTTTATTGGTTTTCGCCCTAATTTTCTTTTGTACAGATTGGGGCTCTTCAAGCAGTTTCCAGTGAATTATATTTTACTGTGGTGGAAGGTAATGGGATTAGTAATCCAATTAAAATTAAATTGATTTGTATTAATGATAAATCCTCGTCGTTTAATTTCAGGTTCTGGTTTTGATTCCGGCACTGTTCCGAAACTTCCTGGTGCGAGGAAGCGTAGGTTCCCGGACCTCAGAGGTAAAATTGGGGGGGGGGGATTTCTCTGTTAGAATTCTTGATCCTTTGATTTTGTGCAGAAGCGAAAGAGTAATGCTGATGTTTTCTTCTTCTTTTTTGTAGGAGAAAACTGCCAAAAATCACTTGAAGCAATGGTAATTTTGTTCATTTTCAAAAAAACTTGTTTCAGAAATAAGTGAAGTAGTTCTTTCCTTTGTTGTTTTATTTATGATTTATTGGCTCTTCTGATCCAGGTGAAGAACACTGGGAAGGAATCGCTACAGTGGGGTAAATTTTGCTCCCCTGGTTGAAAATGTTTCAGAAATATGTTCACTGAAATTTGAACATATTTGTTTCATATAATAGATTTGTCATTGCGCCACTTGGTTGATTTCCATTAGATTTTAGCTGCTCGTATTGTTTTTTTTGGTCGAAACTGATTATCCATTAGTCAACTAATTTTTTCTATTAATATCAAGATTTTTTTGTGAAATTTTGTGTGGTAAATTTTTTGTTGTTGTTGAAACTCTGTGAGGAATATGATTTATTTCATTATACCGCACCAATTTTCATGTGTATTATTTCTTAGGCTCCGTTTGGCACGGTGGTGGCGGTCATGAACATGAGGGTTAAATTGTCATTTGTTAACGCACACCTAAGGAACTTTATCCACTTTTATGTTCAAACAGATGATGTTTGTTAAGTGATTCTTAACAAATGACGGTTTAACCCATGCGTTTACGACCGTCATCACCGTGCCAAACGGACCCTTAGTTTGCCTAACTGAGATGATTATATTATTTCATCTGTTTAACTCTTTTTACTACTTAGTTCTAATGGAGCGTATCATGAAAATTAACGTTATGTTTATAAAACTGATATTAGGCCATTGGGTTGTATCAATGCAAGTGTTGGCAGTAAAAAAATTTGTTTGGCATTAAAAATGTACTGGGCAAAAATAAAGGTATTGAGTTGTATTTTCAGAGTTAGAAACAATGAGAATAATATCTTTTATTTTAAGACAATAAAAAATAGAGTTGATAGGGTTCCCCAATAATGGCTCAATGGAGTTGGAGGTTTTCTACCGTGATTTGGACTTGCTCGCAGCCCCATACTTGCAAGATGGGGGTGCAAGCCGCGCCAGGCCCAGCTACACACGCGCTGTACGAACTTGTCCACACGACGCACACACACCCTTGTTCGCGCATCCCTTCTCACGCGCGCATGTACTCGCTCGCATGCCCCTTTTCTCCGCTGCCTCCACCACTGTCGTCTCGCCAGAGAACCTGCCTGGGCCACCCGGGGGGATGGTCATCATTTTTCGAAAATTGGTGATCCAGGTGATCGAAATCGTGCACTCCTAATCACCCTTTCAAATTCAGAAGAGCGTAATTACTAGCGTGCACCCCAAAGAATTATAAAATGACGCCCATGTCTTCATTTCCAAGAACACATAAAGTAGGAGAGAAGGCAAAGCTCTGAGGTTTTCTGGTGAAGACTTAGTTCCCTGTTCACCCTCTTGCTCAGTGTTCTCTCTGCTTTCAACGAAGACTGTTTTCAACAGCTATTGGTACGAGTGCTACGACAACTGCTACAGAGGCATCTACAACGACTGCTACAGAGACGGCTACAGTGACCACTCCCGCGAGCGCTATTAAAGACTTTGTTTTTTTCCCTCAAGATACTTGTAAAGGGGAGCTATGTCATGTTACCCTCCTAAAACTCTACTCAAGATACTTGTAAAGGGAGTGGTGTCATGTTACCCTCCTGAAAACTCTACTCTTATGACCACCTGCAACTAGTGGATTTTGTCAGAGCTGAGCATCCCGCCTCGTGTTTTTTTCATTTCCGGGTTTTTCACGTAAAACGTTTTGTTATTCTGTTGTTGGTTCTCTATTTGACTGTTTGCGCATTTGCCTCACTCCCGTGCTAAGATGGTCCGATTTGCCTGTTCCGTGGGAACGCTAAGTGACCCGCAATAGTTTGGCGCCGTTTGTGGAAAATGTGTTCCCAAAACTCTGAAGAACTTCTGAAGACCGTACTCCACAGACGTGTGCACAAGATTTAATATTGCACTCCGATGAGGGAAGAGATCGAACGCCTCGTCTGTCAAGGACTCCTTGAAAATTTTTTGGAGACAAGCATTAAGACAGTCAGCCTTGAACGAGCCCCTGGGGGGCATCTCCGAGAATGATCATCCCAAACAAAAAAATTCTTCCCCACACCTAGAACAGGCCCTGCGCCTCATCTATCAACGATTTCTTAATTTTCTTCCTTTTTTACTATGAGACAATAAACCGCAAGTTCAAACTGGCGCGCCTATCTTCAATGCTACTACAATTGTTTTGTAACTTTATTTGCAATGCAGGTCTCCAAAAATGAATCTATGAAGGATAAGGATACTACCTCTGTTACTAACACTGAGCAATGCAATGAGCTCATGATTTGAGCGTCGACCTCTAGTGCTTACACTGTGCAGCAGGCCTGCTCTCTACAATCGCGGAGGGCCTACCCCCCTCCGTGACCATGTAGGAACTGGGTTCCCCCATCGAGTGCCGACCTTCAGTGATCCTGCACTATGCGACGAGCTTATAATTACTAAAATTACCTATGGGTGCCACACTCACAATTACAACATCTACTTCTGGGTAGCGCGCTCACAATTACAACAACTACCTCCAGGTGGCACACTCAAAATTTCAGCAACTACCTCCGGATAGCACGCTCACAATTACACCAACTACCTCCAGGTAGCGCGCTTATAATTATAGGAACTACCTCTAGGTAGCGCACTCACAGTTATAACAATTACCTTCGGGTAGCCCGCTTACAATTACAACAACTAGTTGTGTACAAAAAGCCCGAGCCCGGCTAGGCCCGGCCCGCCCGCTTACAATTACAACAACTAGTTGTGTACAAAAAGCCCGAGCCCGGCTAGGCCCGGCCCGGCCCGGACCAAGGCCGGGCTTGGGGGCCCTACCGGCCCCCATATTAGCTGGTTGCCCGACCCGGTGCCCGGCTCGACACCAGGCTAGGCGGAAAATCCCGCTTAATAGGAGGGATTAATTAAAGGAATAGACGGGATTTCCTTTAATCTCGCCTAATAGGTGGGATTAATTAAAGGAAATGCGATTTCCTTTAATCCCTCCTAATAGGCGGGATTAAAATAAAGGAAATCTCGCCAAACCAGGCGGGATTTTAATCCCGCCAAACCAGGCGGGATTTTAATCCCGCCAAACCAGGCGGGATTAGAATCCCGCCAAATCCAGGCGGGATTAGAATCCCGCCAAATCCAGGCGGGATTAGAATCCCGCCTAATCCGGCGGGATTAGAATCCCGCCTAATCCAGGCGGGATTAGAATCCCGCCTAATCCGGCTGGATTAGAATCCCGCCTAATCCAGGCGGGATTAGAATCCCGCCTAATCCAGGCGGGATTAGAACCCCGCCTAATCCAGGCGGGATTAGAATCCCGCCTAATCCAGGCGGGATTAGAATCCCGCCTAATCCAGGCGGGATTAGAATCCCGCCTAATCCAGGCGGGATTAGAATCCCGCCTAATCCAGGCGGGATTAGAATCCCTCCTGTTGGGCAATCAGGCCGGCCCGGGCCCGGCCTGGCCTGAAGGGCGTTATCGGGCCCCCTCTTTGAGAGGGAGCCCGAGCCCGACCTGGCTAAAGCTTGGCCCTGGCGAGCCCGATTGGCAAAAAGCCCGGGCCCCACCGGCCCGGTCGGTCTTTTTGGACACGACTAACAACTTCCT
Source organism: Platanthera zijinensis (assembly GCA_039513925.1). Classification (NCBI taxonomy): domain Eukaryota; kingdom Viridiplantae; phylum Streptophyta; class Magnoliopsida; order Asparagales; family Orchidaceae; genus Platanthera; species Platanthera zijinensis. The sequence goes on from CM077082.1 coordinate 48,202,613, forward strand.
CTGGGTAGCGCGCTCACAATTGTAACAACTATCCCCGGGAAGCTCGCTAACATGTCCAAGTTCGCCCAACTGCTCAATACGTTTGTATGTGTGTAGTTCTCAACATGTTCACGTGTCAGCTCTGCAACACATTCACGTTTGCCCAATCGCTCAACACGTTCGTATGTGTGCAACTCTTGCCACATTCATGTGTGCGTTGCTTTGCAAGTCTGCAACACGTTCATGTTCGCCCAACCGCTCAACATGTCTGTATGTGCGCAGCTCTCAGCACATTCGCGTGTGCGCAACTCTCAGCACATTCGCGTGTGCGCAACTCTGCAACAAGTTTACATTTGCCCAACCGCTCAGCACGTTCATATGTGTTCATCTCTCAGAACATTCACGTGTTCACATCTGTACAACATGTTCATGTTCGCCCGACCGCTGAGCTCGTTCATATGTGCACAACTCTCAGTACGTTCACGTGTGCGTAGCTCTGCAACACGTTCACATTCGCCCAACCACCCAACACGTTCATATGCGCGCATATCCGCAGGACATCCACACATGCACGACTTCATAATCGACTCTTTGCCGCTCAACTAAAAAAGGAGCACCACTCCCCAAACAAAGCTCGCGTTACTCTCTAAAGGACCCAACATCTCTTGATCGAAGAAAACTTGCTCCCCTCCGCGGTCATGCATGAATATCATTCCCCCCACATCTCAAACAGACTTATCATCCTCCGAATAAAACCACACGCCTGCAAAACACATTCGTGCGCATGCATATCCGTGTCCGCACATTCTTAAGCACACCCCCGAGGAGCAGAGCTATAACCTCCGGTAAAAATAGGCTCACCCCCTGCATTGAGCAACGAGCTCAAAATTAAGTGTTGATCTCTAGTGCTAACGTCGAGCAACGAGCTCATAATCGAGCTCCAACCTTCAGTGCTTTTGCTAGGAAGCGAGCTCAAGACTCGAACGCTGTTTTCCGACATCTACCCAATATGGCAAGCTCATAACCGCATGAGGTGCCACGATTGCCCAATCAAACTTGCAAAGCGATCTGTGTGATAGATTGATCTCAATACATAGATCAAACAAATAGATCCACACATTCGAAAATATACGACAGTTAGAGAAAAATTTCCAGACTTGTTTTCTACGAATAGCGACCTCCGAAAATTTTGGAGTATTTGAGAGGGTTCCTCAAAAACGGCTCGGTCGAGCTGGAGATTTTCTATCATGACCTGGATCAGCTCGCCAGACGCGTACTTGCAAGATTGGGGTTCAAGCCGTGCCACGCCCAACTACACATGCACCGCATAGCCTTGCTTGCATGGAAGCACAACGCGCTCACACCCTTGCATGCACTATTGTGCTCACATCCCCTCTCGCGCGCGTGCACTCACGTGCACGCCACTCTTCGCCGCCGTTATCGTTGACGTCGTCTCGCCGGAGAACTTGCCTAGGCTGCTCGGGGGGCATGGTCCTTATTTTCTGGAAATTGGTGATCCAGGTGACCGAAATCGTGTATGCCCATTCTCCCGTTCAAATCCAGAAAGACACAATTTCCAGCAAGCCACCCTAGAGAAAATATAAAAAGACGCTCATTCCTTCATTTCCAAAGATACATAAAGAAAAAAATAAGACAACTCTGTGGTTTTCGGTTGAAGACTTAGTTTCCTGCTTACTCTCCTGCTAAGTGTGCTGACGTCGTCTCGCCGGAAAACCTGCTTGGGCCGCCAAGGGGGGGCATGATCCTCATTTTTCGGAAATTGGTGATGCAGGTGACCGAAATCGTGCATTCACATTCGCCCGTTCAAATCCAGAAGGGCACAATTACTAGCAAACCCCTCTAGAAAAACTATAAAAAGACGCTCATGTCTTCATTTCCAAAGAGGCAAAGACACAAAAAGAAGACGAGCTCTGAGGTTTTTGGGCGAAGACTGGTTCCCTGCTTGCTCTCCTACTCAGTGTTGTCCCTACTTACATAGAGATTGCCAACGACTGCTACAGAGGCTGCTACAATGGATGCTACAGAGACGATTACAACGGCTGCTACAAAGACGACTACAAAAATTGCTGCCATGAGTGTTGTTGAAGACTTTATTTTTTTCTCAAGATACTTGTAAAATGAGCGGCGGTCTGTCACCCTTCCGAGAACTCAACTCTTGTAATTGCCTGCAACTAGTGGATTTTGTTAGAGTTGGACATCCTATTCCGTGGTTTTTCCCTTTCTGGGTTTTCCACGTAAAATATCTCGCTATTCTGTTGTTAGTTCTTTGTTTGACTGTTTGCGCGCTTGGTCCACTCTTGAGCTAAGACCGTTCGATTCGCTCCGTTCGTGGGAGTTCTAAGTGACCCGCAACAAGAGTGATTTGAGCATGTAGAATAAAGGTTAGAAAACGCACTAGTTATAGAGGAGTTGATGTAGTTGGTATAATAGTATCAAGGGATTAAGTTGATCTAGACTTCATTTGGTGCATCGTTTTTGCTCCGGTGAGTTTGGATGAGAATGCCTCCGTCATAGAATGTATGTTTGACATGAAAATGGTTATGACAGCCACCCAAAAAAGAAAACTAGTTTTGAACATAAAAGTGGATGAAATTTCTTAGGTGAGGTTGGTTGTTCACGAACGACGGTTTATAACCACCACGTTCACGACTGTCACCGCCACACTAAAATGACCTTAAGCTAGTGTCTAAGGAATCACTCATCAAATCAAATGATGCAGATAGTTGAAGACTTCCGATGGTGATACTGACATAACGTAATAGAAGCTGGAAACTCCAGAAATCTAAATAAAATTATTTATATATTGAAAACTGAAACTACTTTTATATGAACTGAAACCCAAATGTAGTTCCGAAACCTTGGTTTGGATTATGGAGTGTCAAATTATGTTTTTATTCTCTTCTTACTGAAAAGATTGGAAGAATACAGAAATTTTCAGAAATTTCTCTATGTTTTTCATGGGCCAACTTGTGCAGTTTGTATCTGTTTTGTTCTAAGAAAGAGTTGTTCTTGGATAATGAGTTAACTAATAATTAATTGGTTGCAGGTTTGGCTGCTGGTATACTCTCAGGATTAACATATAGCTTGAGAGAGGCACGGGGAACTCATGACTGGGTAATGTTGTTATTGGTTGCAAAAATATAAATAAATAATATTACCAAGTTTGTGACGATCTTTACAACGTCATGTATTCAGTAGTTGCCGGAAATTTCTTATGCTTTGCATCCATGCATTAAAATATTATGATTTAAAGTGGGGTGGTCAGAAATAATGTTGTTGTGTACTTTTTAAGGTTAATCATCATCATTCTTAGGAAGTGTTACTTTCTCTCACCTAGTCGACAATTGTGGGGCCCTCCCTATCTAGTCAAGGGGACAGAGAACTTGAGGGCGGCCTCTCTGGTTTTATCATTGCTCTATGGGAATTTTTTTATGTGGGTTCTTTTATATATTTAGTTGCAGGTTACTTGGAATGTTTATCTTCAAACCCCTTATTGATTATAATGAAAAAACAAATAAAAAGTGCTAATAAAATTAGCAAATCGATATTGTAAATAAAAAATGAGAAATAATGGTGTTCTGATAGGAGAGGATCTTGACAAATTAACTCAGTACTGACATCAAATGTCTAAAGATCATCTGAGCTGTTAGAAAATAATGATGAAACATATTGGAGCCCATTATAGGCCCTCTTTCTCTCTTCTCTCTCTATATAAATGTATTTATACTTGATTTTATATATTGAAGAAGTATATACAAGGTTTCAACACTCTTCTACATGGTATCAGAGTTTTCGGTCCCCCTTGGGCGGTCTCTGAATTTCTAACCGCTTTCCCCTCGACAGTTGTTACGGACCTGCACCCCGAGGAGCCCCCTTAGCGGACATACACGCGTCGCAACCGCGTTACTGACGAATCGGCTTAGCGCCGATGACGCCGTTATCTTATTTCTATTATGTTTTGTATGTTTTGTTGTTTATTTCAGTTTTAGCTACTCTTGTTATTGGCACTCCATGTAGTATAAATGGGTTAGTGTGCCTAGGGTTTGGTATGCTAGATTGATTCTAAGAAATGGGCTGCTCCCGTATTGAGTTTTCCCTCTCTCTCTCTCTCGCGTCCTCTTCCTCCAGCCGACCGATACTCTTCTCCCCTTTACCGGATTCTCTTTCTCCTTCCCCCCTACTGTAATACTTGGTCCGACCTGCAGCTCCGCCCGCGACAACGCCACCGGAGAAGAATCCGCTCGATCCCGTGCACAGCCCCTTCATCGGCATCGACGACCCAGGCGCCAACAGCGTCGCCCAGATCCCACGTCGGCCTCGCCGCATCGTCCCGCTCCTGCATCGGCCTCGCCCGCGTCGTCTTGCTTCTGCATCGGCCATCCATGACCCGCTCCACCCGGATGCATCCCGACAACCCCGCCGATCCCATGGACAACAACGCCATCGCCCGTCGCTTCGAAGCATAAGACCAATCCATCGCCTCTCTCCACTCCTCCCTTTCTGCCATCCTAACTCGCTTGGATTCCCTGGTACCGCCGACCACCGCCTCTGCAACGGAATCCTCCGCGGCGGCGTCTATCTTAGGGCGACCCCCGACGGGTGACCCTCCACCGGCTGCTCCGCTACCGCTGCCTGTGGCAAACCGCCCCGCCCACTCCCTTGAAATTTCGTCCTTCGCCGACGTCGACCCAATGGGGTGGAACGCCAAGGCGGAACAATATTTCGACCTTCACTTCACTTTTGAGCAGGACAAAGTCGCTCACGTATTCGTCGGATTGGATGGCTCGGCTCTTCATTGGGCTCGTTGGCTCTGCAGTCCAACCCCTCCCTTACTTGGGCGGATTTGAAACAAGGGATGATTGACCGCTATGACTTCCGCTACACCGGCTCCGCTATCGAACGTCTGTGCGGCGTGTGGCAATCGGCCACCTTGAAAGAATACATTGATGGGTTTGTTACGTTGGTGACCCATGTTCCGGGCCTTCCGCCGGACCACTACCTTGCCTTCTTCATGCAGGGCCTCCTACCACGGATTCGCTCGCGCCTCCGCACCCACCACCCGAGGACGGTGTCAGAAGCCTTGGACATGGCTCGCCTCATGGAGGCGGATCTTGGTCCCCGTTCCCAGGCTGCTCCGCTACCGCTCCCCCCTGCTCGGCCGACCACCGTTCCTCCGACCCACCCGCCTCGACCACCCTGGCGAGCAGCCACTGCTGCACCAGCCCACGGTTCTCCAGCCGCAGGCCGGCCGGCCGGCCGGCTAGGGCCCTCCTCTTCGTTTATCCAACCAAGACTACAATGATCTCCGTGCAAAAGGGTTATGTTTCCGATGCCGCCAACCTTACGGGCCCAACCATGACTGTCCAATCAAGGAATTCCACGCCATTGTGGGCGACCTGGAGGCCGAGGTGACTTTGGCCGATTTTGAGGCTTTAGAGCTGGAGGAGAACGACGTTGGCCAAGACGACACTACGGCCGCCGCCGCGTCTCTCTGCCTTCTGGAGCTCCCCTGCTTCTCAGCAGGGGGTATTTCCGACCCACAGACCATGAAGTTAGAAGGGTGTATTCAGCAGCGCCCGATCGTGGTGATGATTGATAGCGGGGCCAGCCACAATTTCATTTCGGTACAGTTAGCCATGCAGCTCCAGCTTCCGTTGGTGCCCTCCCCGGACTTCACAGTTTGTTTGGGGGACGAGCGACGCCGACCGACGATGGGCCGTTGCCCCCACGTGTTACTCTCTGTGGGCCCCTGTACGGTGACGGCTGACTTCTATGCTTTTGGTTTGGGTGGAATTGACGTCATTCTGGTGTCGCTTGGCTCCGTACCCTCGGCGACGTCAACGTCAATTGGGCCTCCATGACGATGCGTTTCCTCCAGACGGGCCGACCATGCCGCTTGGTGGGGGACGCTACTCTGCTCCGTTCTCCTATGTCCTTCCGGGCCCTACAACGCACGTCGGGGGTGGATTTCTCGGCCTGGCTATGACCGATTACCGCCGACACCTGCCCGACCTCGGACTAGCCGCCGGCCTTGCAGGAGCTCCTGACGCACTTTCAGGACGTGTTCCAGCCACGCACTGGCTTACCTCTCTCTCGCTCCACCGATCACTCCATTCTCCTCCAGGACGGCACTTCCGCCGTTTCGGTTCGGCCATACCGCTACAGAAATATTCAGAAGGATGAGATTGAACGACTAGTCCACGAGATGCTCCTGGCCGACATCATCCGCCCCAATGCGAGTCCTTTCTCCAGCCCGATCCTCTTGGTTCGGAAGAAGGACGACAGTTGGCGGTTCTGCGTGGACTACCGCGAACTGAACAAGGCGACCATTCCGGACAAGTACCCCATTCCGGTGATCCAAGAGCTGCTGGACGAGCTTCACGACTCCACCTTCACCAAGCTGGACCTGCGCGCCGGCTACCACCAGATTCGGGTTCGCCCCGAGGACATTCCCAAGACGGTCTTCCGGACTCATGACGGTCATTATGAGTTCCTCGTCATGCCGTTTGGTCTCACCAACGCACCGGCGACGTTTCAGGCGACCATGAACGACATTTTTTGAGCGGTACTTCGCAAGCATGTATTGGTTTTTTTTGATGACATCTTGGTGTACAGTTCGTCTTGGCAGGCACACTTGGAGCACGTCCATAGTACTCTGGCCACTCTACGGCGCCACGGCCTGGTGCTGAATCAGAAAAAATGCTCCTTCGGCGTCGCTGCAGTCAGCTACTTGGGTCACACCATCTCGGCGGTGGGGGTGGCGATGGACGAGGACAAGGTGTCGGGTGTCCTCCATTGGCCAACCCTGACGTCTCTCCGTTAGATCCGCGGTTTCCTAGGCTTTATCGGCTACTATCGGCGCTTCATTCAGCATTACGGGAGCTTAGCACGCCCCTCACTCAGCTGTTACAGGCCTCGGAGGAGGGACCCTTCCAGTGGACAGCCGCGACGGTCGCCGCTATTGCCGCCCTGAAGTCCTCCATGGTCCAGGGCCTGGTGTTGGCCATGTCTGACTTCGGCCTTCCCTTCGAGGTGGAATGCGACGCCTCTGACACCGGAGTCGGCGCGGTCCTCATGCAGAAGGGACGCCCTGTGGCCTATTTCAGTCGGGTATTCTCGAGCACACTTCGTAGCCATTCGGACTACGAGTGCGAGTTGATGGGCTTGGTTTTGGCGGTACAACATTGGCGGCCGTTCCTTTTTGGTCAACCCTTCGTGGTTCGGACCGACCATCACAGCTTACGGTACCTACTTTAGCAGAAGATTGCTACTCCGGTACAACAGCTTTGGACGGCCAAATTGTTTGGCTATGACTTCACCACTGAGTTTCGGCCCGGTTGGATGAACCGGGCGGCGGACGCTCTCTCCTGACAGTTCATTCACCAGAGATTTCAGCTCTTTCTCGCCCAGTTTGGGAGGAGGCCGCCGTGGTTCAGCAGGAGGTCGAGGTGAACCCCACCCTTGCCGCTATTCGGACGGCCTTGATCGCCGCCGCCGATTCGCGCCCCCTAGTCTCTGATCGGCGGGCGCCTTTTCGACAAGGACCGCCTCGTGATTTCTTCGACGCCTCCAAGCATCCCCCGCCTGTTGGCCGAGTTTCACGCTTCCCCAACTGGGGGACACGCCGGGGCTTTCCGGACCTACCGCTGCCTGGCCGCTTCGCTGTACCGGCCGCAGATGTTTCGCCAGGTGAAGACCTATGTCGCCGCGTGCCTGACGTGCCAGAAGGCCAAGTATGAGGCGATGTTTCCGGGGGGGCTCCTCCAACCACTTCCCATTCCAGACCGCATCTGGGAGGATATTGCGATGGATTTCATCACGCGGCTTTTGCGCTCGGGAGAGTTTGACTGCATTCTGGTAGTGGTGGACCGACTGTCCAAGTATGGTCATTTCATCCCCCTCTGCCACCCGTACACGGCCGCCTCCGTTGCCGATAGCTTCATCACCGACATCGTCCGCCTCCACGGTTTTCCCAGGTCCATTGTCAGCGACCGAGACCCCCTATTCTTGAGTGCGTTCTGGACGACACTATTTCTCCTTCAGGGGACACGTCTCCGCATGAGTACCACCTACCACCCTCAGACAGACGGGCAGTCCAAGTTTCTCAATTGTTGTTTGGAGACATACCTTCGGTGTTTTGTTGGATAGCAGCCCCGGACGTGGGCGAAATGGCTTTGTTGGGCGGAGTATTCATACAACACCGCCTACCATCAGGCGGCAGCCACCACGCCGTTCGAGACGGTCTACGGCCGCCCGCCACCGACCCTTGCTCGCCACCTTCCCGGGGAGTGTGCAGTAGCCAGCCTCGCCGACCATCTGCAGGGCCGTGATACCGTGTTGGAGCATTTGAAACATCATCTTCGCCGAGCCCAGAACAAGATGTCCTCCTTCGCCAATCGGAAGAGGCGGGACTTGAGCTATGCGGTGGGCGAAAAGGTCTTCATCAAGCTCCACCCGTACCGCCAGCTCTCGGTGGCCCGCCGCCCGTGTCCCAAGATCGCTCCCCGCTTCTTTGGCCCATTCAAAGTCTTGACACGTATTGGTGCGGTGGCATACCGCATCGCCCTCCCACCCGGCAGCCGGGTACACCCGGTGTTCCATGTTCCCAGCTGCGTTGGGTCGTGGGCGATCACCCGGTCGTGGACCATATCTCTGCCAACGTCGAGGTTTCCGGCGACCCTCCCCTCTACCCCGCCAGAGTTCTTGATCGTTGTCACCACCTTCCGGGCGATGCGGACTCAGACGAGCTCCTCATCGCGTGAGTGGGTCGGGCGGACTTCGACGGCACATGGATCCTTCGTGATGATTTTCGTCGCCAGTACCCAGACTTTTGCCTTGAGGACAAGGCAAATTTTCCAAACAACGACATTGTTACGAACCTGCACCCCGAGGAGCCCCTTGGCGGGCATACACGCGTCGCAACTGCGTTACTGACGAATCGGCTTAGCGCCGATGGCGTCGTTATTTTATTTCTATTATGTTTTGTATGTTTCGTTGTTTATTTCAGTTTTGGCTACTCTTGTTATTGGCACCCCATGTAGTATAAATGGGTTAGTGTGCCTAGGGTTTGATATGCAAGATTGATTCTTAGAAACGGGCTGCTCCCGAATTGAGTTTTCCCTCTCTCTCTCTCACGTCCTCTTCCTCCAGCCGACCGGTCCTCTTCCCCCCTTTATCGGATTCTCCTTCTCCTCCCCCCTACTGTAATAGCGGTCTCCTTCCTTCCCGCAGGCTCTGCAAGCTACCCCTTTTGTCGGATAGTTTTCTTTTGTCCGCACGGTACTCGGCGAGCTACTCCCCTCATGGTTCTCTTGTATTTTCCCTTGCCTTTATAACCTTCGCTGCTGGGACCCACCTCTCTTCTCTCCAGCGGTCTGCCTTGTGTCTGCTGCGGTTTACCTTCTTGCCCTCTCGTGCTCCTTGAATCACGCGTATTGCCTCTTCTAACCGCTGCGATCTTCCTCTCGCCGCTGCAACCTCTTTTCCGCTGCAGTCTTCCTTTTTCTGCTGCGGTCTCTTCCTATTGATCACCACGGCTTGGTTTTGTCTAGCTGCTAACGAATTCCTTTCTTGTCGAGAAATCTTTACTCGCCAAGCTTCTCCTATTTGCCGCTACTGCGGGCTGCTGCGAACTCCTGCCGCTGAGCGCTGTTTACTCTTTATCCGTTGCGATCTGCGGTCTATCCGCTACTATCTGCAATCTGCGGTCTGTCCGCCGCGATCTGCGAGCCTCTCATGTTCGTTGTTTACTCTATCTGTTGTGATCTCCGACCTATTCGCCCTTCTGCAATTTCCCTTATCCATAACGGTCTTCTCACTGCTTGGTGCGGTCTTGTTCTTACTACTGTGGTTGCTCTCTCTAGTCGCTGCTCGCTCAGCGCGGTCTCCTTGCTTAAGGTCCCTTCCGGCCTGCCTCTGCGAGTTGCAGCCTGCCTGGATTTCCCGCGCGGGGTTGCCTTCGCGGACTATTAGTCTTCTTCTTTGTCCGCAACCTGCTCTTGCTGCCAGCCTCTCCCCTTATCCGTTGTTTTCTGTCCGTCGACTTCTTGCCGCATTGCTTAGCCGCCTACTCGCCTGTTATGCCTTCCCGCCAGTTGTGCTTGCGGTTTGCTTCTCCTGCTAGTTATCCGCCTTGTGTAACCGACTGCCCTCTTGGTCATGGATTTGTCTACTACTACTTCCTCTCCTGCTGCGGGGGCAACTCCTGTTCCTGAACTCCGTGACGAGTTACGCATCACTACCATTTCTCTGACGGGGAAGACGAACTTTGTTGAGTAGGTGCATTCTGTTTGCCGGGTTTTTCAGTCAAAAGGATTTCTGCATCATTTAACTCAGGATGTTCCCGTTGCACCTACTGATGATTGGCTTCGTAATGATGGGTGTGTTCAGACGTGGCTCCTCAACTCCCTTGATAGTGAACCTTACCGCATGGTTATGTATCACGAGTCGGCCAAGGCAATGTGAGATGAACTCCATTCCCTTTACTCCGATAAGAACAGTCTCCAGCACCTGTATGACATCACACCGATCTTCAAACTCTTGACACCGACGGTGCTGCCGACTTAACCTCCTTTGTTATTCGGTCCAAGACTTTGGTTGAATCCTGAATTCAACATCAGTCCCCGACTACGGATCTCGCTGCCCAGCGCGCTCAGAAGGAAGCAGTTGGTATTGCTATGATGATGACTTGTGTCCCGCCTCATCTTCAGAGTGTTCGGGCCTAGATCCTCTCATCTGCTACGATTCCCTTATTCTCTGATGTATGCTCCATGCTGCTAAAGGTTTCACCACTTCCCGATACTATCAGCCTTCACCAGCTCTTCTCCAACACTCTTCTGTGCCATTACTGCCTTTACCTTCCCATTCCTGTGGAGGACATGCTGGGTCCCGGGGGAGGGGTCGCGGTGGTCGGCCCCGACCTAAGTGTTCTTTCTGTGGCAAGGATGACCACCTTGAGGAGATATGCTATCGTAAACATGGTCTTCCTCATCGTCCAACTGCTGCTACTGCTGCTACTCACAGCCCTTCTGCCACACAGGCTGATCTTGATGAAGTTCGCCTCTAGCTCCAACAACTCCAAGGGCCGCTCCATAACTCACAAGCGTCTGTTGAATCTCTCTCTAATGAAGGTATCACTTGTCTCTCTACTAGTCCGAGCTGGATAGTGGATTCAAGTGCTACTCACCATATCACCTCTCTGAAGCCACCCCAATACTTGAATTCTCCGCATCCCAAGTTTATCACCGTAGCCAATGACAACACCGCTCCTATCTCCGGCTCGGCTGATATACCTCTCAATCCCTCTATTTCTCTTCGCTCGGCTCTCCATGTCCCAGACTCTCCTTTCAATTTACTCTCTGTCAGTCACCTCACTGCTGATTTGGATTGTTCTATCACATTCACTCTTCATCTTTTCTAATACAGGATCCAAGGATGCAGAGTATCATTGGTAAAGGACGACTGCAACACGAGCTCTACCTTCTTGATATCTCCCCTACTATTCTCTTGTCCGTATCCTCGGTTGACTGAGATCGACGTCTTGGATATGCTCCTCTTCCAGTTCTCCAGAAGGCGCTTCCTGGTGTTCCGCTTCCTGCTTTTACATGTGATTCCTGTATTTTGGGGGAAACAACATCGTTCCTCTTTTTCTTCTCATTGTACTTGGAGCTTTGCTCCATTTATGTTAGTTCATTCTGGTGTTTGAGGCCCGTATAAAATAACAAGAATGTCTGACTATCGTTATTTTATTCACATTTATTGATGATTACTCTCGAATGATCTGGTTGTACTTACTTCGTGATCACTCCGTGCTTTCTCGTGTGTTTCGTGCTTTTGTTCTGGAGACTCACACATAGGTTGTCTTCTTGATGTTGTTCGCTGCCTCATGATTCAGATGCATGTTCCCAAGGCGTATTTGCATTTTGCTGTTTCGATGACATGCTTTCTCATTAACTGTCTCCCTTCCTTCATCCTCAATCATGCCACCCCATTCAGTGTTCTCTTTCCTTCCACCCCACCATTCCCCCTCACCCCTCGCATATTTGGTTGCTCTTGCTATGTTCATCATCTTGGTCCCTCCATTGACAAGCTCAATCCTCGAGCAGCCAAACATATGTTTGTTGCTTATTCTCGTACTCAAAACTACATTGATAAGCTCAATCCTCAGGCAGCCAAACAGATGTTTATTGGTTATTCCCGTACTCAAAAAAGGTTTGTTTGCTACTCCCCCACTACCCGCAAGGTGATTGTTTCGGCATATGTCACCTTTCTGGAGAATCAACCATTTTTCCCTGCTTCATCACCACCTTTTCCCCAACCATCATCATTACCACAACCTGTCGTCCTCGTTTCATCCACCTTGCCACCACCGCCTCTCACCAACCCTCCTGTTCTCCAACAACCTCCACTTCTTCGTGTCTACACTCATCGTCCTTCTCGTTCTGTCGTCCCACTGCAGTCGGCTTCCACCTCTTGCACTCTGCGACCTGTTGATCCAACTCCTGCTTCCACAGTGCATCCCATGTCAAATTACGTATCCTTTACATCGCCTGTCCTCGACGCTTCAGAAACTTGCCACTACATTATCCTCTTTCTGTCCCTAACCCTGTGCATGAGGCTCTTCAACATCCGGGTTGGCGGACGGTCATGGACGAAGAAATGGCAGCCCTATGGGCTACTCACACGTGAGATCTGGTCTCTCTTCCTCCAGGACAGACTCCTGTTGGCTGTAAATGAGTTTTCGTCATCAAGCATGCTGTTGATGGGACAATTGACCGACTTAAAGCCCGTTTGGTGGCTCGTGGTTTACTCAACAACAGGGTATTGATTACGAGGAAACGTTCTCTCCGGTGGCCAAGCTCAATACGGTTCGTGTGCTTCTCTCTATGGTTGTGCATCGCCAATGACCCCTACATCAACTGGATATAAAAATGTCTTTTTAAATGGAGATCTGCAAGAGACTGTCTATATGCAACAAGCTCCCGGGTTTGAGACCACGAGGGAGTCCCAAGTTTGTCACATCAAGAAATCAATTTATGATATCAAATAATCTCCTTGGGCATGGTTCGATAAATTCAGTAAGGCTGTCCAGGAAGTTGGCTTTACTAGAAGTTCGACAGATTTCTCCCCGTTCATTCGACATAAGACAACAATAACGGTTCTCCTTCTAGTTTATGTTGATGACATCCTAATCACAGGTGATGCTGAAAAGGGAATACAAACGATCAACAACATCTTTGTTCTGTATTTCAAATAAAAGATCTGGGGAACCTTCGATACTTTTTAGGCCTTGAGATTGCAAGACGGCCTGATGGCCTTGTCCTATCCCAACGGAGGTACTGCCTTGACCTTTTTCCGGATGCTGACTACTCTGGATGCAAACCGGTTAAGCTGTCCAGGAAGTTGGCTTTACTAGAAGTTCGACAGATTTCTCCCCGTTCATTCGACATAAGACAACAATAACGGTTCTCCTTCTAGTTTATGTTGATGACATCCTAATCACAGGTGATGCTGAAAAGGGAATACAAGCGATCAACAACATCTTTGTTCTGTATTTCAAATAAAAGATCTGGGGAACCTTCGATACTTTCTAGGCCTTGAGATTGCAAGACGGCCTGATGACCTTGCCCTATCCCAACGGAGATACTGCCTTGACCTTTTTCAGGATGCTGACTACTCTGGATGCAAACCGATTAATAATCATATGGATGCAAATCACAAGCTTTGTGCTCACGCCTCTGACAAAGATTTCCTCCTTTCAAATTCGGAATACTATCGACGTCTGGTTGAAAAACTGATTTATCTAACAGTCACCATACCAGATATATCTTTTGTTGTTGGGGTTGCCAGCAGGTTTATGCATTCTCCTCGGATTTCTCATCTACAAGCTGTCGAACGAATTTTGAGATACCTAAAAACAGCCCCCTGGTCAAGGGCTTGTATACAAAACTTCTTCATTTTCTACTCCTACATTAGTTGCATATTTGGATGCTGATTATGCTGGCTCTATTGATGATCGACGATCCACCAACGGATTTTGTACATACTTCGGAGGTCACCTTGTTACCTAGCGCAGTAAGAAACAGTCTGTGGTGGCTCGATCTTCAGTCGAAGTTGAGTACCGTTCAATGACATCTGCTGTATCTGAGCTCAAATGGCTTGAAGGTCTTCTACAAGATATGAGAGTAAAACTTTCCTCTCAAGCTACCTTACTCTGCGACAGTCAAGCTGCTATACACAGCAAAGAATCATGTTTTCCATGAAAGGACAAAACACATTGAAGTTGATTGTCATTTCATCCGGGAAAAAGTTCAAATGAAGAAGCGGGATTTGAAACATGTTTCAGCTACAAATCAAGTTGCTGATATCCTCACTAAGGCGCTACAGAGTACCCTGTTTTATCAGTTCTTGTCTAAGCTGGGTGCCTACGACTTGTACGCTCCAGCTTGTGGGGGAGTGTTAGAAAATAATGATGTAAAGGCTCATATTGGAGCCCATTTTAGGCCCTCTTTCTCTACTTGTAATAATCCCACATCTTGAAATTGAGATTTCTCTCTCTTCTTTCCCTATATAAATGTATTCATACTTGATTTTATATATTGAAGAAGTATACATAAGGTTTCAGCACTCTTCTGCATCAGCAAACTGTCTTCAATTAATGGGATCATCACTTAAGAACTCACCTACATCAAGCCCCTTCTCTTGGAGAGCACTCTGCCATAAGTTTGTTGTAGTTGGTTAACTTGTATTCTATGTACGCTTGCTACTGGAGACTTGTCTATCTACACCCATTTGGTGTTGGGGTTGGCATATTTGTAAGAAGGCTAGGACTTGTACTTTTTGGTGACTTGGGTGTTGGTTCTTCTCTACTTCAATGATGATTGCTTATTTGGTTGACTCATATTTTTCATATGCTTGAGTATTGGTGGTTTTGTCCACTGCTCCTCTACCGAGTAAGTTGAATGAACAACTATCATTTTCATTAACATATACTTGACCCCACCTTGCAAAAACATTATATACTTCATCACTCAAACTAGACAAGTTCTAATCGAGATCTCCATTATAAATTCTAATCGAGATCTCCTCTAATCGAGATCTCCATGATAAATTCTAATCGAGATCTCCATGATAAATTCTAATCGAGATCTCCATGATAAATTCTAATCGAGATCTCCATGATAAATTCTAATCGAGATCTCCATGATAAATTCTAATTGAGATCTCCATGATAAATATTTTTTAGCGATTCTAACCCCTTATGTTACTCGTCATAAGATGGATTTATCTATCAAGCAACTTTAGGATTTTGATCTGGTTGCCTCAAAGGTTGTTGAGAAACCACCATGTCTACCCGGAGTGTCGCAAATTCTCTCTTCATGTGCATTCACGAAACCTATAACGCAAGTCAAAGCTCAAGGCTTTAGCAAGTGCTAGCGCAGCGCCTCATGGCTCTACAGATCCTGGAGAAATATGATTCTCTCCGACACTCCATCATGTTCACATATGCTCTACTCCTCTCGTGGGCGCCCCTCTTATTCTTGCCAACATCCTGTCTTACCGTCTCCTATTGGACACATTTGTATTTTCTTAGCTTTTTTCTTTAGCTGGCTGTTCGGGCACTTTTTTTCATGTATTTGCCTACTGCCAGACCCCATGCTAGTATCAATAGAAGGTGAACTACGCTCAAAAGGGGACGGACATTATACCTTATAACTCGCACGACACTCGATTCCCCGAAGATAGTGTTCACGAGTTCGATTGTAATCGAATTTGTAAATCAAGTACGACAAAAGGTATGCATCGCGTGAAGCCTCGTCTTGTCATCTCCGAGCTCTTCATATCCGACCATTTGTGACCAATGTAATCTACAACCGACAATACCCCTCATTTTCTCTCTCAGTGTGAAGAATGGAGCTGGGCACTTCTTGCCCTAACAGTTCAAATAATGACCTTTAGATCTCCGATTGTAGTCGAAAAGCATGTCACATTGATTGAACGTGATGTATCTAGAAAGTCACCAAAAAGCTCTCGCGAAAACCTGAAACCTCCCATCAACATGAGTGAATTTGCCACTTTACCTTTCGTGGTTACCCAACTCTCCAATTTGGTTGAAGCTCGTGGTGTAGTGACTTCCGATGCTCACCCACCACTTACCCAAACTGCCAAGGCTCCCGCACAGGGAAGATGATGTACTTGCACATATGAGACACGAGTATTATAGAGTTGGCACGATTTATAGACCTCCTCGAAGCCTGGATTTCAAAGAGATTGCTGGCCCTGTAGAAGAGGATGAATCCTCTCATTTTGCATATGCAATCTGCTGTGAACCTATCCCAGCCAAATTTACAGAACCTTAACTCCCCAGATTCATAGGGAGAAAAGACCCAATATAATCTACAACCGACAGTACTCGATTCCCCGAAGATAGTGTTCACGAGTTCGATTGTAATCGAATTTGTAAATCAAGTACGACAAAAGGTATGCATCACGTGAAGCCTCGTCTTGTCATCTCCGAGCTCTTCACATTCGACCATTCGTGACCAATGTAATCTACAACCGACAGTACCCCTCATTTTCTCTCTCAGCGTGAAGAATGGAGCGGGCACTTCTTGCCCTAACAGTTCAAATAATGACCTTTAGATCTCCGATTGTAGTCGAAAAGCATGTCACATTGATTGAACGTGATGTATCTAGAAAGTCACCAAAAAGCTCTCGCGAAAACCTGAAACCGCCATCAACATGAGTGAATTTGCCACTTTACCTTTCGTGGTTACCCGACTCTCCAATTTGGTTGAAGCTCGTGGTGTAGTGGACTTCCGATGCTCACCCACCACTTACCCAAACTGCCAAGGCTCCCGCACAGGGAAGATGATGTACTTGCACATATGAGACACGAGTATTATAGAGTTGCCACGATTTATAGACCTCCTCGAAGCCTGGATTTCAATGAGATTGCTGGCCCTGTAGAAGAGGATGAATCCTCTCATTTTGCAGATGCAATCTGCTGGGAACCTATCCCAGCCAAATTTACAGAACCTTAACTCCCCAGATTCATAGGGGGAAAAGACCCAATATATCGCTCAGGTTTTCTAGTCTGCAATCTAGGAACTGGTTTTACAAACTCTCCCTATCCATCGGCTCCTTCTGGGAGCTCCAGAGGTGTGTTTCTGGCGAGACTTAGAAAATTGCGGGGATTCTATCCACCTGGAGTTTCATGACCTCTCTCTTTTATGTGCATTCACGACTACCTATAAAGAAAGTCAAAGCTCATGACACCGCAAGTACTGGTGCAACACCACAGTCTTACCAATCCAGAGAAATATAGTTTTCACTGACACTCCATAATATTCGCATATGCTCTACTTACATATGATCTACTCTTGCAGGCGCTCCTTTTGGTCTCGCTGACACCATGTCATAGTCTTCAACATTCTTAGGCTCCTGTAGGATACATTTGTATTTAGTTTGTTTTCTTTATATGACCGCCAAAAAATCCTTTTTTCCATGTAACCGCTTGTGAATAAACTTTCTACTAGTATAAATAGGAGGTGAACAATACTTAGAAGGAGACATGCGCCAGATTCTTAAAACTTGCACGACATTCAATCCATTGAGATAGTGTTTACGGCTTACAGGCTCAACTTGTACTTAATTAATAAAATCACACAAGGAAAAAGGTTAGCGTTGTGCGAAGGCTCCTCTCGTCATATATTTGGGCCCTTCACATCCGACTATTTGTGACCTATAACTAGCGGTACCCATTTTCTCTTTTTGAGTGCGAATAGTGGGAGTAGAGCACTCATATTTGCCCCAATAGAACGAACACGTGATGATCGAGCGCAGCTGATTGGAAGCAGTGAACAAAAATCGTTGCTACTGGCGTGCAGAAACAGACGATCGAAGCAGGAGAATGTGCCAGAGAGTCAGACGCTAGCTGATGGAGTCGAGATAGAGCAGTTTGGTGTCGGGAGGCTGGAGTCAAGGATGATCGCAGTTGAGCGGCTTTTGCGCAGGAGGCGGGCGGTGATCTGTCGAAGCCGGGCCGGTGAAGACGAGGATTGCTGGAGTTGAGCGGCTTTCACACATGAGGCGGGAGGTGGTGATCTGTTGGAGTCGGGCCGGCGGAGTCCAGGATCGCTGGAGTTAAGCGGTTGACGTGGGATCAGAAACGACTGGAGAGTCAGGATCGGTTGAAACACAAGAGAGAGGGGAAAATCCTAGGGCTCTGATACCATGATAGGAATGAATGATTGAATGATGTATTCACACAAACAATCGAAATACATAAATATATGTACAAGAAAGGGTGCCCACAACACCCAAGGTGAGTTTAAGTTAACTCTACCACACAAGATGTACATCATATATCTAATAAATTCAACACTTTATTCTCTACAGTTACCCAACTCTCCGATCAGGTTGAAACCCTTACCCGAGGTGTGGCGACTCCTAGCAGTCACCCCCACTTATCCAGGCTGCGCCCAGGCCCCTGCACTGGCAAATTTGGAAATCCAAATATTACACGTCCATCACCAACAATAACTACAGCAATTGTGCAACTCGCCTGTTAAATATAGTTAGATAAAAAGATTAGAAGCATTGGAAAACCATCCAACAATTTCTCAGACTTTGTTACAATGTCTTTCTTTAGACAGAGAAAACGGAATCAAACATATGTTTGTGAGAAGCAACAGAGAAATAAATTCAATAACAAAGGAGATGTAAGTAGGTTTCTATAAAAGAGTTATCTCCACTCTTCCAGTTGGTATTAAAAAATATATAAAACGTGCTCTGAATACAATGGAGAAGAAATTACATGGAAAAAAGTGTGCGTGAGCAGTGGAAAAATTTTGGAAGAAATGCAGTTAATAAAAAAAATTTAACCGAAAACAATTGAAACATTAATTCTAGTCAAACCTATTTATTTGTTAATCTTTAGGTCTGTTGAAGATTAGCAAAATCATATCCCTTGTAAGAGCATTGAAGATTGTTAGAAAAGCCCATGTAATGGGCCCATTATTGAGCCCCTTTTATTATTTTTCCTTCTTCTCTTATTAGTCCCACATCTTGTATAGGATTTCTTCTCACCTTCTCTCTCCTATATATTTGTATTCTCTCATTGTATTTTGATACACAAGATATACGTACAAGTTTTAATCTCTCTCTACATGGTATCAGAGGCAGGTTCTGGTATCGTCGGTTTCCCTGTTTTTACCCGCCCACAGACCGCCTCCCTCTCCTGTCCGCTTTTGCGGACTCTCCTAGTCTACCCGCTTTTTATCCGCGGGTAGTCATCCGAGTCTCCTTGCCGGTCTCCCTGCGGTCTTCTCTCTTCTAACCGCGCTTGTCTCCTGTCCTCCCTCCCTCCCTCTGGCTCTCTCTTTTTATAGCTCTCCACCCTCTGCCAGGTGAGCCCCGCCTTCTCTCGCTAGTCGCTCGGTCTACCCGCGCTAGCCGCTGCCTGGTTTTGCCGCTCGAGTTCTCCTACCCGCGGCCTCTCCTTCCCGCGCGGCCTATTCTTCTCGCGGCTTCTCCTAGCCGCTGTCGTCTCTTTGCCGCTCGGTCTACCCGCGGCCTCTCCTTCCCGAGCGGTTTCTCCTTCACCGTTGCGACCTCTCTTTCTCTGTTCGAGCCGACTTCTCTTGTCGCTCTTTCTCTGGCCGCTAGTGTGTTCACTGTGACCGTGCGGTTTGTTTCTCCGCACTCAGGTCGCGGCTTCCCTTTCTCTCTCTTGCTCTCCGCTGCTCTTGTTGCTTTGACTACCCGCTGCGGCCTCTCGTGTAACCGCGCGGGCTTGTCGTGCAAGAGTGCTCTCCCGCGGCGACCTCCTCAAACCGCAGCGCCCTCCTCAAACCGCAGCGCCCTTTCCCGCTCTTGTCGCCTTGACTACCCGCTGCGGCCTCTCGTGTAACCGCGCGGGCTTCTGATGCAATAGTGCTCCCCCGCGGCGACCTCCTCAACCCGTGGCGACCTCCTCAACCCGTGGCGACCTCTTCAACCCGCTGCGACCTCGTCAACCCGCGGCGACCTCTTCGAACCGCAGCGCCCTTTCCTGCTCGCTGCGGCCTCTCCGGTCTCTATGAGCTCCTCCGTTGACTCCACCGGCCAGGAGGCTAACCCCTCTGCAGACCGCCCGACTCCTCCTGACCTCCGCGATGAGCTGTGGATCACCACCATTTCCTTGTCTGGAAAGAAGAATTTCATCCCATGGGTGCACTCGGTTCGCCGAGTTCTTCAGGCCAAGGGCCTTGTGCTTCATCTCACTCAGGGACCTCCTTCTCCTCCTACCGACGACTGGCTGCGAAACGACGGTCGCGTTCAGACGTGGCTCCTCAACTCCCTGGAGGGTGAGCCCTACCAGATGGTCATGTATCATGAGACGGTCAAAGTTATGTGGGATGAGCTTAACTCATTATACTCCGGGAAGGACAACCTCTAGTACCTCTATGACATTATTACCGATCTTCAGGCTCTCGATGCTGGCGGGACTGCGGACATGACCTCGTTTGTTGCTCGTGCTAAGACTCTTGCAGAGGCCTGGATCCAGCATCAGCCATCTACCACTGATCTTGCCGCTCAGCGAACTCAAAAGGAGTCCGTGTGCATCGCTATGATGATGGCTCGTGTCCCGCCACACCTTCAGAGTATCCGGGCTCAGGTTCTGGCTTCAGCTACTACTCCTTATCTGATGTTTGCTCTATGCTACTTCGAGTGTCACCGCCCCCTGATACTCCTGCACCCTCCTCTTCAGCCCTTCTCCAGCAGACCCTCCCCCCGTCTTCTGCTCGTGGTGGACGTTCGGGCTCCCGTGGAAGGGGGCGTGGTGGTCGTGGCCGCCCAAAGTGTTCCTATTGCGGCCGTGACGGCCACACTGAGGCAGTTTGCTACAAGAAACATGACTACCCTCCTCGTCCGACTGCTGCTGTTGCAGCTGACGGCTCTTCTGCCACAAGTGCCGACCTTGAGGCCGTTCGCCTCCAGGTACAGTAACTCCATGGGCTGCTCAGCCCTCCATCTGCTTATGTTGCCTCCACCTCCACTGTAGGTATTGCATGTTTTTCCTCCAGTACGCGCTAGATATTGGACTCGGGTGCCACTCATCACATCACCTCGCTACGGCCGCCCAAGTACTCGGATGCTCCTCATCCGAAGTGTATCACCGTGGCTAATGGGGCGATTGTTCCGGTCTCCGGTTGCGCTGACCTCTCCCTCAACCTCTCCATCTCTCTTCGCTCGGCTCTTTATGTTCCGGGCTCACCGTTTAATTTACTGTCTGTTGGTCATCTTACTAATGATATGGATTTCTCTATCACATTCACCTCTTCTGCTTCTTTGATACATGATCGCCAGATGCGGATTACCATTGGTAGGGGTCGACTACAAAACAGGCTCTACCTTCTCGATGCCTCTCCTACCGTCCTCTCCTCTGTCTCCTCCGTTGATTGCCATCGCCGTCTTGGACATTCCCCTCATCCGGTCCTTCAGAAGGCGCTTCCTGATGTATCTCTTTCTCCCTTTCAGTGTGATTCTTGTATTTTCGGTAAACAACCACGTTCTTCCTTTCCCGCACATTGTACTCGGAGCTCGACTCCTTTTGATTTACTGCACTCCGATGTTTGGGGTCCTTTCAAAATTACTAGTATTTCTGGTTATCGTTACTTTATAACCTTTATTGATAATTACTCTCGCATGACGTGACTTTACTTCATAATCGCTCCGAGCTTCCTTGCGTGTTTCGGGCTTTTGTGTTAGAGACTCGTACACAATTCTCCACTACCATAAAAACGTTGCGTACCGATAATGCTCGCGAGTACACTAGCCACGAATTTGCAAATCTGTGCACGGAGTTCGGTATTATTCATCAGACATCATGTGCCTACACCCCCCAGCAAAACGGCGCTGCCGAACGGAAGAATCAACACCTGTTCAACGTTGCCCTCTCCCTCATGATTCACATGCATGTTCCAAAAGTCTACTGGAACTTTGCGGTTTCCACTGCTTGTTTCCTCATCAACCGTCTCCCTTTCTCTGTTCTCCACCATGTCACTCCGTTTAGCCTCCTATTTCCCTCCGCTCCGGCCTTTCCTCTCACACCCAGGGTCTTTGGCTGCACCTGCTTCGTCCACCTTCTGTGTTCGTCCACGGGCAAGTTGGATCCCCGGGCGGCTAAACATATTTTCGTTGGTTATTCCCGTACACAGAAGGGCTATGTGTGTTATTCTCCGGTTACCTGGAAGGTCTCCGTGTCCGCTGATGTTACCTTCCGGAAAGATCAACCTTTCTTCTCTCCTCCTTTACCCACTCCTCTACCACCGACACCTCTACCACCATCCCTCCCACGACCTGTCATCCCCGTTACTGCGCCTCTTCCACAGGTTCTTCCTTACCCTGCTCCTGCTCCTTCCAAGCCGTCTGTTATCCGGGTCTACAATCGCCGCCCTCCTCGTTCCGTTCCCCTTCTGCAGTCGGCCTCGACCTCAGCTTCTCCGAGCCCTGCTGATCCGGTGCCCGCCTCCACTGCTCATTCGATGGCAAACTCTGTCTCCCTGCATCACCTCTCTCCCCACCTTCAGACATTTGCTACGTCACTGTCCTCGGTTTTTGTTCCTAACTCTGTGCAGGAGGCTCTCCAACATCCTGGCTGGCGCGCCGCCATGGACGAAGAAATGGACTGTTCTCTGGGCAAACCAGACTTGGACCCTGGTACCCCTTCCTCCTGGTCAAAAATCGGTTGGGTGCAAATGAGTCTTTGTCATCAAGCATGCTGCTGATGGGATCATTGACAGACTCAAAGCTCGTCTGGTGGCTCGCGGTTTCACCCAACAACAAGGTATCGACTATGACAAAACCTTTTCTCCTGTGGCCAAGCTCAACACGGTTCGTGTCCTCATCTTCGTGGCTGTGCATCGCCAGTGGCCCTTACTTCAACTCGATATAAAGAATGCCTTTGAAAGAAATGACTTAAGGCAATTGATAATCCTCTGTTATCAATTGAAAGGAATAGGTTATTCAGATCTACTCTAGAGGGGGGGGGGATAGAGTATTAAAACTTTTTGGCTGTTTTTACTTTTATATCAGAGTTAAAATATAAGTGATACCAATAATAAATAAATAAAAGAAAATAGGCAAACTATTCTAATTATCATAGCAATCGGCAAGAGCAAGAGGAAAATGAGCAACCAGACGACACAAGAAATTTATAGTGGTTCCCCAAATCTGGGTACATCCACTCTTCTACCACCCTGGTAGGAATCACTCTCAGGTTTTTGATCAGGTGACTGCCACCAAATAATATCTATTTCCAGAGAGATATTGCAACCCTTCTGACTTTTGATCAGGTGCCGGAAAACCACTGAAGTCTTTTGATTAGGAGACCTCACAACCAAGAATTACTTTTGAAGGGAGTAAGAACCCTGTATACAGTGGGGGAAGTAAAAGTTGAGTTGTCTTTTCTGTTTTCAAACAAATGAGAGAAGACTTGGGAGTGATCCTGATGATGTCAAGGTTTGTCCTGTGATCTTGAATGGTTCAGGAATCCAAATCCTTGCTCAGGGTGTAGGTCTTGATTTCCAGAAAATTTAGACTGATTGTGATGAATGTCTCTTCTTGCTTCCTAGAAGAACACTTGTTTGAAGAACTGAAAACTGTTCTTCTTTTGCTGTCTTGTGTTTTCTGTATGAATGTCTGTATTTTCCTATCTTGATTCACTGTGTATCATTCCTTTGAAATAATCCAATCTGAATTCGAACTGACACACCTTGATTGACTGCCGAAATCATGAGAACTTGTGCAAAGGCTATAAGGGAATTAAATTCATTTCCCTAACTGTCCCATGAATAGCTGTATAATAACTCTGTGAATACCAGTAATTAATGCTTGCCAAGGAACGACTATATTCAGAGAATATATGCATCAATTACTCAGAGTTATATAAGCAATAAAATATTCAGTCAATAAAAGAAAACAATAACTGCAAGGAATAATGGTTGATCTGGCAGTGATCGTCGATCTGGTCCTGTGATCGTCGAACTCAAACATCCTCTATCGTTGAGCTGAGCCCTGTGATCGTTGAACTGAAATTCTGCTTTCCAAACTGGGCTTCAAGATCGTCGAACTGAGATGGTTGATCGTCGATCTCAATCCTGAAAGTAGATCAGAGATCGTCGAACTAAGTTCAGCAATCGTCGATCTCAACATTAAGAGATTAACTCTGAGATCGTCAAACGCAGAACGAAGATCGTCGAGCTCTTTTCACTTAGTCAATTTCTGCCTTGTTCAGTCTCTGCTGTCTTCTAAGTCTCTGATATCTTGATCTTGTCTCACTGAGTTGTTGACCTAACTGACACCTAAGACACTAGACTAGACCCTGACTATACAATGTGGGTCTGATTCAGCCTATATTAGTGAACCTAGCTCAAATCCAAACTAGGGGTCCAACAATCTCCCCCTATTTGAGTGAGGTCACTAAACAAAATAAAAAAGGAATACAACAGCAAATCTAAGCAAACATATCTGTCATGAATATAAAAAGAATTCAACAGATATTTACAGAAAGAGATATTAACACAAAATGAAAGAGTTCCAAGACTTGTCAGGAGTTTGCTTAGAAAATTCAAATTTTCTTTTAGGATCTGCTGCTTGCTGTCTTGACATCTTTAAGTCAGCTTCACCAAGAACCTTTAGAGATGCTGCTCTGGGAACAACTGTCTCAGGGTGAACCTGCATGTAAACATTAGCATCAAAAATATTCTTATCTACAAAAAAATTTTCAAGCTCTTTCTCCCTGTATTTAGACATTGTTAAAAATTGAGAAGGGTCAGCTCCTTCTTCTCTAGCTTTATTCATCTGGGAGAGAGCAATCAGTTCATGAAGCCTAGCCATCCTGAAATTTGGATCTAGCTCAGGTTCATACTGTGATGTATCTTCTTCTGAATCAAGAGAAATCTTCTGATGCTTCTTGTGCTTAATTGATTGTTCTTGAAACTTTGTTTCTGTTGCTAATTGCTGGGACTGACTGTCATGAAGGTTAGGAGAAGGTCTGACTTCACTGAACTTCCCAGGAATTCTGAATTTCCTGCTAAAATCTAGACTGTCTTCTTTGTCAGCTTGATCATGTTGCCTACCTCTCCCTCTTGAATAACCCCTAGAGTAAGACCTGGATGGTATACTGTGAGATTGAGGGGTATAAGATCTTTGCTGCTGGTAGGAGGTAGCAGTCCTAGAAGCAACAATGCCAAAAGCACCTGCTGAAGGAGGAGGAGGAGGTGGATCCTTCCTGAAAACTTGGACAGGAGAGGAACCAGTCTTTCTCCTTTTCTTTTGAGCCTTCAACTTATTCTTAGAAAATTTCATCCAGTGAGGAGTTGTTGGAGTGAGAGTAATGTTGTGCCTGATAAAGTAAGGGATGTCATCTTGAGGATTAGACTTTGACACTGCCTTCACTGGAGCTTTCCTCTTCTTGGACATTTTCTTCTTTTTACTGTCATCTGAACCTGAATCCTCAGTTTGATCATCATCAGAAGATCCTTGGGGATTATCATACATAAGCATCAATCTCTGCAATTACTTCTTTTGGAACTGAAACTGAAAGTTCTTCAGCTATATCAGCAGCTATAACTTCATCCAAGTCTTGGACTGGAGAAGTAGAACAGACATAGGTTGGAGGAGAGAAAGCCTTGGGCTCTGAAATCTCAACCTCAGTCATACTGATAGGCTCAGCCTCTGGAGCTGCAGAAAGCTCAGGCACTGGAGCTGAAAAGCTCTGGAGAAACTGTTGCAAAATATCTGTGCTCACTGGAGCAGTACAACACACAATATCTGTACAATACTGAGGTGTAACAAATGAAAGAATTGAGCTAAAAAGAAGATCAAAAAGATCTAGGATAGCAGACAATTCTCCTGAAGAATGGATAGTATGTCCAACAGAAAGAACCTCTACTTCCAAAGAGTCAAAAGGGTCATCTGTCAAAAATGTCTCAAGCTCTGCATCTATCAAAACTGTATCTACAACTGACAAAACTGTAGCTGCCTCTGCTACTGCAACTGCTGGAGGAGAGGGAACTTCTTCACTGGACATCTCCCCTGCCTTGTAGCAGTAATGTCTGCATTCAGACCCCTAGATGAAGAAGGGTCAGAGATAGAGGCAATAATGGAATTGATGGAAGCTAGGAGAGGGACAATGACATCCTCTACAATAGTTTTGATGGTAGGGGTCAGAAGAGCAATGAGAGCAGATGAGACAGAAGATGTGGATGGTAGAGAAGAAGTGGATTGTCCACATGGTGTACAGATGGTGGAAGTGGTAGGGGAATGGCTGATTCAGGGATATCCATGGGTTCTGGATGGGGGGAAGGTTCATGAGATGGTAAATGAGGTGGAGAAGGAGAAGGATAGAAATGGTAGTGGAAGGGATCTCCTCTAGATAAGTTGGTGGTGGAGATACCGGAGGAGGAGGTGGAGTTGGTTGATGTTGCAGTGGAGAAGGTGGTCTAGCTGGAGATGGAGGTGGAGGAGGAGGAATCTCTGGTTCATCTTCCCTAGGGTGAGGAGCGACTGAGACAGTCCTTGTGTCCTCAGATGCCCTGTGGGAGGAGGGAGCCCTGGAGGGTCTGGATATGGTCCTCTCCCACTTTCCAAAAAGAGCTGGGGTCAGCCTCTTGGAAGCATTAATAAAGACTGTTGGGGATGTCAACAATTCAGGGCATTTTTCAATGAGAAAAATCCCTGCCAAGAGAGACCTCTCTCTTATTTGTTTTCTTCTTTATCAAGTCAAACAAAATTGCAGCCCAATTCACTGTCTTCTGATTTACCAAGGCACTCATCAAAAGAAACTGATGTCTGGAAATGTTATCATGGGCAGTGTACTTCCCAGACAACACTTTTTCCACAATATCTGCCAAGAACTTGTATTGAGGCGACAAGTTCTTCAGAAGCTTGCTAGGGTTTGCATCAGCATGACCCAATCTGGCAAGCATGACAGCAAACTCTTCCTTATCCATTTCAATATCATCTTCACCATTAACGAAACCAAAAATCTCAGTAAGAACGACAGGGGTTAGACTTACCGCTTGTTCAGAAATGGTTCCAACCAACGACTGTCCATCCTGGGATGATGATGTACAAGCCCATTCCTTAATTTCTGTTACTGGCAACTTCATCCTTGTCGTCATCAACTTCTGTAACATTGGCTCATCAAACAACTTCAACACATCCTGAAAAATTTGGTTACAGTGCTTGAATGATTCAAGATCAATGTCGAAGCCAAAATCGAACTTCATGCTGACAGAATCGCCGCTGTGATTGCCATTTGAGAGTTCCTGCAAAGAAAATAAAGATCAAGTGCAGAAGGGAAATAGAAAGCGCGGGACTATTTCCGTCTAAACCCTAGATTATAAGGTTTAAGAAAACGAAGAGACAGAATTATTTGGGCGAATAAACTAATAAAAAATGACTTCAAATCCGTGGTTTGCGAAATATTTTAATATAAAATGAGTTCGATAACCGCAGATTGAAGAGAAGGAATAAATCGTCGATCTCAGATCGATGATGAATTCTCTGAACCAAAAATCGTCGATCTCCGTTCGACGACAATTGTTTCACTAAGAAGTGATCATCGATCTCAGTTCGACGATCAACTTCACGAGACGCTAGCAGATCGTCGATCTCCGTTCGACGATCTGTCAACAAATCGTCGATCTCAGACAGAAAGTGAAATAATCTCATCTTTATTAATCATACCTAGCTGATTCATAAAGAATAGATGTTTCTTTTCATCCAAGAGTTTGGTGAAAATATCTGCCCTTTGCAAATCAGTAGGGATGAAGGTGAGGTTAATTTTCTTTTTGTCCACACTCCCTAATGAAATGATGCCTTACATTTATATGCTTTGTCCTAGAATGATGGACTGGATTCTGTGCTATAGAAATAACACTAGTACTATCACAAATATAGTTGAATTATTTAAGTTGTATGTATAATCCAGGAGTTGATTTTGTATCCATAGCATCTGGGAACAACAACTGCCAGCTACTATATATTCAGCTTCTGCTGTTGATGTAGACACAGATGTCTGTTTTTTACAAAACCAGGAGACACGTCTAGCACCAAGAAACTGACATGTTCCTGATGTGCTTTTCCTGTCCACTCTACATCCAGCAAAATCAGCATCTGAGTATCCAGTTAGCTCAAATTCTGATTCAGTTGGATACCAGAGTCCTAGATTTGGGCAACTCTGTATATATCTCAAAATTCTTTTTAATAAAACTAGGTGAGATTCTTTAGGGTTCACCTGGAACCTAGCACAAAGACATGTAACAAACATTATATCAGGCCTACTTGCTGTGAGATATAGAAGAGACCCAACAATGATCCTATACAATTTCTGATCAACTGGTTTCCCATGCTCATCAGAATCAATCACAACATTTGTAGTCATGGGTGTTTTCTTAGCTGGGGCATCAGCCATCCCAAACCTTTTGATCAGCTCTTTAGCATACTTAGATTGGGATAGGAAAATTTCATCAGGTGTTTGCTTCACTTAGAGACCAAGGAAGTAGGATAGCATATTTGTACTAACAGTATTTTATCATGATGATGCTTGAAAAATAAAGTCCTATCTACCATGCCTCTAGAAAACTTATGCTCTAACAAGAAGCTAGCTAGGGTCTCATACCAAGCTCTTGGAGCTTGCTTGAGGCCAAAAAGAGCTTTATGCAATCTATAAACAAAAGAGGGTTGAGTTGGAGAAATAATATCTGGTGGTTGTTCAACATGCACCTCTTCTTTGAGTTCTCCATTTAGAAAGACACTTTTAACATCCATCTGATAGACTTTGAATTTTTGAGATGCAGCATAGACCAAGAAAATTCTGATTGCCTATAACCTTGCCACTGGTGCAAAAGTTTCATAATCAATGCCTTCTTCCTGCCTATATCCTTGAGCAATAAGCCTAGCCTTGTTCCTTATAATTTTTCCTTGTGCATCCAACTTGTTTTTGAACACCCATTTCGTTCCAATGATTGGGTAATTCTTTGGTCTTGGGACCAATTCCCAAACTCTACATCTCTCAAATTGGCAGAGCTCCTCTTACATTGCAAGGATCCAGTGGGGATCTTGCTCAGCATCTTGAATGGAATGAGGTTCAACTTGAGAATTGAGGCAGGCATGCATCAGATCCTGGTGGAGTTGATGCCTAGTCTGCACACCTGCTGATATGTCTCCAATCACTTGAGATACATGATGATCTCTAAGTGTGACTAAATCAGCAGCAGGAGTTGGTTGTTCAACCGTTTCAGGGACTGATTCCTCTTGTGGAATCAAGACTGCTGTTGGAACTTCTTCTGTTTGAACATTGTCCTCTTCATCACTGCTATCAGCAACCTGTGGAGAAGGATGTGTGACAGCCTCAGGGGTGAGGGTCACATTCTCCAACTTCTCACACAAGGTGGGTACCTGCAAAGTCTGACTGGTAGAAGCATTCTTTTCCTTATAAAACATGTTAGCTTCATCAAAAGATACATGTACAGACTCTTCAATTTTCAAAGTTGATTTATTATAAACCCTATAAGTCTTGCTTACTTGGAAATATCCTAGAAAAATTCTCATTTCAGACTTGACTTCAAACTTTATAGTGTATTTTTTGTTGTTAATATGTATGTAATAGACACAACCAAATACTCTAAAATAGTCTACTTTAGGTTTCTTCCCTTTGAATAACTCATAGGGGGTCTTAGACTTAAGCTTGTGTATTAAGCTTTTATTCAAGACATAGTTAGTTGTGCTCACTGCCTCTGCCCAAAAGGAAAGGGGCAAGTATGCATCAGCAAGTAATGTACCTGCAGCTTCAATCAGGGTTCTGTTTTTCCTTTCAGCTACCCCATTTTGTTGAGGAGTTCTAGGAGCAGAAAAACATTGTTTGATACTTTCCTTCTCACAGAACTCTTGCATAAGAAAAGACTCAAACTCAGTACCATGATCATTTCTGATCAATACAACTTGAGTAGAGAACTCAATCTGTATGCACTTGAGAAAATCTGTAAGAACGTTGAAGTTATCTGACTTGTTTTTCAAAAAGAACACCCAAGTGAACCTGAAAAAGTCATCTACAATAACCAAGGTGTAAGACTTTCCTCCTAGGCTTTGTACAGCAATGGGTCCAAAGAGATCCATGTGAAGCAAATACAAAATCCTAGGTGAGTTACTCTTATTAATGGATTTGAAACTATTTTTAGTTTGCTTGCCTAGTTGACAAGTCCAGTCCTGCACAGGCTTTCCTTCTTATAGGGGTAAGAAGACAATCCTCTTACAAGGTTGTCCTTTGATAGCCTAGCAATGTATTTTAAATTTACATGTCCTGTTGGAACCAACAAGGTCGGTCCCTCCTAAAGCTCGGAACTAAAGGTGCAACTCACACTTACTCTCTTCGGACCACCCTCTTGACAAGGCTCTCGAAAGACTAGACCGGGGGCTCCAACGCGGAGGTCCCACCTTGTACCCGAAAGAATCAGAAATTCTTCCCCTCCCTAGCCAATGTTGAGCTAGGTGCCTTAGAAGAAGAGAATGCGAGTTAGGAAATGCATCTCTTCTAAGGCACCTTACCGGTCTATTTATAGGCCCCTGAACTGGGACTGTCAATAATCAAATGGAGCTGACCTGAAATTACTAGAATACCCTTAGTCGGGTCTGCCAACAGCCAAACTCCGCTGTTCTGAAGGGTTATATGCAGACCAACCAGGGCAAAAACGTAAGATCCCATGGGGCTAAAAGATAGACCCGACCCTACCTGAACCGGTCTTAAACCGAACCGGTGCTTGGCGAGAACTCCCTTCTGGGGTCCTCTCGCCTGGCGAGAGCACCGTCTCGCTAGCGAGAGCTCCCCTCTGGAGCCCTCTCGCATGGCGAGTCGGCCACTCACCCGCGAGTGCCTCCTCCCTTGGCACTTGCTCGCCCATCTCATGGCGCAGCTCTCGCTTAGACCCTTCTCGCCTGGGCCCTCTCGCCTAAGTCCTTCTTGCCAGGATCCACATGCTCTGTGAATTGACCACCGCCCTTGGCCGTCTCGCCTAGCTCCCTTCCTCAAGCCTTTGGCTCCTGCGAGCCCGAGGTTGTACATGTCCTAACCACCTATGTCATAGTTCATTCTGATTACTAGATTGGTTAAATAAACAAATTTCATTTATGGCTGAGTTAAAGTTAACAATATAAATGTTACCTACTCTAGAACCAGTTAAAACAACTATGCTGTCAGCTGAAGAAATAATGCAAGAGGACTGATTGAATGATACCTGAAATCCTTCATCACAAAATTGACTGATGGAGATCAAGTTATGTTTCAATCCACTTACATATGCTACCTTCCTGAATGTGACAGCTTCTATTTTGATTTCTCCATAGCCTTCAGTCTGGTCACAGTTGGAGTCACCAAAAATAACTTTAGGTCCTAGCTTTGACTTGTAGCTGGATAAGTTGTCCTTCCATCCTGTCATGTGCTTTGAGCACCCACTGTCCAGATACCATTGCTGGTTATATGATGGACAACTCTTTACCTGCAGCAATTAAAAGGTTAGTTGTTCTTGACCCAGGTTACTTTGAGTCCTTTATTTTCTTGATAAGAAAAACTTGAAATAACAGAACTAGCTGGCTGAGATTGATATCCAAGTGGATGATATCTCCTAGGTGGAATTTCCCAATGTGTGAAAGGATTATTTATTTCCCTTTTCTGATTAGAGTTTTTGTTAAAGTTAGAATTTCTGTCAGGATTAGGAGTTTTATTACTTCTTACTGGGTTCAACGATTGAAAGTGAGATCGTCGATCTGAGTTCGACGACATGGGTTGGGATCGTCGATCTCTGCTCAGAGAGGGATAATATTCACTCTGTGCCCCATGTTCGTCGATCTCTGCTCGATGATTCATACATAAATCGTCGATCGCAGTAAGACGATTGATTATAGTAAATATTTTCGTTCATAGATCGTCGATCTGGGTTCGACGATCTGTTCACATTTCGTCGATTTGAGTTCGACGAAAACTACTGAACATTGTTTTTGTTTGTTTCTATTTTTCTGTTTGTTAGGTTTGTTTATATTTGCAGTTAGGGGTTTTTCATAGATTAGTTTATTATCCTTTTCAGAGATGAAATTTACAGGAGTCCTTAGTATATTTTTCTGAACCAGTGGGGGTTGGCTTGATGAAGCACCCAAGCCCAGCTTGTCAGTGAGTCTGGCATTAACATTGCTTGTAATGTCTATCAGCTTGAGCCTTCTCCCATTAAGGGAATCTTCAAGTTGTCTTGCCTCAGCTAGTTCAGTTTTTAATTTGATTATTTGTTCATTAGCAAGCGTAATATCATCTTTTAGTTGATTGTTCTCTGCAACTAGATTACTTTGATCATTTAATTGCTCTCTAAGTTGTTTGATTTCTTTTTTTGAACTAATTAAATCTATACACATAGTTTTAAATTCAAGTAAGAAATCTTCTGAATTGAAATCAAAAGATGAGTGTACCTGATCTACTTCAGAGAGTGGTTCTTCATCATCTGATGAGTCTTCTTCTGAATGAATGCTGGAAGCACCATTGCCATTAGGTAAACTTCCTTTGCATTTGCTTTCTCTTCATCTTCATCACTGGAGTTAGAGGATGAGGAATCCTCTTCTGTATCACTCCAAGTTTCTTGTACAAAGTCGTTATCTTTCCTCTTATGTTTGCTTGAGGAAGGCTTGCTATACTTCTGTTTTCTGGAGTCCTTATCTTTTCTTTTCTCCTTCTTCTGATTCTCTGGACACTCAGAGATGTAGTGTCCAGGTTTCCTGCAGCCAAAACAAACAACCTCTTTAGTTGGTGTTTTGTCATACCTGGGCTTATCTTATTGTCTGGATGACTTCTTCCTGAAGTCTCTTTTTGCCCATCTTGTAAAATCTCTTTGTAAGAGACTTAAGAATTCTTCATTAGCAACAGGAGCTGTTGTTTCTTCTGTAGCCTTGAATGCAATATTTTGCTCTTTTCTGACTGGAGTAGAAGCCTTCTGATGGAGACGACGACCCACAACATTTCAAGGACGACGATGGCATGTTTGCGGACGACCATGCGGAGCGTCGGCATAATAGCCGTCCAGAACGCAAACCCATATATTATTAATTAATAATAATAATTAATAGTAAATTATTATTAATTAATAAGTCATTTCTATGTTTGGTATTTTTATGTCGCAAAGTTATTTTCATTTCATGTATGATGAGTGCTTATAACCATCATTTGTTATTTTTATTTCATGTTCTTTATTTTTGTAATTGTTATGTCATGATGGGTGCAAATAGCCATCATGAGTGGTTTAACTTTCTAAGGTGGAGATTGAGTGGTGTAGCCTATATATAGGCATGTATGTTTCATATTTTAGTTAGTGAATGAATGAAAAGAAAACCAATTTCAAGAATTGAAATCCCCCTCCTCTCCAAGGCAAGTTTCGGCCCTCCTCCTTCTTCTTCCTCTTTGGCCGCCGGCCACCTCTCCTTCCCTCTCAATCTCGGCCTCCCTCCTTCTTCCTTTCCTCTACTCCTTTGCAAACCCGACCCCTCCTCCAACCTCCAAGCCGCCACCTCCTCTCTCACAAAACCGGCCACCACCAAACTCCAACAACCCGAGCCCCTCCCTCCACCACAAAATATTAGCCGCCAACCACCAACACCAACAAGCCCGACCCCTTCCTCATCCCCGTCCTAAATCCAAATATCACTTTCCAAATTAAGCTCTTAGCCTACCATACTAGAAATATTTCATTCCTTAAATATTTCTCAATCCACCACCTTTTCTCTCTCCTGCCTTATTTGGAGATATTTGTTTCCATATTTAGAAGATTCCGCCGGGACTTTTCCAAATACAGCGTGACACGAAGAAGACGACGAATTTCTCTCCCTCCAGCGTATCTCTGGTGGTGCCGTTGAGGAACGATTCTA
Source organism: Platanthera zijinensis (assembly GCA_039513925.1). NCBI lineage: Eukaryota > Viridiplantae > Streptophyta > Magnoliopsida > Asparagales > Orchidaceae > Platanthera > Platanthera zijinensis. Next base: position 48,236,561 of record CM077082.1, read on the forward strand.
GTTGAGCGTAACCGGATTCATCCAATCCGGTTGGGTAATGAAAATCTCTACTTAACGTGTTTCTCTTCCTTAGATAAATCTTGTGGCTTTGGCAAATTGCGCATTTTGTGTAACGCTTGATTTTTTCGTGGTTTATTTTATTTTAGTTATTGTCTTGTTTATCGTATTTTCGTTTAAGTTCGTGAGGCGTGGCGGCCCTCGTTTGTATTTTGTTGGGAGAGAACCACCCTTGCCCGAATCTTTTGTTTTCGGTGGTTTCTCTTTTGGTACAACACGCTCGATCGAACCGTGTGGGTTCTTTTCGCTTGAGAGGACCTTGGCCTATCGCCTTGGTACTATCTTGAAGGGCTTTGCGAACCCTCCGTAATTGTTTTTTAGTAATTATATTAATTAAACCGCTGTGACGTTAAATGCTAGAGTGTAACGTGAGAATTATTCGAGAGCGTCGCGTTAATTTGTCGGCCACCAAAACGCTCGAAAGAGCGGGCCTTCATCAATTTGTTATCAGAGGGAGGTTCTCGTCAATTTTCTAATTGGCACTCCTCCCCCTCTCAAAATTCAAAATTCAAATTTCAAATTTCAAATTTCGATATTTCAAAATTCAAAATTCAAAATTCGAATTTTAAAATTCAAAATAAAAAATTCAAAATTCAAAATTCAAAATTCAAAATTCAAATTTCGAATTTCAATTTCAAAATTTAAAATTCAAATTTCAAATTTCAAATTTCGAAATTTCGAATTTCAAATTTTAAATTTCAAATTTCAAATTTCAAAGTTCGAAATTTCAAAATTCAAAATTCAAAATTCAAATTTCAAATTTCAAAATCTAAAAAATAAAATTCTGGAAATTCTCTATCTTATTTTTAATAAGAAATCCAAAAAAATTTATTTTTTCATTAAGTCATTATTTTTATTAAGTTATTTTTAAATTTAATAGTTGGTCTGCCAATAGCGGCCTATATTTTTATTTTTCAGTAAAACATCAAAAAAAAAATTTATTAATAATCTTCATATTTTGTTTAGGAAGAAAATCTATTTTCTATAAGTATTACCCTAGTGGTTAAGCGGGAACAATTCCGACAATCCTAATTTATTTGGGTCAGTTTACTTTTCTTTGCATGTACACAAGTATCGGATCGAGTTTTCTCTCCAGTTCTTACGATTATGGCCTATGACGTTCACGTTTCCCATTTAGACTATTGGTATGATAAATCCATGGTTAAGCCTCCCCCTAGGCAAAGCCACATTAATCTTACCTATGACGGTTTAGGGTACCCTACAAATTTTAGGGATTGGCTTAAGGAGATAGAACTTCATTTTGACTGTCGCGAATGGGATGACCTCCAAAAGGTCCACTTCGCCCGAGAGCTGTTAATAGGTCGAGCCCAGTCATTCTGGATAAAGAAGAGCGTCGTGTTGGCAATTATACACACACGTGGTGGGCGATGCGTAGCCTCCTCTCGGATCAATTTGATCCCACCAATCTCCGTACTACTAACGCCAAACCTTTGAGTGAGTATCGTTATGGCGCTAGTTCCATACCAACCATTAGGACTGACTATAAACCTAATGCCCAGATCAAACGACACATTGTTGAGCGATCTCCGCCGATTATGCCTGTAGACCCTTTTGAGTCTCCCCCTGAGTTGTCTAGTCTAGTTGTTGACTCTCCTGTTGAGTCTAAGGTATTGTCTAGGATCGTGCCCGTCACTGAGGACGAGGCTGTTATCTCTGATGATGATAGCAACGATGAGGAGATTGGTTACCCTAGTGACCTGGATGAGGATTCCACCACCGAGGAATCATCTCCACTCCCCGTCGATGACATTTTGGAGCCTACGGTTACTCCTGCTGAGATTACACCTGAGTCGGTAGGCATTTTACCTGATGATGAGAGTTTACTTAGTAGTGACACAGGAGATGATCTGTTCGGACTCGAGCTGGTTCCTCTTAGACCGAGATATTTTGAGGACTGTTTTGATGATCCTGATATATTGGACGTTCCGGCTGATTGGGAAGACTTACCATTGGTGAGCGAGTTATGCTTGGATGATTTTAGTGCTATGAGCCCGAACGATATTTCTTTGATGCAAACACCTTTATCTGACGTTCCTAATTTAAAGTTTCCATTGGGCTCAATTTTACCCTTGTCTGAGACCATAATTGATTCTAAATTAAATAACTTGGATAGTGTGTCAGAAGAACTTGTAAGCAAGGAAGTTGCATTAATTGACGACTTTTTGGATTGGACCCCAGTTTGATTTTACCGACTCGTCCCCCTGACCCGTTGATTCGACGTACTGATCATTTAGGACATGAGTGTGGTACGATTGATTTCAGGAGTTCTACAGTGCCCCCTGAGTTCATTCTGCCAGTACCCCCAGATGAGGTCCCGTTAGTGCCTCCAGCTCACATATTATTGTTGCCGACCTATGACCCGACGACTGATTCTGATTTACATGATATATCTAATGAATTGGTAGACATGTTGGACGAATTTTCTGTAAGGGCAAATCCATTGTTTGAATTTTCATATGACTTTAATGGCTTGCAACCGGGTGATCTTTCTTGGACGTTAAACCCGTGTTTCGACGTTGAGAATGACTTAGCCCCTCCTTTAGACATGTCCCCTTTGACGGCCTATTACCCTACGAGTCCATCGTTGGTCACACCCTCGGATGTTTTAGATTTTATTTCTGTGCCGACTATTTCCTTTGTCCTAATTTTATCCTCCATGAATTTTAAAGAAAATCATTTATCGAATTATACGTTTAGGATAGGGCCGCTTATAGTGCCTCATGATGAGATTCCCTCGGCGCCACCAGATTTAGTTCCGTTGGTGCCGCCTTATGTCGTTCCGTTACCACCGAATGCACTAAGTACGTTTGCGCATGATGATGCTCGCAATGAATTTTATTTACGTAAGCACTTTAGTGAAGCGCTGTCCACGTCACAAAATCCTTATCAATTTCTTGCTAGCTTACATAAAAGGGCGTCTTACGGTATAATTGACGATTTTGTTTTGGTGCGTCTCGTCCCTGAACGGTTGCTTTCCGGCACTATAGAAAGTTGGCGAGTTGGCGAGCTACACCTTTTTGCGGACGTTAATGATATTAGGAGAACACACATTTCTTTTGAGGTTTTCCACTGATTGGGGTAATACCCCTATTTTTAATGTTTCTGATTTAACGCTGCATGTTTCTCCACCACTTGAATTATCTGCCTGTCCGTTTGGTTCCACTTCGTTCTCTTATGGTTTGGGTAGTGAGTTTGTGCTTGGATCGCTCTCTTCTTCGGTCTTCACTGGAGGTACGTTGGTAATTGATGTTGAAACTTTTCTTCCTTTATTGCCTAATGCTTTTCCAAGGGTCCCCAGGACCAACATTTTGCATGACAGGATACTCCAGGTTAAAGTGCTCTCTTATCCAAGTGGTGTTGTTCGCTGCTACGTGTCTCTTGTGGATGATGCTCTCCTGCACTGGTATTCTAAGACCAACTCATCGGTGATGATAACTTTTGAGCGGGGGAGGATTGATGGAGACGACGGCCCACAACATTTCAAGGACGGCGATGGCATGTTTGCGGACGACCATGCGGAGCGTCGGCATAATAGCCGTCCAGAACGCAAACCCATATATTATTAATTAGTAATAATTATTAATAATAAATTATTATTAATTAATAAGTCATTTCTATGTTTGGTATTTTTATGTCGCAAAGTTATTTTCATTTCATGTATGATGAGTGCTTATAACCATCATTTGTTATTTTTATTTCATGTTCTTTATTTTTGTAATTGTTATGTCATGATGGGTGCAAATAGCCATCATGAGTGGTTTAACTTTCTAAGGTGGAGATTGAGTGGTGTAGCCTATATATAGGCATGTATGTTTCATATTTTAGTTAGTGAATGAATGAAAAGAAAACCAATTTCAAGAATTGAAATCCCCCTCCTCTCCAAGGCAAGTTTCGGCCCTCCTCCTTCTTCCTCTTTGGCCGCCGGCCACCTCTCCTCCCCTCTCAATCTCGGCCTCCCTCCTTCCTTTCCTCTACTCCTTTGCAAACCCGACCCCTCCTCCAACCTCCAAGCCGCCACCTCCTCTCTCACAAAACCGGCCACCACCAAACTCCAACAACCCGAGCCCCTCCCTCCACCACAAAATATTAGCCGCCAACCACCAACACCAACAAGCCCGACCCCTTCCTCATCCCCGTCCTAAATCCAAATGTCACTTTCCAAATTAAGCTCTTAGCCTACCATACTAGAAATATTTCATTTCTTAAATATTTCTCAATCCACCACCTTTTCTCTCTCCTGCCTTATTTGGAGATATTTGTTTCCATATTTAGAAGATTCCGCCGGGACTTTTCCAAATACAGCGTGACACGAAGAAGGCGACGAATTTCTCTCCCTCCAGCGTATCTCTGGTGGTGCCGTTGAGGAACGATTCTAGTTGAGCGTAACCGGATTCATCCAATCCGGTTGGGTAATGAAAATCTCTACTTAACGTGTTTCTCTTCCTTAGATAAATCTTGTGGCTTTGGCAAATTGCGCATTTTGTGTAACGCTTGATTTTTTCGTGGTTTATTTTATTTTAGTTATTGTCTTGTTTATCGTATTTTCGTTTAAGTTCGTGAGGCGTGGCGGCCCTCGTTTGTATTTTGTTGGGAGAGAACCACCCTTGCCCGAATCTTTTGTTTTCGGTGGTTTCTCTTTTGGTACAACACGCTCGATCGAACCGTGTGGGTTCTTTTCGCTTGAGAGGACCTTGGCCTATCGCCTTGGTACTATCTTGAAGGGCTTTGTGAACCCTCCGTAATTGTTTTTTAGTAATTATATTAATTAAACCGCTGTGACGTTAAATGCTAGAGTGTAACGTGAGAATTATTCGAGAGCGTCGCGTTAATTTGTCGGCCACCAAAACGCTCGAAAGAGCGGGCCTTCATCACCTTCTGCTCTGCTTCCCTAGTCTTTGTCAGGTGCTCAAAAGATTTGAGCTTCCCTAGAAGAGTTTCTGTGGAGATTTCTGTAATGCTTCTGATATTCTTGATTGACCAGATCCTTGTGTCCCATGAGCTGGGAAGATACATCAAGATCTTGTCATTGATCTTAGTCAATGAGATATCTTTGTCCAATGTCTTCAGTTCACTAATGATGGCACTCAGTCTCCCATACATTTCTTCCACTGACTCACTGTCCTCTTTTCTGAAATTCTCATATTTGGAGATGAGAAGGGATCTTCTATCATTTCTTTCTTCTACTGAGCCTGCCACCATCTGGTTCAAGTAGTCCCAGATGGCCTTTGCTGATGTGCAATCAACAACCTTTTGGAATATGCCATTTGACATGGTCTGGGCCGTATGTTCATGACCTTAGCATCAGCAACCTTTACTTTCTTCTATGCATCAGTCCAATCTGGTGGTGGAATTGCATGAGTGTCAGCAGTTGTAGAAGTGGCTGCAGTTGGTTGAGGTGGACATGTCAAAATGGAGTTAAAAATGTCTTCATCAATTGAGTTCATGTATAATCTGATTCTTGCCTTTCAGATACTGAACTTATTTAAGTTACAGACTGGAGGTCTGGTGCTTGCATAGTCCTTGTTCTGTGCCATGTGATAAAAGAATAACTAAGGAAAAAGAAAATCTGAATAAGCAAAGATCTTGGTTCAAGTGTTAGCTTGTTCAACCAAAGAGACCAAACCTCTGATACCAATTGAAAGAAATGACTTAAGACAATTGATAATCCTCTGTTATCAGTTGAAAGGAATAGGTTATTCAGATCTACTCTAGAGGGGGGGGGGTGAATAGAGTATTACAACTTTTTGGCTATTTTTACTTTTATATCAGAGTTAAAATATAAGTGATACCAATAATAAATAAATAAAAGAAAATAGGCAAGCTATTCTAATTATCACAGCAATCAGCAATAATAGAGTATTACAATTTTTTTTGGCAATTTTTACTTTTATATCAGAGTTAAAATATAAGTGATACCAATAATAAATAAATAAAAGAAAATATGCAAGCTATTCTAATTATCACAGCAATCAACAAGAGCAAGAGGAAAATGAGCAACCAGACGACACAAGAAATTTATAGTGGTTCCCCAAATCTGAGTACATCCACTCTTCTACCACCCTGGTAGGAATCACTCTCAGGTTTTTGATCAGGTGACTGCCACCAAATAATATCTATTTCCAGGGAGATATTGCAACCCTTATGGCTTTTGATCAGGTGCCGGAAAACCACTGAACTCTTTTGATTAGGAGACCTCACAACCAAGAATTACTTTTGAAGGGAGTAAGAACCCTGTATACAGTGGGGGAAAGTAAAAGTTGAGTTGTCTTCTCTGTTCTCAAACAAATGAGAGAAGACTTGAGAGTGATTCTGATGATGACAAAGCTTGTCTTGTGATCTTGAATGGTTCAAGAATCCAAAGCCTTGCTCAGGGTGTAGGTCTTGATTTTCAGAAAGCTTAGACTGATTGTGATGAATGTCTCTTCTTGCTTCCTAGAAGAACACTTGTGTGAAGAACGGAAAACTGTTCTTCTTTTGCTGTCTTGTGTTCTCTGTATGAATGTCTGTATTTTCGTATCTTGATTCACTGTGTATCATTCCTTTGAAATAATCCAATCTGAATTCAAATTGACACACCTTGATTGACTGCCGAAATCATGGGAACTTGTGCAATGACTATAAGGGAATTAAATTCATTTCCCTAACTGTCCCATGAATAGCTGTATAATAACTCTGTGAATACCAGTAATTAATGCTTGCCAAAGAACGGCTATATTCAGAGAATATATACATCAAATACTCAGTCATATAAACAATAAAATATTCAATCAATAAAGGAAAACAATAACTCAAAGAATAATGGTTGATCTGACAGTTATCGTCGATCCGGTCCTGTGATCGTCGAACTCAAACATCCTCTATCGTTAAGCTGAGCCCTATGATCGTTGAACTGAAATTCTGTTTTCCAAACTGGGCTTCAAGATCGTCGAACTAAGATGGTTGATCGTCGATCTCAATCCTGAAAGTAGATCAGAGATCGTCGAACTAAGTTCAGCAATCGTCGATCTCAGCATTAAGAGATTAACTCTGAGATCGTCGAACGCAGAACGAAGATCGTCGAGCTCTTTTCACTGATGTCAACTAAGTCAATTTCTGCCTTGTTCAGTCTCTGCTGTCTTCTAAGTCTCTGATGTCTTGATCTTGTCTCACTGAGTTGTTGACCTAACTGACACCTAAGACACTAGGCTAGACCCTGGCTATATAATGTGGGTCTGATTCAGCCTATATTAGTGAACCTAGCCCAAATCCAAACTAGGGGTCCAACACCTTTCTGAATGACGATCTGCAGGAAAAGGTTTACATGCAACAACCTCCCGGGTTTGAGACCACGGGGGAGTCTCGGGTTTTTCGTCTTCTGAAGTCACTCTATGGTCTCAAACAATCCCCTCGGGCATGGTTTGACAAGTTTAGTAAGGCCATACGGGACATTGGCTTTATTCAGAGCTCAGCAGATTTCTTGTTATTCACTTGCCACCAGACAACGAGAACGGTTCTCCTATTGGTTTACGTTGACGACATCATCATTACTGGAGACGAATCGAACGGAATACAGACGGTCAAACAACATCTGAGCTCCGTATTTCAAACAAAAGATCTGGGGAACCTTCGGTACTTCTTGGGTCTAGAGGTTGTTAGACGACCCGATGGCTTTGTCCTCTCTCAGCGAAAGTACTGTCTCGATCTCTTTCATGATGCAGGCTACTCCGGCTGTAAGCTTGTGAACGCTCCAATGGATGTAAATCACAAGCTATGTGCTCAGGCCTCAGATTCTGATCTTCTGCTTCAAAATCCGGAATACTGTCGTCGTCTTGTTGGGAAACTGATCTACCTAACGGTAACAAGACCAGATATATCCTTTGCTGTTTGTATCGTTAGTCGGTATATGCATTCTCCTCGAAGGTCTCATCTCCAGGCCGTTGAACGGATTCTCCGATACCTTAAAACAGCTCCTGGCCAAGGATTAGTATACAAAACTTCATCTTCAACCCCAACATTGGTGACATATTCTGATGCTGATTATGCGGGTTCCCTCGATGATCGACGATCAACCAACGGTTTTTGCACATATTTTGGAGGGCATCTGATCACCTGGCGAAGCAAGAAACAAGCGGTGGTTATTCGATCCTCAATTGAAGCAGAATATCGGGCAATGACATCTGTGGTTTCGGAACTCACGTGGCTTGAGAGTCTTCTTGCTGACCTTGGGGTAAAACTTTCTTCACCGGCTCTCCTCCTTTGTGACAGTCAAGCTGCCAATACATATGGCTCTCCTCCTTTGTGACAGTCAAACTGCGTCAAGATGGCTGTCTACGTACCCCCCTCCCATGCAATCAAGCCACATATAGTTCTTCAAAAGCGCCTCTCAAGGCACTCACCTCTGAGCTCGAACGTTCAACAAACTTTTACAATATGTGAACTTTTGGACTGGAAGCACCTCTGTAAGCATGTCCGCAGAATTCTCCTTGAAGATACAAGGGAATTCAGCTTCATATGCTGAAAGTGTAAATGTAATGTGGTTCATCTACTAAGCTGGCTTCAGGACATTCTGCCTCCTAGTCCGTCTCCTGACAATAGAATCTTGAACACGACTCTGCCTCAACTTCCTTCACCTCCTGATCATCAACACTGAGTACCTCATCATCAGTCTCATCATATACCTCATTAGGAATGTGAGAAAATGGTGGAACAAATGGAGTCACATCAAACTCCTTCTGAATAGTAATTATGATCGTCTTGGAACTTTCCACCTGCTCTGAGTCCCGAGGCTTCAACAAACTTGTCTCGTCAAATGTAACATCCATGTTAATGACAATCTTCCTCTCAGCCTGATCATACAATTTATAACCTTGACTCCACGCCTGAAACCAATGAAGATTGCCCTCTTTACTCGTGGTTACAGTTTATCATTCTTCACGTGACAATAAGCTAGACACCCAAACATTTTCATGCGCACATAATCTCTAGCAGGATGCCCCGACCCCATCTCCTTTTGTGTCTTCTTTCCAATAGCTGCAGAAGACAAACGGTTCACCAAATGACAAGCATAGTCAAGGGCCTCAGCCCAAAAAATCTCGTCTAACCCAGCATTAGACAATATACATCGAACATTCTCCACCAAAGTCCGGTTCATGCGCTCTGCCACCCCGTTTTGCGGCGGTGTCTCCCTGACAGTGAAGTGACACTCTATACCTGATCGTTGACACTCTTGTAAGAACGCATTTGATGTGTATTTGCCTCCATTGTCTGATCTAATACATCGAATCCTTTTGGCAGATCGAGTCTCAATCCACTTCTTCCAAGTCATAAATATCTCAAGAACATCGTTTTTATGGTTCATGGTGTACACCCAAACATATCTGAAATGATCATCAATGAAGGCGACAAAGTATCGTTGCCAGCTGAAAGATGTCTTCGTCGGGCCCCAAACATCTGTGTGAACATAATCTAAAATACCCTTTATACTGTGGATGACAATTCCAAAAGATACTCGTGCCTTCTTGCCAAGCACACAATGCTTACAAAAATCCAATTTGCAGCTTCTTGTTCTCTTAATCAACCCTTATTTTCATAAAGCCTGCATGGAAGCCTCTCCAGCATGAGCCAATCTCAAATGTCATTCAGTAGTGGCATCCAAAGAATCATCTGCAATGACCACAGTCTCGGTAACTGTACTTCCCTGAAGATAATATAGATTGTGGTGTTGAACTCCTCTCCTGAAAACCAAGGCTCCGCGACTTATCTTTAGAACTCCTGTTTTGATCACAGCCCTCGGCTTCTAAAGTCCCAACAGTTAGCAAATTCTTCCTGATATTCGGAACATGTCTGACTTCTGTCAACTCTCTCACCGCTCCATCATGAATTTGAAGCAGAATACTCCCAACACTAGTACGACAAGCTTGATCATTGCTCATAGTAACAACACCAGTATCCAGAGACTTGTAAGTACAGAACCACTCTCAATTGGGACAAATGTTATAAGTAGTACCACATGTCCAAAATCAAACATGAAGCATCAGTAAATAAACACCGAGGAGTGACATTGAGAAAAACATCAGACTCACCGCCACTAGTAATCTCTTGAGTAATATGGGCCTTCACCTCCGAGGAACCTCCCTTATTTTTTTCTTTTAACTTGGGGCAATCCTTCTTCCAATGACCCATATCCAATCATAATGCGCATTGATTGTGCCCAAGGCTACGACCTCGTGATTTGTCACACTTATAAGTACCATTATTACTTTTCTTATACCTGACAACTGTGATAGGTAGCACGTGTATCCAGAATTTAACATGAATCATTAATAAATAAACACTGAGGAGTAACATAGAGAGAAACATCAGACTCACCACCATTAGTAATCTCCTGAGTAATATGAGTCTTCACCTCTGAGGAACCTCCATTTTTTTTCTTTTAACTTGGGGCAGTCCTTCTTTCAGTAACCCATATCCAAACAGAATTCTCATTGATTGCGCCCAAGACTACGACCTCGTAATTTGTCACACTTCTGAGTACTATCATGAATTTTCTTATGCATGTTCATTTTCTCAGATTTGCCCTAATGAGACACAAGTGCTTCGATCGACTCCGTCTTCGATGACTATTTATCCCTTCGACAAAACTCGTGATTCAACAATGCCGTCGGCACATCACTGTACTTTAAGAGCTCATTCCCGTGAATGAGAGACATCGTGAAGTCCTCATTTTCTTCTTGAAGCGAATTCAATAGGAGCTTCTTGTCTTGATCGCCAATAAACTCGTTCAAATTCAATAGACCTACCAATAATTTCGTAAACTCATTCAAATGCTTATCAATGGAGACTCCACGTCTCATTTGAAACCAGTACAATCGACTCTTCATGTGGAGATGATTCTCCACACTTTTCGTGAGATATTTATTCTTCAGCGTCCTTCCAAGATTTCCCACAAACGTTTCCAACATAACCCCATATTTGAACTCCTGAGTCAGACAATTTCTGATCAACCTGCAAGCACTCTGATTCATCTTCGACCAAGTTTTTTCAGTCATCCCATCAAGACATTCAGCACCATCAAAAACGTCATCCAAATTAGGAGAGCATAACACATTCATCACCTCGCAACGCTACATACCAAAGTTACCCTTTCCGTCAAATTTGGTAACATCAAATTTTCACCGGATGTGAACCCGTATGATGGATCGTTGATTCTGCTGCTCCAGAGTCTCCCATTTATTTTCTCGTTTGATTCCAATAAAAATAACACAAAACAAAACAACGCAGCCAAATTTTTTTGGTTAGTTAATCCGAATTTTTTTTTTGTTACCTCTCAGTAGGAGAAATCCCTCCTTTTTTCCTTTGCACTGCTTGAGCTGAAGGAGATGCCAAGGAAGAATAGTTCTTTGCCGAGAGATGAGAAAATTAAAAACAGTTTTTTTTCTCAATCAATGCCATCCTCCAAACGTCGGCGTCGCCTATTCCTGTGTTGTGGAGGAAGACGATCGAAGAACTCCCCGTTTCTTTTTTTTCCGATGTACTTTTGTATTTTCGATGTACTTTTGTACCGCCGGAGTGAGAACCACCTTTTTTTTCGATTCCTGGTTCGCTGCTAATGCCAGTAAAGGGAAAACAATATAAAAAACACTTTTTTTTTCTTTTTGGTTTCTGAGTCTGTGCTGTGAGAGGGGAAAGGTAAAAACAAAATTATTTCCTTTTTTTAATTGGCGCTGCCCTCAGATGTTCTATTCGGCTATTCCAATGCTTCACCCAGTTGTCGCAATAAAGGAAGGAAACTGTGTCAAGAAAGGTAAAACGAAGACCTTCCTTTTTTAGGCTCTCCACTGCACGAAGATTGTTGGTCTTGCACCGAATCAGGACGCCACCCTCTTCTGAAACAGAAGATCAAATCTGTCGCCACCTTCTCGGAACCACAGCCTGATCTGTGTGCCTCCTACAACCAGATCTATAAGAGCCGGACCCGAACAGCCCTTTGAAACCAGTGCCGCCTCCAACCTCCTTGTTGTATCTGCAGCTTGAGAACGCCCACTGCTGCCACTAACAAAATCAGTGAGCCCTGAGCCGAGGAATTCAAAGGACGAAGAAACGAAATTTTTTTGTTCCACGCTCAAATCAAATACGGCCACCTCAAACAAAATCGGCCCACAACCTAGCTCTGATACCATTTATTCTGCGAACGATGCGAAAAATCTAAAATTACACAACACCAAACAATAGAACACGATGCGATTTACATGGTTCAACGAGAAACGTCTGCGTTCACGGGGAGGGGTTATCCGCTATCACCGGTGGGGGAGAAAAGAGACCAATACAAAATTACAACCCTACACACAAATAAGAAACCCCAACCTCTCATATTTATAGGGAAAATTAGGGCAAACCCAAAAGACTAAAATTCCCCCAAAACAACAACAAGAACAACAATGTTCACATGGGGACAAATGTGACTATTATCATCAGGGAGCAGAAGTTGTTAATCCGGTCTTTGAAGGCAACACGCCATCCAACAAGATCCCTTCTGTCAATTCAAGCCAATCATAACCTTCAAAAACCACTAAAAGAAAATACCCCAAAGAAATGGAGGAGAAGCGGTTAAGGGTCTATGTTTTTGGTGTGATCAAAAATATTTCAAGGGGGGCACAAATGCGACAATTTAACACATTTGTGTTCTTGAAGTTGAAATGGAGGGGAGGAGAAAAAATATATAGAATAAATTACATCTTTTAGAGAAGAAACGGTCGATCAAAACCTTGAACCAATTATCACGTTTTCATGCATGCTCTCACATGAATTATTGATTATCATCCTACGATCACTAGATCTTACGAGGGGCAACAAATGTTCATCTTAATAGACATTAGAGCACTCACAAATTCATCACGAACAAACACCCACATATCTACAATGCCCCACAACTACTATACCAAATTTTAAGGCTACTTTTGGCCGTTTGGAACAAACTAGTTGACGCAGGATGAATCTACAGACGACAGTTAAACGGTGTCCTAACCCCTACATGCTATGCAAATCCGACAGTTAAATCATAATTTGATAATAAATAATAACATCTCACGTAAATAATTCACGGTAAGGCACAATATTTTATTAGGGCAAAACAAGCTTAGGCTTTTCCCCGCGTGGAGGGTCAAAGTTAGAGCGCGCGACGAATGAACCCTGCAAATCACAATAATTATCCAAACAAACAATCACAATACAAGAGGCCCCAAACAAGTGTAGGATCGAAACCAATAAGAATAATGCTGAAAATAATAAACCAATACAACGACATCTCACCAAATAGTGGGCTGAATAAGACACTGAAGAATCCGGAGCCGGAGATGCATGAACGATGATCCGAGGTGGAACCAGATACTTGGAAAACGGTGTAGGTAGTTTTCCTCGGCGGTGGAAGGTAGAATCAGCTCAGAAATGGATAGATCCGACCACGTATGGGTAAGATCCGGGTGATGGATATATGGATCCAATATTTGGTAGCGGATCCGGGCTAAGGGATGAAGTACAGGTGGAGGGAATGACGGATCCGGGCTGAAAATTCCCGGATCTTGACTGATCCGGGAAGAGGGGGGATTTGGGTGGTGCTTCCACGTGGAGGAGGGCTGGAGGCAAGGCGTTGAAGGGCCTATGAGGGGGCGGCTGCATGGAGACAAGGGGGGGGGGTGGTGGCCGGCGCTGCAGGGAGGGGTTCAGGTGGGCAGCCAGTGGTGGTTTTGATGGAAGAGTGGCTGGCGGTGGGGGGGGGGGCAATAACCTTAGGGTTATGGGTGAAAGTTGCTTTGGTGGAGGAGTCGATTGGCTGGGACCGTGGAAGCAGGGGGGACGGTGGCTGGGAAGGGGGGTGGCCGGTGTTTTGATTGGTGGCAGGAGGGAGCCTAGGAGGCGGCTTGCTGGAAGGGGGTTTTGGAGGCCGGCGGGGGAATAGGAGGGGAAAACTATATGCTATGAATAGTAAATTTCATTTATGAATAGTAGAAGAGAACAAAAATATGGATTTTCTGGACAGCAGGCTGCAGCTGACTTGGAGGGAGCTGGTAGGCGGCGACAAGGGGTTTTGGAAGGGGAAAAAGAGGGCTAGGGTTTAGGCAACTCTTGGGGAGGAGGATAGACACATAAGAGTCGTCACATAAGGTTTCATGGAGTCGGCACCATGGGAGGATCACGAGATTCCGAGAATCAACTCACCAAAATCTGCAATAGCCTCCATCAGTCCACTACCTATCTATTTATAAGAAAATAAAAGCTAGAGTATCCCACCTTCAACGAATATGATTGGTCGGAGGTGGGGCCACCCAAATACATCAAAATACAACGCAAACTAATGAAGTAATATATCGAATCGATTCATAACGCGAATCTGGACATGCACCTAAGAGTCGTCACCTAGGGTTCCATGGGGTCGGCACCATGGTAGGATCGCGAGATTCCGAGAATCAACTCACCAAAATCTGCAATAGCCTCCATCAGTCCACTACCTATCTATTTATAAGAAAATAAAAGCTAAAGTATCCCACCTTCAACGACTACTATTGGCCGGAGGTGGGGCCACCCAAATACATCAAAATACAACGCAAACTAATGAAGTAAGATATCGAATCGATTCACAACGCGAATCTGGACACATCTGCGGAGTCTGATTGTCGATCAGTGCACGCCATATATGGAAAGCCACCAATCAGCCCCGAACGCGCCAAAAACTTGTCCACTACAGGTCCTCGTCTCTACCCCACATCAATCTCCATGGCTTGAAAGAATTCATCTCCCGATGAATAAAGATCAAAATTCTCTCGATGCATATCAGGTAAGTCTCGAAGAGATCCACCAGAGGTCGTTCAAATGTCGTCGATGGAAGTGTCCTCGCCAATCAACTCCCCCGACTGAAAAGTGATGCAGTAGCCCCGAGCCGCCCCTCTCGGTCGGCCCTACTCGGCCTAGCCAGCGGACCACGTGCTGGCGACAACTGCCGGGCTGCAGCCCAAGCACCCCACCCATGACCGCACCTATTCTCAGCGCGGCGGGATGTTGAGGCGAGGTCTCGAACCCAGCCCCCTTGATAAAGAGCTTTCCTAACAGCTCTCATCACCAACATATCCTTAAGTTGTCCCATGTATTCTGCTACCGAAGCGTTACCTTGACGAAGTGAGGCTAAGTCGTCGAACATTTGTGTCCGGTGATAAGTGGGAACATATTGATCGTGGAGAAGTGCTTTCATGGCAGCCCACCCAATTGGGGGTACTCCATTAACCGTACCTAATCGTCTCTCTTCGTTCAACCAGTATGTCTTAGCCCTTCCTAGTAGTTTCATCCGTGCAACCTTCACTTTCTCAACGTCCGTCAGGTCGTGCCATTCAAAATAGCACTCGATTCCCATGATCCAGTCTAGGAATAGCTGGGGCTCTCCCATACCATCATATGAGGGTGAGTCTATTTTTACGGCCCTAGTTACGTCGAAGTCATAATGACCTCGAGGTGGGTACTCATCGTCCTGATCACGTGGGTGATTTTGTCTTTCCTCTCGCTGGTTGGCGGCCGGGGGTTGGGACCCGGTCGGTTTCTGCCAACGCCGTTGTTTCGGGGTGCCGCTTGGTTTACAGCGAGCCCTTCAATTAACTGTGTCAGTGCGTCAAACCTAGCGTTAAACTCTTCTCGTAGCTCGGCGATCGTGGCCGGAGCATGCTCATCACCTTGGTTGTTTGCCATGTGTGAGGTGGAGGGAAGATATTCCGTGCCCAGCCTAGTGCGCATGAACGAACGGGACAAACAACAATTTTGACCTGAATTAAATTACGCGTTTGAATTTTTTTGACACAAAACAATTGAGCAACAGGAAAAACTTTTTCAGACTTTTTTTCTTAGAAAAATGAAGAGAAAATTCAGAATTTTTTTTGTAATTTTCTGCAGGATTTTTTTTTGTGTGTTTTACTAATTGCAGTCCAACTATGTAAAATTCAGTTTTGAAGTGATTCGTAACGGAAGTGCACACCCTAGTGAACGAGGATATCCCTAGGTAAAATGAAAGGATGGTGTCGATTGGGAAATCAACACAACCTCCCTCTGATACCAAATTGATGTAGGGTATATCCTTGAGATTCGTCACGGAGGCCACGATGACGCTTATGACACGATCTACGCTCTTTAACCCACACGCTAACGAAAACGCAGCCACAACAATTATTTTATTTATCGTTCGCGCTAACAATACGGATCGCCGTTCCGCAAATAGATCGAATGTTGGCTATAAGCCAAATTCTTTCCGGCTAAATGGGATAATCTTGATCCCGAACGAGCTTTTGGGTTGTACCAAAATAGATCCACCAAGAACAAACGATTCGAAAGATGGTAGGATCTATCCCAACAAAAAGAAAGCGAGGATCGTCAATCCTCTTACGAATCTTTCGGAAATCCAAACGAAAAATACCGATCTATTATTTGATTAACCGCGAAGAAAAACAAATCGGAAAATAACGCAAAATTCGTCCACCACAAGAACTATCTAGAGAAAGAAAACTCTTGGTAGAAATTTTCGTTACCCCTCTCGGATTTGTAGATCCGCGATGCGTGGATCCACCAAGTTTGATCGCTCCTCCGTTGAAAGTCCACGGGAAACGCGCTACGGATGATGAACGTGCTAATCTCCTTCACTTCACGCCGTGGAGGGATCCCTAACTTCTTTCCTTGCAAGGCAACCTCTCATGCATGGGCCGAATTTTCCTTGGAGAGTAATGATCTCGGTTGGCCGAGAGCAAGAGGGGAGGATGTTGGCCGAGCACTAGAGAGAAGGGGGCGGCCGAGAGCAATAAGGGGAGAGGTGGTGGCCGAGCACTAGAGAGGAGGGAGCCTTGGGGCCGGCGGCTTGGAGGAAGGAAGAAAGAGGGGGGGCGGCGGCTAGGAGAAGAAGAGAGGGAAGAAATTAGGTTTAGCAATTTCAAATTTTGATTTCAATATTAGTCTACCATCAAATGTAAAGTTCAAGGCCTTATATAGGCTTACATCTCAAAGCAAATAACAAGTGGCTAAAGGCACACCACATAAAGAAAATGCAAAAATTAAATAATGTTTTTTAAAGAGCCATCATGAAACGGCTAATAGCACACCAAAACTAAAATATCAAATATGAGTCTTCTTGCGAGGGAGAAGCTTGTAGCCATGACCGCTACGACGTCGCACGTCCTTTGCCGACACATCTTCTACATAGTCATTCCCAAGTTGGCCGTCCTGGTGGCCGTCGCCATCACCGTTGCCATCACCGTCGCCATCAATCCTCCGCCGCTCAAAAGGACTCATCTCCGATGAGCGGGCTGAAATATAACGGCGTACGAGGTCCGCGTCAAGAAGATCCACCTGTGCAGCAGAGAGCCAAGAGTCGTCCGAAGCTGGACGACCACGCCAACGAACCAAAAACCTGTGAATGTCGCCATCGGGAGTGGGAAACACATCATCCTGCAAAATCCTGTCAGGCAAGAAATCTGTCCGGGGAAACCTCGGAAAAGCGTTAGGTGAAGCAGAAAAACAAGTTTCATCATCAATAGACGGCATACCTCCCGTAGAATTCGAAGGAAAAAGCGATCCAGAATTGAGCTCACCCCCCACCCCATTAGATTTTATAGTGGAATTATTAAACGGAGAGACAGACAGTTCAGGTGGTGGAGCAACAAAAAGCGTTAAATCCGAAATGTTAAACACATGGGAGATTCCCCAATCAACGGGTAATTCTAACAAATAAGCATTTTCGCCTAATTTCTTCAAAATTCGAAAAGGACCGGCTTTCTTGTTCGCTAATTTTTTTATGGTGCCCGAAGGCATCCGTTCAGGGATAAGACGAACCATAACCAAATCGCCAATGTTCAAGGAGACTGCTCGCCTATGTACGTTAGCATTCGATTGATAGATATAATATTGCTTAGCTAACGTCTTGCCAATGTGCTCATGGAGAGTGTGAACGTGTGAAGCGAAGTCCTGTGTAAATTGACTTGACTTAAAAGAAGGCGGTAACGGAACCAAGTCAAGAGGCACTGGCGCCTTATAACCATGCACTATCTCATTCGGAGACAATCCAGTGGACCTGTTCTTAGAATTATTGTACGCTAGTTGAGCATGCGGAAGAATAAGATCCCACGTACCTTTATGTTCGCCCACTAAACAACGAAGTAACCCGCCCAAGCTACGGTTGACAACTTCCGTTTGCCCATCCGTTTGGGGATGATAGGCCGACGAAAACATAAGTTTAGTGCCCATGAGTTTCCAGAGTGTCTTCCAAAAATAACTTGTAAATTTTACATCCCTATCACTCACTATCGTCTTGGGAACACCCCGATGTGCCACGACCTACTTGAAATATAATTTTGCTACATTGGATGCATCGTAGGTATTATTACTAGCGATAAAATAGGCCATTTTGGAGAAACGGTCTACTACGACAAGAATAGAATCGTGACGCCTCAATGTCATGGGTAAACCCAAAATAAAGTCCATGCTGACATCTTCCCATGGTACCGATGGAATCGGAAGTGGAGTGTAAAGACCCGCGTTGGTCTTGTTCCCCTTTGCTAGTTGACAAATACGACAACTTCCTACGATTTTGTTGACCATGGGTCTGAGGCCCGGCCAAAAGAATTTATCCTCTACGAGTGTTATCGTTTTGTCTCTACCAAAATGTCCGCCTAGCCCTCCGCTATGTAACTCCCATATGATAAAATGTCGTAATGACGAGCGGGGAATACATAGTTGCAAATGTTTAAATAAGTATCCGTCACGGATATAGTACGCCGAAATGGTGGTAGGGGAATTGTCCTGAGTGGCGAGATAAATTTCCTTAAAGTCTGGGCATTGGACATATTCATCTTTAATCCTCTCAAATCCTATAACTGACACTTCCATGGTAGTTAGTAATAAGGTGACCCTACTTAACGCATCCGCCACACGATTTAATGTACCCTTCAGATGCTTGATAATGAAAGTGTACTCCTGTAGGTATGAAATCCATTTAGCGTGCCGTGGGCTAATCTTATTTTGAGAATTAACAAATTTGAGGGCCTCATGGTCCGATAATATCACGAATTCTTTTGATATAAGGTAATGTCGCCAATGTTGGAGACAACGAATCACGGCATAGAATTCGCGATCATAATTCGAATAGTTTAACTTTGGGCCGGCTAGTTTCTCGCTAAAATATCCTAGCGGATGTCCCTCTTGACTTAATACTCCTCCGATTCCTATCCCCGATGCGTCGCATGATAGTTCAAACACTTTACTAAAATCCGGTAATCGTAATAAGGGGGCTTCAGACATCCGTTCCTTAATCGTTTGGAAAGCACTAGTGACCGCTTTAGTCCAACTAAATTCTCCTTTCTTCATACATTCAGTGATGGGAGCCATAATACTACTAAAATTCCGAATAAATCTTCGGTAAAACGTGACCAACCCGTGGAAACTTCGAACTTCCCTTATATTCTTGGGCTCCGGCCTTTCTTTAATTGCTTGAACCTTCTTTGGATCCACATGAATGCCGTCCGAACTCACGATGTATCCTAAGAACTCTACGGAAGACACACCGAATGCGCATTTTTTTAGGTTAATAAATAAATTCTCTTTGCGCAATGTGGTAAGGATTGTTCTTAGGTGAGTTTCATGATCCCCCGGAGAGATGCTAAATACCAAAATGTCGTCGAAATAGACCACTACAAATTTTCCCATGTAGGGTTTAAAGACTTGGGTCATCAATCGCGAAAACGTACTCGGTCCATTGGTAAGTCCCTCTCCAAGCACTAGCCATTCATAGAGACCATCCTTAGACTTAAATGCCGTCTTCCATTCGTCGCCCTCCCGTATTCGTATTTGATGATAACCGCTCTTAAGATCCAATTTAGAGAACACGGCGGCTCCTGATAACATATCTAGTAAATCATCCAAACGGGGAATGAGGAACTGATACTTGACAGTTATTTTATTTATAGTCTGATAATCGACACACAATCGCCACGTTTTATCTTTCTTCGGGACTAACAAGGCAGGGACGACACAAAGACTTTTACTATGACGTATAAATCCTTTCGCTAATAAATCTGAAATTAATTTTTGCAACTCCTCATGTGAGGAGGGATTGAGTCGGTAATGGGGCTGATTCGGCAACGAAGAACCCGGGACAAAATCTATCTCATGTTGGATATCACGCATAGGTGGCAACTGAGGTGGTAAGTCCACCGGGTAGACATCCTTATACTCTTCTAAGAGAGTTCGAAGGGATAACGGGAGGCTCGCTAATGAGGGTGCATCCTCCTTAGCTTGTAGACAAACTAGAGCGTAGATAACGCCATCTATGAAAGTCTCACGCTCAAACTCTTTCCTACTTATCAGACTTATCGTTTTCTTTTCTACCGGCACAATGGTATCTTTGGACGCAGGTGACGGATCCTTGGGCGACGAAGGTTTCAAAAAAATGGTCTTACCATTGAATTTTACTCATAAGTGTTGGCTCGTCCAAAATGAGTCACGTCATAATCATAAAGCCAAGGTCGTCCTAATAAAACATGACACACGTCCATGGGGATTACGTCGCACCACACTTTATCAACGTAGTTTTTCAATGTTAGTGGCACCAAGCATCGCTTAGAGACCGCTATTGACGTCTTGTTTACCCACGTGATTTTATAAGGATGTGGGTGCGGCTCGGTGACTAAATGCATGCGTGCGATGGCATTTTCCGAAATGACGTTCATGCAATTACCGCTATCAATAATCAGTTTGCACCATTTTTCACCGCACTTAAAATTTAAGGTAAATATATTTGTCCGGTTATACTCGTCCAATGCTCGCGGTGTGGCCAAAATACATCTCATCACCATCATGTAAGAATCTTCCTCAATGTCACTTGGCTCGGCATCAAAAAGCTGTCATCTTCGGTAAATGGAGACGGTCGTACTGAAGTCGAAGTTCAGGAGTGAATCGATCAAACTCTGCTGCAAGTACTCAGGTGTCATCAACGTCTGTCGTAGGAATGTACCGACAGAATCTGGTTTCCGAAATGCTCTCAATGCTCAACTCACAAGTGGTGGATCCCGATGCGATCGACAGTGTCGTAGGTGGAACCAAAGAAGACAAGTTCCCAGGTGGGTGGGTGTCAGAAATGGGTGAGCTGTGGTGGCCATCAGACGTGGGTGGGCTATGAAGGTGGTGAGGCAATGAAAGTGGAGGTGTGGGTGGCTGGAAGTCCCAATTGCTCGGGTCCACATACTTGCGAGGCTCGAAATACGATGTCATATCTTCAACACTAAATACCAGGTGGACACCCATACTTGCAGGGATATCAAGATCATAAGTGTTTGCTTCGATCCGTTTCATGATTATATAGGGATCTATTCGCCTAACGCTCAAGACTTTAACAAGCCTCACACGGAGTCCCACAACGCAGATTCTCACCATCAACTGCTTGCTTTCATGAAGTGTCTGCTCTTGCTAAAGAACATCTGCATGTGACTTACAAACTTTATTATCATTATGGATTCTCCGTCAGACCGATTCATTACACATGCAAATGATGAACAGACAACACAACCGACTCATGTAAATAATGAATAAACAACTCAACAGACTCATGCAAATGATGCAAATGAAACACGAAAGATACTACATGCCTGCTACGGGAAAATCTAATAATGTCTTAAGATGTCTCTAAAATATGGTGGCCTATCAGGGGGCTCTCTCGGTGGAGTGTAAAAAAACTCTTCCCGTGTGTGCCGAGTGCTCAGGTGACCGTGCAGAACATCTACACTCAAGGGCGAGCTCATAAAGAGTCAAATGTCTCTCAGGAAATGTGACACATCAGGGGGCTTATCAGGAGGTGTGTACGAAAAGTCATCACGAATGAGACGACCACCTGGGTTAAAATCGTGTACACAGACTAGAAGGCGTGACTCTCGAATGTGGTGCGTGTCCCCGAAAAGAAAGAGCTCGTCTGGTGGGTTAGCAGGTGGTGCGTCACAAAACTCATCGAGGGTGCGATGTGTCGCCAGATAGGACCCCAAAATATTAGGAGTATGTTCAAATGTACTCAAAGTAGGCCCTATATCTATGAAGCACAGATACTTCTCCGAAGGCAGCGTACCCGTACCGGATACGTATCCGGTACTGGTACGTACCCGATACTCGACGGATACACCTATGTGGACACACTTGGACTTGGCACATCATTTTGCATATTGATATATGAGTCTCTTTTTCTAGAGTAAACAAAAGTTTGTTCTATGCTTGGAAGTGTTGGTACGTCCAATTAAGTAGTGTGTCTGTACCAAGTATGTTCCTGGTACTGGCATGCTTTTGTTACAAGTACGTGTATTGAACTTGTTGAAACGACGCAAGTTATTAATAAAATGACTAACTTGTCTCTAGACTAACCGGAGGTTGAAGATGTTGATCTCCAACAATAAAGAAGAAAAAAAAGACTGATGTATAAACTTAAGTTTAATTTTATCTCTTTTGATTAAACATATAAGATGTTAAATTTTGTAATATTTATGAATGCTTAATGTTTGAAAACTTAATGTTATTTAACATTGATTTGTGGACTTGTACTTCAAGTTATGATTTATGTTTGATGTTTCGATATTTTGAGAACTATTTATTGCACCTGTAATTTATATAAATTATATTTATTATAACGTATCATGTCATACCCGTATCTTTGTTTTTTAAATTTTGGCGTACCGCAGTACCGGATACGTATCGTACCCGGTACCCGTACCCGTACTGGTGCTTCCTAGCCCTACATATATTATACTGGTCTCAAGATCAATTATCTGGGGCAAGGCTATAAATGGTAGCGAAAGCGACGCCAATAACTCAGATCTCATAAATGAGCGCTCACCCGAATCGCATCCTCACCAAGATGTAGCGGCTCATCAGACAACTCAACATGGTCATGATCCTCCATATGAGTATCATCGTAAGAGGTAGTGTTCCTGTGAATGGGTGACACAACCACTACGAGATCATCATTGGGCTCTGGTCTCTCGACCGTGATGTGATTTAGGGAAATGACAATGGGAGAGCGACATAAACCTATACTCAAGAATGGATCCGTGGGTGGTGTCAGGAAATGGGTCTGTGGTCGGGGTGCTAACTAACCCGGTGTATGGAAGAGGAAGAGGTGTGAGTGAGGGACACAACACTACGAACTCAATAGGTCGCCCAGGCTTGATCTCAATCGTGGTCACAAGGGACGGGTCAGAAACAAGAGATAAATCACTCACTAGGCTAAGCACCTCACTGGGGTGAGAGCAATCTGCATCAGGTATCACTTCTATCGCGGCTGATAGGATAATGGTAGGCATCGTGGTGACCTCAGTATGGGAAGGACTTGTACTGCGAAGGTCAAAGTTAGAATCTCATCGACCAACTCTTGCAGATCTCAAAGACTGCTCATAACAAATGGTTAGCTGATATGTCTGCTCAAGGGACTTTACGCGATGATAAACTACCTTAGTACGCATGTCAGACCGAAGTCCAGACTGAAATCAGGAAATGGTCATGGCCAGGTCCTCACGGATATCACTACTCACCACTAACTCATCAAAACGCTCCTTGTATTCAGCGACAGACATGAATCTTTACCGAAGGGAAAATAATTGATCGAGCAAGCGAATCCAATACGACGAAGACAGATACCTCTGACACAATGTACGCTTCATGTCCACCCAACTGGTGATGCAATGTAGACAGTCTTGCTCACGGGTCCTCTCAACGCTAGACCAATATGCTCTCACATGATCTAAAAGTCTAAATTTCACAAACTTGACACGATGCTCTCCGAATACATCAAAATGATCAAGATAATACTCCATATCCACGAGCCAATAACTGAAAGACTCGGGACTCGATAAGTCGTCAAAGGAAGGGGCAGCAGTACGAAATTGTCTCTCAAGATCTCTTTCGGAACGACGATCCTCATAATAATTATCCCTAAGATAACTGAGTCGTGTCGAAGGATCAACACGATCTGCTCGCGTGTACGGATAAAAACGAAGACCATCATCATACTGATCGTCTCTAACATAGTGGGTCGTGTCGGTGGGTCAACACGATCTCTGGAAGTGGCGTGCTGTGATTGAGAATAATCGTCGTAGCAATGTGAAGATCTCCCTGATGGGGCTCTGTGAGAGCGGATGCAAGTAGACTCGAGAACTCCAAAGTGAGGAGAGGAATAATTGTGACACATTGACATAATGAAAACCCTATAGACTTTACAACTGCGTATCAAGAGAGCACGTAACCGCCCTTTGATACCACGCATGATGAATCTACATGCGTCGGATAAACGGTGTCCTAACCCCTACATGCTATGCAAATCCGACGGTTAAATCATAATTTGATAATAAATAATAACATCCCACACGAATAATTCACAACAAGACAAATTATTTTAGTAGGGCAAAACAAGCTTAGGCTTTCCCCCGCGTGGAGGGTCAAAGTTAGAGCGCGCGGCGAATGAAACTTGTAAATCGCAATAATTATCCAAACAAACAACCACAATACAAGAGTCCCGAGCAAGTGTAGGATCCAAACCAATAAGAGTAATGCTGAAAACAATAAACCAATACAATGAATCTCACCAAATAGTGGGCTGACCAAGACACTGAAGAATCCGGAGCCGGAGATGCATGTACGACGATCCGAGGTGGAACCGGATGCGTGGAAAATGATGTAGGTGGTTTTCCTCGGCGATGGAAGGTAGATCGGACCGGAAATGGATATATCCGGCCACGTATGGATAGATCCGGGTGAGGAATGGATGGATCCAATGTTTGGTAGCGGATCCGGGCTAAGTGATGAAGTATGGGTGGAGGGTGGAGGGAATGACGGATCGGGGCTGAAAATTCCCGGATCTGGACTGATCCGGGAAGAGGGAGGATTTGGGTGGTGGTTCCACGTGGAGGGCTGGCGACAAGGCGTTGAAGGGCCTATGAAGGGGCGGTGCTACAGGAAGGGGTCCAGGTGGGCAGCCGGTGGTGGTTTTGATGGAAGAGTGGCTGGCGGTGGAGGGGGGGAGGGGGAAGTAACCTGAGGGTTATGGCTGGAAGTTGCTTTGTTGGAGGAGTCGACTGGCTGGGAGCGTGGAAACAGGGGGGATAGTGGCTGGGAAGGGGGGTGGCCGGTGGTTTGATTGGTGGTAGGAGGTGGCTTAGGAAGCGGCCCCCTGGAAGGGGGGCCTGGAGGCCGGCGGTGGAATAGGAGGGAAACTGTATGGTATGAATAGTAAATTTCATTTATGAACAGTAGAAGGGAACAAAAATATGGATTTTCTGGACAACAGGCTGCGGCTGACTTAGAGGGGGCTGGTAGGCGGTGACAAGAGATTTTGCAGATTTTGGAGGGGGAAAAGAGGGCTAGGGTTTGGGCAACCCTTGGGGAGGAGGATAGGCACACCGCCTATCAGCTTCTGCATTTCAAAGCCTCATGAATCAAATTCGTCATTCTTATTTGTGCAAGTTCATTCTATTGTTTTTTATGACATTTTAATATAGTACATCGTGGGAAGAACATCTACGACATTTGGAACAAATATTAGTATTGCTAAAAGAAAAGCTATTTGTAAAGAAGGGTAAGTGTCAATTTGGGGTCTCCCAAATCGACTTCCTTGGCCACATTATATCAACCCAGGGTGTATCAATTGATCCTCTTAAATTGGATGATATGCAAGCTTGGCCTACTCCAACTACACAAAAGCAGTTAATGGGATTTTTGGGATTCCCCGACTGTTACATAAGGTTTATCAAGGGGCATCGATACATTGCTAAGCCTCTTACAAAACTACTAAAGAAAAATCAATTTCAGTGGAGTTCAGAAGCTGAAGTACTTTTCAACATCTCAAAACCGTTATACTTTTCAACATCTCAAAACCGTTATACTTTTCAACATCTCAAAACCGTTATACTTTTCAACATCTCAAAACCGTTATACTTTTCAACATCTCAAAACCGTTATACTTTTCAACATCTCAAAACCGTTATACTTTTCAACATCTCAAAACCGTTATACTTTTCAACATCTCAAAACCATTATACTTTTCAACATCTCAAAACCGTTATACTTTTCAACATCTCAAAACCGTTATACTTTTCAACATCTCAAAACCGTTATACTTTTCAACATCTCAAAACCGTTATACTTTTCAACATCTCAAAACCGTTATGCTTTTCAACATCTCAAAACCGTTATACTTTTCAACATCTCAAAACCGTTATACTTTTCAACATCTCAAAACCGTTATACTTTTCAACATCTCAAAACTGTTATACTTTTCAACATCTCAAAACTGTTGTGAGGGCCCCACCTGTTTTGGCTTTACCCAACTTTCAAAAAAACTTTGTTTTAAAAACAGATGCTTCTAACAATGGAGCAGTAGTAGTCCTACTGCAGGTAGGCCACCTTATATCTTTCATCAGCAAGAGTTTGGGAAAGAAGCACCGTCCCTATCAGTTTATGAGAAAGAATGTTTTGGGTTATGTGCCCAATGTTGATGTTATGGGCTCCGGGCTCACTTATCTAATTAATTACGATTGTCTCTAGATGTTATCATTATGTATGGGATCTCGAGCATCGGGTCTAGTAATAGGTATTATTATTGTTTTCTTTTATTATGATGTATGCCTATATAAAAGCATTTAGTGTGTTGTATGAAGCAAGTAATGAAAGAGTTCTAATTCCTTCTTTGAATGTGAGATCTTAGTGTCTCTCCTCTAACGAGCAACCCCGCTTAGGCTCCTCTAACGAGCAACTTCGCTTAGACAGTCGTAGTTAGAGCTCCGTTGTATCCTCTACCATCATCATCACCACCTCTGACCACTACTCCGGCCACCGCTCCGAATAGGCCCATACCAACTTTGATATCAGAGGCACCTCCTCCTCTTCCGCCCAAGCCACTGTCCGCAAATCCTAAATCCACTGTCATCTTCCTCCGATGTTGCTGTCTTCTTCCACCGCTGCCGCAACTTCCGCCAACTGACTCAATTCTCTTGTTGACGTCTTTGACAAGCCTGTCATCTTCCACCTTTCCGCACGTCACTTCAGTCACTGCTTCATCAGTTCATCCACTGTTGCAGGAGGACCCCACATACCCTGCGCCCAACGGTGAGCGACGACACCCGCATCATCTTCTGCAACAACACCGCACAAGTTCTTATGCTCCAATCGCCGTCTGCTGCTGCGAATGCTGCTCCATCCACGTCTTCTTTGAACGGATTATGCTGCTCCTTCACCTCGACGACTGCACGGGGTCTCCTTCCTCCACCCGCGCGCTCGACTTCACCTGCGCACGATTTTTTCCAAGCCCCTTTTGTTTCCCCATCGTCCCTGCTGGACAACTCTGTCCTGTTTGCTGACTGCCACATCTCCTGTCAAAGCTTCCTCGAGCCGCCCACATGTTATCGCCTGCTGCCTAGTCTCCTCGAGTCCATTCCGTATCCCTATTCACGGGCTAAGGCTTTTTCAGCAATAAACTCCCCTTGCGTCTTTCCTCGAGCCCCACTTCCCTTTCTCTAAGGAGGTCATAGTATCAATCTCCGGCCTCAACAACCTTCTGTATTGATTGTATCCGGTGTGGAGAGTTGGTTGGGATGTATGGGCCGCTCGACTCAAAACTTGAATGTGCGGCCCATAACAAAGAACTATTATCTATTGTATTAACAGTACAAAAATTGGAGCAACATCTTAGCACTCCTTTGCATCCAAAGTTCATGGTTAAATTGCTTGGGTATGTCTCTCCCATTAAGCACATGAGGGGAGTGAATAATGTCACAGCCGATGCCTTGTTCAGAAAATGGCAAGAGACAGCAGGCCATCTAAACACGTTAGTGATGGGGAATGCTATTTAGAAAGTAAACTTCAACTCTCCCAACAACAAGATGAGAAGATTCAGAGCATCATCGGTGAAGATTCAGAGCATCATCGGTGAAGACTTAAAGAGAGCAATCCAACATTGAAACCTCACTTCAGTTTGCCAATTTGTCAGGTTAGGAGAAAGGGGAGATTGGTAGGCCTCATTCTGTTGTGTCGGATAGAGATGTGGGGTGTTTGTGAGTGATTTTTGGCAAGGACTCTTCAAAGTCCTACATGTTAAGATCAATACATCAACGACCTACCATCCACAATCCGACAAGCAAATGGAGGCGGTCAATAGATGTTCAGAGAGTTACTTACGCTGTGTTACCTTCAACAAACCCAAATCATGGAGTCATTGGATGCCTTTAGCTAAATATTGGTACAATACTTCATTCCATAGCGCCGCCCAAATGACTCCAAGTGGTTTATGGACAGGCTCCACCATTGCACATACCATACCTAGCAGGAAGTACCGTGATTAAAGCAGTAGACCGCACACTTCAAAACTGTGAGCAAACCATCTACATTCTCATGCAATGCATGCAAAAAAATTGAGGAATGGGATTGGGTTTACATTTGCTTATTACCATACTATGTTATCAAACGTGCAAGGCGCACCGAGGCACAACGGCCCCCTAGAGCCTAGGCGCAGGGCGCAGGCGCGCGCCTGAGGCACGTGAGGTGCAAAAATGAGGGGAAAAGGAAATCGAGCGAATTGGGCGCCCAATTCGCTGAAATTGAGCGAATTGGGCGCCCGATTCGCTCATTGGGCGCCCGATTCGCTTTCAGCGGATTGGGCGCCCGATTCGCTCAATTTCAGCGGATTGGGCGCCCGATTCGCTCAATTTCAGCGGATTGGGCGCCCGATTCGCTCAATTTCAGCTGATTGGGCGCCCGATTCGCTCAATTTCAGCGGATTGGGCGCCCAAGTGCGCCTAGGGGGTGCCTCGGGTGCGTCTAAGATCATGTTTTTGTCCATAACAATTTAAAAAAAAAAACACCTTGAAAGGCCCAGGCGCGCCTGAGAGCCTGTAGGGGGGCAATGACATGATCTTAGACGCATGCCTTGACAACTAAGTTACCATATAAGCAATCCAACATTGGATTACTGGAATATTGCAAGCTATCCTCCTGTATCTTTGGACCATTCCAGTATGTTATATTATGTTTGTAATTGAACGGTTAGCTACCATTGATTGTATGCATGTATGTTTAAAACTTACTATATTTGAAATAGGCAGGAGACGTTAGCAAGTGTATTAGGCGGGAGAACTTACTTAACTGCCTGAACCGCCGGATGTGCCATTGTGTGTAGGCTATAAATCAAGGCCGTATGCGTGTATTTGCATTATTATGAAGCTTATCTGTGTGTTTTACCTTCTCTTCCCCTGATTTTCAGTGTTGATGATGCGCAATTGACCCCTTTTCAGTTTTCTACCTTAATTTCCTGCATTTTAAAACTAGAGCGTATCACTGTGGGTCTGCCAGTCTTCAAGATGTGGGTGTGGTTGGTCTCGGTGGAGGGAATAGACTGTTTCACAGCATTGTTGAAGAAGAGGGGCAGGAGTGGATCACATTGCTCCATTTGGCACTTTGAGAGGGTACCGTGAGCAGGATTTTGGTGTTTTGAGTGGGAATTTGGATGTATACCAAAGTTTCATATATGGGAATTAGTTCTGATCATGGCCAAAGAATCCGAAGTTCTTTGGTGGCGCAAATTATGTTCTGGACTGTAGGACAGTAGCATTTTAGAAGCACTTCTGTTGGATAGTCTATAGTATAGTTGTTCTGGAATCTCAGTCTCTAACCAAGGCTCTGTTTGGGAGAGCTTATAATGATAAATAAGCTATTTTCTAAACGCAAAAGCCATAAAATTGTTTGTTTTTGCAGATTTTTAAAAAGTGCTTATTTTAAAACAGCTTATAAGCTGATTATTAATCCACGCCCTAGCCCCAGCATTCGCTCCGGGTATAATCGCTCAACCCAAATCACGACTGAAAATATTTTCCTCCCCGATCGCGCGCTCGATTGGCCCGACTCTTGCCGCTCGACTGCGAGTTTCCTCCTCGATCTCTCTCGTCGCCGATCTCTCTCGCCGCTTGACAACAAAAGGAGTTCCATCGGCGGCAAGAACATTGATCGGAAGACTCCAACGACAACCCCTGATCGGAAGAAGCACCTATGTTTAGGAGTTCCATCGGCAACGAGCTTGGATTTGAAGACGCCGACGCCTCTTCTTCGCTAGATTCACCGACATCTAACCGCGAGGCTTCCAGCTTTTCAGCATCACCGCTCGTATCCCGTCTTCTCAGGCTTCCAGCTTCCGGCAACACTTCTGAAAGACCTCGCCTTGCTCGCCCAGTCGAATTTCTCTTCTTCCTGCTCATAGTCCTTCCCGCCAAGGATTTTATTCATCGGCTCGGCCAAGGGAAACCCTAGCTTGCTAATTGGTGTTTAGAGCCTGTACAGGTGGTAGATCTGCAAGTTTATTTCCTTAGTGGTTTATGAATACTTTTTTTTGTTTGTTTATCAATTGCATTTCATTAGATACATTAACCTTAAAATGTCCTGCATTATCCCCTTTACCTGAAGTTTTATAGTTGGCCCAAACAACATAATTAAAAAATCACTAATCGAGCAGCACTTCTTATGCACAAACTGTTCAAACACTTAACAACTTATTCATAATTGTTTTTATAAAATCTCTATTTATTCATCACTTTTCAATCAGCAGTTTATTCATCATCATAAGCTCTCCCAAATAATATTTTACGAGCACTTGTCATTTCTACCACCAATTGTAGAGGAATCTTCGCGCTGAGCCTGCCTGCCTATCCGGCTTTAGCATATGCTGACCTTTACAGTAGCTATTTGAGAGAAGTGCAAGTTTTTTTTTTTTTTACTAATTTGCAAAATTTTCATTCATGCAGAAGAACAGTGCTTTTGCTGGAGCAGTTACAGGCGCAGCACTGGCCTTGACACTCGATGATGCCTCTCATGAACAGCTGGTGCAGTGTGCTATAACTGGTGCTGCCATTTCTACAGCAGCTAATCTTCTGAACGGCATATTCTAGGCCTGGCGAAGTCTCGGGTATGATTTTTTGTAGGGTCTAATTAAAGCTTTTGACAGCAGCCGTGGTTTCCATGTTTTTTTAGGGGGTCTTTTTGGACATGTTATTGTAGCATTACTTTCTGTTTCAACGCTCTTTATTCCTTTCAGTTTTGAACGGTCTTTGTTCCTTTCTGTTTTCATTGCTCATGACAATCTACGGTTCAAATAAATATGTATCAATTTCATATGTTTAGAAAAAACGCTGATAAAATGACGATGTTGGTATTGATTATTTTTGGTTTATGTACCTTGTGGATTTTCGTTAGCGGAATTTTTTAAGTGGAAGCAGTAGTGAATACCTTTGTTAGTTGTCCGCAACTGCATAGCCTTTGTAGCAGAGAATATCCCAGATGTTGGGAGGTAGAGTTTGAGTGAGTTGCCCTCTTCAAAATTTAAATATAGGTTTAATTCTAGTAATTGATCTTCCTTATTTTGTTATAATTAATTTTCTTAGGATTCTATGTGAATTTGAAGAGGCGAATTCTTTAATTTGCTTGGCCTAAAATTATAGACAAGTTCATTATCTATTGCATTGGTAATTGTTGAGAAAGCTCAAAACTTATATGTATTTCTTGTGTGCATAAAAACAAGGAGAGAATACAAATGTATAGGAGAAAGAGAGAGAGAATAAATCCTATACAAGTTGTGGGACTAAAGAGGAATGAACAAAAATGGGCCCAAAAGATGGGCCCAATACATGGGCTATTCTAACACTCCCCCGCGAGTTGGAGCGTACAAATCGTATGCGCCAAGCTTGGACAAGCATTAATAGAAGAGTGTCTTGGAGAGAGCTTTTGTGAGGACATCCGCAACTTGTTCAGATCCTGAGACATGCTTTAGATCGAGCTTTTTCATTTGAATTTTTTCCCGAACGAAGTGACAATCGACTTCAATGTGCTTTGTTCTTTCGTGGAAGACTGAGTTCTTGGCGATATGTATAGCAGCTTGGCTGTCACAAAGGAGAAGAGCCGGTGACGGTAATTTTACAACCAAATCAGTGAGAAAACTCTCAAGCCATTTCAGTTCCGATACAACAGATGTCATTGTCATGTATTCTGCCTCAGCTGATGATCGAGCAACGACCGCTTGTTTCTTGCTTCGCCATGTAACCAAATGTCCCCCAAAGTAGGTGCAAAAATCACTAGTAGATTCGCCGGTCATCAAGAGAACCATCATAATCAGCATCTGAGTATGCCACCAAAGTTGGAGCAGAAGAAGAGGTCCGGTAAACAAGTCCTTGACCAGGGGCTGTTTTAAGGTACCTGAGAATACGTTCAACAACCTGTAGATGAGATCTTCGAGGAGAATGCATGTATCGACTGATAAGACCAGCAATAAAAGAAATATCTGGTCTGCTAACCGTGAGATAGATCAATTTTCCAACGAGTCGGCGATGATATTCAGGATTCTGGAGAAGTAGATCCGAGTCAGATGCCTGGACGCACAACTTGTGGTTTACATCCATAGGGGTATCACTTGGCTTACAACCCGAAAGACCAGCATCATGAAGAAGGTCAAGACAGTACTTCCGTTGAGATAGAGTAAGCCCATCTGGTCGTCTGACAACCTCTAGACCCAAGAAATATTGTAGAGGTCCCAGATCCTTTATCTGAAATACAGAGTTTAGATGTACTTTGACTGTCTGTATCCCTTATGAGTCATCTCCTGTAATAATGATATCGTCAACGTATACTAACAGAAGGACCGTCCCTGTTGGTCGGTGACGAGTAAACATCGAGAAGTCGGCCGAGCTTCGAGTAAAACCAATATCACTGAGGACCTTACTGAATTTTTCAAACCATGCCGTGGAGATCGTTTGAGACCATACAGAGCCTTTTTAAGGCAGCAGACCTGAGACTCCCCCGTGGTCTCAAACCCGGGTGGTTGTTGCATGTACACCGTCTCCTGGAGGTCCCCATTTAGGAAAGCATTCTTGATATCCAGTTGAAAGAGGGGCCACTGGCGATGAACAACGACATAGATGAGGACTCGAACGGTATTGAGCTTGGCGACCGGAGAGAAAGTTTCCTCATAGTCGAGTCTCTGTTGCTGGATGAAACCACAAGCCACGAGACGAGCCTTTAGACGGTCAATTGTCCCATCAGCAGCATGTTTGATGACAAAGACCCACTTACACCCAACCGGTTTCTGACCCGGAGGAAGGGGAACGACGGTCCATGTCTGGTTGGCCCAGAGTGCAGACATTTCTTCCTCCATGGCTTCCCGCCAGCCTGGATGTTGAAGCGCCTCCTGCACAGAGTTAGGAACAGCAACCAAAGAGAGAGAAGTAGCAATTGTGTGTAGAAGGGGAGAGAGGCGATGAAGAGAGACGTAGTTAGACAGAGGATGAGCAGTGGAAGGCGGTACCTGATCAGCAGGACGCAGAGTATTCGTGGTAGAGGTTGTCTGCAGAGGGGAAACGAAACTGGGAGGGCGACGAGTGTAGACACAGATAACAGGTGGTTTGGAGGGAGCAGGAGCCGGTGCAGGGGAAACCGGCGATGATGGTGTAGTAGCCAATCATTGCAGAGCCAATCATCGGTAGTAGGTGACGGAGGTGCCTGAAGGAGGTGAGGCAGAAGGCCCTTAGCCTGAAGAACCCGTCTAACTGAGTGCACCCAAGGGATAAAGTTTTTTTGCCAGAAAGAGAGATGGTAGTGATCCGCAGCTCGTCACGGACTTCAGCAGAGCAAACCGGGCGGTCAGTAGGACAGGCCGGGCGGTCAGTAGGCGGACTGGCCGCCGAGCCAGTAGGCAGAAAGAGAAGCACTAGCCCGCAGCGGTGAAGGAAGGAGTAGTCCGCAAGGAGACTTCCGCGAGGAGGAAGAGGAGAGCCTGCAGCGGGGAAGGAGGAGTCCGCGAGTAGAGATGCTCGTCCGGACAGAAGAATCAAAGACCAGGGGGAGACCGCCGCGAGAAGAAAGGAGGCCGCCGAGCCAGTGGAGTTACCCGAAGAACCCATGAGCAAACCGCAGAACCAAAGACCAGAGGGAGACCGCCGCGAGGAAGAAGAGGGGACCGCCGCGGTTAGGATAGAGAAGCACTAGCCCGCAACGGTGAAGGAAGGAGTAGTCCGCAAGGAGACTTCCGCGAGGAGGAAGAGGAGAGCCTGCAGCGGGGAAGGAGGAGTCCGCGAGTAGAGATGCTCGTCCGGACAGAAGAAGAGACCGCGCGGTCAAGAGCAGGAGAGGAGCTCGCAGCGGATAAGAAAGGAACTCGCAGCGGATAAGAAGAGACCGCGTGGTTGAAGAACGCAACCAGCAAGGAAGGAGATCGCATCGGACAAGAAGAGAGTCCGCAGCGGATAAGAGAGGTGGCCCCCACGGGTCAGAGCAGAATATGGCTATAAGAAGCCTGAGGAGCGTGGAACCACGGAGAGAGAGAAGAGAAGCGGATGCAGAAAGTGCAGTCCGCAGAAGCCACGCGGATAAGGTAAGAGCAGACAGACCCGCGGGCCGTAGAGGAGAAGCCCGCGGAGAAAGGCGGGTAGGCGGGAAATCGCAGAGTACTCTGCGGACAGGAAGGAGGGCGGTCTGGGCGGTTAGAAAAGAGGAAATTGCAGGTTTAGGACCGATCCCTCTGATACCATGTTGAGAAAGCTCAAAACTTGTATGTATTTCTTGTGTGTATAAAAATAAGGAGAGAATACAAATATATAGGAGGAAGCGAGATGGAATAAATCATATACAAGTTGTGGGACTAAAGTGGAGAGAAAAAAATAGGCCCAAAAGATGGGCCCAATACATGGGCTATTCTAACAGTAATGAATTGTGAATATAAAGGAAAGTTTTATTGTACTGTAATTAGACCGGCGATGCTCTATGGTTCTGAGTGTTGGGCAGTAAATTGTGTGCATGAGCAAAAAATGAGAGTTGTGGAGATGAGAATGTTTAGGTAGATGTGTGGACACACGAGACTGGATAAAATTAGGAATAAATGTATCGTGGATAAAACAGGAGTAGAACCAATTGCGTTGAAGATGCGAGAAGCTTGACTAAGATGATTTGGACACGTAGAGAGGAGACCATTAGAGGCACCTGTTAGGCATTGTGAGAGTCTAGTCACTAGGCATGTTAAACAATGGATGGGTAGACCAATAAAGATTTGGAATGAAACTATAAGGAAAGACATGATGTACTTAGGTATTATAAAGATAGGGCACAATGGCGACAAATGATCCATATAGCCGACCCCACTATAGTGGGATAAAGGCTCGAGTGTTGTTATTGTTGTTGTTGTTGATGATAACACTTCGGAACCGAAGTACGCATATGGCAAGTTAGCAAGGTGATAAAATGCTAAATGGCACTCTTAGCATGCAACTCTTAACATATGATCTTTATCTATACTGTATATCTTATTTATACTATTAAACGAATAAGTTATTTGTGTATCCTAGTAGCTGAAATTATCATTTTATCCACCAGTATTATTTAAAGACTCTTATCAAACCACATGTGCTGTATTTTGAAATTGCATGTCTCACTTGTAAGCTTATACATTTCATAACAAGCACGCACAAAAACCTTTCATGAGGCTCCTCTCAGTGGGCACTCTTGTGCTTATGTTGTGAACAATATAGGGAGGTTTTTTGTAATTTCAAACGCTAGATGTGTGCATCTATATTACAACCCTTAGTACTAGTTTAATTAAGAAATACAGCAGGCTTATCTACATGAATGCGCAAGCCTTTTCCCACGTCTTTAAAGTCATTAATTCCTACCCTTATCAAAAAAACTCACAGGGAGGTTTTTGTAAATCCAAAAGTTCGAGGTGTTGAACTTGTATCTATGCATGTACAGGGGAGATCCCCAGTAAAACGGCCCTTTGTTTTACTCGAGATGAGTTGAGCTCACATATTGTTCATGAGCTAAAAAGCTCAACTCATTTGCACCCTTAGGTTCCGTTTGGGGGGGGGGGGGGGAATTATTTTCACCGGTTCATGACCGCATGAACCGGACTCATTTGCACCCTTAAGTCCCGGTTTCATGCGGTCATGACCGCTTGAACCGGTGAAAATAAGCCCCCCCCCCCAACGAAGCCTTAATGTCATCCACGCCCCACTCATTTATTTATTTCTAATAATTAATATATTTACAATGGTGAAGCCGAGCAGTTATGAAATCTGTACAGTTGCAAGTATTTTGTTAATTGCATATCCATTAGGCCATTCATACTGTAATAAGATGTAGATGTTAGAC
The DNA here is from genome assembly GCA_039513925.1 of Platanthera zijinensis. Classification (NCBI taxonomy): domain Eukaryota; kingdom Viridiplantae; phylum Streptophyta; class Magnoliopsida; order Asparagales; family Orchidaceae; genus Platanthera; species Platanthera zijinensis. The sequence continues at coordinate 48,272,831 of CM077082.1, forward strand.
AATGTGAGGTGAAGTTCACACATCACCTAATGCGCGGAAGCTTATATTGTGAAATATAGGTCCTGTTTGAGAGGACTTATTTTCACCAGTCGTGAACCGGGCCTTGGGCCAAGCGATCGCAACCGTTTGACCGGTAAAAATAAGTCTCCAAACGGAGCCAGTGTCTGTGCGGCGGCGGTTGTGAACGTCATAGTTATGACCCGTTGTTCATGAATGCCCGAACTCATTTAAGAAGCTTCGTCCATTTTATGTTCAAAATTAGTTTTTTTTACTTGATGGCGGTCAAATCATTGTTATTTCAAACACGTATGTTTAATACTGTTGGTGTTTCAGTCCGAACTCATCAGACCAAATATGTTGTGCCAATCAAATAAGGGTTCGTAACAGTTGGTTTCACAAGCCTGTCACTGGTGTGCCAAATTGACCCATAATAAGAGCAAACCTTTATCATATGCAGGCCTAAATCTCGTCTTGGGTCAAAATGTTAGGTAAAATTTTTTAAATAAACTTGTTGCGGTCCTGCTCGAGGCTCTTGATAGACCAGAGCCTGCTAAATTGTTTTAGCCTGCTGAACGATCGAGCGTGCAAACAGTCAGAGTATCACAGAGAATGAAAAGCTGACAAGGCAATTTTATTAACGCAAAAAATCCGTAAATTGAGTGAAAAATCACGTGGTTGAATCTGTGTCGACCAAACTTTCACTATTTACTGATTGTTGTACATGACTTTTAAGAGAATCGAGGGCGATAGATCGCCTCTTGTTACATTTTCTGGAGAAAGAGATCAGGGCTCGGAGGGTGACATGCCACCACTCACGGAGCTGAGTATTCCTTTGTATGTTGTGGGGGCGCGACCTTCGAAGTGCTTGATGAATCTTGCGGGCGGCTTCGGCAGTCAAGACGGACTTTGACGGTCAAGAAGGACTTCAACGGTCAAGACGGACTTTGACAGTCAAAGTTCGTCTTGATCGCCGTAGTCTGTCTTGAGTGCCGAAGCCGCCCCCAAGATTCATCAATCACTTTAAAGGTCCCTCCCAACAACATACAAAAAAATACCCAGCTCAGTGAGTGATGGCATGTCATCCTCTGAGCTCTACTTTTTCTTTTTTTCCAGTAAATGTAATGAGAGGCGGTCTGATACGCTCGATTCTCTTAAAAGTCATGTACAACAACCGACAAATAGTGGAAGTTTGGTCGGCAAGATCCGACCACGTGATTTTTCATCTAGTTGACGAGTTTTTCACGTTAAAAAGTTGTCTTGTTAGCTTTCCATTCTCTGTGATACTTATTGTTTGCGCGTTCGATTGCTTAGCGGACTAAGACGGTTCAAAAGGCCCGGTCTACCAAGAGTCTCGAGTGGACCGCAACATTTTGGTGCCGTTTGTGGGAAGCGAGTTCCCCAAGTTTCGAGCAAGACTCTGAAGGCAATACTCTCTGCACAACGGTACTCATGATTGAAGACGATGACAAGATGAAGCGCTCGTATTGCTAAAAGATTAGCCCCTGGGAGGCACGTGTCGCTGCAGTTCTCTCCCGTTCGCACGACACCACGCTTCCCGCGGAAGAGGCCATGCTTGTGCCCTATGCGGAATTGAAGAAACGCACACACCGGTTAGAGGGTGGCCAAAGTCAAGCACTCACGCTTTTAAGAAAGCAGGTGGCCCCTCTTGTCCCACACTCAGCTTTTGGGCTCGACAACCCACTTTCGCCAACTTTGGACCGCGCCATGATCGAAGAGTCTGCCTGCAAGTACTGCATGCCTACAATAGAGTCCGTCGGTGCTGCTTGCTCAGCCCGCCCTGTCATTCAGGCCAAAGAATCCGAAACTTATCAACTCTATTACCGCACGGGAAGTTTCAAGCCCGACCCTTCGTTTTGAAGGACCGACAAAACTAAATTTTAATTCAATTAGTGAGTGCGTAATTTACATACAACTTCAACAAAATATGATTATTAAAGTTGAAGAAAATTAACATTGGAACAAGTCTTTTCGTAAAGGAAAACAGAACAACATTGAAACGTGCGTGTTGAAGTATATAGAGTTTTTTAGTATTTAAAAAATAGTTTAAGGTTGTGAAGGAAATTGAGCATAAGGTAGTAAGTTGTACCACTTTGAAATAAAAAATTCATCAAAATTCACCACCACATGTACTTTTTGCGAGTCGCTTGACACTCCTGTAGTCCGATCAAAACGAACCGTCTTAACCTGAGAACGGGACGAGCACACAAATAGTCAAAATAGATACCAACAGCAGGCAAAACGACTTTTTACGTTGAAAACCAGAAAAAGGTGAAAATCATGAGGCCGGATCGATGTCGACCAAATTGCACTATTTCTATGAGTGTTACAAATAGTAGAATTCTCGAGGATAGCAGGACACCGCTCGTTACAATGAGAGTTTGGTAGAATGCAAAAGAGAGATCTTCGAATCGCCTTTGAAGGAGATCTTCGAAGAGGAAATAGATCTTCTGTAACACCATGTCAGTTCCGAAGAATATACCAGCGGGTCCGGCCGGGACCCCACGCCATATTAAACGAATAAGCTAAAGCTTTATGAAATGAAACATCAACCAATCCTAGACAACACAGAGTAAACCAAACTGAAGTACATGATTTTCAATAGTGTTTACACACCTACAGTAGTTTAAAACATCAGCACGTAGACCAGCAATACATGAAAGATATAAACATCAAAACTTGGTCTTCGAGGGTCATCATAGCAATAGACTTTAGCCCGGTATTTCCCACTTAACTCGCCAGCACCTGCACAAGTACATTCCAAAAAGACGTGACAAAACAAAATGATGGTCAGCTTTAGCTGACCACAATGGTGTAACGACCACACCTCATTCTCAGCGCATTGGTACTCATTCCTTACAAGCAAGAGGTATAACATTATATATCTACTATCAAGAACAATCACCACAAACGATGGTACACATGACCACACATTTCGTGCTTTCAAGTCACTTTTTCGGTGTACTCCCCAAGTTCTACCTCCTTCCTCAATCTTAGACTTAGATGATTATTGGTGTACTCCGCGAGTTCCACCTCCATCCTCAGTCTTAGACTTAGCTGGTTATTGAGCTTTTGTCATCAAATGTCACTTTGCCTTACGGACTTCCCCAATATCAAGCGGTGCATCGAGGAGCTACCTCTTCACTGACTAGCATGAGACGAGTTCAGGTAAGCTTTGTCCGTGCTCAAATCACCGGAATCACGCTATCATGCTGTGGGTACGGCTTCACCTCGACACGTTAATATGATAACCAATGTTATCACACACAAAGAGGGCACACAAGGCCACCAAAGCTAGGCACATCAGTCCTTTCAGCTTAAGATGTTACACACCCAATCCCCAGGAATTAAGCTTCACGTCCACAACCAATACTCACTGGATTACAAGAAGGGAGATATAGCCGACGATATCTACTATCGCCGAGTGATATCAACAGAATAACCATTTTCTGTTACAACTTCGGGTGTGTCCTGGAGTTGATCTCTAGTACTCCCTGCAGGACCTTGCAACTCCGAGAATCTCGAAAAATAACACATTTTCTATGGAGACTTGTCTGATACGCAAATCAAAACATCACAAATCTTGATCAACTTGTCGTGGATGAGTTTCCCACAGCATGCACATGTCCATGCATCAATCTTGACTGTATATGCAATTCCTACCAGGGATAAACAACATCAACCCGCTGAAAGTCTTGCCTTCCACTAATTAGTGGAGGCACTTCCATGCAAATATGCTAAAGCAAAATAGGACTAGCATGTTCTATCACCAGGAAGAATGATCGTTACCCTTGACCATCGCTTTGACACCATGAATCCGCAATAGACTCAGATGAAAAGGCTCTGAGAGGCTTTCCTCTTCACGGATCTACCTTCAGCTCGCAAATCTGAGCTTGTAACCTCTTCTTCTTCATCCTTCCTTTCCCTTCTTTTTTTACTTAGGAGTGAGTGGAAGATGATATGAGAATAAGTCATACCCTTCAACCAGCTTACACACACGAGATAAATCTCATGCCTTAGTTCTAAAATCCCTATAGGAGTGGATGACCATGATTTAAATTCAAAATTCTGTCACAGGAGCTATCGCAAGCGATATCGTCCTATCGTTGGTGATATCTAAGGCGGTGGCTGCGGCCCGAGCCAGCGTCGCTTATCGTCTGTTGCACGACCAATTGACACGTGTGCCGCTTGACACACAGCTCAATATTGCCAACTATATTTTACTATCATCAGACGATATTGTCAACAACAAGATTTTTGATACTTTCTTTTATTGGGAAAATTGAGGTGTTACAATCCTCCTCCCCTTAAAGAAAGTTTCGTCTCGAACTTTCAGAATTAGGAAATCAAACAAGAATAATAAAAAGATACAAAATGTAAATTATACCTCAGCAGAACAACTCGGGGAACTCTTCGAGCATGGTTTGCTCTCGCTCCCATGAAAGTTCTTCATGACCGCAATTGTCCCAACAAACTTATAACCATCTTGATCACTTTGTTCCTCATCTGCTTGACCTTTGTATCTTCAATGCAAATTGGCTTAACTTTCGTCTTTAACCTCACCATCGTCTGACACCTGATCCGCAACAATCACTTGAGTAGGCTCTTACACAACCTTTCTCAACACTGATATATGGAACACATCATGCAAATCACTCAACTTTGTCGAAAGAGCAAGCCTATAGACAGCTTCAACAACACGCTCCAAGATCTTAAATGGTCTAAGGTATCTCAGACTTCGTTTTTTCAAGCATCAAATCATTGACACATCTTTGAATGGTTTGATTTTCAGATAAACCCAATCGCTAACAACAAACTAGACATTTCTGTGCCGACCAAACTTTCACTATTTACTGATTGTTGGACATGACTTTTAAGAGAATCGAGGACGACAGAACGCCTCACGTTACATTTTCTGGAGAAAGAGAAAGCAGGGCCCAGAGGGTGACATGCCACCACTCACGGAGCTAAGTATTCCTTCGTAAGTTGTGGGGAGCAACCTTCGAAGTGCTTGATGAATCTCGCGAGCCGCTTTAGGCGGTCAAGATGGACTTCGTCAGCCAAGACGGACTTTGGCTGTCAAGAAAGACTTCGACGGTCAAGACGGACTTTGACGGTCAAGACGGACTTTGACGGTCAAAGTTTCGTCTTGATCGCCGTAGTCCTTCTTGAGCGCCGACGCCACCCGCAAGATTCATCAATCACTTCAAAGGTCGCTCCCAACAACATACGAAGGAATACTTAGCTCCGTGAGTGGTGGCATGTCACCTTCCGAGTTCTGCTTTCTCTTTTACTCCAGTAAATGTAACGAGAGGCGGTCGGGTGCGCTCGATTCTCTTAAAAGTCATGTATAACAACCGAAAAATAGTGGGGGTTTGGTTGGCACAGATCCGGCCACGTAGTTTTTCACCTAGTTGACGGGTTTTTCACGTTAAAAAACTGTCTTGTTAGCTTTTCATTCCCTGTGATACTTATTGTTAGCGTGTTCGACCGCTTAGCGGGCTAAGACGGTTCAGCAGGCCCGGTCTACCAAGAGCCTCGAATGGACTGCAACAGTTTGGTGCCGTCTGTGGCAAGCGAGTTCCCCAAGATTCGAGCAAGACTCATAACAACGACACTCGTGACTAAAGACGATGGCAAGATGAAGCGCTCGTATTGCTAAAAGATTAGCCCCTGGGAGGCACGTCGCTGCAGCTCTCTCCCATTCGCACGACAACACGCTTCTCGCGGAAGAGGCCATGCTTGTGTCCTATGCGGAATTGGAGAAACGCATACACCAGTTAGAGGATGGCCAAAGTCAAGCCCCTCTTGTCCCACACTCAGCTTTTGGGCTCGACAACCCACCTCCGCCAACTTTGGACCGTGCCATGATCGAAGAGTCCGCCTGCAAGTACCACATGCCTACAATAGAGTTCGTCAGTGCTGCTAGCTCAGCCCACCCTGCCATTCAGGCTGAAGAATCCGAAACTCTTCAACTCGGTTACCGCACGGGAGTTTCAAGCCCCGACCTTTCATTTTGAAGGACCACAATAAAACTAAATTTTAATTCAATTAGTGAGTGCGTAATTTACCTACAACTTCAACAAAATATGGTTATTAAAGTTGAAAAGAAAATTAACATTGGAACAAGTCTTTTCGTAAAGGAAAAGAGAACAACATTGAAACATGCATGTTGAAGTATATAGAGTTTATTAGTATTTAAAAAATAGTTTAAGGACTGTGAATGAAATTGAGCATAAGATAGTAAGTTGTACCCCTTTGAAATAAAAAAAAATCATCAAAATTCACCACCACATATGTACTTTTTGCGGTCGCTCGACGCTCCTGCAGTTCGGTCGAAACGAACCGTCTTAGCTTGAGAGCAGGACGAGCAAACAAACAATCAAAATAGAGAGATCTTCTGAGTGTTACAAAACGACTTTTTACGTGGAAAACCCAGAAAGGTGAAAATCATGAGGTCGGATCGATGCCGACCAAATTGCATAATTTCTCTGTGTTACAAATAGTATAATTCTTGAGGATAGTAGGACACCTGCTCGTTACAATGAGAGTTTGGCAGGAATGCGAAAGAGAGATCTTCGAATCGCCTTCGAATGAGATCTTTGAAGGGGAAATAGATCCTCTGTAACACTGCCTATTCCGAAGAATATACCAGCAGCTCTGGCCAGAACTCCAACCAATATTAAACGAACAAGCTAAACCTTACGAAATGAAACATCAACCAATCTTAGACAACACAGAGTAAAGCAAACTGAAGTACATGCTTTTCAATAGTGTTTACACACCTACATGATTTATAAACATCGACACGCAGACCAACAATATATGAAAGATATAAACACCAAAACTTGGTCTTCGAGGGCCAGCACAGCAATGAGCTTCAGCCCGCTTGGCTCGCCAGTACCTGCACAAGTACATTTCACAAAGACGTGGCAAAACAAAATGACGGACATCTTTAGCTGTCCACAATGGTGTAACGACCACACCTAGTTCTCAAGCGCGGTGGTACTGCTTCCTTACAAGCAAGCAGTATAGACTCATATATCTACTATCAAGAACAATCAACACAAACGATGGTACGCATGACTACACATTTCATACTCTCAAGTCACTCTTTCGGTGTACTTCCCGAGTTCTACCTCCATACTCAGTCTTAGACTTAGATGGTTATTGTGATTTTGTCATCAAATGCCACTTTGCCTTACGGACTTTCCCAAGATCAAACGGTGCACCGAGGAGCTACCTCCTCACTGACTAGCATGAGACGGGTTCAGATCAGCTTTGTCCGTGCTCAAATCACCGGAATCACGCTATCACGGTGTGGGTACGGCTTCACCTCAGCCCGTTAATATGATAACCAATGTTATCACACACAAAAAGGGCACACAAGGCCACCAAAGCTAGGCACATCAGGCCTTTCAGCTTAAGACGCTACACACATAGTCCTCAGGACTTAAACTTCATGTCCACAACCAATGCTCACTGAATTCCAGCAAGGGAGATATCGGTGACGATATCTACTATCGCCGAGCGATATAAACAAAATAACCATTTTCTGTTACAACTTTGGGTGTGTCATGGAGTTGATCTCTAGTACTCCCTACAACACCCAGAACCCGAAAAATTACATATTTTCTATGGTGTCTTCTTTGGCACGCAAATCAAAACATCACAAATCCGAACAACTTGTCGCAGATGAGTTTCACACATCATGCATATTTCCATGCATCGATCCTGGCTCTATATGCAATTCCTATCGGGGATAAACAACATCAACTCGCTGAAAATCCCACCTTCCACTAATTAGTGGACGCACTTCCAAGCAAATATGCTAAAGTAAAATAGGACTAGCATGTTCTATCACCAGGAAGAGGGGTCGTTACCCTTGACGATCGCTTCGACACCATGAATCCGCAATAGACTCAGATGAAAAGGCTTGGAGGGTTTTCCTCATCGCGGATCTACCTTCGGCTCGCGAATCCGAGCTTGGAAGCTCTTCCAACAGGTGGAAATAACTCTATGCTTCTTCCTCATTCCTTTCCCTTCTTCTTTTCTTCCACTCTCTCTCCTAAGTCATTCCCTTTAACCAGCTCAACACACACGAGATAAATCTCATCCCTTAGTTCTAAAATCCTATAGAAATGGACGACCATGATTTAAATTCAGAATTTTGTCACAAGAGCTATCGCCAACGATATCGTCCTATCGTTGGCGATATCTAAGGCGGTGGCTGCACCCCGAACCAACGTAGCTTATCGACCGTTGCACGACCAACTGACATGTGTGCCGCTTGACACAGCTCACTATTGTCGGCGATATCTTGCTACCGTCGACGATATTGTCAACAACCAGATTTTTGATACTTTCTTTTATTGGGAAAATTGAGATGTTATAATCCCCCTCCTCTTAAAGAAAGTTCGTCTCGAACTTTCATAATTAGGAAATCAAGCAAGAATAATAAAAAATACAAAATATAAATTGTACCTCAGTGGAACAACTCGGGGAACTCTTCGAGCATGGTTTGCTCTCGTTCCCATGAAAGTTCTTCGTGACCGCAATTGTCCCAACGAACTTTAACCATCCTGATCACTTTGTTCCTCATCTGCTTAACCTTTGTATCTTAAATGCGAATGGGCTTGACTTTCTTCTTTAACCCACCATCATCTGACACCTGATCCGCAACAACCACTTGAGTAGACTCTTACACAACCTTTCTCAACACCGATATATGGAACACATTATGCAAACTACTCAACTCTGTTGAAAGAGCAAGCCTATAGGCAGCTTCACCAACACACTCCAAGATCTCAAACATTCAAAGTTATCTCGGACTTAGCTTTTTCAAGCATCAAATCATTAACACATCTTTGAATGGTTTGATCTTCAGATAAACCCAGTCGCTAACAACAAACTATACATTTCCGTGCTTAGTATTGTAGTATTTCATCTGCATATCATGAGCAATCAACAATCGCTCATGGATCGTTTGAATCGTCAAATTTGCATCTTCGACATCCTTTCACTTAAACAACCTCGTTTGGCTCGTTTGTGCCCAAGTTAAGCGAGTACGACACTTCCTACCATACAAAGCCTCAAAGGGTGTCATCTTAATATTCGTTTGGTAGTTGTTGTTGTATGCGAATTCAATCATATAAAGATTGTCCTCTCATCTTTTTCTGAAATCCAAGGCTCACATACGGAGCATATCCTCCATTATTTTATTGGTCTTTTCAGCCTGACCATCCGTTTGAGGATGAAAGGTCAGGCTAAACTTCAGCTTGGTGCCCAATAGTTAGTGGATTAGCCTCTAATCATTTGAAGTGAAACGCTCATCTCGATCACTTATGATGCTACGGGGCACACCGTGCAATCGTACTATGTTGTCCACATAGAGTGTTGCCAACTTTTCTACAGAATTTTCCATTCGGTTCGGAATGAAGACACTTTCATCAAACGGTCTACGATCACTCAAATGACATTGTTTCGTTGTTGCAATCTCGACAGGCCATGCACAAAATCCATAGAAATATTATCGAACATCCATTCTGAAATCGGTAATGACTTCAGGAATCCACCAGGTTTCTGACATTCTGCCTTTACTAGTGCGCAGGTATGACACTTCACCACATAGAGAGCTAGTATTTCTTCAATCTTAGCCACCAAAACAGTTTCTTCATATCTTTAAACATCTTTGTGTTCCCTGGGTGGATCGAGTTCTTACTAAAATGTGCCTCGAACATCAACTTCTCCCGCAATTTACTAACATTTGGGACACACAAACAACTATCTGTCCACAGAAGACCGTTTTTGAAGGAAAACTCAGCATTTGACACATTTACGATCTCTGCCACATAGCGTTTCATGCTCTCATCAAGCTCCAACACATATTGAACTCTATTTGCAAGGTCACACTACACCTCCGTCCAATTTAAGCATACATTTGTGCTTGTTCTCATATCAACATGTTGAGAATAATTTGCCAGCAAGACCGTGTGTGTGGGACCGCCCTCGTGGCTTTCCCCATCGCGTTCCTGGTCTGGGTGTTGACCCCGGTGGGCCCCCTGTGTGGCGGAATATCCCCGCGGTTCTGTGGTTGGGATTAGTCCCACATCGCCCGCAGCGCCTGCTCCTCCGTGTTTATGTACCCCGCCACCCTTCATCTCAATACCTGGGTTTTGAGATGCGATATGGGTGGGCGAGTTCTCACATGGTATCAGAGGTTGTACGGTTGTCCTGCTGCGGGGGTGTGTTGAGAATAATTTGCCAGCAGGACCGTGTGTGTGGGACCGCCCCCGTGGCTTTCCCCATCGCGTTCCTGGTCTGGGTGTTGACCCCGGTGGGCCCCCTGTGTGGCGGAATATCCCCGCGGTTCTATGGTTGGGATTAGTCCCACATCCCCCGCAGCGCCTGCTCCTCCGTGTTTATGTACCCCGCCACCCTTCATCTCAATACCTGGGTTTTGAGATGCGATATGGGTGGGCGGGTTCTCACACAACACAAGAAATCTCCAAGACCTTTAAGTCACAATCTAGATGATCATCATGCATCTGAATCCAGCTTGCTTGTGTTGGAGCCATTCGACTTAATGCATCAATGACAATATTTCCCTTCTCGGGTGTGTAATGAATTTTGAAGGTGTAGTCCTCATAGAACTCCATCCACCTCATTTATCACATATTCAAATCCTTCTATTTTAACAAATACTTAAGGCGCTTGTTGTCCGCAAAGATGTCAATTTTCACGTCATACAAGTAATGCCGACAAAGTTTAAGAGTAAATATCACGAGCTCCAACTCCAAGTTGTGCACCAGATAATTCTTCTCATGCATCTTCAGCTGGCAAGAGTCATAAGCAATAACTTTTCCAAATTGAAGAAGAACGCAACCTAATCCACTCCCCGAGGCGTAACTGTATATCTCATAGCCTTTCGTCCCTTATGGTGAACACAAAATTGGCGTCGTGGTCAAACGGCTCTTCAACTCTTCAAAAGCTCGTGCATACATTGGAGACCAAACAAACTTCTGATCCTTTCTAGTCAAGGCTGTGAGATGTAGAGCAATCCTCAAAAAAGTTCTCTATGAAGCGTCTATAATAGCCGACAAGTCCTAAGAAACATCAGAGTTTCGCTGTTGTAGTTAACACAGGTCACTCCTGTATCGCAACTATCTTCGTCGGATCAACTGCAATGCCCTCTCCACTAACTATATGACCTAAGAATGCCACAGATGCTAGTCAAAACTCACATTTAGAAAACTTGGCATATAGCTGACTCCTCCTTAGGGTGTACAGAAAAATGTGTAAGTGGACGACATGTTCTTCTTCTGACTGAGAGTATACTAGAATATCGTCAATAAAGACAATCACAAATCGATCTAAATACTCTCCAAAGGTTATGTTCATCAAATCCATGAATACCGATGACGCATTTGTTAGCTCAAATAACATCACAGTGAACTCATAATGTCCATAACGAGTGTTAAATGTTGTCTATCACATTCTATGATTCTCAACCGGTAATAATCGTACTTCAAATCCAGCTTTGAGTACACATCCGATCCAACTAGCTGATCAAACAAATCATCGATTCTCGGATTCAGATACTTGTTCTTCTCCGTTAGCTTATTTAGTTCTTAGTAGTCTATACATAGACGCAAGATTATGTCCTTCTTCACAAAGACGACTGGTGCACTCCAAGTGGATGAACTCTGACGTACATAATCTTGCTCTAGCAACTCCTGTAACTGAACTTTCAACTCCGTCATTTCCTTTGGCGTTATTCGATATAGAGAGCGTGATACTGGTTTGACACCTGACATCAACTCAATAGTGAAGTCGATCTCTCGCTGAGGTAGAGCTCTAGGAAGATCTTTTGAAAACACATCAACATACTCTGATGCAATAAAACATCACTCAAACTGGGCTTAGCCTCTGAAGCTTCTAAAAGCGTGAAGAACAATTCTGCACCTTTCTGAACTGTCTTGACCACTTGAAGAGTAGACACCAGTATCTTGCTCGATCCTCGCATACCAGTAAATATAGTCTTGCGTTCAGTGTTTTTCCCTAATGTGATTTCTTTCGAATTGCAATCAATGCATGCACGCTGCTCCGAAAGTCAGTTCATGCCAAAGATCACATCAAATTCTGATATCGATAGCATTGCATTCATGCTATCCGCTATCTACGCACATCAAACACCCATTTGGCAGCAAGACATCCAATCTATCCTTTGCGATGAATAGGGGTGAGGAACGAAAACCGAAAACCGACTAAATCGACCGAACCGCACCGACTTTCGAACGGTTTGGAGATTTTGAAAACCGAAGGCTTATTCAAGTTGTGACTACTTTACCACGATCGAGCAACTTTCAGATCACTCTACAACGAAGTTCAAGAATCTCCAGGTTTAGAGAGTTCTCATTCTAAGTATCTGCACCTATCTATCACTCTAACCAATTCTATCCTACGCACCCAACAAACACCCACTTTGGCAGCATAGCACATCCAATCTATCCTTTGAGATGAATAAAAGCACTCCAATACATTGTACAAAGTCAGATAGAAAGGAGTGAGATGCTCTAGTGTCAAATAGTGCTCGTACCGGGCAGTTTCGAATTAGGACAAAGCTTAATACAAACATGCTATACAAGCAACTACAAACAACGTATAAAGTATGTAAAGCGATAAAAGTTGTATACTAAAGCCATATATGTCACTACGTCGCTTTGTTTGATGGCCTCCTGCTGATCAAGATTATATACTCTGGGCTGAGATGAAGTATAATGGGATGTAGACGACTCCACTGATTTCCCTTTCTCCACATAAGATGCACCTGACTTTTTCTTCATTTTTTGGGCGCCAACGCGACAGTGTCGAGCAAAGTGCCTCACCCTGCCACAAGTAAATTAAGTGAGCGAACCTCACCCAGTAGTCGCTCCAGACACAGAAGTGGAAGTTGGCTCCAAAAAAAAGACTTCTTCTTGAACCTATGGTACCCAGACTTTACAGAGCCCGACACTTTGAACGCTAACTCCTTCACAGATAGGTCCTTTGAAAGTATCTAGTTGCCTACCTAAATCACCTAGAGGGGGTGAATATGTGAGTTCTGCGTCGTTTTGCGGAATAAAAATTAATAAGAAACAAACACACAGAAGCACACAAGGATTTATAGTGGTTTCTCAGAATGGGTACGTCCACTGTCCCGCCTCGCTTATCTAGCACTTCAGACTAGACTCGGCTACTTCACCAAAACTCAGATTATTCAAATCTTACACATCAGAGCCTCAACTCCTACAACTCGGAGATCATGCTCCTACAACTCAGAGATCAACACTCATACATTCGGAGAACAATCTCGCCTACAACTCGATCCAACACGAATCTACAAACTCGAAAGTAAAAACCTCCTACAAAAAATAGTTTTTACAATTTCTAGATTGAAAACAATCTACTTCTTCAGATCGAAATGGAATCAATCTTCTTCTTCCTTGTAGAATAGAACTTGAAATTAAATAGGAGAAGAAAACTTGAAATCTGAAATATCTTGATCTGAAAACTTGAAATCCGACTAGATTGAAACCATCGTTGAGGAATCTGAACATAATGATCTTGTCGAATTTATCTTGTAGCAGAATCGCTGATCTTCAAGTTGAAGTTGTCGGGAAGAACGAATCCGAGAACAATAGATCGGGAAAAAAACTTTGGGTCGGCCGTTCACGAGTTTGGAAATTAGGTCTTGAGAAAATTTGTGATTCTTAGCAAGATTAATTTTCTGAATTGAATCCTTGAAATATATATATGAAATCCATCTTCAACGGCTAGAAAATTACTTTCAAAAATAAGCTTTCATGTGCAATATACATGACCTTCGTTTGAAACTGAACCCGTCGGAAAATTTAAAACCAGAAAAACGTCAAGTCCATTCATCGAAATGACTCGAGTAATAGCTAGAACACTCGACAAATTACTCTGTTTACATGAGAGCATTCGACGAATTGACGAGTTCATTCGACGAATTTGACTTAGAAATTTTTCTGTAAACTATCACTGGACCACTCGGGTATATACGACGAATTCCACGAGTATACACGTGATGTCTCGACGAATAACACAAGACTTCACGTATATACTCGATGAATTTTACTTAGCCGTTTTTATGAAACTTATCAGAATTTTCCCGAGTAAACTCGACGAATTCCACGAGTATTCACGTGACATCTCGATGAATGACATGAGACTTCACGTGTATACTTGACGAATTTTACTTGGGAAAATTTTCTGATTTTTCCTTAACGCAACAACCTTCCTTCTCCTTGATTCCTATGCACTTGAAAATGAAGTACACCCCAAGAGAGAGATTACACGTGAGTCAACACCATGTCCTACATAATGAGAGATTACATTGCATAGTCCTATGTTTGATGACCCATTGTAATCTGGCATTGGTGTGTACTTAACAATTAAGTTCTGCAAGTACACAATTTGAAAGTAAAGTCAAATACAATTCAATTTATCTTTGTTCAATGGGAGCTTCTTCAAATCAGGAACATTGTAGAAACAATACCCAACATCCTTCTTACTTTGGACCTTCTTCATATCCTGCTCAAGGGATCTGCCAGTATTCACCAAGATCAAAAAACCTTGTGTTATCGGGCCTAACAGAAGTAGCCACATATCATTAAGCAAACTTTCTTAAAAACCGATTGATCTTTCTTTCCTCATCAGCAAACGATAAGCCTGCATATCTCCCAAGTCTAGTAAACTCATGCAGATAATCATCAACCAAACTGTAACCTCGGGTCAACCTCTGGAATTGGTTCTCCATTGCAATGCGTTGAGCAAAGGGGAGATACCTCGCCAAAAATAATCGAGAGAACTCCTCTATCGAGATGTCAGTCAGTTGCCTGCCTGCAAACTGATGTCACTCCATCTCATCCCACTAAAGCCTCGCCTCTCAATCAGAGAGAAAGGTAGCTAATGACACTTTTTGGCCTTCATCCGTCTCCGTAGCCGTCAAGGTTCTCTTTATACGTGAGAGCCAATTTTCAGCCTGAGTTGGGGATCTCGTTCACGCAAACGTAGTAGTGTTGAATCTCAGAAAGTGCTTTAATTGTTGATTTGACCCTCGTCTCATTGCTATTGGCTCAACTACCAAAACTGGCTCTGGGGCCACCACAGGGGCAGGAGGTTGTACAAGCCTTCCTGGTTGGGCATTGATCATTGCAAAGACAACGTCAGCAACCAACTGAATAGTTTCCGCAAAAAGAGGTGTAGGCACATCAGCTAGTGCACTACTTTCCGCAAAGTACTGGGGTTGAGACAGCCTCACACCACTCCTGGTCACTTATAATCGTGAAACACACAATTAAGCGACTATAAACATAACAAACAACAAGCATAAGAACACTCGGGTTCCGCAAACATGTATATTTTTCATTTCAAAGTGAACATTCACTGGTTATCTAGATGTTTTAACGGTGACGTGCATACGTGCTCATCACCCCTTAAAAGAATTCGACCACGAATTTGAACAAGAAGAGATCGGCACCGGAAGCTGATACCAAATTGTAACACCCTGCCCGTTCTGAAGAATATACCAGCGGGTCCGATCGGGATCCCACGTCATATTAAACTAACAAGCTAAAGCCTTGTGAAATGAAACATCAACCCATCCTAGACAACACAGAGTAAACAGAGCTGAAGCATTTTTATTAAATTTAAACCAGTTTGCCCACAACACTATAAGAATGAAATAACAACAGTTGTTCTTGGCCTTATGGCCATACATGCTTTTCAAAAGTTTTTTACACACCTATTTGGTTTACATGCATCGGCATGCAGACCGACAATACATGAAAGTTATGAACACCAAAACTTGACCTTCGAGGGCCAGCACAATAATGAGCGTTAACTCGCTATTTCCCGCTGGGCTCACCAGTACCTGCACAAGTACATTCCACAAACGTGGCAAAACAAAATGGCGGTCAGCTTTAGGTGACTACAATGGTGTAACAACCCCACCCCATTCCTGAGGTGGTGGTACTCCTTCCCTGTAAGCAAGCGGTATAGCAGTATATATCTACTATCAAGCACAATCACCAAAATGATGGCACACATGACCACGTGTTTCGTGCTCTCAAGGCACTCTTTCGGTGTACACCCCGAGTTCCACCTCCATCCTCAGTCTTACACTTAAATGGTTATTGAGCTTTTGTCGTCAAATGACACTTTGTCTTGCGGACTTCCCCAAGATCAAATGGTGCACCGATGAACTACCTCTTCACAGACTAGCATGAGACGGGTTTAGATCAGCTTTGCCCATGCTCAAATCACCAGAATCACGCTGTCACGGTCCGGGTACGGCTTCACTTTGGCCCATTAATATGATAATCAATGTTATCACACAAAAAGCGGGCACACAAGACCACCAAAGCTAGGCATATCAGGCCTTTCAGCTTAAGACGCTACACAGCCAGTCCCCTGGACTTAGACTTCACAACCAATGCTCACTGGATTTTAGTAAGGGAGATATCGCTGGTGATATCTACTATTGTCGGACAATATCAATAGAATAACCATTTTTTGTTACAACTTCAGGTGTGTCCTGGAGTTGATCTCCAGTACTCCCTCCCTGCAGTACCCTACAACATCAAGAACCTAAAAAAATACAAATTTTCTATGGAGTCTTCTCCGACATGCAAATCAAAGAATCACCAATCTGAACCAACTTGTCACAGATGAGTTTCACATAGCAAGTATATGTTCGTACATCGATCCGGACTCTATATACAATCCCTACCAGGGATAAACAACATCATCCCATTAAAAGTCTTGCCTTCCACTAATTAGTGGAGGCACTTCCATGCAAATATGCTAAAAAAGTAGGACTAGTATGTCCTATCACCAGGAAGAAGGATCATTACCCTTGACGATCGCTTCGGCGCCATGAATCCGCAATAGACTTGGATGAAAAAGCTCACAACGTTTTCCTCTCCGCGGATCTACCTTTGACTCGCGAATCCGAGCTTGGGAGCTCTTCCAACGGCTGGAAATGGCTCTCTTCTTCTTCCTCCTTCCTTTCCTTCTTCTTCTTTTCTTACTTAGGAGAGAGAGAGAGTGGAAGATGAAATGAGAACAAGTCATTCCCTTCAGCCAGCTTAACACACATGGGGAAAATCTCATCCCTTAAATCTAAAATTCTATAGGAATGGACGACCATGATTTAAATTCAAAATTCTATCACGGGAGCTATCGTCGACTATATCGTCCTATCGCTAGTGATATCTAAGGCGGCGGCTGGGGCCTAAGCCAGCGCTGCTTACCGGTCGATGCACGACCAACTGACAAGTGTGCCACTTGATACACAACTCACTATCGTCGGTGATATCTTAATATCGCTAGGCGATATTGCCAACAACCAGATTTTTGATACTTTCTTTTATTGGGAAAATTGGGGTGCTACATATTCAAAGGCCGAAGTGAGATCTTCGAGTTGCCATCGAAGGAGATCTTCGATGTGGAAGGAGATCTTTAGGGTTCGAAGGAGATATTCGAGCGAATCTTCGAACAACTGAAAAACTCTAAAGAATCTTCGAACGAGCTCTCTATGCTGCTAAAGGCAAAGTGTCTTCAAATAAGTGCCCATGAGATTATTTTAAAGCTTTTGATAGGGGCGGCTTGGTAATTGTACCAATGTAACCACCATAACTAGTGGACGAGCGAATCACATTCCAATTTTTGCGGATATTATGATTTTGCCCCTCAGGCAGATTGGGCAGGACCGACGACGATAACAACATTGAACTCGAAAATTCCTATAATTTGGTTGCCTTAATTGGGTCGGTTAGGGTCCTAGTGATCAAATTAGAAGTCGGGATGTTACAATCCAATAAACATGATTTTGTCCTCATGAATTGCTTACTGTATGGGGTTTTTAAGGAAAAATGATGTTACATGGGGAAAGAGTTTCGGGTACTTTTCTTTAACAAGATTCTCCGATTCCCGCGTGTACTCGTCACATCCACAGTTTGACCATAGTATCTTAACCATAATAATGTCTTGTTCCGCAAATTCTAAGTTTTGGAGTCGATGATCCGTACCGATTCCAACTGCATTCATCTGTCAAATCGCACTGGTACTGATGGGCTTGAAGGTGTTGCTCTGGTTATCATAGGACACGTCACAGTGAAGAGATGTGGAAAATGTTATGCAAGTTATCTAATTTTGGAGGGAATGCTATACGATAAGAAACATGGTCAATACCCTCTACTTTCATATAGAGCCCCAAATAACGAGGATTAATTTGCTTCTTAATCCGAGAGATACGGTGCATGGGCTTGATCTTCGGAAATACCGAATCTCCTACGTTGAATTCCACTCAGATGATGACGTGCGTCATAATATTTGGCATGTATGTTGTGCACTTCCAACGTCCTCTCCCATGTCAATCTTACTGTTGTGGTGGTGTCTTCTATATATGTAACACATAACTCTCCAGGATCCTCATCTTGAGCCCAATATAGGGGTGTCCTACATCTTCATCCATAGAGAGCTTCATACAACGCCATCATTATACTGGCTAGTTAGCTGTTATTATACGAGAACTCCACCAGTGGTAGGAGGTTCCCCCATGGCTCATTGTGATCTACGATGCAAAGACGAAGGAGACTCTCTATAGTCTTGTTCATTCTTTTCGTCCGCCCGTCGGTTAGAGGGTAGAAGGTTGTGTTGAAAGCTAGCTTGGTGCCCAAGTAGGCTTGCACTCTTCTCCACTTTTTGGAAGTAAAGCATCCATCGCAATCTGAAACGATCGTCTTCGGTATCCCATGGAACCAGCCAACTTGCTCGATAATAGTAGGATGTTCACGCCATCACCTTGCCAGTTTGGTATGAACCGAGCAACTTTAGTGAGACGATCTACTACGACCCATATAGAGTCATATACTACACGTGATCGGGGAAATACGTGAATAAAGTCCATTGAAATGTCTTCAAATTTCCACTCCAATACTAGTATAGATTTCAACAATCTTTCGGGATTTTAGTGCTCTACCTTGACTATTTAGCAAGTCTGGCAGTGTGTCACATAGTTCGTGACATCCTTCTTCAGACCTGGACAATAAAAAGTACTATATAGGTCGATATACATCTTCACTATTCTAGGATGGATAGAATACCTGAACCAGTGCGCCTCACAAAGAACTTCTTCACTGATCCCTCCCGTGGAGGAAATGAATATTTGATGCTTAAGGTCCATAAGACCAATATATAAGTTAAATTATTCATGCATGCCATCTCACAGAGATTGAATAATCGAGGAATTCTCTGGGTCGATCTTCTGAGCTTCACGAATCCGATTTCGAACATCACATTAGACCTCCATCCAATATAACTGAGCATGGTGCTCTATCGGATCTCTAAGAGTGATAACAATGATATCCATATCTGTTAATGATTGAAGAAAATCTTCATTTATGACCTCTATCCAATTTCTCGCAGTCGTTGAATTACGGGAATGGTATTATAGGGTGAGGTCATAATCACAAAGAAACTCTAGCCACTGACGTTATCGGAGGTTCAAAACTTTTGGGTGAAGACATATTTAAGACTTTTATGGTCGGAAAAAAAATCTTGCACCTAACTCCATATAGGTAATGTCTCTTAATTTTGAGGGCAAAAATTACTGCACCCAATTCCATGTCATGGGTCAGGTAGTTGTGCTCATGCGTCTTCAACTGCCGGGATGTATAGGTTATTACTTTGTCGCGCTGCATAAGCACGACTCTTAATCCCTTCAGCGATGTGTCAGTATAAATTTGAAATCCTTCAGTTCCGGATGGAATAGTAAGGATCGGTGCTGAGGCAACCGATCCTTCAGCTCATTGAATGATGCCTCACACTCTGGGGTTCATTTGAACACTAATTCCTTCATGATGAGGGTAGTGAGGGGTAAGAAAAGTTTAGAAAAACATTCTTTAAACTTCCAATAATTTCCTTCCAGGCTGAGGAAACTTCAAACATCAGCTGTTGACTTGAGCAATGGCGAATTCCGTACTGCTTGTACTTTGATTTGGTCTACCATTACTCTTGCAAAATTAATGGTGTCTCATGAATCACACTTCCTTCAACCAAACTCGCACTTACTGAATTTTGTGTAAAGAGAATGCTCACGAAGATTCAATAGAACCATTTAGAGGCGCCTCACGTGAGCTTCGTAGCTTTTGGAATAGATGAAAATATCATCGATGAATACAATCACAAAGGTGATCAAGATATGGTTCCAACACTTTGTTCATCAACGTCATGAAGGTAGATGGTGCAATTAATCTGAAGGGCGTCTTCGTGAATTTGTATTGCACATAGAGTGAATCGAAGGTAGTCTTGGGAATGTCATCCTTACAAATCCTAAGCTGGTAGTAGCCTGATCGCAGGTCCATATTCAAAAATACGAATTCACCTTGAAGTTGATCGAATAATTCATTGATCCTCAATATGGCATAAGTGCTCTGCATAGTAAGTAGGTTTAACTCTCTATAATCAATGCACGGGCGCATCGACCAATCATTCTTTTTGGCAATTAATACCTGGAGCTCCCCAAAAAGAGGAACTCGGGTAGACAAATCCTACATCAACTAATTCTTGGAGCTGAATCCTGAACTCTGTCAGCTCCTTTGGTGTCATCTGATAAGGTGTTCAGGACATCGGTCGAGCTCTAGGTACAAGCTCGATCTAGAAGTCAACTTCTCAAGAGGTTTGAAAGCCATAAAGGGACTCGAGGAAAATGTCAGGGAAATCACGAACAACTAGTACTTTGAGAAGAACCTTGGATTCATTCTCCATTTTGAAGTACATTAAGAACACCTCGTCTCTTTGTTGAATTACTTTAGCGATTTATGCATAAGGTAATATGATACGAGAAATAGAGGGTATACCTTTTAACATGATGAACTGTCCGTTTGAGTTTTGGTGGTTGACTTCTCTGACCGAGCAATCGATTTGGGCCTTGTGCTCGGTTAACCGGTCAATTCCTAGTATGATGTCGAACCTAGATATGGACATGATGGTTGTGTAAATATGAAACTCTAAATTTCAAAGAAGGGATTGAAACGAGCATTTCTCAGTAGAGATTATATTTGATTCATCCATAAGTCATATTCTTCTTGACATTCCGACTGATCAGATGAAGTATGTTTTTGAAGAAATAAATTCATGCAATACAAAGGATTGTGTGGCTCCTATGATGCGGCCCTCTATAGTAAAAATTCCTGGGAAAGGTTAACTTAACTTATAACTATAAGTTCTATCACAATTACTGAATGAACAGAATAAAAAGAAAAACTAAACTAAAACTAAAAAACATACCGATAACCACCTCCTGAGTCGGTGCATGTAGTAGATCTAATGTGTATGACTCCTATGATGCTGCCCTAGTGTTCCTTCGCGGTTCCGACATACCCTGATGACCACTTTAGTCTCCATAATTGTGTCCTCTCTGATCTGCTCCCACTCCTCGTTCTTGTTGTATTGCTCTTAAACCGGGTCTCCCTATAACCTATGGGAAAAAGCTCAAATGTTCCTGGGTTGATGGCAAAGGTAGCAGTTACCTGTGAAGGGAACATCTCACAGTTGCAGAGGTGCCTACTATAGAGCTAGTGGGGGTGGTGGCCTATGTTGAGGCTGCTGCTGTGGTGTCTGCACTTGGTGTGGTGGAAGGTGACCACATTGTTGTCTCCAATCTCTGAATTATCAACAAGAGGAAATAACTCTCTAGTCTTATCTTCGTGGTGCATCTGACCACTACAGGGGTCTCTTTCGTCGTTGCTCTACCATTGTCTGGTCTATCTCAAATGCGGCAACATGAGTGGTGCTATTGTGAAAAGTAGTATGCACAATCATGATCAGAGGCTGCTGAAGGTTATCTCAGACCTTTATAGAACCTGGTAGCTCTAGGTCGATTAGTCAGTGCTAGGACCCCGCTAAGAAGGCTAATTGTGTAAACTCATGCCGGTAATGTGATACATACATGTTTCCCTAGCGTTGTTGTAAGAATCGCTCATGAAGCTCTGCACGATCCACATCTTGGATGAAGTTCTCTAGAAACATGTCAGAAAACTCTCCCCACACTACACTACTAAGTGGTCATCCCAAAAAAGCGAAGCGAATGGTTGCCCGCCACCAGCCACAGGCATAACCCTTGGGAAGGGTTACTACATGGGAAACAATGGAAACGGTCGTGCATCTCTACCCACTAGGAGCTCCTCGACTCTCTCAATACATTCCTTAGACTGCATGGCGGACTGAGAACCTCAGAAGCTTGGGGGGTCTTGACCCCCGAAAAGTCATCAGTATGTCGGTCGCTGGGACTACCTGTCGTCGATGTTGAGTGATAACATCCTGAAATGTATCGAAAAGGGCAATATGTGTCTGGCCCAACTCAGTCTCTACAAAGGGAACATTATGAGGAGGTGGAATCGAAGGGTGGTATTGATCACTGGACGATTCTCTCATTACTTGACTCCAGTATCTCAAGAAGTAATATGAAAGGAAACAAAATTTGCAAAAAAAAAAAAAAAGAAATTTGCAAAAATTGACTAACCTGGAAATGAAGTGTGTGAGGGTGTATAAAAGTGCAAGATGAAATCATTAACTTGTTATCCTAAGGGTTCACCTGGCTTCTGATGTGTGGTTCGTCCTGAACAAGGGAGGGATGCCGGGAAGGGAAAGATTTTGAGGCGTCCCCACATAAAAGGATAAATGTATGCTCTAATTTCATGGTAATATTCCCCCTCCAAAGACGACCGAGCCGAAGGGGACCTTATGCCCAAGGTAGTTTCCCTATGTTTTCAGAACAGGTAAACGTGGCCGCTCTTCAAGCGAAGAATAATCTCTTTGTAAGGCTAAGGAAAGAACATCATTACATCCAAATTCATCACATGCAAAAGCAAAACTCAGAAGAGAAAACATGCACGCACGCACCCACGCACTCACACGCACCCCGACACCCCCCCCCCCCACTATATATTTACATATATATGACTAATTACCAAAACTTACTGTGGAAGTTAGCATAATTACAAGGCCCATAACCGGGCTAGGACAAAAGTACAAAACTCTGCCATCACTAACTAGTATCTAACATTCTAACATCTCTAAAATTCGGCGGAGATGTTCATGTAGTCATATATACTTTAGTGGGGGCTGACTCTAACACAAGTGCTCTCTCAAGCTCTTCCAGGGCCCCGACTTGCGACATCTCATAACAAGGGGTGCACAACAAGACATAAGACTAGTGGATTCTCATCCCCTCCCCAAGATCCCTAAGACTTGGGAATGAGAGTGAGTCTCTGAAGTATAAATAATAGTCAAAGCAAATAAGCTAAACAGTAAGCAGCTAAAGCAAAAATAAATTGTTATATATATGGTCATGAAGCATAAGGAGCGCTATAAGTGACAATGCTATAAAATGCTATATATATATATGAATAAAAAGCATAAGCAGTACTAAAAGCAGTAGAGCTATAAAGTGCTATATATATGAACAGGAAGCATAAGCAACACTATAAGCGACTAGCGCAAGTATAAATGTCAACATAACTATATTTTAACTTGCATGAAATCAAAATAGGTGTTCACAACCCACACAACACCATATGCCAACATAGTTTGACATTTGCTTCCAGCCGGGTAGCTAACCCTACGAGCCTCACCGTTGTGCCAAAACAGTGAGTATGACCGGTATTTCCACTTCTGGGTATGCTCGTAAGTCACTACCCAGACTCTTTTGTACATCTTGGGGTATTCATGGATGTGAGTGACATCTCACAAAAATGATAATTTGGCTAACTAGCGGAGGGACCCAACGGTGAAAATATAAAAATAAAAGATAATCTCTCATGGTTTGCACACTACCTAGTGCCTAGAGTCGTCAACACTCTCATTCCAATATGAACGGCTCATGGCATGTTCGAACCGCCACAATAAGCACAATTCAATTTACAAGCATGTTTATACAAAGAAACAAACATGTACCTTTTGGGTCTGTGATTGCTTGTCCTACTACAACATATAAACAATTCGAGTGTGTGACTATCACATGAGGCTTGATCGTACTGCTCAGGCTTAATAATAAGGCATGGCGATCAAAAACGAATATTATTTATGATTAAACTTGGAGGAATGCTCCGTCTCCAAGCTAACTATAAATAATGCTCATATTAAGCTAAATAAAATAACATGGCTAGACCGATAATAAAAGAAAGTGTGGTAATTAAAATGCAGTAATTATAGTGCGGTAAATAAAATACAGTACTTAAAGTGATGTAAAAGGGACAATAAATAATAGAAATAAGAACCACACTTTCTTTTATTAGTAAAAGGGATAATAAATAATAGGAATAAGAACCATTCTATGTACTTAAAAGTTTCCTGTATATGCTGTTCTATCTCCATTCTAAGAAGGAATTTTCATTTCAAGAAGGTATCTTTGTTTCAAGGAGGTATCTTCATTCCAAAGAAACATATTTCATAATTACCACGATGATTTTTAAGTGTTAATTGAATTTCGGGATCCGCCGGGTTTCAAGTTACCCGAACCTGATAATTTTAAGTTGCTTTTCTTAAATTGAATTACTTGCGAGATTAAAATGGTAATTCATTCAAGGGCTTACTGGTCTTAAGCTTATAATTCAATATTGGCTTTTAATTAAATAACAAGATTTTGCCACAATTAATTTATTAAAATGAAAGTTATAACCAGAAAAATTTCTAAACTTAGGGTCTCTTTGATACTCCGTCCCGGTGGCACGCCGGCGAGGAGAGAGACAACGCCCGGTCAGAACGGCGGACTAGTGCTCGGCAATCCAGCGGCAAAACGATCGGGCTGTTACCCTTTCAGGCCGTCCGTTTTCAAAGGGCGCTTGCAAACCCGTCCTAAACAGGATTGCTCCGGCTCGTTCCGGCAGGAACAAAACGGTGTTGGGTTGTCAAACGGGGCCTTAAACAAGAGGTCCAAGATCATTAACTTCCTTGGTTTTTATTAGGGAATTTTGAGTTCAGATTTATCTCCTGATAATTTACCTACCAATATGTAGCCTCTTTTAACTCCATTAAAATACTAAATATGATTAGATTACTACCAAATTAATACTAGAGGTTTGGGTTACCAAAACCATTTCCCCATAATTTCCCAAGGTATTTTGATAACCGATTTGACTCCTATTAATTTAAGTAATCATAATTAACCCCAGTGGCAGAACTATAATTTTTTCCTAATCCGAACACTAATTAAAAAATAATTATAAATGATAAATTTTTTCATAAAAAACGTCAAAATACTAAATAGATAGATTTAGATAACATAAACACTTATCAAAGCACATTATGGTTCAACCAGAATTTCAAACAATCATTATAGTTGGGAAAAATAATATATTATGACTTGAGCCATTTGGCCGGTTGAGCCTATGAATCAAAAATTCAAAATGAAATTAATGAATCAATGCCTTAATACTATTAAAGCCCTGAACCTCTAATCATAGCATCATCAAAACCAAAAAAAACAAGCAGCAGTTAATCTTGGAATGTAAAAGCAACTAAATAGTAACAAATAAAATCAAAAAAATTGAAAAGTTGCTATTCTATGTATGCAATAATTCATTCAGCAGAAAAAAGAGGTGCAAATTTCTGGAAACAAAAATACTTAATAACAACACTCAAGCCGTTATCCCGCTATAGTGGGGTCGGTTATATGGATCCTTTGTCGCCATTGTGCTCTATCTTTTATCATAATCTCACTAATGCCTAAGTACATCATGTCTCTAAAGTTTCATTCCAAGTCTTTATTGGTCTACCCCTCGCTTGTCTAACATGCATAGTGACTAGACTCTCACAACGCCTAATAGGTGCCTCTAATGATATCCTTTGTACCAAAAAGAGAAAATACTTAAAAAGAGACAAAAATAAGGCAGAGCAAAGGGGGTGAGTGAAAGAAGAGAAAAAAATATATTTTGAGCCAGGCCAAGGCGGCTATGGAGAATCTTCTCGGGGAAGGAGGTGAGACCGTGAAAATGATGGGGCTGGCCACCGCTGCACCGCAAGCCAGAGCAGGACTTTTATTTATTTCCACCCACAAGAGCAAGGACCGGAGCAGAGAGAAATTGCTCCAAGCACCAACGGCAGTGGCGGCCAGAGCAATGACTAGAGCAGAGCAGTCACACACTCCAAGTCGAAAAAATTTTAGGTGAGTTACTCTCACCTATTTTCAGGTGCAGAAGTGATTTGATATCCTACGGCCCATACGGTATTAAATACTGACCGTTGATCAGTATTTGGATCAATCATTCTATTTCTGCAGGAAATCAACAGCCATATTTATTCTTGCACCTATTTCTAGATGAGAGTAACGCACGCAGTATTTTTTCCTCGCAGTCGCCATGTCAAAAAAACCTTGAAGTCAGAACAGTGAAAGTGAGAAGTCCAGCGGTCAAGCAGACAAAGTGGGAAGCCGAAAAAGTAAAAGTAGTGGAAAAATTCTCCTAAGCGGGGAAAAAAGGATGCACCTTTAATTTCGCCAAAAATACACCCGGGCACGAGCCCGGGTGTGTACGTCCAAGCATGGGTCGGCCTATGCCACCATCATAAAATGTATGTTTTGTATGACAGTGGTTATGACAGCCACCAAGAAAAGAAAACTAATCTTTAATATAAAAAAGGATGAAGTTCCTTAGATGAGGTAGGGCGTTCGTCATTCAATACGAGCCTATAACTGCTATTGATCATCCTCTCATGGTCAGGAATAGGATACAGGTGCTAAATGAAAACGAGGAAGCCCACCAGCCCCGGGCTTATTTTAAATTATTTTGTTTTTATTATTATTATTACGTTTAATTCATCATTTTTTTTTCTCTTTTTTAATATTTTTCAGCTTATTTAAAATAACTTTGTTTAATTTTTTTCCGTTTAATTCATTTTTCATTTTTTTTCTCTTTTAACATTTTTAAATAATTTCGTTTTTTTAATCTTTCTTTTTTAAAATCCAGTCAATAAAAACTGCACTCTCAGTTTTTGGCTGCCGGCGGCGGAGCCGCCGGCGGGCTTCCCGGAGCCCAACGGCGGGTTCGCTTGAACCCGGCGAACCCGCCGGGGGTTGTCCGGGGACGCTCTAGCAGGGCCACTGCCGGCGGTGGCCCTGCCCGTGAAGTCCAGGCTGGTCTTCACAGGCAGGGGCCAGAGCGCCGCTGGACAACCCACTGCGGGAACCCGCCGGCAGCGGACAACTCAAAACTTTAAGCACGCGTTTGGGATCGAGACTGTTTCGGGGGGATAAAGTCAAGGATTTGAGAGAATAATTATTGGCAGACCATCAACGGGCTTGGAGATGAAGGGACTGGAAATGAAGGGCCCAGATTCGTCCCATTGCTTTTAAAATCCATGGCTTTTAAAAGCCATATATGCTCATATATCTTTATAAATAGTATAGATATATATATGCTATAAAGTAGTTTAGTTACTTCAATACAATAAGGTTGCAAAATAAGCCTGTCACTGGACAATGGGAGTGATTCATCAAATTAACAATCACAATATCTGACATTTGGTCAGTTCATCAAACAATAAGATTACTACAAAAACGAATGGATAACGCGGTACAATCAGTTCTCCCAGACAAACTTTATACATGTGGGGATGGATGCATACCTCCTCAAGCTTGAATATTCTGGGAGGCCTACAGTTTTGAAAATGGAGTTAATTTGCATCACCTTGTCACAGTGGATTGCCTGCATCTCTTTCCTTCCATGGCATCTTTTTTTCGCCCACAATCGTTGCAGAAATAAGGGCCATCACGGGTCTTGGATAACGGCGACACGAATGGGCCTAGAGGGATCGGTAAACCATCGGCGATAGGCAGCTGATCGGTTTGGCAGATTGCGCATCGGTAAGGCCATGAATTCGTCTTCCAAGGAACGTTGCTGCCCAACCTATCAGAAATACAGCGGAAGGAAACATTTTAACTAGATAAGTGAAGTATGCACTTAGTATTGCTGTGAATTGCCTAAAAAACATAAAAACTCAGGAGAATGACAAATGATATTACAGTATTTAAAATACCAAGTATAAAAAATTATAAAATGAATAAAAATATTGAACAAATTATTGTCTGCAGTTCCACTGTTCCCCTTCACTTGTCAGCATCCATACCTAATTTCCACCTCTTCTACGACATATGCCTCTTCTTTCCCTCCCATCTCCATCGACCACCGTGAATAGGACTCCATCTTAACTTTTAGGCTCCGTTTGGCACGGTGGCGGCGGCCATGAACATGAGGGTTAAATTGTCATTCGTTAACGCCCATCTAAGGAACTTCATCCACTTTTATGTTCAAACGGATGATGTTTGTTAGGCGATCCTTAATGAATGACGATTTAACCCATGTGTTTACGACCGCCACCACCGTGCCAAACGGAGCCTTAAATCTCCACCATTAATGGCATGGTTATGACATCTCTTAAGCAGACGGAACAAGATTCCACCATCAGGGCCACCATCAAATTAATGGCACCGACTGTCTCCAATAATCTAGGGGCACCTACTAAGCCTTGGAATATTGCAACTTAAATCTGAACTTTATTTTGTATACCCAAATAAATCTCCATGACAACTAACAATAGATTCATTAGAAGAAGCTTTTCTAACATCATACGGAGACAGTGATGCCATACTAAAAGTTATCATTTACGCATTCAGTTACCATAGCAGCTAGCAAGGAAATTTGATAAAAAATTAAATATAATAACTATACAGGAAATGACATGCAATAAATTAGGGGTACTTTTTTTATTATACTTGTGGATGCTCCAACACCTTAGCTGATGATAAAGTAACACGTCTTACTAAAAGAAATGTCATATGATAATCATTAACATTCAATCCTCTTACCCATGCACCGGAATCTAAGTTTAAGGCTCCGTTTTGGAAAAAAAATTGCTCTGTTCCGGTGGCCAAAAAAACTAAGTTTTTTTTTATCTTTGTGGTGTTTGATAGAGGTTCGGAATCCAAAATTCCGTTTCTAAAAAAATAGTCCCTAGTGCTATTTTCCATTGCGAATAATAACTTCAGTTCCATCAACAGAATAGAGGCTCCTGATCCAGACTCTCCTCCCCTCTCGAGAAGAACATTTCCATGATTTCATGCTGCAGCGCTTCCTCTCTTCTCCATCGTCGTTCATCGCAAGAAGCCATTGTGCCTCTCTTTCCTAACAAAGAAATTCCACGGCGATCTCCCTCCATAGAGTCCAGAAACATTCTTCCTCGTTTCCCTGTCGAACTTGCAGGACCCCGATAATCTTCATCCTGTTTTGATAAGTTTGCTTCCATCAATCTTCCACCTACTATAGGTGATCTTCTGTGGATCTTTTATAGTTTTTAAGAATTTCATTCGATGTTTCTTGGGTGATGGTTGTCAAATTGCAAAAATTGAAATTCATTCCTCTGGTGATGGTTGTCAATTTGCAAAAATTGAAATTCATTCCACGATTAGATATTCTATTTAAATTTTCCACGGACTCTGTTTATCTTCCATTTGAAATTATTGAAAAAATTTCCTTCCTTCACATTTTTGGGTTATTTTTTATTGTTTGTTATTTCATTTAGGCTCTGTTCATTTGGAAAGAATTTAGGAGTGGGAATTGAAATCACAAGAATTGGAAATGAGTCCATTTCAATTTTGTTGTTCGGCTGAAAACGGAAATTTTGTCCAATATTAGAATTAGTAATTCCGTTGTTCGGCTGCCTGTATATAAAGGAGGTATTATGATTAATTGAATAACAACACAATTTTATATCTCATCATTCCTGAATCATTTTATTGCTTGCTAGTTTTGCTTTGTGGCATATCAGAAATAAGTGTGGTATTAAATTCTTGGGGTGCTATGTAGCTTCCTTTATGACGCAACAGGGATTTTGATGCCTTTTATCTAAGGATGAGACTCCCTGCAGTTGCTAGCAGATTACACAAGGCTATAAACTGTGGTCGTGTAACCTACATACATTGCACGGATGGTCTTGGAAGAGCACCATCTGTTACGGTTCAAGGCACTGTTTTTTTTAATATTTTCAAGTTTTTCAATATTTTCACTTTGCCTCACGACGGAGCCGTTTTATGGTCTGAATTAAAATTTGCTGAGTTCTACTTGTGTTTTCTGCTGAAGACCTGAAACCAGAATACTTGAAGCAAAGAGCCATTGCATAGTCTCCCTTCCATAGACAGCGAGCTACCGAATGTGTAGATCTTCGTCTAGCTCCATATGTTACTTCCCATTTGCCTCAGAGTCCATAACTTTCAGGGGCCTGTAGTTATTCTCCGTTGCCACCTCAGCAGACGACGACGAAATCACGCAACCCTCTCCCTTGGACTTCTTCAGCACCTCTTCTCTGTTCTCTCACAGTATAGTCGTCTTCTGCCACAGCTATGCAGGTTCTCTAGTTGGGAAGCATATAGAGCCATTGGCAACGATTCAAGGTCGCCAGCACCATCGTAATTAGAGGTTTCGGCCATGGAATTGACTTATCCTTCTACTGGAAAGACGATGATTCAAGGTCATTGGCGTGATAATAGTCACCTACAAAGCTTCATGCACGAAAAATGGCGGGGAGAAAGCTTAGAGCGGGCTGCTATGGGTGCGAGAACGAACGGAAATGAGAAAAAAGACCTCCAAAGGTCGGATTTGGGAAGAACATAGGAAAAAACGAATACCCATGCTCAATTCCATTTCCGCTAGAAAAATTGAAGCGCCGAACAACGGAATTGCAATTGGTTCTCCAATTCAAATTCCTTCCTCCCAATTCAATTCAAACGAAGGGGGCCTAGAGAAATCATAATTTGTGCTTCCTTTTAAGGAAACCATACAGTTCATAGTTGTACTGTTGATTTCTACTAGTGCTTAATAACAGTTTGTATTAGCAGCAGAGCAATGATCGTGAAACCTCAATTTCAAAAATGGTAGAAGAGCTTGGGAGACACCGAAATATGTGATAACTACTAGTTTCAAGTCTATCCATAGCGTGTATTTTAATATTCTTTATTCTATTTGAATCAAAACAGGTATTGAAACTGTAGAAAGAAATGAAAAGTGCAATTTTATTCTTCCTCAAAGGGGCATTATATAGGAGAAACAACAAGACACCCAACACCGATAGGCGGTGTGTGACTAAACTCAATAATATAAAATACTATTAACTCTAACACTCCCCCTCAAGCTGGAGGGGAAACCTACAACTTGAACACAACATAAAACAGAATGTAAAAGAAGGTTGGCAACATGGGACAAAACAGCAGCCACCGAGACCCAACCGCGTGTCACCGGGGATACTACAACCGGGCAAAGGCCACACGACGTTGGTCCACAAACCGACCATGATCACGCTGGATACACCCAGAGCTGAAACTAGGTCAACCAAGAATGCCAAACCATTCCTACCACCAAGCGAAGAAAAGAAACGGGGAGACGCACACAACAAACGAAATCAACCTGGGGGCCATTTCTGACTAAGGCAGGAGTTGGGAAAGAGGCATCCGAGTCGCCGTTATCACAAACACTCCCCCTCACGTGGACCACGTGCACGTGTGGGACCCTCGTCGGGTAAATGAACCCAGATCACGTGGAGGAAGGCCGAAATCGTAACGAGGCACAAACAACAACACAACAACCACAAACAACTAAAAAAAATCTGCAGAAAAGCTAGACCGGGAAGAAGAAGAAGAAGAAGCTCATGCACAACAGCAACATGGATCCACCAAGCCGGAAGAGGAGGCGGCAAGCCCGAGTTGTCGACGACCGGAGCAACAAGACCAGGCAGGAGCAAAAGACGGTCGTCGACATTGATGGGAAGCAGAGCCATCGGAAGCAAACGACGGGATCGATGTTGTTGTTTCCGACGGGAGAAGCAGCCGACGGGAGAAGCAGAGCCGACGGGAGAAGAGGAAGCAGACGACGAAGTCGTTGGGAGAAGCAGAGTCGTCAGCACGATGGGATTGTCGACTAGAGAAGAAGGGGGAAAGAGCGGAAGCAGTAGCCGTCGGGAGAAGCAGTCGGCAGCACAGCGACGAAGCAGCAGGGTGTCGATGATGGAAACGGAGTCGCTTCTGTCGACAAGATCAATGATCGACTTCGTCGACAGGAGCGGTAGCCACGAGTGTGAGCCCTAGCAGCTCATAGGATAAGAAAAGAAATCACGGGTCAGGGGGGAGGAATAGTGGCGGAAGCGGAAACCGGGGGAAAAAAATTATTTTAGACTTTCAGATCGATCCTGTGATACCATGTAGAAAGAAATGAAATGTGCAATTTTATTCTTCCTCAAAGGGGCATTATATAGGAGAAACAACAAGACACCCAACACCGATAGGCGGTGTGAGACTAAACTCAATAATATAAAATACTATTAACTCTAACAAAAATAATGTTTTTATCAAACAATTTATTATCTCCTTTGTTTTGAACAACTCTACAAATAGAGTTTAATCCAAACGCTTTTCATCTGCAACCTCCATTTCTTACAGACAACTCCATCAGCAACTTTCATTTTTCAGAACTCCTCTTGTCATAGTTGCATATCTCCAAAACAAACCCTAAATCTTTTATTTGATTCTAATGTATGTACTGCGTACCGGGTCCAAACACAAATTGACACAGGGTAGGCTATGTAACGAGGGTTTGTCGACACTAATGTAATTACTAGTGTTTGTGATGCAAGATAGGCGCAAACAAATGCAGCCGAAATAAAATGCAACATGATTTTAAAATTTATATCCGGAAATAAGATCGTAGCAATTATATTTATACAAGTTTGGCAAACTAGTTGCAATGTGAACCTTAAATTCGAGTGAGCAAGTAAAATAATGTTCGAGTTTCGCACGTGGTGTTGTCAACTACGAACCTTCACAATTGAGCTTAATAGGAAAATAAGAAATTGCAAACAACTACTCAAACAAGCCAAATTCCCAAGCAAATATAAGGTGATCTCCATTATATAATAATGAAATAAAAAAAAAACATCATACAATAAATTACAAAAAGTAAAAGAAATCTGGCGGCGGTGGAATGAGGGTGGACGACTGATGTCGACTGCTATTTTGCGGGTGGGTCCAAGAATGCTAGAGTGATGTAGGAAGTGAGTATTGCCAAATAGTGGTAGGCTCTGTGGTGGATCCACGACAGGGTTGAGGAAGGATGAAGAGGCACAGTGGAGGAATGGGGTTTGGATTGTTGTTGTGGTTGATTGGAGGCACGGTTAGGATTGAAACAGGAGGAAGTAACACTGTGGAGGAACGATGGTGGGGGATGCTAATTTGCAGTTTGCTTGAAGTGGCACGGAAAGATTGAGGCGGCATGTAGAGGCGCAATGGAGGAAGGGGTCGGCGGCGATGTTACGGGAGAAAATGATGGAAGTCAATGGAAGAGGGAAATCGACGATGATGTATGGGAGAAAGGCGGAAGTCAGCGATGATGTCGTGCTGGGAAGAGGCGTTGGACGCCGCTAACACCGGTGAATTGAGCGAGGAAGAAGAGAGGGCTGGAGCTGTGCGATTTCACGTAGAAGATGATGAACAGGACTAGAAACTGGAACCGTGCGGTTCTTTTGCGTGGGAGAAGATGAGCAGGGGTATGGAGCAGTTTGGAATCGTGTGGGAGGGAGTTTTTGTGTAAACCGGTTGATGGATGGATGATTGAGGAGGAGAGGAACGTGGGATACGAAGGTTATCTTCACGGAAACAGGGAAACACTACAACAAAAAAACGAGAACTTGAATAGGGAGTCGGGACTTCACACCCTGGGTCCCGCGGCATCGCACCACAGATGGTTGTCGTCTGGATTGTCTCACGATACAAGAAATGAATCTAAACTGCAATACCCGCCCCTATTTATAATAAGAGGGGGTGGTTGGGCACCCGACGTGAACGAGTATGATTGGATGTTATGCCAGAGGACCTAAAACACCAAAAATGAATTCAAACAATAAAATAAAATACATAAAAATAATAACGCGACGAGCCAGACGTGCTCGTGGTCTCAGATCGCCGATCTGATCATCGTCTCCTGCGCAAATATACAAAAATGGGCCCCGCCTACTGGTGACCCGTAGCCTGATATCGATCTCCATCAACTCCCCCGATTGAAAATCATTCATTTCTGATGAATGGAGATGATCGTACTAACGTCAAAGATAGGGGGAAAGTCTATCAAGCTCCGTCGTGGACATCCAAGTTTCATCAAAAATGGGGTGTACGCTCCAGTGCACCAAGTAACGGCAAGAAGGATCGTTTACGATGGAAATGCACTCATGTGCCACAATATCATTAATGTGCTCAACCCCCACCTTTCGTGTTGGTGCATCCTGAAGAACCCGTGGAATCATAGGTGGTGCGGGCAAGTCCGTAGGTGCTTCTCCAAGGTGACCAGGGGAAGGGTCAGACTGTAACGGGGACGGCGTAGGAAGTGGATCAAGGTATGGATTCCTATACTCGAGAGACTCAAAGTACGGTGTTAAATCTTTGGTATTAAATATAGAATGAATACCCATATCTGTTGGGAGGTCGAAGTCATAGGCATTTGCCCCGATTTTCTTTAGAATCCTGTAAGGGCCCATTCAATTTGTTTGTAGTTTTCAGCGACTTATTTTGGGAGCCTCTCCATGCAAAATCGGATCATGACTTGCTCGTCTATCCGAAAATGTTGTTCATGTTTGTGTTCATCTGTCTGTGCTTTATATAATTCATTACTACTAACACTTTTTCAAGATCATTTCATGCAGTTCATGTATATGATGAATGAAAGACTCCGCAGACTCACTAGGGCGTGACTCTAAGGGAACAGGGGCAAGGTCAACAGGTTTCCTAGGCTCATATCTTGACACTATGAAATGGACTCATGTCAATAGACCTGTAGATGGAACTATTATATGCAAACTCTGATAAGGATAACACAGAATCTCAAATCGACGGGTGATCACCAACAAGACATCGTAATAAATTCCCTAAACTCTTATTGACGACCTCTGTTTGGTCGTCAGTCTGTGAGTGATAAGCGGTAAAAAATTTCAAGGTCGTGCCCGTTTTATGTCATAACGTTCTCCAAAAGTAGCTCAAAAATCGAACGTCGCGGTCAAACACTAGGGATTTAGGTAATCCGTGTAACCGAAAAATGTCTCTCATGAAAAGAGCCGCATGAGCCGCATCGACTGTCTTGCGACAAGCTATAAAGTGAGCCATCTCTGAAAACTGGTCTACCACTACGAAAATAGAATTGTGCTTCCTCAAAGTGCGAGGAAGACCCAATACAAAATCCATACTAATGTCAACCCATGGCTGGTGTGGGACTACAAGAGGAGTATAAAGTCCAGTATTTTGCTTGGAACCATTTGCGGTCTGACATGTGCGGCAGTGTCGCACAACACGTGTAACATCCCTTTTCACGGCGAGCCAATGGAAGTGACCTCAACTAAAGCAATGGTCTTATCTCTGCCAAAGTGTCCAGCTGCGCCACCAGCGTGCATTTTCCAAATCAAGAAGTCCCTGAAGGACGTCCTGGGGATACAAAGAGACGAGACCCCACGATATAAGTATCCCTCTACAATATCAAACCCATCAGTGAGCTTAAGAGGATCCCTTAAAATCCCAAATAGATCTCACCAAAGTCAGGGCAGGTGGGCTAGTCACTTGATAAACAATCAAAACTAATCATGCTAGCGTTCAATGTACGAAGTAGGGTGATACGTCGATTAAGAGAATCAGTAGGTTTGTTCTCAACACTCGCATGGTGTTTGAGAATATAGTGAAAGTCCTGCAAATATTCAACCGAAGCGACTGGTGATCAAGATAGCGCGGAGTCTGGTGATCGGAGTATAGAACAAACTCTCGTGGGAGGAGATAGTGTCTCCAATACCAAAGCGACTGCACCCCCAACATAAAACTCACTATCATAATTTGAGTACTTTTGTCAGGCCTCATTCAGCGTCTTACTAAAGTAAAAAACTGGATGGCCTTCATGGATCAGTACTCCGCCAATCCCAACGCCAGATGCGTCACAGGATACCTCAAATACCTTGGAGAAATCGGGTAATCTCAACACAGGTGCGGTCGTCAGCTTTTCTGTGATCTCATTAAAGGCTCGAGTAGCAGCAACCATCCACTGAAAATCTCCCTTCCGAAGGCAGCATGTGAAGGGGGACATAATAGTGTTAAAATCCTGGACAAACCTCATGTAGAAGGTGGCCAGTCTGTGGAAGCTATGAGAATCAGTGATAGTGGAGGGAATAGGCCACTCACGAATAGATCGGACCTTGTCCGGGTCAACAAACACGCCGAACGCTGATATGATGAACCCAAGTGCACAAAATCAGTTAGGAAGGAACACTTCTTTAAGTTCACATATAGCTTCTCCTTTCGGAGAATATCGAATATGAGCCTCTGATGGCTCAAATGGCCATCAGAAGAGTGGTTATAGATCAAAATATCGTCAAAGTAGACGACCAAAAATTTGCCTATGAAGGGCGGAAAGATTTCAGTCATGATCCGCATAAAGGTGTCGGGGCCATTGGACAGCCCAAATGACATAACCAACAACTCATAAAGACCATTTGCGGTCTTAAAAGCCGTCTTACACTCATCTCCTTCGCGTACTCTAATCTGGTGGTACCCACTAAGAAGATCAATCTTCGAAAATATCTGGGCACCAGCCATAGTATCAAGCAAATCGTCCAATCAGAGGATGGAAAAATGATACTTTATAGTAATCTTGTTGATAGCCCCACTGTTAATACACATTCGCCAACTCGTGTCCTTCGGGGTGAGAAGAGCAGGGACTGCGCACAGGCTCAAGTTCTCTTGAATGAATTGCTTCCTCAGCAATTCATCAACCCGTCTCATGAGCTTAGTATGCTCATCCGAATTCATCTGGTAATGGGTAAGTTTGGAAGTGAAGCTCCCGGTGTCAAGTCTATGGCATGCTAAATGTCTCGTGACAGAGGTAACTCATCAGGTAGCTCATCTAGGATAAGATCAGTATAATCATCCAGGAGTCGTCAGACCTCAGGTGGTGGCTCGGGAATCTTCGTTGGGCTCTCAAAAGTCATGGTAGTCGCCACTACGTAAGAGTACTGGCGCTAACACTCTCCCATAAATTTGTTGTGACGCAGGATGTGCAGCAGACTCAATAAGCTCGTACTAGAAGGGGGTACGACGCTCCCAGGGGATTTCTCCTTGGGTTGGGTCGGTATCAACGTGATCTTACGACCCTTGTCGTAGAACACATACGTGTTCGAGTGACCGAAACACGTGACATTACGATCGTATAGCCTGAGTCTCCATAAAATAATATGAGCAACATCTATAAGAATGACATCACACCAAACACGGTCCTCAAATGAAGCAAGAGTGATCATAACTAGACACCTCTGGGTGACTTGTATAGTCGTCTTATCGACCCAAATGACTCGATAAGGATGTGGATGAGGCTCAAGAGTCACCTGCATCTGCTCTAAGGCTCGCTGGGCTACAATGTTCACACAACTCTTGCTATTAATGGCAAGCTTGCAGGGACCGTCTGCGTTGGGAAAGTAAGTATAAAAGATCGTCGTACAGTGTCAATCTTCATCAGTATGCAAGATATAGAGAAGACGTCGTATAAAACATAACTCTAAAGAGCGCTCAGCATCGCTCTCCCAACCGTCCTTGACGATGACAACAACCTCCTCATAAGCGATCTGCTCAGTATCAGCACTGGAGTCGTCTTCTTCAACTAAAAGATTTCTCGTAGGGCATTGGGTCGCCACATAGCCCCCTACTGGAGCAACGGTAGCACTGGATGTTCCCCAACTTGGGGGCCAGGATGGTCCAGTGGTGACAGCCTTGCCCTTCGTGTCCGTGGGAGAACGAGAGGGCCCTGCAGTGGTGGAATTGGTCGGTGGTGGCCTCCTAAATGTGGATCCATCTGACCTGGTAGAAATCTGACAGGTACCCGCGAGTAGCAGGTACTACTCATACTCGAGGTCCATCTGATAAACATACTCTACAGTCACCAACCGGCGGGGAATAAGCTCCCTATGTAACTTTGATCACAACCCAGTACGAAATGGGAAGCGATGGCACTAGTCTCCGCTCGTAGATCACTCCTCACTGCTAGCTCATCAAATTGAGACATGTACTCCGTTACATACTGCGTTCCCTGGCACAACACAAAAAATTGATCTAGCAACTGATCCTGATAGGAGGAGGGAAGGTATTTCTCCTTCAGTCGGTGTTTCATATCTTCCCAATGGATAATAGGATGGTACCCATCTCGTTGCAGAGACCTCTTTGGGCTGATCAGGAAAATTTTGGCTGGACTGACCAGCTTCATTTTTGCAAACCTAACGCAACGCTGGTCACTCATATCATACCACTCAAAGTAGTGGTCCATCTCCTGAAGTCAGTCGCTAAAAGTCTTTTGAGTACCATCGAAGGTGAGGGCATTAATGTGTATGCAACGGGTAATATCGTATACTTTGTAAATCATGAAAAATAGGATTTCTGGCGCTATGGATGGCATCTTGCCTATTGCATTAGAAAACGGACGGAGAGGGGAGTTTTACACTAAGATCAATAAGAAGAATTTCTAATTACGTAAGTTCAGAAACAGGAGACATCATCAAACGATACTTAGCCTCTACAGAAGAGGGTGCCACCATAGTCTATTACTGCTTCACCAAATGATCAAGTGTCCCTCCAAAATATGTTCAGTAGCCATTCGTAGACCAACAATCAATGAGGTAGTTGACATAGTCTGCATGCAATTAATGATAGATAAGAGGAGGGCTTACACAAATCCTTGTCCCGGAGCATTCTTCAGATACCGAAAGATTCACTGGACAACCTAGAGATGGGATGTCTGAGGGGCATGCATGAAGCGGTTGAGCACCCCAACAACACAAGATATGTCGGGCCATACGAAAGTCAGATAGATAAGTTTGCTAACAATACTAAGATAGTACTCCAGATTATGGAGAAGCAGATCAGAGTCAGATGTGTGAGCATAGAACTTGTGGTTGTCATTCATTGGCGTATCAACAGGCTTGCATCCTAAGTAGCTTGCATAGTGAAGAACATCGAGGCAATACTTTAGTTCAGACAAGACGAATCTATCGGGTTGACGTTCTACCTCAATACCTAAGAAATATCTGAGGCGGCTCAAAATTTTGGTCTGAAAGTGTGAGGCCAAGTGCTTCTTGATCATAGATATACCATTCAGATCATCACCATGATCTGAGCGGTGACAAATAAAGAGTAGTTTGTCGAGCTCTGAATGAAGCCACAATCTCGAATGACCTGACTGAACTTATGAACCCAAGCCCGAAGGAACTGCTTGAGGTCATAGAGAAATTTTTTGAGGTGACAGACAAGAGAATCCTTCGTGGTTTCATAACAAGGAGGTTGTTGCATATAGACAGTCTCGTGAGATCTCCATTAAAAAGTGCATTATTGATATCAAGTTGATGCAACTACCAATGATGATGAACTGCCAAGGAAATCAAGACCCGTACGGTATTTAGCTTAGCGACTAGAGAGAACGTCTCTTCATAGTCAAGGTTATATTGTTGAGTGAAATCGCGAGCCACAAGACAAGTATTGAGGCGCTCAATTGTTTCATCAGGATGACGCTTCACAGAAAAAATCCATTTACATCGCACAAGGGATTGACCAGGACGAAGGGAGGCAACGTCTCAAGTCTAATTTGCCTAGAGGGCAACCATTTTCTCATCTATCGTGGTCCTCCATCCCGGATGTTGAAGAGCTTCCTGTGCAGAAGAGGAGGTGGAAATAGAAGACAAGGAAGTGGCAAACCTGTGAAGGTTGGAAGATAAGAGGTGAAAAGAGAGATAAAGAGAGAGAGGGTGAGCAGTGGTCGGGAGAGCAGTGGAAGGGACCGCTCCTGGGGTTGGATCATCTAGCCGTAAATCATCATCTGTAAGAGCAGGAAAGAATCCCGCTACTAAGGAACGCAAGTATCTTGAGTGAGTTCTTGGCGTGGTTACAGCAACTCCGTGAAGTCCAGACTTCGAACAAGAGATCGATTTTACCATTCTCATAGCCAAGGGGATGTGAACCCATTTTGTGAAGACTCTGAATCAGCGGGATTCTGATCCCCCCCCCCAACGACTATTATGGGAAAACAACTGTTGGGGAAAATCTTTGATGATTTAATGAGGCAAAACTCCATGATAATGTCTTAGATACTCCTAAAAATGTTAGGTGAGAATTTATAGTAATTAGCTCTAAGAAGGTCTCACTAAGTGGAGTTCAGCTAAAGAATAGATTTGTAGAAAAAGTTAGTGCTCGGCGATCGTAGACCAACGCTTAGTGATCGTTGATTAGCTCTCAACGATCATTGAGTAATGTTCGATGACCGCTGATCGGTGTTCGACAGACGACTGAAATATTGGTGGAGCTCTTCTTCTATCAGCGCTCACCGATCGTTGACCAGTGTTCACTGACTGATGATCGAGAAGCTCACAGATAGAAGACAAGATGGACTGGTTCAGCGATCACAAATCGTAGACCGGCGTTTGCTGACAACGCTCAGCGATCGCCGACCGCAGACTCAAAATTAAAAAGAAATGTCTTTCCCAAGACTAAGAAAGACGATCAAATATCGATGACTGTGAATCGTTGACCGAACAGCCTCCCAGCAAGAACACCATTCAACGATCGCTGACTGAAGCCCTCACAGATCGTTGATCGAATTTGAAGATTTTGTCTGAATATAAATATATTTGTTGCAAATTTAGGGAAAGAAGGGCACCTGCTTTTCTGTCGCCCATACTTTTTGGGACTTGGTCTAAATTGGAAAGAAAACAATATATAAGCTCTCCTTTTAAACTAAGAAGGGCTCTGACTCTTTCCTTCTCATTCCCCTCTCTTTCTCAGAAACCTTAATTCTGAAGATTGAGAAACTGAATCCTCATCTTTCTTGTCATTCAAATATTCACCTGCTCTCTTGATGAAAATCTGTTTGATCTAAAGATCTCACAATAACAACAACCGTAAAAAGTGTTACAAGTCCCTCTCTTCAAAAGAGTAGTGTTGTGGTTTGTACCTCCGGTGGAAAAGATTCATTTGGGTTCGAGAATTTTCAAAGGAAAAGACTTTACCGCATTGGGAAGGCAGTGCTAGTCCACATCTGTGGAAGAGATGAGTACCCAATTGATTGGGGAACCTCTATAAAAAAATATGTCATCTGGACGTTTTTTTTTAATTTCCTTTGTGCAGAGTTTGAAAGATATAAATTGTGATTTGAAAAAAGATATTTTCAAAAGGCAGGGACTTCTTTATTCACCCCCTCTAAAAAAGTATTCAAAGAGTATTCCGCACTTTCAATTGGTACCATAGATGGGTTCACCTCTAAGGGTTAACACATTGGTGAATCAAATTCCTGAATTCTGAATAATTTTGGTAGAATCTTTAAATCACATCCAGTGTCTTCACAAAAAGATTGTGCCTCTACTACTAGACCACAAGTACGCAACCTTGACAAGTTTGTCATGTGAAAGTCAAGGATAAGATTTTATATGTACTTTATTGAT
The DNA here is from genome assembly GCA_039513925.1 of Platanthera zijinensis. Lineage (NCBI taxonomy): Eukaryota > Viridiplantae > Streptophyta > Magnoliopsida > Asparagales > Orchidaceae > Platanthera > Platanthera zijinensis. The sequence goes on from CM077082.1 coordinate 48,314,453, forward strand.
GAAGAAATATTTGAATTAATTCTTACAAATCCATTCATTCCCAAGAAGACTGAACTTCTGAATGGAATTGAAGTAGTGAAGCCAAGAACAATGGTCGGAAGAAGACAAGGATATGATGTCCTACAACAAGAAGGTTATGAACATTCGGGTGAGTACCTTCTCAGATGATTTGTGCCAAACCATCATTAATTGCACCTGAATAAAGGAAATCTGGGATGCGCTTACTATTATGGTTGAAGGAAGTGAGGATGTGAGAAAAGACAAGAGAACTGATTTAATCAGTTAATATGAGAACTTCAAGAAGAAAAATGATGAATCTGTTGTAAATTGATACAAGAGTACACCATTATTATAGATGATCTAAAGACCTATGGGAGAGAAATCAGTGATGAGGAGCAGAATCACAAGTTGCTTAAGAGTTTTATTAAGGAATATCTCTCATACTCTTGGGTCATCAAGGAAACAAGAAAACTCAGGGAAATCATCCCTGATGTACTGTATGGAAAGCTACAATCATTTGAGCTGGCCACTTCTAAAGCTAGGAAGAATAAGAGTCAGTGACTCCTTCCAAGCGTACTCCAAAGAAGATAGTGATCTTGGTTATGACTGAACCTAGAAGAACTCCTCCCTCTCCTTCCAAGCCTACTCCAGAGAAGATAGTGATCTTAGTTATGACTGAAACTAGAAGAACTACTCCCTCATTCTCTGGTGAGGAACTAAGTTTCCTGTCCATGAAATTAAATGCTTGGAAAATGGAGAAGTTTAAGAAAACTGAGGAAGTTATATGTTTCTATTGCAGGAAAAGTGAGCACATTTTCCTGATTGTTGAAAGCTGGAGTAAATCATCATCTGAAAAAAATTCAAACTCTGATGAGGATGAAGAAGAATCAGAAGTCAGATGTCTCTTGACTTATGAAGGAGGAACCTCTGTCTCTCAAAAAGTATTTGGTTTAGAATCTTTGATTTTATTTCTCCTGAAATTAGAAAAGTCTTTGAAAATTTATTAAATATGCTATGATCATCTTGTGTCTCAAAGGAGACACAAGGATCTTCTTTGAGAGAGTGGTGAACTCACCCAAAGCAATGTTGCATTGCATGAGAAGCTAGGATCACAAGCTTCAAGAGTATTCACTAATTGTGACTTCTAGGCAGAGGAAAAGAATGCCTGGAAGAAGAGATAAGAAACTCTCTTGTTGAAAACAAGAGATTATCGGTGTGACACATCCCCCGCAACAACCATATAGTATGGGTCTGGCCGGCCCCACAATATGCAACCATCAAAGTGTAAGTACTATAAAATAATATAAGAAGAATAACTACTACTACGCTAACTCAAAGTACAGTCTATGTTATCAAAGCCACAAGGCGCACCAAGGCGCACAAGGGTCCTGGATCCTAGGCACAGGCGCTCGCCTGAGGCACGTGAGGCACAAAAAATAAACAAATGACTAAATATTAATTAATCTGACTCTGAAGTTATATACTCACCATTACGGTTAGTATAAAAAAAGAAAGATATAAAAAAACTCAGGTGAAAATATATCAGTTTTCTCAACTATCAAAAACATGGGGTGCAAAATACTAACAAAAAGAACATCAATATGCAAAATAATCTAGGCATGCCTACAGAGAAACCTACCTCACTCTCCACAGGTAGTAAACTTCGCACGGGAAAAAGAGATCGAGCACGGTATCAATATACCTGAAGTCCTGGAGCTATCGGAGCTTGTTGTATTCCCAGATCTTCTTCACTGCACCGGAGCGCTCGATCTCCGGCTAGCCGAGAAATTTCCGCAATGCCGGAAGAGAGACCGCAAGCTTTCGTTTGAAGGGGGAGAGGTTTAGGAAGAGAGAGTGGCGGGTGACATGAATAAAATGGCCCGACTCCTTAGTAAACTTAAACCCTAACTAAATCGGCCGGCCCGAGCGAAATTTTAGACGGGATTCACCAAACGCGCCTTTTGCGCGCCTGGGGACTTCGCCTGCCTCAGCCATGTTGAGGCGCGGCGGGCTGCGCCCGACGCCTCAGGCGCGCCTAGGCGCATGCCTTGACAACATAGAGAACACATCAAAAATATGCTCAAAACCCAGAGTGTCCACATCTATGAAATACAATCAAAAGAGTAATCGATCTTATGGCCTTACAATCATATCATCCCAATACAAAAAAAATGTATCTCAAGTTCTCAACCGTATCAAGTACCACCAACAATCCTAAGCTACCTTAGCGCGCAAGCCGAAACAAAAGTAAAGGAATATTGAAGAAGGGAGAGTAAGAACACTTCATGAGGCAATAGTTTTTTAGCTGATTAGCGAGCTCCAGCTTGAGATCCTTGACTTGCAACCCATCACAACAAAAGTGGTAAACAAGGGTCAGCTATGGCTGACCAAAACTTTGTAACATCACCCCTCCTCCCGACCATCCAAGCGAACTCTGAGGAACAACATCACTCTGCAAATCAGCACTTCGTATTCAAATGAAAGCAAACATACAAACAAGTGTTACAAACTCTAGTCTACATGTTACAAACATAAAAAAATGTCTGTGTTGAGCATTAAATAAATGGGCATACCAATGCAATATATATGCAACCGGGTCTCACCCACGATGCCCTATTGCGTGTATGAATCTAACATAGCATCACCACACATCGACATTTCATAATTCATTCGTAGATCACACTAACGCACAACATCGGGGTACACACCCTTAAAGCAAGCAACCGTTCCAAATACCCCGCTGGGACCTCTACCCGCACATGGATGATCACACCATAGAGAGTTGTCAACCGAGCATGGCGGTCCTAATCAGTTTCGCAAACCCCACTGGGACCCACTACCCGCACATGGAGTATCAACCCACGAGGACTTGTCAACCAAGCATGAAAGTTTTACCGCTCCTAAGGAACAAAAGCTCGGGGAATATACAAGGCGTCGCATTCAATCACTAGGATTTTCCCCGTACTTTCCTCTCCCTAATCTCAGCATCTGTTATTCTCACGAAAAATGGACATTACAACGACGCAATGGCCGCGATCGCACGTCTAACAAAACCCTAGATGCAAGGTCTAACAAACATCACAAAATCAGATAACGGGTCACGATTTTGGCTTCACCCACAATGCTTAATTTGTTAGTCGGTTCTGGATTTCTAATGCAATGATGTCGAGTATGGACACAATCAACAATGTGATTCGCAATGAACCGTGGTTACTCCAAGCTCCCTAATTAGAGGTAACGGGTACCACAACCATCAAATCAAAGCATGAACAAAGAATGCCAAGCACAGATCCTATAACCGGGAAGGAGAAATGTCATTAGCTAATGAGATTTCCTCCGCATCATTGAAACGTCGTAAAAACACAGATGAAGACGAGTGCCCTCGAACCCTTTTCGCGTATCCAACATCGCCTCGTCGATCGGAGCTCTGAAGTTCCTCAAATGGCACATCCTTTCTGATTTTTCCCTAGCCCCCTCCTTTCAAACCTAAAAGAAAAAAAGCAAATAGGAGAATGAGGGTTATAAACACCTCCATACGCCTTAAAGGGACCTACGTTGGATCTAAGCCGTTGGATTGAAGCTGACAGTTCGGATTGATGCGTAGCCAGGAAAAAAACTCGTCGCACACATGAACATGCGCGAGAAACACGGGCATCTAGGGAAAAATGCACAAGTGAACGCTAAGGAATCACACGCGCACCCATATATCTCTGATTTTTTGGCCTAGATTTCCCTTACAGAGTACACGGGCGTGTGTGAAGGAAACCATGGAAATCATAATTTTGGGTGTTACAACGCTCCCCTCCTTAGTAAAATTTTGTCCCAAAATTTGAGTCACTCACACTCAACCTGGGCAAAGCGGCGTGCTGGAAATTTAAAAATCACTTAACCAAAATTCTTACGCGACACGAATAGTTTTGGGTAAGGGCGCACAGGCATGCTCACTTTCACAGCTACATCACGCACGACCTCTGAGAGAAGACGCACGGGCGTGTGCGAAATAATCGCACGTGCACCCACATATCTCTGATTTTGGCCCAAATTTCCCTTACAGAGTACACGGGCGTGTGTGAAGGAAACCATGGAAATCAAAATTTTGGGCATTACAACGCTCCCCTCCTTAGTAAAATTTTGTCCCAAAATTTGAGCCACTCACACTCAACCTGGGCAAAGCGGCGTGCTGGAACTTTAAAAATCACTTAACCAAAATTCTTACGCGACACGAATAGTTTTGGGTATTCCTCTCGCTCCCAAGAGAGCTCGTCCCGCCCGGAATTGCTCCAACGCCTTTTCACGGGCATGACGTCTTTATTCAGCAACTTACAAATTTGTGAATGCTTTATGCAAATCGAACGAGTCACTGTCGCCAAATTTTAATCCACTGACACTTATGTCAGTTCAACCACAAGACTAGGCTCCACCAAAGCCTTTCTCATAACTAAGATGTGGAAGACATCATGCAGTCCAACTAACTCTATTGATAATTCGAGTCGATAAGCTACTTCACCTACACGTTCAACAATCTTGAATGGGTCAAAGTATCTCAGTCTCAGCTTCTTCAAATGCCAAATTCTTGATATGTCCTTAAACGACTTTATCTTTAAATAGACCATGTCGCCTACTGAAAACTCCACAATTATATGGCGCGCATTGAAATACTTAGCATGCACTCCATAGTAGTCCTTTCATTTTGACTGTCAATCTACGGATGGAACGTCGTACTGAACTTGAGTTTCATCATAAAACTCTTTTGCACTAACCTTCATTCCTTGGATGTAAACCGTCCATATTTGTCTCTGATGATAATTTTCGGAATTTTATGCAACTGCGCAATGTTGTGAACATACACTTCCACCAGTTTCTTAATGTCATTACCCTTCCTATTTGAAATAAAGTGAGTCACTTTGATTAGGCGATCCATAATCACCCAAGTTGCATCATTCCTAAGTTGAGATTGGGGTAAACCGTGCACAAAGTCCATAGAGATGTAATTGAAAGAGGTTGTAAGAACCCGTCCATCCTTTAGCATTCTGCCATCACTAAAGAGCATGTGGGACATATACTCACAATCAAAGCTATGTCTCGCTTCATCCCAGGACACCAAAAGAATTTCTTAAAATTCAAGAACAACTTCATACTTCCTAGATTAATGGAATACTTCATGAAGTGGGCCTCAAACATCAACTGCTCGCAGAGTTTGCCAAAACGCAGAACACATACTCTTACTTTCTTCTTCAAGAATCCGCTGACTATCTACAAATCATTTCTCTCGCCCTATTGAACTTCTGACACCAAAGGTTGAAACTCTTTAACACTGGTTGCCTCCCTAATTTGGACTGCTAAATTGACTGCAATTTGATCCAATTCAAACGCACTACTCTAGTGTTGTCCCGCGCAACAAAAGTGGTATTTACTAACTCAAAGCCTTGCAATAACTACTCGTTGTGCGCCTTGATATAATTGCCCTGCCTGAGTACTTCATCCTCAACACGTATCGGCCATGATATTTGCTCTATCCAGAGTATACTGAATTTTTACGTAGTAGTCCCCAAGGAACTCGACTCATCTGCACTGCCTCATGTTCAGATTTTTTTGTTCCAGTAGATACTTCAGACTTTTATGGTCCGTAAAAATCTCAACTTCGCACCGTAGACATAGTGCCTCCACAGCTTGTCAGCTTCAATGCACAAAATACCGCTGCTAACTCCAAGTCGTGAACGGGGCAGTCTTTTCATACGGCTTAAGCTATCTTGATCTAAAAGAGATCACGCTACCGTGTTGCACTAATACACAACACAATCCGCAACCTGATGCGTCGCTAAAGATTTGGAATCCTTCAATCGCACTAAGAAGACTTATGATCAGAACAGACATCAAATTTTCTTTCAACGTGTCAAACGCTTGGTCACACTCGGGCGTCCACACAAATCTATGCTTCTTGCAAGTGGGAGAGGTAAGGGGCAACGCTATCCGCGAGAAGAACTCCACGGATCTTCTGTAATAACCGGCTAGTCCAAGGAAAATCCTGACTTTCACAACGGTCTTCAATACGGGCTTATCTCTAATGGCTTCAATCTTCATCGGATCCACCGCCACCCCATAGCCAATAATCATGTGACCCAAAAAAGTTACCTCCAAAATCCAAACTCACACTTTAAGAACTTAGCATAGAGCCGATTCTCCCTCAAGGTCAGCAAAACTAGCCTCAGATGAGTAACATGCTCGGCATTCGATTTCAAATACACTAGTATGTTGTGGATAAAGACCACTACTAACATATCTATGTATTCCATGAACACTCGGTTCATCACATCCATAAACATTGACGACGCGTTTGTCAAAAACAAACAGCATCACAGAAAACTCAAAGTGTCCATATCTCGTCCCAAAGGCAGTCTCTGGAATGTCCACTTCCCGGATTCTTAGCTGGTTGTACCCTGACTTCAAGACTAACTTTGAATACACTATCAGCCTAACCAATTGGTCAAAAGGATCGTCGATGTGCGAAATCCGGTACTTATTCTTGATGGTCAACTTGTTCAACTCCTAGTAGTCAATGCATAGCCACACATTATCGTCCTTTTTCTTCACAAATAACACCAGCGCACTCCACAGTGAAGAGCACGGTCTAATATGATCATTCTCTAACAATTCTTGCAATTGAATCTTTAGCTCGGTCAACTCCTTCGACATCATTCTATACGGAGCACGTGACATCAGCCTTGCACGGGGTGCCAATTCAATCGTGAAATTGATTTCCCTTGAGGAGGTGCTCTAGGAAGCTCGTCAGGAAACACATCCTCAAACTTCGCCACCACTGACACCTCTCTAATTGATAATTTAGTGGAGTGAGTTTCCAACAAAGCCACAAACATTTCTCCTCCTTGATTCACCGCATGCATCACTTGCATGAGGAAATTAGGAAGCAAGCCACTCTATTCAGACCCATAAATTGGACTTTAGCTCGTCCTTCGCTTCTCAAGATCACTACTTTTAAATTGCAGTCGATGTTAGCCCTCTGCTCAGCAAGGCAGTTCATTCCCAAACTAACATTGAACTCTGCTAGCGGTAAGATTGTCGATTTTAGCTTGAAGTCGAGATCACTTATTCTCAATAAAACGTGCTTATTTCTCGTGGTGGTCATGAAAGATCCATTTAGCATTCGCATAATCAGCTCTAACCCTGCCTCGAAGGGTTCAACAGTGATTCTCTGAGTAAAGCTATTTGCGAGAAAAGAGTGTGACACTCCTGTATCAAATAATACTCCAGCGGGTATGTTTAACATTAGTACATGATGCCTAAACACGCATACACAACATATAAAGGTGATCACACTCTTCTTATATAATGAAAAAAATCTAAAACACAACATTTTCTAAAACGTATGCACATATCACCACATCAAGTTGACCAATAGCCTCTTGCTACCCAAGGCTATAGGCTGCGTTGGTGTATATCGTGAAGCGCTCAATTCCATCGTTTTCCTTTTTCAGCGTAGCTGGGTATTGATCACAATGTCGGCTCCTGCCTCTACTCACCCTTGAGCACTCCCACGGTACATCTCTGAGCCATTTTCCTTGGTGAGAGAGAGGGTAAAGTCTTGAAAATTACTCAAGAGGGGGGGTGAATATAGTTTTAAAGAATTTCAGTCACAATCATTCACAACACTATCACAGTTATAATTATAAACAACAGCATAATTAAAGCGCAGAAATGATAAAAGAAAGCTATAGATATCTATGCAACCAGAAGACAAGAGATTTATAGAGATTCCCCAGAAGAACTTGGGTGCATCCTCTCTTTTACCCCTTGGTAGGAATTCCACTACACAGTACTGAGTATTTTAATAAATAGACTCTTAGAACCAGATTTTCTGAATCTTTTGATAAGGCGATTCACAAAACCAATACAATTAATCTTTTAAAAAGGTAATCCAAAACCAATCTGAATTCTATGATAAGGGGATTTTCAGGACAGATCTGAGTCTTTCGACAAGAAGACTCTAAAAATCAATTGAATCTTCGTAAGAGAGATTCTTAAAACTCTTTTTCAAAAATCGTGTAGAAGTAGCTTTTTCACAAAGTAATCCTTCTTCAACAAAGTTCTGAAAGATTTGATTCTTTAAGCACTTGTCGATTCTTGAGAATATAGCAGCAGCAAACAGCTATCCCTCTAAGAAGAGAAGGATGGATTCAATAGAAGAAAGACCAATCAATCCTGTGAGGAATTTTGAGGAAGGGGATGAAGAGCCCTTGAGAAGGGGAGTCATTGATTAGAGAGAGAAGATGATCTAGTCGGCTAGAGTTCTTGGAAAGAACGTCTTCTTAGAGAGGAGAATTCAAAATATTGAAGAAGAGAAGAGCCGATTCAGAATAAGTTTTTCTTCATACTGTCTTTAAAATCTTCTCTTGGGTATATATAGCTACTGCAGAATATACAAATTCCTTTCAGGTTTCAATCAACATAAATTCTTTCTAAAAATGAATCAGTAACTGCTTGAATTTGATCTCAATCACAGCCTTGATCTGCTCTCAAATTGATAATAGACGTCTGAAAAGATTTCAACATATTGTTATAAATGCGTTGAATACTTGTCAATGTATATTGAAATGTTGTGGAGAGAGATTTTGACATAAGTTGAGTATTTTTGCTCTAAGCAGACTTTCCTTTAAAGAAGAATACGACACAAGGAAGGAATGTATCTTTCAATATGTCGAATACTTCTCGACGCATGACGTAGACTTCTCAACGTGTGTCAAATAATTCTAGACGCACAGAAGTTTAACTTAGTTGGATTTTCCTCTTGAGTGCATTCTGAAACATTGGCAACCTTGTCCTGATTACATCTTTTACTTTTACATTATATTGTCTTTCAATCTTTCTATACATTCTTAGACAATAACCTAAATCACTTTATTTAACCAGGTATATCAAATCATAAGAGTTATTCTCAATAATCTCTTACTATTTGATATAGCAGATTTTACATACTTTTAAGTGATTTTTCAGAAAGAAGAAAAATGAGGTTCTGGGTAGACATGTGCAGGAATAAACACAGAGAAATGCAGACAAAATTATGTACCAAACTCCAATTCATTCCTTTATATAATATGTCATCATGAACCATTACATTAGAAAGAAGAGAAAGTAGAGGTACAACCGTACAACAAGAGGAGAAAATACATCAATGCTTAGACCCCTTAAAGGTGTTATTAATAAGGAAATCATAGATATAAGAGCAACTTCTCTTGAATCTTTTCATAGTATTTGGATAAACTTCTTAGTTCTGTCAGGATTATCCTTTAATGATTTCAGCATGGATAGCAGTCTCTTCCAACCTACAGGAGCATTATCATAAACATCTAACAAACTGTAACCTCTTCTATGAAGCTCAACAATCATATTCTTAATTAATGATTTCTCATAATCAGAGTCTATAATGGTTTTGCCCTTTTGGAGCTTCAGATTGTCCTTTGCAATCTGAGCTACTAATTACTGAGAATCTTGAGGGAAGGTTCGGAAATAAGATGAACAAGATGGGTACCTGTTCCTAGACAGAGTTCAGGACTGGTTCTAATTAATAGATTTCTATTAGTCTTAAACCTTTTTGCTTTTGGAATATCTTTATCAACATCCTTAATCAGCTAGCTATGATAATTTCCATATCCATGAGCAGGAAGAGGTATAATTGCCCTAGACCTTTTCTTGTAAACCTTGATGGGAGACGAAACATCAACAATTGTAGTAAATGGTGGACACTAAGAAGCAACAACTATAGAACTCTCGTAGCTTGGGCAATCATCAACACCTCTGCTAACATACGACAGAAATTCGCATGAGACAAATTTGCTTTTAGGAGGCCCAGGGCAGTACCACTGCTCGTTATAAGGTCCTCGCGCACTCTGGATGTCCCCGCATTATCGTTACCTAATTAGATCCTATAAACAGACATCAATCACATGTACACTCATCGTCCCAAGAATTAATCATGTGGACAACTCTTCTTAACGATCTAGTTGCATTAAACCGTTAACTATCGGTCTAAAACCTCTCAACTTATCTCTGATACCAAATTGTAACACCTCCACCGCAACGACCATATAATATGGGTACGGCCGGGCCTCACAGCATACAAACATCACAGTTTAAGTACTATAAAATGATATAAAAAATAACTACTACAAGGATAACACAAATACAGTGCATCGGACATAAGCTCAAAACTAGAGTGTCCACCTTTATGAAATACAATCAAAAGACTAATCGGTCTTATGGCCGTACAATCATATCATCCTAATACAACAAAATGTATCTCAAGAGTATCAGGTACACAAACTATCTTATGCTACCTCGACACACATGCCAGGACAAAAGCAAAGGAAAACAATAAAGGAGAGAGAGGAAGTACACTTCATGAGGCAATAACTTTTTAGCCAGCTAACAAGCTCCATCTTGAGATCTTTGTCCTGCAATCCATCACAACAAAAGCGGTACACGAGGGTCGTCTAGGGTTGACCACAACTTCGTAACAATACCCCTCCTTCCGGCCATTCGAGCAGATCCCGGGGAACTACATCATCATGCAAGTCAGCAATTTGTATGCAAATGAAAACAATCATATAAACAAGCAAAACAAGCTCTAGTCTACAAGTCACAAGCATTAAACATATCTCTGTGTTGAACATTAAATAAAAGAGTCTACCAATGCAATGTGCATGATATCGGGTACTCACCCATGACACCATATTGCGTGTATGAATATAACATGTCATCACCACACGTACATATTGCATAATTCAATCGTGGTGCACACTAGCACACAATAGCAGGGTACACACACACCGCCAACCCCACCGGGACCTCTGCCCGCACATAGATGACCACACCACGGGGACTTGTCAATCGAGCATGGCAGTCCTAATCAGTTTCGCTAACCTCACTAGGATCCCTACCCCACCATGAAGTATCAACCCACGGGAACTTGTCAACCAAGCATGGAGGTTTTGCGGCTCCTAAAGAACAAAAATTTAGGGCTTATACTAACTAGGTGTCGCATTCAATCACGAGGATTTTTCTCGTGCTTTCCTATCCCTAATCTCGACATTCGTTATTCTCACGGAAAATGGGCATTACAACGTCATTATAATCGCGATTGCACATCTAACAAAACCCTAGATGCAACGTCATGCAAACATCACCAAATCGGACCACAGACCACAATTTTAACATCACCCACAATGCCTAATCCGTAAGTCAGTTCCGGATTTCTAATGCAATAATGTCGAGGATGGAAACAATCAACCCGGTGGTTCGCAATGAACCGTGGTTACTTCAAGCGGTCTAATTAGAGGTACTGGGTATAACAACCATCAAAAAAACTTGAGCGAAGAGAATGTCGAGCATGTATCCTATAACTGGGAGGATAAATGTCGTTACCTCATGAAATTTCCTCCTTGTCATAGAAACGTGGCAAAGCACGAATGAAGATGAGCGCTCTTGATCCTTCTCTACATATCTGGTCTCGGCTCATCGATAGGAGCTCAGACACTCCTCCCATGGCACCTTCTTCCTCCTCTTGCTCTAGCCCCATCCTCCTTCCAAACCTAAGAGAGAAAGAAAATAGGAAAACGAGGGTTCTAAACACCTCCTACGCCCAAAAAAGGACCTAGGCTGGATCTGAACCGTTGGATTGAAACCCATGGTTCGAATTGAAGCGTCACTAGGAAGAAAATCGCCGCATGCAAGGGCGTGCGCATTAAGGCTCACGGGTGTGCTTGAGAAACACAAGTGGGTGTGAAGGAATTGTACGCGCGCCAACAGATCTCCGATATTTTGACTTGGAATTTCTCCCGGTGCACGGGCGTGCGTAAGGGCGCATGAGTGTGCATAAGGGAGCACATGCATGCGTAAGGGGGCACGGGCGTGCTTGCTTTCACAGCTAGATTGTGCACGGACTCCGAGAGAAGACGCATGGGTGTGCGCGAAGGTATCACACGCGCGTCCATAGATCACTGATTTTTGATTTAGAATTCCCATACAGAGCGTGCGGGCGTGCCTCAAGGGAGAATAGGCGTGCATGAAGGAAACTACGGAGATCAAAATTTAGGTTTGCAAGCAATTCGGTTCGGTTTTAGGTAAAACCGAAACCGAACCGAATAGCCTCAGTTTTTACACACCCAAAACCGAAACCGAACCCAATCGGTTCGGTTTTCCACAGAAGGGCTAGAGATAATACCATTGATTAGCCAAAGGAGTCCAAGGGAGGTAAGGATTCCTCAGATCTTCTCTTTCACTTTTAATCCCTACTTCCTTTATCCTCTCCTGTCATTGCTAATGTTGTTGGCTTTAGATTATCTGGTGGCAATGGAGTTTGACTAAAGATTTCTTGAATATAATATTTCTTAATCTTTTCTAGTTTGCCACACAAACATCCTAAAATTCTCAAACAGCCAGCTTTCCGGGCTAAGAAAAAAAGCTTTTCAAATGGATGTTGGAGAATGCGTTGACTAATCTTCTACTTTGTTTCCTGTTATAAGTGCTTATTCATGTGACCTGTAAACATTTTCTTTCTACTGAAGTGAAGGAATTATATGTGAATTGGGAATTCCCTTGTGTTAGAATTTTACTCAATAGAAATTTAAGAATATCATTTTTGGACAAGAAAAAATTCTCTAATACAGATTTTTATAACATCAAATTGCTCTAAAGAACTGTACATTAAAGTGTATCCCAATTTGTGTAATGACACCCTGAATTGGATTACTATAAAAACCCCATGAAAATTTCAACAGAAAATGACATCAAACCAGTAGAAAAAAAATGATAAAATAGCACTTGCACAACTTCAAAATACCAGCAAATTTATATAAATACCTTGGCAGAGTAAAAAAGAAGAATCTCAGGCCTCAGATCAAAACACCGCCGGGAAACACCGCCGAGAAACCCTCGTTGTTGCCAATGATTGAATCACGACCGCCCTAAGCGAAGATCATAGTTCACGTTTGCCTGAAACTGAATCTACCGTAGCTGGAGGAAGACCTGGAGTCACTGGAGGAAGGAAAGGCCGGACTGAGGTATGGGAGAATGACTTCAGAGGACTCAGGGCAGATCACAATCCAGGCTCTTAATGAATTAAAAAGGGGTTGAGAAGTACCTATAAAGAAGGAGTGCGCGAGAAGGGTTTTTGAGTTCCGTCGGAGTGGCATCTGGTTTTCCAAGTGCCCAAGGGCGATGAGGAAGAAGCTTACCGTCGATTTCGTGAGGAGGTGAGATCGGGACTGAGAAATGGGAGAATGGCCGGTGTATGCTCGTGAGTAGAGAGCGGTAAAGCGCATCGTCGATTTCGTGAGGTCGGGGACGGGAGTAATCCTGATGAAGGAGTTCCGCTCCTTGGAAAAGCTGTAAAAACCCTAATAAATGGGAGGTGTGAGCATGGAGGTGGCGTGAGCAGGGAGGTGGCGTGAGTATGGAGGTTTGTTGGCATTACTGAAAATAGAAACTTCTATTTCTCGATTCTATCCGGGATATCCCTTTTGTTGGGGAGTGGTGGGGATTAAATAGGCTTAAATGGGAAAAGTGGGTCAAGTTTGATTTAAAGAAACAGTTCAAACAAAAATAGGGGTGGTCAAAGAAAGAGGCTTTCAAACAACCACATTTTTCCAAGAAAAAGGGGGAATCAAAGAAAAGGGCTCTTTAACAGACATGTTTTTGAAATTTTAGAATAATATTTTATTCCGAAATTATTTAATGTAACTTTATGCATTTTTATTTTACTTGCATCTCACCGTAAGTCAACGTTGACGGGCCAATTTATTTAGAATCTTATTGGTTGGTCGAGCTAATAAGCCAAAATTTGTGACATACAAAAATAACTTACAAGCATATGACTCCATGCAACCAATCATTCAATATGCAAACGAACACATGATGAAATGTAAAAACATACGACTTACAAACACATGAATAATCAAAAAATGAACGATGCATTTAAAAAAATAAAAAACAGGGAGTTTATTTTTATGTGGATGCGTCGCATGGTGCATCAATCACTCTCTCAACCCTCCTCTACCATCGTTGTGATCACATCCACCATTTACTAAATCTTTGATACGGTCCACCATGCCTCCGCAGAGGGGTCCCACATGGGTCGGGGGCAGGGTCCTCATCGACCCAGTGGGTATCACATCATGCCCTGCAGGGCGGCACGCCCCAACCCCTCTCTCTATCTGCTTTCAATAGAGCGGGTTGTTGTGGAGGGGCTTGAACCCGCAACACCTTGATGAGAAGCCTTGATTGCAACTCAGTTGGTGATGAGGGCGGCAATCAAGGCTTCTCATCAAGGTGTTGTGGGTTCGATCCCCGCCACAACAACCCACTCTACTGAGAACAGGTAGAGAGAGGGGTGGGGTGTGCCGCCCTGCAAGGAAGGATGCGGTACCCACTGGGTCGATGGGTACCCCCCCAGACCAATGTGGGGCCTCTCTGCAGAGGGATGGTGGACCGTATCAGTCTTTATGATAGTCTCACCCTCCTAAATAAGTAGATTCTGGAGAGGATACTGAGCCGCTGCATGTCCTTCCAGAACATCGATAACATTAGATGTCTCTGGGCTTGAGAGCTTAAGGAATGACATTCTTTCCCTATATGTTTGTTAGGGCATGAGGAGGTGTGACAACTTGGTTGGGGTGGGGAGGGCCTTATAAAGGTCAAATTGTCAGGTCAAGAGGAAACATGTCTAAGTCCTGAAGAACGAAGATACTGCCCATACTCTAGAATGACCTGGAAGATATGCTCAATGCTCTTGAGGTGGTGTGGAATCAGCTCTCTGCGAAAATCAGAGTGTAGGTCGTCCCGAAAACGAGAGGTGGTGGAAATAGGCTCGTCACAAAGTCACTCCTAACCACAAGCTCGTCAAAGCGAGACATATACTTAGTAAAAGTAAACGTCTCCTAACATGCCATATAATTGATGGAGGCGTTAGTCTCTATAAGATGCAGGGAGGTACTTGTCCTTCAATCTTTGTTTCATGTCTGCCCATCGGGTGATGGGGTAGTACCAGTCCCTATCAAGCGATATCTATAAGCTAATCCAGAATATCTTGGCTTGCCTGTATAGCTTAATCTTGACAAACCAAAGGCATCGCTCATCACCCATGTCGAACCACTCGAAGTAGTGGTTCATATCAATTAGCTAATCACTAAAAGTCATCGAGTCCAGGCAACCGTCAAAGAAAGGAGCATCAATGTGGATGCGTTGAATGATATCATCCTCTTGAAGAAGACTCCCTTTAAGTGGCTCATGATAATACTCAAAATAATCCTCATGATCGTAATCGTGTCGAGCGGGTGGGGGCTCGCGCTCTCTACGATCAGGATTATAAAAGTCCACTCGATCATGGTCGGAATGACTGGGTGCGGGTCCACAATCTCTCTGTCCATGAGGCTATGTATGAGGTCCGTCATGGTGTGGTGAGAGCCAAACATAGGTGGATCTATCGTCGCTCATGGGTGTGTTCAGGGTTTTACCTCATGGGTGGAGCAAGGCCCTGATGGGGAGCATCCTCGTAGTGGCGATTGGGCAGGGGAACACCTCGGTGACAAAGATCAGGACGAAGTGGCATTTTGAGATCCCCATCTGAATGGTCATCACGCTGCATCGGGTGCTACGCCTCCTAGACCTACTACCCTAGATCAAGTCGCCATAATGGAGGAAACTTTCATACCTTAGACTTACACGAAACACCTAGACCTAGTCTCCATATGAGAGGCAAATTCTCACTCTACAAAAGATAAGAGATCAAAAGGTCAAAACACAATAATAAAAAGAGATACAAACAGATTCAGGTGATAAACTGCCCATATAAACGATGTAAGAGGAAGACGATCAAGAGTCACTCAAGATCGTCGTCGTAGAATACGAGCTCTTGTCTTGAATATCAATGGTAACCATCGATCTTCCTTCGTATTGATGAACATGGAGGCTTGGGAAACGTAGGAGTCTCTGAAGGTCTCTGGGATGTCCTCTCTTCAGAGTATATTCGTGTTAGAATGAGAAGTGGTAAAGATTCAAAGAGAATACGATGCATTTATAGCTTTAAGGGAAGTTATCGCGACGCGATAGTAAGGTACCACCGACGATAGTTTAATAGAGGAGGATTCCAACTTTGTCTTGAGCTTGCGCAGCTTGATAGACAAACGACGGAGACTTCCATATAGAGCTTGGAGCTATCATCTAGAGGTAGGAAGATATCGCCACCGCTAGTCGAACACCAGAGCCTTCCATCTATAGAATGGAGTTAACACCAGGAGATGGGTGTTATCGTCGGGCGGTAATGAAATGTGAATTTTGTCGCTCCTTTTTCCCTCCAAAGTCCGCATCAAACTTTGATAGGCAGTAGTCGTATGTCAAGTGCTATCGTCGGGTGATAGAAGGTATCGTCAACGATAGCCATGAATTTAGGATATGGCTTTATCATTTTAGCTCGGGTCTTGTTGTATCATGTATGTCTTGTTCAATATGTGTTTCCTAAACCTTCACACTACCAAACAAATGCAAGATAGATAAAATATACGTCATTTGTTATTCTCAAATCAAGGGCATGTCAAACATGGTGTGCGAATCTATTCCAACAAACTCCCAGTTTTGATAACAACAAACTCCCAGTTTTGATAACAACAAACTCCCAGTTTTGATAACAACAAACTCCCAGTTTTGATAACAACAAATTCTGAAATTGATAAATAAAGAGCAAATAAAACATATATTTGGAGTGAAGTGTAAATAATAATCATTTAATAAGTTGGTCTGGTAAAAAACATGATAATCGTTTTAAAATAGATGATAAACTTTTTTAATGATAACTCCCCCTAGATTTGATCTCCTCGTAAAGAAGATATCTAGTACTTGTTTTAATTTCAAAATAACCTTCTCCCTCTTTTTTTCAATCTCAATATAATTATATCTTCCTTCATTATTAGCAAAAGAAATAAGAGCGAGATCATAACTATAGAGGAAATAGAATATTGTAAAAAGGAATTGAAGAATTATAAGAAAGAAAAATATGAAATGAAATAGGTTGACATATGATTGGGATATTTAGGTTTCATAAAAAAGAATAGATACACACAATGTATGTAAACTCAATGTCATATGATGTGAAAGATAAATTAAGGGGCATTGTAGTGTTCATGAAAAGTAATCTAGAGCTTTACATGCAATGTAAGAAATTTTCAACAATAATTATGGCCCAATTCTTATGTGTCGAAGTGTTACAAGAAAAAAAACAAGATTGATGCGTCATATAATAAATAATAATACATATCATTATGCAATGATTTGTACATTAACATAGTAAACATGCACGGTAAATTCATTTCCACAATTTCAATACACATTTTTTTAAGTACCACTATCAAGGTGCATCGCACGCACAATACTCATTAAAACTAATCAGGAATACAAAGTAGTGATTGGTGGATCATAGTATATAAGAAATAAATTTCATAATAAAGAAAGTGAGCGGGGGTACCCAAGAGAAGTAAAATGTCATAATTAAAAAAAATATTTGCATAAGATCTATTAAATTCAAACAAAGGTGTTCAACCTCACAATGCTTATTAAGATATACCAGGAGGAGGAGTGTTTGGAGGTGTCCTGTCATTTAATCATTATTCCATTTTTTTTATTTTGATAACATAAGCATGGGCCCCAAAGAAATCGAAATTTGTCTACATAGATAGGTACACTTTGACTTGTATACAACCATGCATGAAATAAATCACATTTCTCTTAAGATTTGGTGTAGGAATAACCATGTATCGCATGAAGACAATTCGGTGAAGTGGTCATAATTTATCCAAGCATAATAAGATGTTGTAACAAAACCACGACATGCATGTAAACAATGTTATTGTCATGAGTAGAAACTGATGATGATAGATATGTGTGTTTTAACATTATTTCAAATAAATCCTCACATATATAGAGAGCATGCATAATCATCATGTCATGTTTTCCTACACTATATTTTTGAGTTTCATAAAAGACTAACCAGCATGATACATAACTACAATGTCAACCAAATTTAAGCAATACAAATCGAACATTATAGTGATCTCAAGATCTAATATACATCATGTTATTCATTTTCAAATCATATTTTGGTGTTTAGAGCTTATCTTAATTTTTATTTTGAAAAAACAAAAGAAAGAAGGCGAAGAGCAAGAAAAACAAACATTTAAACACATACAACGAATTTTGTTATTTTTTGAAGTTAACCATTTTTTTGTTTTTTGAATAATGAGAACAAAAATAAGAACAAAAACATAACAAAATAAACAAGAAACACTACTGCACCAGGGTCGTGATTGTATGAATCAATAGAGGAATCATTGTAGCAGGTACACAGAGCTGAGAAATTGAAAAGTACGCAAAAATCATGCCACCTCCAACGATACGCTCTATCGTCGGGCGATATCTCACAGAGACCAAAAAAGACAGAAAACATACATATTTTGGGGGTTTTGTTTTTCCAATTTTTGTGTTTTTTCCATAATGCAAGAAACTAGGCGGAGAATAATAAAACATAAAATAAATAAATAAACAGATCAGAAAAACAACGGATCAATTTTAAAAACTCCTAACTCAAGGCGCAAGAGATTGAATCATAATTCAGGTAGTGGTTTTGTAAATATACTGTAAGTTGAGAATCAGCACCAATAAAGCTTATTTTAAAATTTTCATTCTTAATATGATCGTGAATGAAATGATGTCTATCTTCTATATGCTTAAAACATGAGTGATGAACGGGATTGTTCATAAGGTCTATAGCCCTCTGGTTGTCACCCTTAAGTTCTACATTACGAAATTTTAGTCCAAAGTCTTCTAATGTTTATGTCATCCATAGTGCGTGTGCACAACAACTACCTACAAAAATATATTATGCCTCAAATGAGGAGAGGACAAAAAAATTTTGTTTCTTACTTGACCATGAAACAAAAAATTTGATGGGGCGGGCCCCTCCCGTTGATCATATCCCCGATCTAACTCCGCGGTTGCGTCCGGAGGGTCGTCGCAAGTCGAAATGATATATTAATTTATATATTTTGAGTATATTTTCAGCTTTTGATGCAGCCCCCATCCGGACGATCTAGACCGTTGGATTTGATGAGATTTATTATAAATGAGTGATTTAGGGCAACAGCCGAAAGGATCGAGATTTTGGGAAAGAACAGTCGTCGGCTCCTTCCCGATTCCTTCGGTCACGCCACCGGTGCCGACGCTGGAGGCCCTCCTTGGTGCTGACTCCAAGAGAGGTTTGTATCTTCATCTCCTCACCCGTCATCTTCTCCATCTCCACATCCGCCGACTCTTCCCTGCGCCCCTGCTCCCGCAGCCACCGCCGCTCCCTTCTCCAGACGCAGCAGCCGCCCGCAGGAAGCCCACATCCGCCGGCTCCTCCCTGCGTCCCTGCTCCCGCAGCCACCGCCGCTCCCTCCTCCAGTTCTGCGAACCATAGCCCGCCGCCGCTCCTTCCTGAAGCCGCCTCCGTCCACAGTTTTGCTGCGGGGATCACTTCGGGTCTGATGCGCTTCTCAAACTCATTGTCTGGAGAAGCTTCAGTTAGGTGTTGACTCGTCGGAATGGGATTCTCTAGCAGTAGACTCGCAACAGTTGTACATGACGGGTGAAGAAGTTGATGTTTTAAGAGGAAGGTATATCAGCAGGTTAACTTCTGTACTCATTCATCATATTCCAGCATTCTCTTGGAATACACTTAATCCATGGGACAAGTTCTTTGAGGAAATAACAAGCTTTTCATTTCTGTATTCATGGTCCTTGTTATGCATCAAATGATAAGAGACGACAGAAACTACAATTTCTTCTATATAATTGCCAATTACCATTGCATCGGCTAGGCATATAGAACCAAGGTCATCACAGTCACGATCATTTGCTGCAAGCACCTCGCTAGTGTGGTTTTGTTATCCCTTGTCCTGCATCAAAATTGGCCTAAGAAGTGGTATGTTCCGCTAGTTCTCTTTCTATCTAATGAACAACTAGCATAGTTCTGAGTAAGATATAAATATATGACTCTTAGTGAGGATACTATAGACCTAACTTTTGCGTGTCAATTAAATACCAAAAGATTCGTTTAACAACTTTTTAATGAGATTTTTTAGGATAACAAATGTATGAAAAACATAATATCAGGGAGTAAACCACTTAAATATAAAAAGGGCCCAATCATACCCTTATACTTAGTATTCCGACTTCATCTTTGCCTATTTTTTTTGATGCACTCATGGGAGTAGTGAATTTTTTAAGAACATCAATTCCAAATATTTTAAGCATCTCTTGGACATATAAAAATTTCATCTCTTTGTGAAATTTGAAAATCAAGAAAATAAGTTAGTTCTCCAATCAAGCTCATTTCAAATTCTTTTTTCATCACTTGCACAACTTTTTACATAAAGATCCATTTGTAGCACCAAAGAATATGTCATCAACATATATTTGTAAAATAATGAAATCATTTCTTATATGTTTAATAAAAAGAGTTGTGGCGGCACTACCCATAGAAAGATCATGTTTAATCAAAAATGATGTCTGACAATCATATCATGCACATGGTGCTTTTTCAATCCATAAAGAATTTTATCAAGTTTATACACATGGTTTGGAAATTCACAATTTATAAATCTTGAGGGTTGTTCAACATACACTTCAATAATAATCTCGTTTAAAAATGCACTTCTACCATTCATTTAAAATAATTTAAATCTTTTATGAATCGCAAATGCAAAAAAAAGTATAGATTCTAAGCGAGTAACGGGTGTAAAGTTTCTTCAAAATCAACCCATTCTATCTGTGAAAATCATTAAGACACTAACCTAGCCTTGTTCCTAGTTATCCTAGGCTCACTATCCAATTTATTTTTTAAAAATTCATTTTACTCCTACAACCGGATAATCAGTCGGATGCTCAACTAGATTTCAAACTTTATTTCTCTCAAATTGATCAAGTTGTTCACTCAACGCTAAAAACCATGATTCATCATTAAGAGTGGCAGACAAATTGTTGGTTGATATCGGAAAGAAACACGAGTTTGACAAAGATTAATGTAAGTTAAACAGTGTCATTACCCCTTGATGGTTCACCAAGAACAAGTTCCCTTGGAAAATTTTTGGAGAACTTTAGTAAGATGGGTAGTTCATATGCAAGCTCATATTCCACCTCTTCAGCATCACTTGTGTTGTGTTATGTATTCTCCAAAGTAGGCATTAGTTCATCATATTTTCCTACAGGAGTGTTTGGAACTAGACAAGAAATAAATTCATGAAATTTAACATGAATAAATTCTTGAATTACTTTACTGTTTTTATTTTTAATTCTATAAACATGACTAGTTGAATAATAACTAAAAAAAATCCTTCATAAAATTTTCCTAGATTCTCTTTAAGGTTTAAAATAAAACATTTGTGGCCAACAATTTTAAAATAAGATACATTTTGATTCTTTTGAAAATAAAGTTCATAAGGAGTTAATTTTTATATGGGGCGAAGCCTAACTCTATTTATCAAATTTACAGGCGGTCTTCACAACTTCAGCAAAAAATGCTTAGGCAACCCATATTTAGATATCATAGTTCATGCTAGTTCTTGACGGGTTCAATTTTTCCTCTCCACGCATCGTTTTATCGAGAAATGCGTGGAGCAGAAAATTTGCGTCTTATTCTTAAGCTTTCATAAAAATTAGAGTATTTTTCAGTTTCAAATTCACCTCTATGATTTGAGCAAATACAATTAATTTTAAATAGAGTTCATTATGTTTTGCATAACTGTGTAAACTCATAAAATCCATTAGATTTGGAGAATAGAAATAAAGTCCAATAAAAATGAGAAAAATCACGAGTACATAAGTATATTTTCTTATAATCATACAAGACGTGGTAACTAGATGTCTAGACCAAAGAGATCCATGTGAATTAATTGCAAAGATCCAGTGGTAATTTTATTTTTAAATGAAGATCGTGTAAATTTTCCCATTTGGCATGACTCGCATAAAAAAGTTAAATTACTACTTAAATTATGAAGACCGCGAATTAACTTCATTTTAAATAATTTTAAAATTAATTTGGTGTTAAAGTGACCAAGTCGTCTATGCCAAAGTTGTAATTCTTCATTTTAAACCATTAAGAATTTTAAAAGTGGTTTTAAAAGATTATTAAAATCATGTGTACACATTATGAGATCTTGGTGCAGCGAATAAATTTCATTAGAACTAGAATTAATAATTTGCATGTGTTAGGTTGATAATTTAAAGAAAATATTTAAATCTTTATCGCATGGTTGACTTATAAAAACTAAATTATGTTTTAAACCATCAGCATACAATACATTTGAAATAGAAAAGAAATTTTCACTCACTATATCAATAATTCAATACATAGGATCTTTCTTTTCTTAATGTCCCCAAACGCAACAGATCCACTTTTCTTTTCTTTGAGGCTAAGGAATTTGTTTTTATTACTCGTCATGTGTTTGGAGCATCCCGAGTCCAAGTACCACATGTTGTTCTTATCCTTAGCCTATCAACACACCTCAACATTACTTTAGACACTGGTGTCGTCATGAGGCACATATTGTCCTTCACATCATTGCTAGAGGTAGACACGCTTGATTCCTCATAACTTGAATCATCCTAGGTGGATGTTTTTAAGACCTTCCACTTTTCTTTCTTTTCTCCTTTTCTTCCTTCATGTATTTGGGGCAATTGCTTCTTATATGGTCGAGTTTCCTATAGTGATAAGACTCAGGAGCCGGCTTTCCTTCCTCGCTTGCAGGAGCTTCCACCTTCTTTGATGGTGATCCTCTCTTGTGCATATATTTCCAAAACTTGTTCCTTCGCCCGGGTTTTTCATCAATTTTTTAAAGTCTTGGATGAACATGCAGTGTTCATCGTCGTCGTCATTGTCTTATTCTTTCATTGACTTCAATGTTGTACAGCCCATATTCGTCGAGGGGGGGCACTCAACAGGTCAGCAAGAAGTCAGAGTCAACAGGTCAAGGAAGAAGTCAGAGTCAACATTCAAGACAGTAGAAGGCCTGGGCGAGTATGGCGAGTTTCTCTCGCATACTCGCAGGGTAGGCGACTAGGGCCGATAGTCGCCCAAGCCAAGCGATTTTCCCCGGAAGTCCCCTGGTCGCCAGGTGGGATTGGGCTATAAATAAGACCCCCCCCCCCCCCCGTAGATTTGCTTATAAAAAGGACCCCATGGGTACAAGGATATGGACCTCGGAATCTCGCAAAAGATCTCGACTGGACCTTTTTCTGGACTTCTAACCGTAAGACAGTGATCATTCTCTTGGCCATCTTGCGATAGTCGCCAACTAGTGTCCACCTTATACCTTGCTCGGTCATCTTTGGTTGTTGAGGGGAAGCTTCTTCTAAGCATTCAAGTATGTGGTGGGACCTCCCTGCCGCAGCACCTGGGGTCCTTCTAGTTTTCCCTCTGTTTTT
The DNA here is from genome assembly GCA_039513925.1 of Platanthera zijinensis. Classification (NCBI taxonomy): domain Eukaryota; kingdom Viridiplantae; phylum Streptophyta; class Magnoliopsida; order Asparagales; family Orchidaceae; genus Platanthera; species Platanthera zijinensis. Next base: position 48,337,973 of record CM077082.1, read on the forward strand.
GTGTCCAAGCATGTCAAGCCGTCAAGCCTGACCGCTGGACCAGTAACCTTAGGCTGCATTGATCCGAATTTTGGAATAGGAAATTTTCCCGACTTCAACAAATGCCAATGATTTCTTCTTCGACGCCATTTGATATTCATTGTGTTGAATCTTCAGTTCGACCTCGTGGTTTTTCAAGTTCCCGATGAGGCTCTTGATCTCAAGTTGGCTAATATCAAGAGACTCTGCAATTGTCGTGACCTTCAGATTAAACCTGGGTGGGAGAGATCTTAGAATCTTTCTCACCAAATCGTCGTTGGAGAAGGTCTTGTCAAGTGATTTGGATGCGTTCACGGCCATTGTAAATCGTGGGTACATAGCATCCACCTCTTCGTCTATCTCCATGCGGAAGTGCTCATACTCATATTCCAGTCGGGACAATTTTGACTCATTGACCTGCGCAGTATCTTCATGAGTTAATTTTAATAATCTCCAAAATATATTAAAAGCAGTTTTGAAGTACAAGTTCTATTAAATTCGTGACTTTAGCCTTATTAAAACACCACGTCTATCAAAATCGTCTCAATTATCTCTTGGTTTTTTTAAGACTTATTTTCAACCATAATAGACGATGTTGCATACCGTGTTTAATTCACGTATTATATGTCCATAAAGTCATAAGAAAGCATTTCATTCTAGTTTTCCAATAAATATAATTGGTGCCTATGAAGACTAAGGGACTGTGTTATACCTTGACCTTCATTAAACACATAATAGTGATTACTCATTTCTCAAGGTTATTAAGCCTTCGAAGAGAAAATTAACTCTGATACCACTTGTTGGATCGCTAAGCTTCCTTAGAGGGGGTGCATAAGAATTGATTAAAACTTAGAACCACTTCTTTTCATCAAAATAATGTCATATATAAATAAGAGATTAAAGTGCAACAGAAATAACAATAGTAAACTTTTATAATCAAAGAAAAGAAAAAAATAAAGTTCTTCATAAATATTTTGGCATAATAAAAAAAGTTGACCCTGATTACGCCAAAATCTAAGCGATGAAAAATAAATCTCAATATTTTCTATACCGACTTTTCTCCCTAAGAACTGACTGGCCCTAGCCGATCCACCTCTAGATCGGTCTCATGCCCCCTAGACCTACTCCACTAGATCTAGTCGCCACACTAAAGGCGAATTCCCTGCCCAAAACCTAGACCATGATCTAGTCTCCACACGCGAGGTGAAACCTCACTCTACAAAAATAAGAGCTCAAAAGGTCAAAACACAAAAATAAAAAGAGATACAAAGAGACTCGGGTAATAAACTCCCTATAGAAATGATGACGGAGAAAGACGTGGAAGAGTCACTCAAGATCGTCATTGTAGAACGCGAGGTCTTCTCTTAAATATTTATGGTAACCATTGATCTTCTTCCATATCGATGAACATGGAGGCTTGGGAGTAGGAGGAGGCTCTAGATGTCTCTGGGATGTCCTTTCCTTGGAGTGTATTCATGATGGAATGAGAAATGGTAAGGATCCAAAGAGAATACAATGCATTTATAGCTCTCTGGGAGCTATCGCGGCGCGGTAGTAAGGTGTTGTCGACGATAGTAGATCAGTGGAGGATTCCAACTTTGGCTTGAGCTACTGTAGTGCGATAGATAAACGGCGAAGCATTCCATATGGAGGTTGGAATTATTGCCTAGTGGTACGAACATAACATCGGCGAAAATCGAACAACGGAGCCTTCCATATAGAGATTGGAGCTAACGCTAGACAGTAGGTGATATCGTCGGGCTGTAGTGAAACATGAATTTTGCTGCTCTCTTTTCCCTCCAAAGTCCACAACAAACTTTGACAGTCAGTCACGTCGAGCGCTATCGTTGGGCGATAGAGGGTGCGGCGGTAGCCTTGAATTTTGGCTTTGGCTTTATCATTTTAGCTCGGGTCTTGTTGTAGCATGTATGTTTTGTACCATAGGTATTTCATGAACCTGTGCACTACGAAACAAATGCAAGGTAGATCAAATACATGTCAGAATTTATTATTCTCAAACCAAGGGCGTGTCGAGCATGGTGTGCGAACCATATCCTAACATAAGTGTGGCCCAAACTTTGGGCTCTGATACTAACAAATGTAAGGTAGGCTAGTGAGTGTACAATTAAAATGCAATCTGCTGCGAAGTGCGGAAGACAACTCTATTCTCCTTAACTGCTAAATGTAACACTCATGCAATACCCGATGGTGACATCAAAATAAAGCAATAAAGGATTAAATCACACGCAGATACTTTAAGTGAGGCGAAATAATTTTTTTAAGCAAGCGAGCATAGACATTCCTCCGCGTGTAGGGCCAAGGAAATAGCGCACGGTGAATAATTCCTGCAAATCATGAAATAACCTAGAACAAATTCCACAATGTTAAAGATCCCAAAAGAACATAAGTTCACGATACCATTTGTAATATGGACAAGAAAGATCCATACAATAAAATAACACTTACAGAGTAAGGGCTCACCACCATGGGATGGGAGATCTTGTGGCTCGAGGTGGGTTGGTGACTAGGGGTGGGCTAGTGACTGTCCCAAAGATGGAGAAGGGATGGATCGGCTACTGGGGCTGCACGTGGGTCCTCCAAAGAGGGGATTTGAGGGTATTAGAGGCTTGTTAAGGGAGGGAAAATCCTGGCTTTCGGTGAAGGGAGGGAAGATGTCCCCTATGAGAAAAACAGAAGACTGCAATGGGGATGTGGCGTGCGAATTCTGGGGTATTTTGAGTCTCGATGTAGGTTAAGGAAACGTTTCCTAGAAGAAAAATGGAAGTTTCAGTGGGCTGGGTGAGGATTTTCAATCGAGGTCTTGGGGAGGGGATTGGGCAGTGGTGGAGGGAAGGAAACAAAGGATACAAAACTTACCTAAGAGTAGTCACCGTGAGAGAATCGCCAGATTCCGAGAATAGTTCCCCAAAATCAGCAAGTATGATTGGTACCCCTTACTCTTTAATAGAATTACTCTAAGATACCTATGCATCAATGTCTATGATGGGTCATTAATGTAATGGACCCTATCACATTAATTAATGACTGGAAACAACAATATGATATATGAAAATGTAAGTAAACAAAAACCTGGAGGCATTCGTGGAGTTGGATCGTCGATCCGGTCAAGTCCTCCTGCGTGAATACACGATCGTGGGATTCGCCTTGCGGCAAGCCACATGTGGTGGGTGATCCCCATCACTTACTCATTTGCTTCTCTTCTATGGAAGTCCCACTTTCCCATAATGTATACTCATTTTTGGCCCAATTCTTCGTCTGATGATTGATTCAACCTTTAAACAAAAAAGATAGACCTTTGTTCTATTTCATCTCTTCAACAAGTTTAGGAATGAGCAAAACGAGCCTCTTTTTCCGATGGAGAGAAGAACATATAATTAGATTTTAAAAAATTTCCAAAATATGGTGCTTGGGAATAAGCCGAAAAGAAGAGACATCTTTATTTTTTGAGAAACCAGCCGAAACTCTCTGTTGGTCTTGTTTCCAACCAATGTTAGTGTTTCTCCCTTGCCGTCATCCCTTATCGGAGCCTCCATCAGGGGCAAACGAACTCAGTGTCTCTCCCCTCCAACTGATTTGTCAGCCCTACCTTCATAATTGAACTTCCCAGCAACGAAAAATCTTTATAGTTTTCTTCGACGTCACTGATTGGTTTCAGGGATCCCTCATGCTGACTAAATGTGCTACTCCCCACCTTCGCATAGCCTCCAGCTTTAAATCTGATTACTCCTTCATCTTCCTCAACCAGACCCAATGAAATCTCCTTGTAACTGTCAACAATTCACTATTCAGGCAAGTCCAAATCAGCCCTGCTTACCTGCAGTTATCCACTTGACTTCCAGTTTCTTTTCTTCCTTACACATACAAGACGTTTCCCCATCAACCCCTACCAAAAATCATATCCAACCTCCACCCTTCAAAATTCAGAGAATCCTTCCCTCATAGCTGACTAGAACAAAATGTCTTGTCCGACAACCCTTAAGCTTGGCCCAATCCCTGATTTCACTATTGTCAGCATGTGTCCTTTGAGCCTCCAGGTTCTTCCACAAACTAGCAAGCTCAGTTAGCTTGAGATGCATGCAGCTCTCTTCATCGAAATAATCCATGCAGCTCCCTTCATCGAAATAATCCATGCAGCTCCCTTCATCGAAATAATCCATGCAGCTCCCTTCATCGAAATAATCCATGCAGCCAAAGATATGGTCAAGGCATTGGACCCCTCCATATAAACTCATACAAGGAAAACTGAACCTTGAACTCGGAAGTCATCATTCTAATTTGGTCTCCATGTGGAGCACTTTTACAACCAACTCCTTCTAACTTTGATATCAAATTGATGTATTTTGGGGTAGGTTAAAAGAGTAAAAATTCCATGTATAAAATTGAACTTAGCTTTATGAGAAATACAATGTTATTCGTTCTCATTTGAATTTACCCAAAACAGAACTAAAATCCCCGTTCAAATCAAATTCAACATCCGTCCCACAATAATAACACCGCATTACAACATTCACATAAGAGTATGTGAGATTTAGTTCCAAAACAGTGACTAAACAGTAATATAAGCGTCCAAACAGAGCAAAACACTCTGTAGTTAGATAACTCCAAACTCCATAACCAGCAAAATCATGAATTCTAGGGTTTCAAATAGAGATTCGGCGAAAAAATAAGTCTGAAACAACCATTGCAATTTTGGGACAGCAAAATTGTGTCCAAAACATTCATGACGCGATAAAGAAATAATCTCAACCTCATTGTAGAAATATTAACAATGAACCACCGGTCCATAGCCATTCATAGGAACATTATTGTAAACATGGAATACTCAAACATCTACACTCAAAAACTACATTCAGAAATCATAGACAGCAGCATAGAACTTATGAGAAATAATTAAATCGAATAGAGAAGATACAACTAGGTAGAGGAAGATAAGGTTGTCCGCCACTTCTCGGATAAGAGTACTTGTCATGTCGAGAGGGATTCCGTGGGGATAAGAGCAATGTTTTAAAAGATCGAACCTCCAACAGCCTTCATCGGTGCATGGAGTTGCTTTCTCTAGTGAACCCTCAATGTTGTGACTTGGAGACTGCCAGTCCCTCCTAGGCAAACTTGCAGTTACAATATTATCGCCCCTCACACTGTGGTTTTTAATCTAAAGTTTAAAATAAATTATTAAAAAATTAAACTCTAAGGGTTTTTAATCTAAAGAGTAATTGAACTTGATTAAAAAAAGAATCATGGGACCTACAAAACCGGAAATGAACCATGAGAACAAGCAAACATTGCTGAATCCGCTCCTTTTAGTGTCATGGATATCCGATACCGCTTCTCCGGTGCCCGGGAAGGAATTTTAATGCTCCAACATTCTTCAAAGCACACAAGAGTGTTTATTTAACCAAGAACTCTTCTGATGCTGCGAACATCTTCAAAACAAATTGATGTTTTGGGATATGCACCATGCATTATATAACAAACATTACATATAAGGCATGCTAACATGAGTTTGATGTGGTGTGTAGCACATGCATATAATGTATGCTTTCTTTAGACACCTAAATATTAAGTATATGATAATATAATAAATGATAGTTGTGTATTAAAATTAGTGAGATTGGAATTCTACGCAAATCTCTATAAATTGATTTTAAGTGATACATAAAATAAAATGCTATTTACCTTTTCAACAATAGATTTTTAGATGACAAAAAAAATTATTCTAATAAAAAAAATTATAATTTGCCCAGATTAAAGACATAAACAACCCTTCTCTGTTAGATGGAATAGTACTTGCATGCTACTACACTAGTATACCGTGCACTTGGGTTATTTATTACTTGAGTTTTAGTTGCAGATCAACCCTTAGAAGGCTAAATCTTCTATTAAAATTCATTGTGCACCTACAACTTGTATGACGGCTGTGAAAAAGATTTAAGTTGTTTTTATTGATTGTGTGGCATAGTTTGGTTGAAGGTAGAAACTACTGGTTCCGAGTTCCGACATTGAAGAAACCAAGGTTATCTCCACCTAGTAAAAGGAGTATATGTGCATTGGATCTCTGTTGTTAAGGAGTCGTTTAATGGAAACTCAAACGACAGGAGGGCTTGGCAGTAGGGCAATAAACAAATGAGATGAGCATGAGTTGTTCTACTCCAGTTTGTTTATTTAGTTTTACCAAATTCGAGCCGAATTTGAACACCAATAAAATTTCAAAGGCATAATCTAGCTTGTTTTATTTATTTTTCTTATCGAGTTTGAACTGTGTTGAAGCTTTAATTGGATTTATGTTATAGGTCAATGCAGGGGGTAGCGATGTTTGTCTGAGATAACGTGTATTGTTACATTGTATTTTTATTTTCGCACACTTTTATTTCTCACGCAATATGTAGCCCCATTGAGGGGCATATTTGATAATTTTTGTTAAACCCGACCCTCTCACTATATATTAGTGAGGGTGGGCTTGATGGGTATACAACACTCAAGCCTTTAACCCGAGGTAACAAGGTGACCTCCGAAGTAAGTACAAAATCCGTTGGTGAAACGTTGATCATCCAGAGAACAAACATAATCAGCATCTGAATACGCAACCCCCTGCATTGGCCTATAACATAAACCCAATTAAAGCTTCAACACAGTTGTATATTCTTCTTCTCCTCTCATCTTCTTGGCAAAGGCTAGGGTTGACCAAGGCTCCTCTATCAGTCGAGCCTGACTCCCGTTGTATATTCCTTTATTGGGAGCTAGGTCTAAGAAGGGTCAAGACGATCCTCTCTGAAAATCAAGTGGAGGCTCGCAACATCTTGGCATCAGATCATATTTCCTCCTCCGGCCGCGGTACCCGACTCCAGACCTCGCACACTGAGGGACCTTGGCATGTCGACAACCGGTGTTCGTCGATTTACCCATCTTGCAGCTCCAATCGTTTAGTTGTGATCCTTCTACCTCAACAACTCGAATTCCAAACTTTCAGCCTCGATCTTAGTTATTAAAGGCGCAAAGGGGTCCTGGAGCCTAGGCTCAAGGCGCACACGCGCCTGGCGAAGGCAAGGCGCAACCACATCCATTTTAAATAATCAACATCAAACATCATTTCAGCTTCTCGATAAAATTCTTCATCTAGACTACTAATTAATCATTCATTACTATCGTTTGTATCTTTTAAAAAATGGAATTAATGTGGCCACTTGCATCATATCTAAAAGTCTCAACGCACAATTATCTTTCATGAACATTAAATCAAGAAAATTTTATTGAGTTCTTAAAAATTTTTTCTTAATTTTTAAGAAAGAAATTTACAACAAAAATCTCACTCAGGCCCACCTTTTATATTCTAAAGGCGCACAGAGGCGCAAATCTTTGAGCTTGATGAGCTTGGAGCCTGAGGCACGCCTTTAATAACATAGGCCTCGACAACTCCAGTTGCGTGCCTTTCGGCTTCCCTCGACGACTGTCGCATGATGCCACTGGTCGTTTTTGTCCTGATGGGGACGCAGCTGCCAAAAGGTTGATGAGCTTGGAGCCTGAGGCACGCCTTTAATAACATAGGCCTCGACAACTCCAGTTGCGTGCCTTTCGGCTTCCCTCTACGACTGTCGCATGATGCCACTAGTCGTTTTTGTCCTGATGGGGACGCAGCTGCCAAAAGGCTGATAACCCTTCTATGCTCGACTCCAGTTCCGCGCCTCTCTCCTGCCCACGACGATTGTCGCACGACGACATTGGTCGTTTCTATCCCGATAGGACCGCAACTACCAAACACTTGATCGGCGTCCCCTCCCTACTCGAGTCCAACTGGGGTTTCCCTTCTCCAACCCTCACTTACATACAACGAACCTCCCAGCCCTCTCAAGTCACTGCTCGACTGCTTCCACGCCATGTCGAGCGCCCAGTCAGCATATCGGAGCTTCCAGCTCACTGCCCCCACTTCTACCACCTCAGTATAGTCCCCACGCGCCTTCTGCGCCCATAGAAGAGGGTGGTCTTACACTCGCTCACATTATGGAGGTCGTGCAAAAGTTGATGGCCATTCAGGTACAACAACAGGCCTCGATTGCAGCTTTGACTACCTACTTAGATGGCTGATCGCCTCCTGCTCAAACAGCGCCAACGACATTGGTGTCTAATCGCCTACTGCCCGGACAGCGCCCACGACATCGACGTCTAATCACCTCCTGCTCAGTCAGCGCCCATGACATCGACGACTTCCGCCTCCTGCTCGGCCAGCGTCTGCGACATCAACGTCTGATCGCTACTTCTGATCCCGCGCCTGCTGCTTCCAATCCTACGTTGCTTTTTCTTGCCGCTTGTTCGGCTTGTTGCTTCCGCATCGCCTACTGCCTCTTGCAGTTGGCATTCTTGTTGCTCCTTTCACATGACACTGGCGCATCCCTCCGACGCCCGGCCGCATGCACCATGACGGATCAATTTTTGGACATCGTCGAACGCCGTCTGGACGAACAGTCCACCACCCTGGCCTCTATACAAGCAACCATGACCGTCATTCTTCAGAAGTTGGAATCCTGTGACGACCATGCGTCCAGTCAAGCCCCGCTACTCTCACCCTTGGAAAACCCTCTTCCTTCATGGTCCATCCGGCGACACCGCCTCCCATTCTGACATCGGCCAGCCTTGCCACGTCCCATGCACCTTGCGCTCTTGAGGTTCCCAATTTCAACGGGTCTTGACCCCTTGGATGGATCGTCATGGCCGAGCAATTCTTCGATCTCCAGGAAACACCTAACCACCAAAAGGTCTCCTTAATGCTTCTCGCCATGGAGGGTTCCTCGTTACATTGAGTTCGGTGGCTCCGCAACATCTCCCCGCCTCTATCTTGGACCGACCTCAAGCTAGTGTTAGTCAAATGTTATGTCACTGCTACTCCGGCAATGCGGTTGAGAGCTTGAGTGCCCTCCGTCACACATTTTTGTTGGATCAGTACATCGACGGCGTCATCGAGTTGGCCAATCATGTTCCTGGTCTTCCCCCCGATCACTACACAGGCTTCTTCCTGCAAGGCCTCCAGTCGCACATCCAGTCTCGCATCAGTACTCATCACCCCCAGGACATCTTCGACGCTATGGAGGTCGCACGATTGGTCGAGGCTGATTTCTCTGTTTGGCCCGTTGACCGATCTCGCACGACTCAGGCGGCCACCACCTCCTCTTCCTGCATCTCTTTCCTTCCACCAGCAGCCCAGCGGCTTCCTACGGGCGAAACGGCTCCTCTGGCCCACCACCCTCCTAAACTGCCTTTCCCCCACCGCCCACCTCGGCCACCGGCGCAGAATCGCCATTCCTCTTAAAAATACAATGATATATGAATCAAGGGTTGTGTTTTCATTACAAACAACCTTATTCCCCGGGCCATGATTGCCTGCTCAAGGAGTTGTAAGTCCTCAAGTGTGAAGACGAGGAAGAAATCATGGTCACGTATTTTGATGCTTTAGTCCTGGAGGACTACACACCGCCGGATCTAGCACCCAGCAACCTTGTGCGGTTGGATCTCTCGTACCTCTCTCTTGAGGGAATCTCCGGCCCGCAGACCATGAAATTCTAGGGGCAACGCAGATGGATTCCGATGGTGCTTGTGATCGACAACGGAGCAAACCACAACTTTGTCTCTGTGGACCTCGTGACATGTCTGCAATCGGTTGCCGACCAGACTGCATCCTTCCTCATTTACCTTGGGGACGGTCGTCGGTGCTAAACAGGCGGTCTTTGTTATGGCCTCCGGCTGCAGGTGGGGGAGTATAGTGCCTCCGCGGACTTCTATGTTTTTCCCTTGGGTGGTGTGGACGTCATTTTCGGCATAGCCTGGTTGCAAACCTTGGGCGACATTCAGCACAATTGGGCCTCCATACGGATGTCCTTTCAGTAGGCCCACAACACTTGCATGCTCGTGGGGGAGGCAGCTATCCAACGTGTCGTCGTGTCGTCTCGCGCGGCGCAGCGCACTCACTTGGTAAACTTCCAGACTCTCCTATGGCACAACGCTCCGACGGCAGACGACGTCGCCATGCCAATCCAGACTCCTCCGCCACCCGAGCTATCACACATCTTGGAGCAGGTTGCCTCCTTGTTTGCTCTGATCTTGAGCCTCCAACCATAACGCCCCACCGACCACCAGATACCACTTCAAGAGGGTACCGAGGCGATTTATGTACGCCTATACCGTTACGGGCATGTCCAAAAGGATGAGATCGAGTGACTCGTGTCTGACATGTTGGCTTCCAGTCTGATCCGGCCTAGTGTTAGCCCCTTTGTGAGGTCGGTCCTCCTTGTGCGAAAGAAGGATGGCAGTTGGCATTTCTGTGTTGATTGACGGGCCCTCAATTGAGTCACCATAGCGGACAAGTACCCCATCCCAGCCATCCAGGAGCTCCTGGACGAGTTGGGTGGCTCCACTTACTTCTCCAAGATCGATCTCCGATCTGGATATCACTAAATCCGGGTGTGCGCATCGAACATTCAGAAAACTGTCTTCCATACCCATGACAGGCACTACAAATTCTTGGTCATGCCCTTCGGTCTAACCAATGGGCCTGCTTCCTTCCAGGCGACTATAAACGACATATCTTGTCCGGCCCTCCGTAAGTATGCACTTGTGTTTTTTTACGACAAACTTGTGTACAGTATGACATGGCAGGACGACCTGCACCACTTGGAACTCACCTTGGAGACACTTCGCCATTATTCATTAGTGGCCAATATGAAGATGTACGCTTTCAGCCAACGGACGATATCCTGCCTGGGCCATACGGTTTCGGCCTCAGGAGTAGCGATGGACTCTGATAAGGTCGCGGTAGTCCTCTAGTGACCTCTGCAATGGGTCGTATAGGATATCGGGGACTTCCTTGGATTGACGGGCTACTACCGTCGCTTCATTCATGATTTTGGCAAGCTATCCCTTCCTCTCACACGACTGCTTTGCAAGACATAAGACCCCACCTTCCACTGGTTCAAAGAGGCAGCCGCTGCTTTTGCGGCCTTATAACAAGTCCTGGTGACAGCCCCAGTCTTGTCCATGCCAGATTTTTCTCAGTCCTTCACAAAGGAGTGCGGCACATCCGGTGTCGGGGAGGTACTCATGCAAACCGGTCGGCCCATAGCCTATTTCAGCAGATCTGTCTCTACGACTGTAAGTTCCCGCTCCGCCTATGACAACGATTTGATGGAACTCGTTCTGGCAATTCAACACTGGCGACCTTACCTATTGGGGCAGCCCTTCATTGTGTGGAAAGACCACCATAGTCTGCGGTATCTTCTCAGTCAGAATATGACCACCCCCTCGCAACAAGTTTGGATGGCGAAACTTTTGGGCTATGATTTTATTGTCGAGTTCTGTTAAGGCAAGAAGAACTTGGCGGCAGACGTAGTGTCGCGCGAACAAGGTGCTGCGGAGTTGACAGCCATTTTTCGCCTAATCTGGCAAGAGGCGGCCATCTTGCTTTAGGAATTCGCGGCCGACTCGACACTACGGATCCTCATTGACTGTCTATGAGCGGATAGTTCTTCGTGCCCTTCATACACTTTTGTCGGGGGTTGGCTACTCTACAAGGGTTGCATGGTACTCTCGGCCTCTCTCGCCAGCATTTCGCGCCTCCTCGTCAAATATCACGCAACACTCGCCACGAGACACAGAAGCATTTCACACATACCGTCATATCGCGACCGCTCTTTATTGGAAGAGTATGATGCGCCAAGTGGAAGATTATGTTGCGGCCTATTTGATTTGCCAACGCTCAAAGTATGAAGCAACATTTTTGGGGAGACTCTTGCGGCCTTTACCCATTCTAGAGCTCATTTGGGAGGACTTGGCCATGGATTTCATCATGTGCCTTCCACGCTCTTTTGGGTTCGACTGCATCTTTGTCGTCGTGGATCACATCTTAAAGTACGACAACTTTCTTCCCTTGTGACACCAATTCACGACACTGGGAGGACTTGGCCATGGATTTCATCATGCGCCTTCCACGCTCTTTCGTGTTCGACTGCATCTTTGTCGTCGTAGATCACATCTCAAAGTACGACAACTTTCTTCCCTTGTGACACCAATTCACGACACTGGTGGCGGTTGAAGCCTTCCTCGCCGGTTGGTGGGCCTCCATTATTTTCCTCGCTCGATTGTTAGTGATTGTTTTGAGCTTATCAGACATATCCAACAAACAATACCTTGGTATTTATTGTTTGTGGATGATATCGTTTTTGTTGATGAAACGCGCGAGGGTGTAAACACAAAACTTGAATCTTGGCGAGATACTTTAGAAAAGAAGGGTTTTAGGTTGAGCAGGGCAAAGACGGAGTATATGGAGCTTAAATTTAGTGATACAAGGACGGATGACTTCGTCATTAAGTTGGGTGATTATGATATTTCCGGTAGTGAGTGTTTTAAATATCTTGGATTGATAGTTCAAAAAGACAGACGTATTGATAAAGATGTGACATAGAATCCAAGCGGGTTGGTTGAAGTGGAGAGGCGTGTCTAGGATCTTATGTGATCGTAAAGTACCACTAAAACTTAAGGGTAAGTTTTACCGTACTGCAATTAGACCCGCGATGCTCTATGGTTCTGAGTGTTGGGCAGTGAATTGTGTACATGAGCAAAAAATGGGAGTTGCGGAGATGAGAATTCTTAAGTGGACATGTGGACACACGAGACTGGATAAAATTAGGAATGAATGTATCAGGGATAAGACAAGAGTAGCCCAATTGCAGAGAAGATGCGAGAAGCTTGACTAAGATTGCTTGGACACGTACAAAGGAGACCATTAGAGGCACATGTTAGGCGTTGTGAGAGTCTAGTCACTAGGCATGTTAAACGAGGGAGGGGTAGACCAATAAAGTCTTGGAATGAAACTATAAGGAAAGACATGGTGTACTTAGGCATTAGTGAGATTATGACAAAAGATAGGGCACAATGGCGACAAAGGATCCATATAGTCGACCCCACTATTGTGGGATAAAGGCTTGAGTGTTGTTATTGTTGTTGATTGTTAGTGATCGCGACCTGATCTTCATGAGCGTTTTTTGGAAAAAAAAATGTTCAAGTTGCAGGGGACACAGCTTCGTATGTGCTTGGGATACCATCAGCAGAAGGGCAGCCAATCAGAGGTTCTGAACTAAGGTTTGGAGACCTATTTACATTGCTTTACGTCAGATAGGCCAAGGGATTGGAGCAAGAGGTTGGGCTAGGCGGAGTTATCTTACAACACCTTCCACCACTCCACCGGCATGACTCCTTTCAAAACGTTTATGGCCGCTTGCCGTTCTCCAGCACCTTCCAACGAATGTCACGTGGGGACCGTGAGGGAGCTACTCATGGAACAGGATGTACCCTCCGAATTCTGATGACCCACTTCCGCGCCGCTTAGCAAAAGATGCTCCATCAAGCCAACAAATGTCGCCATCACGTCCAGTTTCAAGTGGGCAACTCGGTTTTCGCCAAGCTACAGTCGTATCGTCAATCCTCCGTGGCACACCGCATCATCCCAAATTGTCAGCACGCTTTAATGGTCCCTTTGAGGTGATTGCTCACATTGGTGAGGTGGCCTACCGCCTTCGCTTTCTGACCCACAGTCGAGTACACTCGGTCTTCCACGTCTCTTAGCTCAAACGGGTGGTAGGCGACCACGCAATAAAGGAGACCTTCCCCCCAAATCTCGACTCAGATGGTTCCATTCCCTTCTTGCCTGAATCCATCATGGGTAGCAAGCTGGGTGCGGAAACCGACCGTAAGCAAGTGTTGGTTGCATGGCAACAACGTCATTCCTCTGACGCGACTTGGTGAGACCGCGACGACTTCCACTGGAAATTTCCGTAGTTTTGCCTTAGGATGGGACGAGCCTTGAAGGAGCGAACACAATGTGGCGGGTTTACTCTCTGAGGAAACCAACCGGATCAAGAGACTATGGGATGGTGCAGTTGTTTCACTTGGAGTTGTTATGTTTGTCGTATTTACTTATTTTCCATTGCATTCGTTTCAAATGGGGTTGATATGTTTGTCGTATTTACTTATTTGCCATTGTGTGGAATATACCATTTATCTTGTAATAATCATTCATCTTTGAACTTGGAATGTTAATGTGAAGGAGCCTAGGGCTGGCTAAAAGGAGTTCCTCTTAGAGTTATCTCAGATTTTTATCTTCCTGCACTCTTTGATAAGCCTAGGGGTATGACAAACCAAGCAAAGCAACTAAACAAATCAGACAAAAAAGTAAGGAAGAAAAACTAGTTCAAAAAAGCAATGCACCTGGATTTAGTATGTAAAGAACACAATCTAGATTTGTTTTATACAAGAATGATAAATAGTTCAACTAAAATATAAGGCAATAATGTGGACAACATATGCTTTGTTCTACAACTTGATTATGGATTTCAAATAACCACGCAATTTTATATATTCTTGGAATCCCATTATCTTCCTATAAAATTTTAATTATAGGAAGAAAATGATAAAACAAACAGATAAATAGAAGTTTTTGAATGATGAATTTTCAAGCATTATGGGTAAGAAAAGAAAATAATTTATATACAAAATTTAAGTAGGAAAATATTAAGAGGTAAAATGACCCAACCTCTCTTCAAGAACAGCAGAGCCTTCTTCAAATAGTTCTTCAATAGTACCAAAAGACGAAGATTTATTTGCAAGCTTGTTGATAGAATGCTGAGGTATCCCTAAAAGTATAGATCTAAATTTATTCTGGTGCTTCCTAGGAGATGTTTGTGAAGTCGAAAGATCTGAAGAAATAATATCAACCACCAGGCAAGTTGTATCATCCTTAAGGCCACTTGTTCTCAAGGCTTCCTGAATGTATCAAGCGGATAATAATTGAGCAATGCAAATAATAATAACGATAATAAATTTCAAAGGGACAACAAGAAACAAGAGGATGATGACTATTCATAATTACCTTAACAACAAGCTTGGCAGCAAGCTCAGCAGTCAATCCTCGACAGCACTTGGCAGCCATCTCAGAAGAAAGTGCATCCCATATACCATCTGAGGCTATAATTAGTCGCCCTCCAGATTTTGGAAGCTGCCCACCAACCAACATATCATGTTAAATAACGCCAAAAACTGTTGTGAAGCATGGACCAGAAGATGACTAACTTTAACTTGCTTAACATGAGGAATTGGGACAATGAATTCTCCGACATCCATATCGCCAATCGACCTTGAGAGGCACAATCCACCGGGCCAGCATCGGAGAGGGCCAACCTAAGGAAAATATTACATCATCAAAAACTTGCTTTTGAGGTGCTTGAAAAAGGAAATACTGCAAGAGAGTTCTTTTCTAGCTAACAATCCAAAGACAATTCACCTAGCAGCACCAGAAAGATCAATCCTACAAGAATCCTCCATTGTCACAAAATTGATTTAGAAAAGTATTGGAAAATTAAAGTACTGCAATATAGTTTATTAATAAAGAATATACCCAATCTTAGTAGGAAAACAAAAATGAAAAAAAAAGAGTACATTTAAAAAAATTTATTAAGACTTTACCACAAAATATTATTGCAAAGAACATAATCATGAAGTATATTAATATGCTATTGGGCTACTACTGAAGAATTTTAACAGAAGTAAAATTAAATCAAGAAAATATACTTGGTGCCATTATGAAAGTTATGGAAGATATTGAAATATCTTGATTGAAGAAGCCTCTGAGAAGAACTTTTGACAATGATGTGCTCAAAAATTGTTGTAATTGTAGGGTTTTTTGGACTATAAAACCAAACGATAGAAGTTGGATCTGGAAATATAAATTGAACATACAAGAAAAATTTATAAACAATATTGTGCAAGAAGATAAATTTATAAAAACTTAAATGTAGACCTATAAAACTAGGACTGATCCAGCTATGACATATAATGTACTTGGCGTGAGATGAAGAAAGAGGAGATTGAAGAAGGTTCACATCAAGCCTGGATATAGAGACAACATAAGAAAGATATACAGATTGTGTATAACTATTGAGCTACGATTGAAGAATATTAATAGAAGTAAAACTTTAAATCAAAAAATATACTTGATGCCATTATGAAACTTATGGAAGATACTGAAATATCTGGATTGAAGAAAACTCCAGGAACAACTTTTGACAATGAGGTGTTCAAAAATTGTTGCAATCATGGGGGAACAAATTTAGGACTATAAAACAAAATGATAGTAGTTGGATCTGGAAATCAAGTTTTGAAAAAGCAGACTGGCTTCAAAAAATCAAAAACAATGTGCAACAAGATAAATTTATGAAGCCTTAAATGTATACCTATAAAACTAGAATTGGTCCAGCTATGCGATATAATGTACTTGATGTGACTTTATCTGTGGAAAGAGGAAATTGAAGAAGGTTCACCTCAATCCTAGATATAGAGACAACATGAGAAAGATATACTGATTGTGTATAACTTTTGCTTAGCCCTCAATGAGGCTATAGTGCTAGACAACCTAGAAGTCACCAAATTATGTGTTCTGAAAGATTAATTTATATGAATGTTTTCATAAAACAAGGTATGGTAATGAGGGACATTATCATAATATGAGAGGGATGGAGTTCCTTCTATGAATAGAAGATTGTAAATATGCGCTCAAGAGGTTTGGTCACATGCAAGAGAGCAACTAGTATGGTATGTACATAGAATTAAGTTTAAATGTTGGGGATAATAAATGAGTACACCAAATAGAACACCATATTACTTGCAAAATGTCAAGCAAAAGAGAGTTAACTGTTTAAGTAGAACTACAACAACAACAAAAATATAATCACCCTTATGAATATGAATCAACTGTTTAAGTAGAACTAAACAAAAATAAATAAAAGAGGGTTTGAACAATGAGAATAAGATTAATGATGTTCATGATTTTTAAAATAAAAGAGTTTATACCTCGTGACCACCACAAAGATTGAGGCGCCCCACTTCTCCACCGCTAGCCGTTACCCGTTCCCTCTCCTCTTCATTCTCCTCCAGTCTATGATCAACAGTCAACAAAGAAATGTCTGCACCTTTGGAATCCAATATACACCGGGAATCACCCACCGAAGCAACAGTCACAGTTAACCCATCGATCACTACAAGAGTAGCAGTCGTCCCTGACGCCTCCCCTGCCATATATCATAAAATCTCAAGCTATCAACTCACAGTCTCAGAATAAAAACAGTTTTTTATGCCAAGAATCGTACCTTTCCGTTGGAACTCGATATCAGTTTTCACAAAACCAGCGACCATCGCTTGTGGAAGGGCGTGAAGCCACTCGTCCCTACCAATTCCAGGCGGAATCGCGCTTATTACGTGATCCAATAGGTGATCTTTCGTGAAAACCGCCGCTGATATCCCATTATGCCCATCGAAGACCTAAGCAAATCGACCACAGCATTAAGAAGCATAATTACAGAGAATCGCGTAAAGATGTGAGAAGCGGAAAGAGAGAATACCGCAAAAACGGAAAATGAAGTGGAGGCGTTTCCGGGGATCCGATAGCAGTCGGGCTTGATGAGAAAGTAGTCCTCTCCGCGCTTAGCGAGCCCGGCGTGTCCGTAGCGGACAAGAGGCTTGTCATTCCTGCCTCCCCGGAGCTCTCGGCCGATGAGGGTTGCGAGGGCAATAGGCTGAGAATGGGCAATCTGATTTAGATGCTGCGCACTGTTGTTCATTTTACCGGAGCGCTGCAAGTCCGAACCCTAGTTCACTCCATGGTATCAAATCCCGACTTCGGCTTCATCGCAAGAGCTGCATTGCCCTCATCTTCTGCAGATTCAAGAGAGATGCGGTAATGGCAACGAAGATGGAAGGAGTGGGGAGAGAGAGAAGGAGAGCGCGCGAGCGAGATGGCTCAGTGTAACACAGACGGCATTGGTAGTTTCTCTTTTCCGTAGTTTGCTTTCACATTTCGACTTATTCCTCTGAATAATAATTAATTAATGCACGCGCTTTGTTTCGTTGCCTTGCTATTAAAGAAGGTGACTGTTATTAGCACTGCACTTTCGGATATTCGCACTTTATTTACTCTTAATTTTTCGTGCCTTTTGAAAATACTTTTTGTACATGCATTTTTAGGAAAAGTGTTCAACACGAAAGTTGTAGATCTCAACGGGATCTACAACTTTCGTGTTGAACACTTTTCCTAAAAATTCATGTATAAAGCGTATTTCTAAAAATACGCTCAGATTTCGCGCCTTTTGAAAATACTCCTTGTACATGCATTTTTAGGAAAAGTGTTCAACACGAAAGTTGTAGATCTCGTCGAGATCTACAACTTTCGTGTTGAACACTTTTCCTAAAAATGCATATACAAGGATTATTTTCAAAAGACGCGAAAAATTAAGAGTAAATAAAGTGTGAATATCCAAAAGTGCAGTGCTAATAACAATCACCTTAAAGAAGTGGAAATTTTGGGGTACGGATTACGGAATCATGGTTACGGAAAAAATTTGACAATAACTATAGGCAGACTCATTTCGGCTATGCGTAGGGCGCACAATTTCATAACGGTTGTCTGCAGGCTAGGCTTATATGGGTTCACTACTTCCTATGATTTATTAGTTTGACCAGTATTATCCTTGAACTGTGCATATATTCGAAAATGATCTGCATGTGAGATGACCCAAAATTGATATTACCAGTCCGCAAATGATTATTCACAGTCTATTATTATTTATAGTCCATAAGCTATATTTATAGTCCAAATTTATTCGCTGTCCAAAAACTAGTGCTTAGATTATAGCCAAAAATACATTGTTGTGGAGGATGAGTTAATTGGCACGAGATCTACTTCTTAGCTATGGAGGAGAAAAAGAATCCAATGGTTAGGTATACTTTGAGAACGGTCAATGGGAGTAGAAGATTAGATAATCGGAGAGAATGCAATATGTGGTAAGGGTAACACCGGAAATAGGGGCTCACCGTCGGCGAATCGCGAACACATCACCATCGGAGAAAGCGAGAACCATTTCACTGACAGAGAAAGTGAGAGGGAACGCGATCGGGGGTGCGAAATGGGGGAAGGAGATCGAAAACCCTATCGCGAGTGGCGGGGTGCGAGACTGAAAATAAAAGATTTAGAAACGATCGCTTTTTTCTTTTCATAATATTTATCATGAAAATGAATTTTTTTGCTGCAATTTTTCCGTGCCCTCCAAAGCTCCCTTCTCCTCTTTTTTGTAGCATTTTAGCTT
Source organism: Platanthera zijinensis (assembly GCA_039513925.1). NCBI lineage: Eukaryota > Viridiplantae > Streptophyta > Magnoliopsida > Asparagales > Orchidaceae > Platanthera > Platanthera zijinensis. Next base: position 48,357,181 of record CM077082.1, read on the forward strand.
ACTTTGGCTCCGTTTGGCACGGTGGTGGTGGTCGTAAACGCATGGGTTAAACCGGTCATTCGTTAAGAATCACCTAACAAACATCATCTGTTTGAACATAAAAGTGGATGAAGTTTCTTAGGTGAGAGTTAACAAATGACAATTTAACCCTCATATTCATCACCGCCACCACCGTGTCAAATGGAGCCAAACTATTGGACCATTCTTTCGCCATCAATGTTCTCTTCTTGGGTCTAAAGAAACATCAAAACATGAAGGCTCCATTTGGGAGAGCTTATTTTCACCGGTCAAGCGATTACGGCCGCATGAACCGAACCTTAATTCAGTTCATGCGAAACGTAATCACTTGACCCGTGAAAATAAGCCTCTCCAAATAAAGCCGAAATCTGCTGCATTCAGCTCCAGAAAATCAGCCGACAACATGAGATTTGATGGGCTCAGCTCTAAAAAATCAGGCTAAAATATGGCTATTTGTAGGCTATGCACTTTATTTTTCTAAATTGGAAATAATTCAAGTAAACAAATTAATCGCCCAGTAATGTCTGCATTTTCTTTTGATTGGTTTTTAGAATAGAATTTTGGTCAGATTTTTTATTCGAAATCCCACCGGATAATTATGACTGGATGCTCCATTAAATTTTAACCGGATTTATCCATTTTAAGAAAACACTAGGACAGTTTAGTATTTGTTAATGGAATTTTTTTTCTCAGAATAGAAAGGAAACTGTTGTTTTTCCTATAGTGTAATTTGAGCAAGAGGTCCACGCAATCTATTGCGAGTATGTGTGCAAAAATGATTTGAGTGTGCAAAAATAGCATTGTTGTGGATAGCTTATCGTTCTCCTGGTCCGAAAAATCAAACCGTCATAGCTCGACGGTGAGTCAAGTGCGTACATAGTTAAAAAGAACCAACAACATGGACGGTGAGTCTTTTTTACGTGGAAAAACCCAAAAAGCCAAAAAATTGTAGGGCCGGTTCTGTGTCGACCATGGGCGGATCTAAGGGGTCCAATTCCTCTTGTCGAGGTAATGAATTTTGACTACTTATACACCAAAAACGGTGTCCGAATGAGTTAGAAAAAAGTTCAGAAAGATGGAGACATTCAAATCTCTTTTTAGTTGGAAGATGAGAAAGATTATATGACAGTAAACTGATTTAATTAATTTTTGTGGTAGTGACATGTGTAAATTTAGTTGAGATAGCTGCAATAATTTTAACCTATTCAAGTCCACATTTTTCTTTACTCATAACTTCTTTGGAATCTTTGAAAAAGCATTGTCATCTTTGGCACAAGATATCGCGGCAGCTTCTTTAGTCAACACCTATAATTTGTTAATTCTGATAATGTCCTCTTTATTACACTCTAAGAGTACACAAGTACAAAGTTGGTTAATAAATTCTTAAAGCAAACAATATGTTAAGTAATACGTTTTAATAATTTTAGATGATTATTCATTTTTTCGTATTTTAATATTTAAATATATACAAAGAAATTTTTAAAACAAAAAAAATTTAGAGATCAAAGACATACTGTTAACCCAAATTTTGTGCGGGAGACAGCATCTGACAACACCGGAGACAAAGTAGTCGGGTGGTTACTCTGGATGCTCGTGGGTACTCTCTAGGCGGTGGCGCGCGCACAGCAGTGCTCAACAGAGGGTCTGCGGCCTCTCAGAGATCCTTTTGGTAGTCATCTAAAGAAGTCACGGCGGGCACTCCCCCAGAGCCCGCGCAGATTCATCTTCTCTACATCAGCGCAAGCGGTCACGTGGGGGTACGCACGATCTCTTCTCTCAACCCCCAGCCGCCTCGACTCTTCATGCACCTCGAGCATCATCGCATTTAATGTCGTGTTTAATATAGCATTAAATGCCTCAGCTTTTTCATGAAGTGATCGAGTAGACTACCCCCAAGTATAAATGGGGATCAGGGGTGCTCGAAAGTGGACAACAGACTTAGCCCAGAATATACCCCATTGTAAGTGTGGGCATTAAGTCTCTCAGCTTTCTTCTCTTTACCACACTTGTATTCATGCATACCCCTTGGATACTCGCACCCTCTTCTGTAATCTTTCTTGGAAAAATAGAAGAATCCGTCGCAAGAGAGACACTCGCCGTGGCGGGTCAGTCTGGTGTTCGCCAATGCCAGCGGCACCCCCTTTTTTCTGTGTTTCCTTTCTACTCGGCAAGCCCTGCAAGGCAAATTAACCAGTCGGTTGCAGTCTACGATCTCTTCGAGGAGCAGGACCTCAATGGGGGGGAGGGAGCAAACAGTTATTCTCCATTCGCCCTCATTTTCGCCGGAGAAATCGATCTGCATGGCTTTAGAGAACCACGACTTTCTCGGTTCTCGAGTAAGGAAGACCCCGCTTACCACCTACAGGCGTTTGTCGCCACTTTTTCCCAGCATCCCTTCTCGGAGGGGTTGCACTGCAAGATACTATCAACCACCCTTAAAGGAAAGGTGAGAGAATGGTTTTATAGCCTTTCACCCGGATCGATTGGATATTTCAAAGAGCGAAATATGGTGTTTTACAAAGGTTAGCCACATCCAAGCGGGGGAAAGCAGATGTTGACGCTCTGTTCATTATTCGGCAATATTCAAAGGAAACTTTAGGGCAATATGTGGACTGCTTCTAGAGTTTGATCATGGAGGTCCCAGCCATGTTTACCAATAGCCTGAGGCTCGGGCTATTTAAGTTTTCGATAAGCGAGAGAAAACCAAAATTTTACAGTGAGCTGATAGAGCGAGCCCATTAGTTCATAGAGGGCGAGCTACATAATGAAGAGTTTGTTGTGAACCTTTCTGACTTGGGAGCTAAGCACCCACAGAATGCTTCCAGCTACCGTCCCATTTTCTCTCAAAGTAACAATCACGTCCGACAGGAATTTCGGCCTCAAAATCCTCGAGGATGACATTTTCATCAGCGAGGTTCGCGAGCCTTCCAACAGATGAGGCCAAGACACCCCCAACACCGACAACTAAGTAATAATGGCAATACCCCTCTCTTGTTGGTAGCCTCCCCAAAACAGTGGGGAAGCGAGGTGCAGGAATACACGATATATGAGTTTCGATGGAAGAGGTCGCTGAGATCCTCCAACAACAACCAGGCTTTAAGCCCCCTAGGCCCATGAAGGGGGATTCAGGAGCAGAAACACTAGCCTTTACTTCAAATTTCACTATATTGTGGGGCATGATACTGAGAAATGTTCGGTCCACTACGACTTGGTAGAGAAGCTGTTAAGAGAAGGAAAATTAAAGTACTTGCTGACAGAGAAAGCCGAAGAGGCCTCGTCTCTTAAGGGGAAGAAGAAGGTAGTTATAGGATCTAGCACCCCCAGACGTAACAACATCGAGTAGAGAGGCATTGTCGGTCAAGGAACCAAAGAAGAGTGTGTGGAGATAGAAGGAGTTAGCTCGTAGAGGTATATATATTATATACATTACAGAGCTGGGACAGAATCCTCTAGGAAGGGAAGTATGAAGCACCTGCAAGGGGGTAGGTCACCTCCTCGTCACTGGTGCCACCCCCTCTGCGGTGCGGTAACATTCCAGGAGGATGATCTCCCTCAGACCGCCAATATGTTCTATGATGCGGTGGTCATAAAAGAAATTCTTAGAGATTACATCGTGGGCCTTATTCTCATTGACATTGGTAGCTCTATGAATGTCCTGTTCAGACATGCTACGAAGTGATGAAGACTGAGAGACCATTGAAAGCCTACGACAGCCTATTATACAAATTCGCAAGAGAGAAGAAGGAAGTAGTGGGGTGCGTGGACCTCATGGTTGTTTTGTGCTGAGTAGCTCGACATGAGTCATTCTTAGTGATAGATGCGCCAAGCAGCTACAACGCAATCTTCGAGAGTCCCCTCTTGGATGACTTTTAGGCCATTGCGTCTACCTGTCATCAAGTGCTAAAGTTCCCACTGGGCAGTAAACATTTTAGGGTCCAAAGTGATCCTCGAGCCACATGAGAATGTGGTACTTCTTTCTTTCTATGGTCTATGCTCATTCTTATTGTCGGCTACCTTTGCACAACATCACTCGGCGGGAACCCACGAACCACAGGTAGGGTGTTCACAAGCATAGTTTTAGAGTTAGCGTGTGCAGGATCTTCCCCGCGCTTACTAGGCGATGGTCGCTTCACATGACTACAACGGGTATACGCATGACCGTGACAGATACATGCATAATTGCGGTAGATACATCCCTTCCTGGGTTTCGGTGCCAAACCTGAACCCTTAAGAATAAATGCCCAAGGTGCCTCATCGGCCTGGTATGTCTAATAGGGTTATGGATATCTTAAGGACAGAGCGCTCCTCCAAAAAGATATCCAGGGGAAAATGATGACCGTCATCACAGCATTCGGGCCCGTTACAAGAGGTTAAGGTCGCTAGTCGAGCATAAGACATCCGTAGGGTTCTCGTCCGTAAGCAGCATTGAAGACGCTAAAGGGTATAAAGCACCTGTTGTTTGTAGCCTGTACTCGGAAAGGGAACCAGTAACAGTAGTAGCACCTCGGTCGATGCGTGGTAGGATATCACATCTGGACCTACCACATATGCCACTCGTGTGTGTCTCCACGAGGGTAATAGTAGTGGTCTTAGGGTGGGGGAGGTAGCTCATACCAGCAAGAGGGTCGACAACTTGATGACCTCCGTACGAGACGCCTGGATATGTCCGAGTGGGTCTAAGCAAGCTCTAGGACTCATCGGGATGGAGAATAAATAGGGGCTGAGTCGGGTTGGTTGACGTCGGGGGTTTCACATCGTATTATGATGTATCGAGAGTTCTTCGTATGCTCTTTACTGAAAAAAAACGTTGGTGGCCACATATATAGTTATACACACAGAACTCTACAATATGTACTTTATACTAAAAACAAGAATCAAGTATTGAGTCACTGAAAAGAGAGAGGGTACTTTGATTTAGGAATAATACCTCTTCCTGTCGTCGCCGCTCCAAGTGTTAGGCACTTCCTTGCCCTCATGATACTGCAGCTGGTAGGCACCGCTCATGAGCGCCTCCTTGATGATGAAGGGTCCTTCCCATTTAGGTTTGAGTTTTCTAACCAAGGTTCCTCTTCTAGCTACACCACTTTCTTAATCACAAGATCCCCTTTACAAACTGCTTCACTCATACATTTTTGTCAAAATATTTGGTCATTCTTCATTTTGCTTCTGCTTGCATGATGACTGATTGATCTCTAAGCACCTCGATCAAGTCAAGGCTTCGTCTTAACTCTTTGTCATTGACTTCCATCCAGCCATCATTGTCTTGATTAAAGAGTAACATTCGGGGGCTCTCCACATCAAATTCCACTGGAATGAGAGCCTTAGAACCATTCAACAACTTGAATAGAGTTTCCCGATTGCGAAAGAAGGGGTCGTCCGAAGAGTCCACAGAACTATTGGTAACTACTCTGTCCAGCTCCCGCGAGTGTTCTCCACATTCTACTTAAGCAAGTTCAGGATCTGCTAATTGGTTGCCTTTACCTGGCCATTACTGCGCGGATGATGAACTGATGAAAATCGAAGTTCTATTCCCACCTGATCATAAAAACTTGTTAACTCCTCACTTGTAAATTGGGGACCATTATCCGTGACAATGGCCGCCGGGATTCCATATCAGCAAATAATATCTTCCCAAATGAAATTATTTACAACTTGAGTTGTTATTTTGGCTAGCATCTTGGCCTCTACCCACTTGCTGAAGTAGTCGATCATTACTAGGATAAAGCATCATTGTCCACTTATTGTTGGGAATAAACCCACTAAGTACATTCCCCGGATGACGAATGGCCAGGGAACATAGAAAGATCTGAGTTGTTGTGTTGGCTAAACCTAGAGGGGAGCGAACTTCTGACATGTCACACACTTCCTGACGAAGTCCCCACAATCCATCCTGATTGTTGGCCAAAAGTATCCTTGATGGAGATTGTTGTGTTGGCTAAACCTAGAGGGGAGCGAACTTCTGACATGTCACACACTTCCTGACGAAGTCCCCACAATCCATCCTGATTGTTGGCCAAAAGTATCCTTGATGGAGAATTATCTTCTCAAGGGTTATGGCCCCTGAATGACTGTCACACTCTTCTGAGTGTACTTCTTGCAATGTTTGAGAGATCTCCTCTTTTGTAACACATCTTGCCAAAGGTGAGAGGAGAGTCCTAAGATAGAGAATCCCTAAGATAAACGTATAATAAGCTGCATTTAGCTTGAACCTTCTTTTGTCGCTCACGAAAAGATGGACTTCCACAGTTGTGAAGTAATGAACGAGTGGGTCTACCCATGATGAGCACCGATCAACCTCTATTACATCTCCCTCATATATCGTAGGGCGAAATAACTCCGTGAGAGTTCCTCCAGTCGGAAGCCCATACTTGGCCAATTCGTCAACTTATGCATTCTCCTCCCTTGGAATATGTTGGATGTTAAAGGCGCGAAAGCGTCCAATATGTTTCTTGATGAGAGTCAGATATCTTTGTAAAATTGGTTCCCGTATTTTGAAAGTATCATTGACATGTGATGTCATAACTACCAAGTTTATCTTCAATTATATGTCGTCGATGCAAATTTCTTGGGCTAATCTTAGCCCCGCTATTAATGCTTCATACTCGACCTAGTTATTTGTGATAGAGAATTGTAACATGACTGCTTGCCCGATCCTTATGTTACAAGGACCGATTATGATGATCCCTGCCCCAAAGAAGTTTTCTTGGAAGCTCCGTCTACAAACATTCTCCAATATAACAGAGTCAGAGTCTCTTGCCCGACGGTGCCATCATCTAGAAAGTAGATGAGGAAGTCGGTCAAGACTTGAGGTTTGATGGAAATTCTCTGGATATATGCTATATCAAACTCGATGAGCTCTACGACCAACTTTGTCAGTCATCTTGAATAGTCTGGCTTCTCTAGAACGGCTCTTAAGGTATGATCAATGACTACCTTAATGGAATGGGATGGAAATAAGGTAGGAGCCTTCAGGCCGAGATTATCAAGGTCAAGGCCAACTTTTCTAAGATCGGGTAGTGCGTCTCGGTGCTCTTTAACACATGACTGACGTAGTGAATATGAAATAGTTTCTTGTCTTCTTCCCGAACTAGGATCGAACTGATGTCATCTTTGTCAACCCCTAAATACAAGAATAGATCTTCTGACTGACAAGGGCTCAAGAGAAATGAAGTTGAATTCAACTGACGTTTTAACTCCTAGAATGCTTGATTGCATTCCTCGATCTATTTGAACTTCTTTCCTCCTCAAAAGATTTTCAAGAAAGGGGCACACTTATCTCTAGAGCACTAGAAAAAGCCGATATGCCCCGCTACCCTTCCTGCCAACTATTGGACTTCTTTTGGACATAATTGGAGTTGAAACTCCAATATGGCTTTCACCTTGTCAGGGTTGGGTTCCTGACCCTGGGAGGGTGAGCAAGTATCCAAGGAATTTTTCTTTATTGTCTCCAAAGACACACTTGGTTGGATTGAGCCCCATGTTAAACTTGTGAAGAGTGGCGAATGTTTCTGTCAGATCTTCGAGGTGGTCTTCCATCCCATGGCTCTTGATGAAGAGATCATCAACATAGACCTCCAAATTACATCCCTTATGATACTTGAACATGTAGTCCATCATCCTTTTATATATGGCATCGACATTCTTTAATCCCAATGACATGACTCGATAGCAATATCAACCTTCGTTTACGATGAATGAAGTATGGGGCACATCAGACTCATGTATCTGTATCTGATAATATCCTGAAAAAGTATCCAGGAAACTTTGCACCGAGAATCCCACCACAGAGTCAACCAAGGAGTCTATCCGGGGCAATGGATAGTAATCCTTTGAACATGCCTTGTTGAGGCAGGTGAAGTCGACACACATCCTCTACTTCCCATTGGCCTTTCGTACCATGAATACATAAGAGATCCATTCTGAGTACTGAACTTCTCGGATGAACCCCGCCTCCAGCAACTTGGAGACTTCTTCCCGGATGGGACCAACAAGGGTGGTTGTCACCGTTTGCTTCTTTTGCTTTACTGGCTTGAAGTCGCCGCTGATGTTGAGATAGTGACAGGCGATGTATGGGCTGATCTCTGACATATTGTAGGTTGATCATGCGAATACATCGAGATTATATAGTAGACACTAGATGAGTAGCGCCTTACTCTCTCCTTCCAATTCAACATTGATGGAGCAAGTCCTGCTTCCATCTCTACCTGGGATGGGCACTTCTTGAACTTCCTGAGCGGGTTTATGGTGCACACCACTTGCTCGGGCCGCAAACCGCTTCTGGGCATCCACACCCATCTCACTGTCATCGACGAGTGTTCACTTGCTTTGGAGGGTACTCGACTGCATCTTTCTTGAAGAACTTTAGCGGGATTTTCTTGTGCTTACCGCGTGCTAGGCAACTTCACCGATCACTTTGATATTAAGGTCGTGTGCTCGAACTGTTGGCGCAAAATTTGTCACCTAGTTCTTCCATCCTCATCAACCTATTGGGGATTTCGATGAAAAGATCATAGACTGCAACCAATCAGTTACTTTGCCCTGTGAGGCTTGAAGAGTAGAAAAGAAAACATAAAAAATGGGGTGCCACTGGCAGTGGCGAACACCAGACTGACCCGCCGCGACAAATGCCTCTCTTTTGGCAGGCTCTTTTATTACTCCAAAAAAGATTACAAAGGAGTGTGCAAGTACCCGAGGGTTATGCACAAATACAAGAGTAGCAAAAGAGAAGAAAGCTGAGTGATTTTGTGCACGCAATTACAACGGGGTAGATTTTGGGCTAAGTCTGATCCCCCTTTCGAACACCCATGGTCCCTATTTATACTTGAGGGTAAGCTGGTCGATCTGTTCGCGAAGAGTCGGACATTTAATGATATATTAAACATGACATTAAATGCGTTGTAGCCCGAGGTACATGAAGAGTCAGACGACGAGGGGTTGAAAGAAGAGACTACGCGTAACTGTGCGTGACCGCATGCGCTGATGGCATAGAGGTGAATCCATGCGGGTTCTGGGGTAGTGCCCGCTACGAATCCTTTGGTGGACTGCCAAAAGGTCCGTTTTAGAGGTCGTGCGTCCCTCTACCGAATACTAATGTATTCGCCACCGCCTGTAGGGTATCTGCGGGCACCTTGAGTAACTGCCCGACTTCTTTGTCTCCGACGTCCTCCCGTTACAGGATTTGGGTTAACAATTTATTCTTTTGCAAAATGGGCATGTTTGACTTTCATCCAACAATCGCCTAGTGTTAGTGAGAACCCGTCATTGACTATTCTTTAGAAAGTTCAAGAATAATAAGATAATAAAATCAAATAATCAAAATGATTGTGTATGCTATCTATTTCATGTGTTACAATTCATTTTAAATTTTAGCAATTACAAATGACATCTAGAGATAATGACTTCGTCGGGATCAAATCAGAAAAGTTTAACAGAAATGGTTTTCTTCATTGGTAAGCACAAATAGAATATTGGTTTAATATTGTAAGTCTTTTTTCACCATAGTTGATACTCCTATTGTAGAAACCAAAAACCTCAATAGTGCTGCAACTACAGTCACCTCTTTCCTTCCATCTTCTTCATCCTCTAGTGTGACACCATTGGAATATATGTTAGACATACCCTTAGATTCAGCAGATATAAAATATTATTGCTGCTGCCGCATTCTTAGGGCTCTCTTTGACAGCCTTTACAATGTTTTCCCTCAATATCGTGATTCAATGATTCAATTCTATCTGAAAATTATTTAATAACATGTCTTATAGATTCCCTTCCGGATTCATGAAATGGTTTTAACATTGGACTTATGTATGACTAATCAAACTTCACTTATGTTCAAATCCAAAATATTATCCGTGTAGAGTAAGAGCACAAGCATAACAATTCCAAAGCCCCCAAATACAATGCTCCTAAAGTCAATCTCATTAAATCTCATGGAAACCATTGCTCACACCATCATTTCAAACCCAAGGATAGAAACAATAAGAAACCTTTTTGCCCATGTTCCCTCCATCAGAAACCCAATCATAAAACATGGTTCTTCCAACAAAAACTCATGTAAAGGGAAATGGGCTTCATCTACGGTCGCACAAATCACATGTCTACTAACTGCTTCTACAAGAAGACAGAACATGTGACCGACAAACCTCATATGGTCAACCCTCAGACTGACATGATTAAACTTCTAGTCTTCTTCTCACTTGTTCATCATATTGGTGGCTTGATTTCGGAGCAAACGTTCATATTTATTTTGATCGTTTTTTTTGCTTTTCCACCTTTTAGGACATTAGTGGAGGAAGCGTGATCTTAGGGGATCCATCTTTGACACAAATCGTTGGATGCCAGCGAATAGATCTTAGGTTGTCGTCCGGGGAGACACTAGCCTTGAATGATGCAATTAATGCTCTGAGAGTTAAAAAGAATTAAATGTGTGGATCTTTGTCAGTGAAGAGGGGCTATAAAATTGTAATAGAGTCAAATAAAGTTGCAATAAATTTAAATGATATTTTTATTGGAAAGGTATTGTATCTGATGAATTATTTAAGTTAAATGTTGTTGATTTGAAAGTTAATCAAATTTCATCTTCTTTGATTCCTAGTTCATCTTCTAATTTTTGGTATGCTAGATTATGACAGGTTAATTTTGATCGTACAAAAAGGATGATGTCTATACACCTTATTCCAAAAAATAATATCGCACCAAGTACTAAATGTGAGATTTATGTACAATCTAAATTTTCTAGAAAATCATTCAAATTAGTTGAAAGAACTTCAAAGTCATTTGAGTTAATTCACATGATGTGTGTGACTCGAACCGCCAAACTACTATACAACAACATTCAAGCCTTTATCCCACTATAGTGGGGTAGGCTATATGGATCCTTTGTCGCCATTGTGTCCTATCTTTTATCATAATCTCATTAATTCCCAAGTACATCATGTATTTCCTTACAGTTTCATTCCAAGTGTTTATTGGTCTACCCCTCCCTCATTTAACATGTCTAGTGATTAGACTCTCACAACGCCTAACAGCCGCCTCTAATTGTCTCCTTTGTACGTGTCCAAACCATCTTAAATAAGCTTCTCGCACCTTCTTTGCAATTGGTGCTACTCCTGTCTTATCCCTGATGGCCTGATATTTTCATTCCTAAATTTATCCAATCTCGTGTGTCCACACATCCACCTAAGCATTCTCATCTCCACAACTCTCATTGTTTGCTCATGTACACAATTCACTGCCCAACACTCAGAACCATAGAGCATCGTGGGTCTAATTGAAGTACGGTAAAACTTGCCCTTAAGTTTTAGTGGTACTTTACGATCACATAAGATCCCTGATGCGCATCTCCACTTCAACCAACCACCAAACTATTATAGGTGATTTTTTTTTGTAATATTCATTGATGACTTTACTAAAAATTGTGACATGTATTCGTTAAAGATAAAATATAAAGTAATTTCATATTTTAAAATTTTCAACGCTAAAGTAGAAAATCAATTAGATTTCTCCATTAAGATTTTTAGATCTGACCGACGTGGATAATACATTTCGAATGAACTAATCCAGTTCTGTCAAGAACATATGATCATCCATCAAGTAACTGCTCCTTATTCACTTCAATCCATTGGTGTAGTAGAACATAAAAAAATCTAACTTTGATGAAAATGGTTAATGATATGTTAGCCGAGTCTGGTGCACTAGAAAATCTCTAGGGAGAAGCGCTGCTTACCTCCTCCTATATGCTTAATAAGATTATTTCAAAACATAGTGATAAATCCTCATTTGAACGGTTCAAAACATAGTGATAAATTTTCACATAAATTATATAATTAATGTTAACTTTCTCGTAGAAATAAATGAACTTAAAAGAAGCAAAAGAGTCAGAACCGAAAAAACCTCTGGAGAGGACTACTTCACTTATCTAATTGAAGGAGCTCCTAACTCATATGACGAAGTCATGACCTCATCTGACTCTTCCTTTTGAAAAGAAGCAGTAAACATAAAAAATAACTATATTTTAGAAAACAAAACTTGGATTCTAACTAACCTACCTCCTGATGCCAAAGTCATAGAATGTAGATGGATCTTTAAGAAGAAACATAAGTTGGATGGCTCAATAAAGAGGTATAAGACTCGTCTTATTGTTAAAGGTTATGCTCATAAACAAGAGATAAATTATTTAGATACATAAGCTCTCGTAGCTAGGATCACTTCTCTTCATGTGCTAGTAGCTTTAGCTTTGATCCATAAGATGATCATTTATCAAATGGATGTCAAAACTAATTTTTTGCATGAAGACTTAGATGAAGAAGTCTATATGACTCAACCTGATGAATTCACAACTAAGGGCTAAAAACATAAAGTTAGTGAACTTGTTGAGTCTCTTTATTAACTAAAATAAGCCCACACACAATGACATTAAAAATTTGATTCTGTTGTATTTTTTTTTGGTTTTGTAGCCAACGAATATGAAAAATGTATTTACACAAAACAAGACGACAATGCAACTATTTTGCTTTGTCTTTATGTAGATAACATTTTAGTTTTTTTAAACCACTCGTCTTAATTTGGAATGAAAGATTTAAGAGTAGCTAATGTCATCTTAGACATGAAATTAATCAAAATGGATACAATTATAACATTATCTCTTTCTTACTCAATTGAGAGAATATTACATACTTTTTTTATGATTCTGTCGCTACTTCTACTTCGTATGATTCTGACATAAAAATTTACAAAAATATTGGTAAATCAATTGATCAACATAAATATGCTTAAATGCTAGATTCACAGGTTTACTTGGTTAATCACATTAGGCCTATCATTTCTTATGTCATAAGAATATTAAGTAGATATATTAGCAATTTGAATCATGAACATTTTGTAGCACTTACAAAGATTTGTAAATATATTCAAGGGACTATTGATTATAACTTAGTATAGACGGGCTTTTCTGAAGCGCTATAATGAAATTCAGATGTCAATTGAGTAACTGATTCGTTAGATGTAAAGTCTATGACAAGATATGTATTACTCTTAGAAGGAGCTGCCATTTCATGAACCTCTACAAAACAAACATTAATTTCTAGACGCATCGTGGAATCTGAGCTTATAGCTTTAAACATTACTTGTGCAAAAGTCAAATGACTTTGAAATTTACTTTCTGAAATTCATATTTATCCAAAACAAATACGGGTTATTTCATTACGTTGTGATAATAAATTTATTCTTGATTTAACCGCTTATAACTATAATAATTCTAAAATGAACAAGTTCATAAGAATCATGCACAAATCAGTGAAACATAGAAGAAAAAAAGAGATATCACTCAACTATGTAAAATCGGAATTGAATTTGACTAATAATCTTACCAAGAGATTGTCCTGAAGGGATATGTTTTTGTCATAGAGGGGAATGAGCCCACATGATTTGATGCCAAGGGTCGATACTCATGCCATGTGACTAGAGATTCCAAGAATTGAGTTCAATGTGGTAAAAATGAAGTCGTTGATGCAGTGTAGTTAGGAGTAAAAAATTTATAAGTTGAGAAAATTTTTACCCCATTCCTATGATGTTATGCTCAATGCAACAAATTAGGATAAACTTATAGTTTACAATGGTTGCATAAAACATATATCTTTGTGAGATATTAATTACGAAATATCTCTTGAGACACCATCTATATGAGAGTATACGCGAGACCACGATATTGTGATCCAGACTGAACCCTAATAAACTTCATGAAATTCAAGGATTGTGCATGGTCATTAAAGCGTCCACAATCATAACTCAATGGAAAACTAATATTTTGTGTGCTTATTAGTTTACCAGCCAAAAATTTATAATTCAAAGCCAATGACATATTATATTTTTCGGTAAATGAAATAAGTGTTAAGTGTAGGTTTAAGGTATGCATTCCATTTACATCCAATGCATTTAATACAACTTGATAAAGTAAATTTTAATTTGATTTTATTTATTAATATTAATCACATTATTTATGAAGTCACTTTTGGTTTTTCACTTTTGTGGGAAATTGTTAAATATTTTATTTTAAAAACATTTATTTCATAATGTTTAAAGAAGTCTTACATGACATTTGGTGTTTCGGCTCCACATCAATTGGTGAGAAAAGATCAAAACAAAAATGGAGAAAACCCATGAACTACACGCACCACACCAAATTCAGATTTGAAATTTGAGAAATAATTGAATGAAATTTATTGTTCAAAATAGTTTGTATATTTTGAAAAATCCTAAATCATTTTGCCACAAATTTATTACAGCGTAAACAAATTTCTCCATTCAAACAAATCGACTTACTACGATTACTCGCTACACAAAAGTCAACTTACGTCGATTTCTCCTTGACAAATCTCAGTGTTGATTTCTACCCGCAAAAAAACCGACTTAAAATCAATTTCACTCCAGCATTTCGACTTACCTCAAAATTTGGACAAATTGAGTCACGTCAATTTCCCGTGCGTTATTTCTTCATGCACGATTCCTTGGCGCATTTTTACATCATTTACTTTTACATTGAAAATCAAAATAAGTGAATATGAAGAACATTGTTAATAGCACCCCTCTTTACGCTATTAGCACACCTTAAAGTAACAATTAAACCTCTAAATAGTCGTACCCCTTGTTTTTCGCCTGATTAAAGCAGAGGTAGGGTTTATCTTCTTCTTTCTCCAGCGATTTCTTCCCGATGCGATTTCGCCAGCCGTCGGGATAGGATTCCGCCGCCTCCTCTTCCGCCGGGATAGGTATCTCACTGAGGGGGTTCTAATTTTTTGTTGTGAGGCATCAACTCTCCAAGATCGCCAACCGTCGGGAGTTCCGTCCGCATCAGCTCTCCAAGATCGCGGTTTAGGGTAATCTTCCGCCTCACAGTTTTGAAAGCATTTGGTCCGACCATTCTTCTCTTTGTAAAACCAACTGTTGGCAAGAAAGTTTTCTGGAATCGAGCAACAGAGTTAAGCTTTCTTGCCAACAGCTGGTGCTCGATTCCTGAAAGCACCGACTCAGGAGTTCTTGCCAACAGCAATGCTCGATTCCTGAGTGTTAACTACTGGTTTTGAAAGCCTGCATTGCAAATGTTGTTGGTTCTTGCCAACAACAGTTGGTTCTTGCCAACAGCTGCAAGTTTACGACAGTGCTATGAATGGTTAATTTCCTCTTACCTGTAGCTTCATGCTCTGCATTGTAAATTCAATGTTTTTGCTTCAATCATGGTCTGCTCCCTCTCTGCCATTCGAGCAGCTTCAAATAATTCAAAGAAATATTGAGTTACCATAGGAGCAAGAGTAGTTTAGATAGAATGATGTATGTCCTTCCTAAACCTATAACTTCATTGCTAATTATTGGGAACCATATCGGAGGCATATTTGGCTAATGATTAATTTGGCATTGTATTATTTCACAGTCATAAATCTCTGATATAATCTTGTAAGCTCATCCATCAAATATTTCTTACTGGATGCTAATTAAGAATCATTTTAGAAAGGCAATTACTAACAGTTGCCATGTGATTTTCTCACTAGATTATCCATAATTTCTATCTATTTGCAACTCATCCAACAATCTTCGGCACCCATTATCCAGAATGAACTCCACTATGGGTGAGCAGCCTACTACTATCCAATTAGATGTTTCAAATCATTTTGTAACGGATTTGTCATTTCCAAGTAAGGATGATCTAATTGAATGGACCCGTAATACCGGGAGAGTTTTGGGCTTTGTAGTGACAATTCAAAGAGCTGATAAAATTACAGATAGATCAAGGTCCAGAGTATTCCTTGGCTGTGATAGGGCCGGATTTCAATGTGACAATCAGAGGAAAGGATGAGTTAAGAAGAATTTAAGAAAGAGTAGCACAAAGAGATGTGGTTGTCCATTCTCAATTATCGGTCAAAAAGAATCTTGTTCAGATGATTGGAAAGTTAAACTTAAAAGTGGAATTCATAATCATGAGTTTGTCCATTTAGAGGCGCATGCGTATGCCGGCCGATTAAATGAAACAGAGCAAAAGATTGTAGAAGAGTTGTATGTCACCGGTGTTAAGCCTAGAAAAATCTTATCTACTATCAAGAAAAGAGATCCGGTCAACTCCACCATAATGCGAACTATTTATAATGAAAAGTTCAAGTTGTATAAGAAAGAGCTAGCTGGAAGTACTCCAATTCAGTTCTTATATAGAGGTATCAACGAAGCAGGATATACAAGTTACAATAAAGTCAACATAAATGGTAACTTGGAGAGCTTGTATTTTGCTCATCCCACAGCTGTGCAACTAAGCAATATGTTCCCGAATATTTTCAACTTGGACTGTACGTACAAGACAAACAGATTTCGATTACCATTACTTTCCATTGTTGGGGTCACCTCTACAAGTTTGAGTTTTTTCTCTGCCTTTGCATTTATGTCTAATGAAACAGAAACGAGCTATATTTGGGCATTGCAGTGTTTTAAGAGCAATTTAAAGCATGGAACTTTACCGGGTGTATTAGTAGTTGATCGGGAAATAGCACTAATAAATGCTATCAAGGTAGTGTTTCCAACTTCTGCAATCATTTTATGTCAAGTGCATATAAGTAAAAATATATTAGCCCATTGCAAGAAATACTTTAAGCAAGACAAAGACTGTGAAGGGTTCTTAATTATATGACATCAATTAGTTAACTCTCTGACATTGCATATATTTCAAGAGAGATATAACTCAATGTTAAGTATTTATTCGGAGAAGTTTCCAAATGTTATCAAGTACGTGATTACCACATGCATAGAGCCTTACAAAGAGTATTTCATCTCTGCGTGGATAGATAAATATTTACATTTGGGAAATTCCACGACTAATCGTGTGGAGAGTGGTCATAGCCAACTCAAAAGATTTCTAGAAGTATCGATATGCAACTTAACTTCTGTTTGGAAAGCATTCGACCAAATGCTTCATCTACAACATACGGAAATTAAACGGTCTTTTGGTCAAAGTGCTATGCAAGTTACCAAGGGTTTTAGAGGATCACTTTACGTTGAGTTGCTTGGTTCTATTTCTATATTTGCATTGGAGGTAATTAAAAAAGAAGAAGAATATGTAAGAAGTGGTTGTGTAGATGCAAATGAGTGTTTACATAAGGTTAGATCCACTATGGGTTTACCTTGTGCTCATGAGTTGTTGAATTACATAAAGCACTCAACTGCCTATCCCTTATGGATGATCCATAAACATTAGAAACAACTCACTTTGAATGAAGTTAGTGTGGCTCCAAAAACAGTGCATGTCAACAAAGAGAGCAAAATGCCGGATATACATCTTGAATTGGATGGAATACTTCACAAATATGAAAATATTTCCGATTTACAACGACAAGAAATGAAGAAGAAGCTACAGGAGATATTGGATCCAACAACTAGCCAAACATTAGAACCGATAATGCCCAAGAGATTAAAAGGTCGGCCAAAAGGTAGTTCTACTAAATGCAAGGTGGAGTACAAATCAACTAAAAGAGACCCATCTCTTTTTGAACATGTTCTAATGGGTGAACAAAAAAATTTGGAGAAGCAACAAAAGACACTAGCAAAAAAGATTACATCTAGAAATAGATTTGTTAGTTCAATTCGAAAACAAATGCCCTCTTACATTGCTAGTCACATAGTTGATGCTATCAACGTGCCGGGGGATGGCCATTGTGGTTACCGAGTTATTAGTGATGCTATGGATATGGGTGAAAATTTCATGCAGGTGCGCCTTGATCTTATAAGAGAAATAACATGTAATGAGAATCAATATACACACATATATGGAAAAGCGAGACTACAAAAGTTATTGGATTCCTTGGATTGCAAGGTATCTCCCGCGCTATTAGACAAATGGATGTCGATGCCAGATATGGGATTAGTAATTTCATCATGCTATAACATTGTCGTGGTTCATTATTCTAAATATCAGTCCATTGCATTTCTTCCTTTGCATTCCGAACGCACGGATGATCACAAGATTGTTTACATTGGCTTTGTTGATGAGAATCATTTCATTCGATTGATTATGCGCGAGGATTGTCCGCTACCCCCGGTTCATAGTGCAATAGCGGAGACATGGGACTTGCCATATATCTCACGTATTAGAGTTCCCACCACCAAGAATGTTATGAAGCAAATTATCAATGTATCTGATCTATGATCTAAGGTATAGTATAATTTTACTTGTTCAATTTTCATTAAACTTTAATTTACTAGTTCAATTTTAAGTAATATGTTTGGAGAGACTAAAGATACATTTATTCGTGTGCAGATTGCTACGACATGGATTGATTTTCATTTTTGGGAGCTCACTGGCTCATTTTGAATTTTGTAGAGCTCTTGTTCTTCATTTTGGAAAGTTATGATCATTTTGAGTTAGGAACATTTTGTGGAGCTTACTAACTAATTTTCATCATTAACATTTTGTATCATTTTGTGAAATTTTGTTAAAAAAGAACTAGTTGAATCTTTATTTGATGTTCTCACATGCATGTAAAAAATTAATTTTTTTTATTTTTGGATGGTGTGCTAATAGCGAGAATACAAATATGAGGGTGCTACTATCGCAGGTGTGCTAATAGCATAAAGAGGGGTGCTATTAACAATGCTCTTTCTCATACTCATTCAATTAACTCATTTTTCTCGCACGATCATATTGTTACGATTTTGCTTCTGCTTTTTTGACATTTGCTTCATCAAGTTAGAATTTGAGTACTCTGTGTTGTTTCAGTGTTTGTGCATATCAGAGTTTTTAAATGTTGTACATTGGAGCAATGACCATTGTTAGAAAGCTCTGTAGGAGGATAGTTCAATTTCTTTAGAGCAGTGATCACACATCTTACCCAGACTCGATTATAAACTACATATTATTGTCTTCTTTTATTTCTTGATCTCACTGCTTATAGATTTTCTTTATAATAATATGATATTATGTTATAGTAGTTTTCAAAAACTAATATATACATATATATATATATATATATATATATATATATATATATATATATATATACGGTTATATATATAATAGCGCGCCGCTAATATTAACTTTTTCGCGAGACTGTTTCGACCATCCAATATACTGCCTTGTATTCTTTCCGCGGCCATCGATCTTCAAGCGGCGGAGAAGCGTGCCCTAATCCACGGAGCAGCGACGACAAAAAGCCACACTTCGGTTACGACTCCTTCTATCTGACCTTTCTCCCGCTCTATTTTCACCATTGCAAATCATTGGTACTGGCACTCGAGGAAGGAGAAGGGGCGTATCTCGTTAGGTTCAGACTGAGGGATTCTTGATTCCTTGTTTCTTTCTATGGCTCCAAGGAATCAAGCAAGAGGGATTCTAGACTCCAGGAAGGAGAAGGTAATATATCATTCTGAAATATTCATTAATTCTTTATCCAGGAAGAGGGATTCTAGACTCTGTTTGGCTGCGGTCTCCGGTGTAAACTTACACTTAATTTTGATTGATATCCTAGGGAATCAAATAGACGTCTACCAGTGTTGAGCTCCTCCAGCTATCCGATAACAGGGATCCCGTCTTCTTCATTCGCGACATCAAAGACGGCATCGTCTACCATTGTTGAGCTCCTCCAAAAATCCTAGGTCATCAAATACGCCCCAAGTTTCACGCATCTACAACTGTTGCGTCGTCTCCACACAGGCAATTTTTGATTTCACCACAGCTAATCAATTATTTTTCCATTGTTTTCCCCTCCTACTCACCCCTGTTTGGCTGTAAACCACGCCTACTAATTTAAGCAAAATTTTTGAATTTGTTCTTTTTAGGTGTTGGTAAGATGTCAATTAGTGAGAGTGATGCCCATTTGTCAGACAATTATGAAAGCCAGAATGCAGATCATGTTGTTGATGTTGAGCCTTATATGGGTATGGAGTTTGATACATTAGATGAAATATACTCTTTCTATAATACTTATGCTTTGGTGACGGGTTTTGGAATTAGAAAATCTTCTAGCAGTAAATCTCAAGTAACACAACATCTTATATGGAAGAAATTTGAATGTAATAAGGGTGGTTTGAAAAAATTGGACAGCATTGCCAATACAAATGTTAAACGTCATCATGATACAAGAACTGGATGTATGGCAAAGTTGGAAGTTCGTATAAATGCAGAAGGAAAATGGGCAGTTACTCAATTTATAAAAGAACACAATCATATCCTTGACACGCCCCGAAAAGCAAAGAAGCACCGATCACACAATATATCTCATAAAAATCTTATAATTAAGGATTTAATAGCACAATTGCATAGTTCTGGGATGGGCCCATCAAGAATAGCAAAAACATTGAACGCAGCAACTAACATTGATTCAATTACACCATAAAATGTGGTTCATGAATTGAAAGTACATAAGCACAATAACATAGGCAGTCAAGGTGCATTAGTTGCTTCATACCTAGCAGAACAACAGTCTATTGATCATGACTTTTATTATGCATTAGAATTGGACATAGAAGGTTTTTTGCAATCAATTTTTTGGGTTGATTCCAGAGCTAGAAAAAATTATCTAACTTTTGGTGATGTCATCATTTTTGATGTTACATATAAAACAAATAGACTATTGATGCCTTTTGCACCATTCACGGGAGTAAATCATCATAGGCAGTCTATCTTATTTGGTTGTGCACTTATAGCTGATGAGAAGGAGGAAACTTTTGTATGGCTATTTCAGCACTGGTTACATTGCATGTTAGATAAAGCACCTCAAGTCATCATAACAGATATGGATCCTGCAATGTTAAATGCTATCAATAGAGTGTTCCCAAAAACACGTCATCGATTTTGTTCTTGGCATATAAATAAACATCTTTTCGAGCACAATCATGCAATGAGAGATCAAAACAGTGAGTTTGCTATTGATTACAAAAAGTGGTTCAATAGCAAAAGTACATCTTCAAGTCAGCGTAGATGGGATGAATTCATTCAAAAATATCAGATTTCGCCAAACAATTGGTTATCAACAATGTGGAACCGTAGAGAACATTGGGTGCCAGTATTTTTAAAGGATATATTTGTGGCTGGAATGACTTCTAGTGGAAGGAGTGAGAGTATAAATGCTTTTTTTGATAGCTACGTAAACTCAAATACATCCTTAATGGATTTCATCAAGCAATATGAAAATGCCTTGAATGCACGTCGAAAAGCAGAGTTAGATGAAGACTTCACTACTATGAATTCAAAGCCCTGCTTAATAACACAACTTTCTATTGAGGACAATGCAACTACATATTATACTCGTAATATGTTCAAATTAGTGCAGATAGAAATAAAAAAAGGCATTGGTTGTTGGCATGATAAAATCAGTAAGGTTGAAAATGTTACAACCTATAAGGTTGGAGAGGCAACAGAAGATAAAAGTGGATGGTGCACTGTTTTACATGAAGATTCTAATTTCTTAAATATAAATTGTGATTGTTCCAAATTTGCTACAGATGGTTACCTATGCAAGCACATTTTTCATATTATGATCAAAAAACGTGTGCGCGAAATTCCAACTCATTATGTTTTGAAAAGATGGACTATCAATGCAAGGCATGTGCTATCGTTTGGAGCAGGTTCAAGAGAAATGACTGATCAGAATGTTACACCCCTTATGAAATGGACTCTTAGAGAACTTGCAATACAAGTTGCAGAAAAAAGCTCTGAAGCATTGGACAAATATATGGATTTATATGATGAACTGAAACGAAGACAAAATGATTTGAGTCTTATACAATCTCAAAAATCTGTTATTTTACCTTATAGTGAAATTGGGTCTTCTACTGTTGTTCCAGAAATGCCTCACATATCCATTCGCGATCCATTAAAAGTGAAAACTAAAGGGCGTCCAAAATTGGCTTCACGAATAATTGCCGGTATCGAAACCTCACAAGCTATCGCCAAACAACGCACATGTGGATCTTGTGGTGAAAAAGGCCATTATGCCACTACATGTCCAAATAAAAGAAATGGTTAGTATGGATGCTGGTAACTTGTGACAGAAGATCCTCTGTTTATGCGCCTGAAAATTGGTTAGTATGATTATATCTTTGAATCTGCAGCTGTCATCTTCCCAATTTATTTCCATTACTCTTTAACTCTTGTATTGTGAGTGCAACAGAAAAATTGGTTAGTATGATAGCAACAAAAAAATTACCAGCCCCCATCCATGGAGTTACATGACAAGGAGAAGGGAAGATTGATCATTTCAACCTGAGAAGTGGCGCCTCTGCTGTGTTTGATCAGGAGCCATGGAAATTTGAGCTCTTTTGATTTGGTTCCTCTCATTCATTGCTCTGTTTTAAGTTAATGGAGTTTTGATAATTTCATCGCTCTGTTGTATGTTCATTTTGACTTTACTGCTAATCTGGATAAAGAACTTTGCTGTGTTTTGATAATTAATCGCTCTGTTATATGTTCATGCGATTTTGTTGATACATCGCTCTGTTTTTTATAATTAATCTTGATAATTTATCGCTCTGTTTTGTTAATTCATCGTTGTATTCATGGAGTTTTGATAGAGAAGCACAGCAAAAATGTGTTGACGGATTTTTTATATTTGGAATTCATCGCTGTGTTCATGGAGCATTGAAAAAATTGCTCCGCTACCAAGTGTTATAGAAAGCATAAAAACTCCATACCCCGACCACTTGAAAAAAGTGCCCCGCTAACAAAGATAAAACAGCGCCCCGCTAATAACCCTTAATCCCATATATATATTATTGAGTATATAATAAAAATATTCCAACAGTAAAGACTTACAACAACTAGACTGCTCCTAAATCCCATTAGATAAGTAAGAGCTCACAAGGCGTGGAATGTCTCATCAACTATACAGTTCAAGGACGGGATGCCCATTTGTCTTGAAAATATAAAACAAACTCTCTTTTTTAACCAATAATCCAAAATTATAAGCAATGAAATAAATAAAGGCTTCGTCTCGGGGGACTTATTTTCACCGGTCAAGCGGTTACGACCGCATGAACCGGACGGTTGTAACCGCTTGACCGGTGAAAATAAGTCCCCCCCAAACAAAGCCAAAATCTCATTTCACATAACAACCGAGTAAAAGGAAAGCATCACCCAGAGCACAACTGCAGATTTCCATTTTGAAGCTAAAAAGAGGATTCACATCTCCACAGTTACAATGACATTCTAAAGTCACAATGCACCTTTCCCTAAACCCACACAAGGGAATATAAAGATCATGGCTTGGGCGTCACCTTATATAAAGCTGCATTTACCTTCTCCTCTGAGATTCCTTTGGAAGATTCAGACATACCTTTCACGGCCTCAACCCTGTAGAAGTCGTAAAAGTCCAGGATCTCTATTGCAATGTTCTTGACCTGTGGGAATCCCAGTACATCTTCTCATACTTTAAAGAAAAAAAATATTCATTTGATTCGAGGCAAGAAGAAGATAAGTAATGGTGGTGGCACTTACGACATTCATGTCGACACGGAGTTCCTCAAACCATATAGTGGTGTCTTTGTCTTTGAGCACGCTTGCAATGTATATACAGGCAAGAGCAATTATAAATGGTGGATGAATGAGGATGAAATCCATCTTGTAAGTATCATTAACAAGTCCCCTGAATGTCAATGAAGGTTTCTGTTGGCATAAATCTTAAACTTGGAGATAGAGCTATAATCGGCTCAAATTTTATTTAAGCTCCGTTTGGAGGGACTTTATTTTCACCGGTCAAGGGGTTACGACCGCATGAATCGGACCTTTTGGCCGTAACCGCTTGACCGGTGAAAATAAGTCCCCCCAAACGGAGCCTTGAGACTTGAAATGGGGGCATTGAGAAAATAAGACTTTGTTTGTTACAGCTTATGTTCTTTCGATTTTTGTTGTTAAGTTTTAGAAATTTTGTTTTAGAGTCATGATTTCTGCTCTACTTTTCATAGACAGCTTTTGGAAAAGAAGGGCATAAGCAGTCCATATTTTTCATCCAAACAGAGGCAGACAAAAATGCTGAAATAAAGGAACCAAACTCAAGGTTCAGTAGGTTGCATGCAGATCAAAAACATGTGATGCAGTGGTAGACCGGCGAAAACGACAATGCGCTAAAATGCAATCTAAATGAGGCTATGATCTAAATGTCGTGTGCGTGCAAGTATGAGCAGTCCAAAGATAAAGATCCAATAGCAGGTAATATTTTTTTTAGCAACGCTACGAGCACGATTAGCACAATCAAAAACAAGCCTTAATGATAAGGAATAACTATGATTAACCAACAAAATGAGGCGCGATTTCGATTGAAGTGCGTCGGATGCGTCCCGCAAATCACGCAACAAATATAGTGCAATAGATTAAAAGATCCAACAAACCACTACAATAGTTCAAACCAATATATTCAAGCAAGAAAAGTTAACACGTATACCTTGATATGTTTATGCATGGGGGAGGGCGGGATTCAGGTTGGAGGAAGGTGTCGGTGTAGTCGCCCTTGGTCACAAGTGGTTCCACAAGAAGGCTGGCCGGTGGTGAGAACAGTGGATCAGGGAGGATTAGGGTTGTCGAGGGGTCTTTGGGTGGTAGGGGAAGAGGGGGGCTGCGGGTGGTGTTAACAGAAGTGGGAGCCGGGATTTATGGGTGGTCCACAGGGGTCGGGTTTGGAAGAGGGGTGCGGGAATGGGCCAGGGGAGGGTGGTCGACACTAGGGAGAGGAGGGAGGCCGAGAATGAGGGCTGGATGGGGATTCGGCTGGGTTAATCTGTGGCGGCGGGATTTGGGGAAGGGAAGACACGGCGGGTGCGGGAGGGGTTGGAACTCAACGGGAAGAGAGGAGTTGGAACTCAATGGGAAGAGAGGGGCTGGGTTGGATCACACCGGAAAGGGAGGGCTGGGTTCGGGATTGGAGGGCGGTGGCTGGCAGCAGAAGCGGACGGAGGAGGAGGCGCCTTCGGAGTCCATCGAAGGAAAGGACCGACGGATTGCAATATGGCAACCTTCGATACCTTGGCCGGCCCCCATGCTAGCATACTTATAAGAGGGAAAACCAAATAAAATTAGGGCTCCCCCGATCAGACGACTATAAATATTTGGGCCGATCGGAGGCTAAATACATCCGAATAAAATAAACTAATATATGCAATAGCCTCGGAACGACCCTCCGAGCGCATCCGCGGACTCGAATCGCCCAAGCGGGTCGCCGATCACCGCCTCCTGCGGGAATAGATGCGTGCGTGCCGTAAATCGCCATCAACTCCCCCCGACTTGAAAGCACTCGTCTCTGGTGAGTGAAGATGATCGTACTCTCGGCGTAAGTCTGGGGCAAGTCTCTCGAGCTCCTCAGCAGAAATCCTAGTGTCATCGGAAGTCGGGCGGGTAAGCCAATGGACCAAGTATTGCAGGACCACCGAACCGCCCGTCGTTGTGAAGTCATGTCCAACGATCTGTAGTGTATCTCTGGTAGGTGTAGGCGACTGTTGTAGCAATGTATCTCTGTCTAAACGTCGTGTCACTGGTACTGTCGGCTGGGGAGTGGACTCCTCCGATCAGTGCTCAACCTCCCGAGACTGCCTGGGAGAGGTGGGTGTTGGTGCACTAGAGGGGTGAGGGTCAAGCTGTGGCTCAGAGGTGGGTGGGGATAAAGGATCCCCGTACATTCGTTCCTCATAGTATGGGGCCAAGTCCTCCACATTGAACACTCAGTGAATCCCCATTGTCGGTGGTATGTCAACCTCATACGCATTTGCACCAATCCGTCGAGTGCCTGTATAGGGGCCCATCCGACGAGCACTTAACTTCTTCGCCGCCCCCTGGGGGAGCCTCTCAGGTCGCAGGCGGATCATAACCCGTTCCCCAACGTCAAATACCTGCTCTCTCCTGTGCTGATCGGCCTGAGCTTTGAAGATTTCATTACTGGCCGCGATCTTTCTCCGGACTGTCTCATGTAGTGTGTGTATATGCTGAATGAACAACTCGGCAGACTCACTAGGTCGGGCTTCTATCAGGATGTCAACCAGGTCAACGGGTTTCCTAGGGTTGTAACCTAATATGACATGAAATTGACTCAAACTAGTGGTCCTATTGAGCGAACTATTGAATGCAAACTTCACGATAAGAGGGATCGTATCCCAGGTGGTCGAACTATCCCGAACGAGACAACGCAACAGGGTTCCAAGGCCACGGTTGACAACCTCCGTCTGTCCATCTGTCTGTGGGTGATAGGGGGTGGAGAACTTCAGCATCGTACCCGTCTTCTTCCACGTCTTCCAAAAATAACTCATAAAGCGGACGTCGTGTCCAGAGACGATAGAAGTAGGCAACCAGTGGTACTTGAATACCTCCCTGAAGAACAGGGCCGCCACGTGGGGAGCATCATACGTCCTATGACAAGGAATAAAATGGGCCATCTTCGAGAAGCGGTCTACGACAACGAAGATCGAATGGAACTTTCGCGGTGTGCGGGGGAGTCCAAGTACGAAATCTAAACTGATGTTTGCCCAGGGCCGGTGGGGAATAGGTAATGGAGTGTATAGGCCCGTGGACTGTCGAGAACCCTATGGCAGACACGACAATGTAGAACGACCCGCGTGACATCCTTCTTTAGGCTAGGCTAGAAGAAGCGGTCCTCAACTAAAGCAATCATCTTATCCCGCCCAAAGTGTCCCGCGGCCCAGCCCGCATGCAGCTCCCAAATGAGAAACTCCCGAAGGGAAGTCTGTGGCAAACAGAGGCGAGACCCATAGAACAGATAGAAATCAAAAATGATAAAACCCTCGCGGAGCTCGGGAGGGTCCCTCGATAAGGCGGAGTAGATGTCGCCAAAATCAGGGCACTCGAGGTAATCATGGCGGACACGCTCAAATCCTCCACTCGCACGCTCATGGTGTGGAGAATGGTGACCCGGTGACTCAACGCATCGACCGGTTTGTTCTCAACATCAGCTCAGTGCTTGAGAACGTAGTGATATTCCTGCATGAACTCCACCCATTTTGCGTGTCGGTGGCCTAACTTTTTCTACGAGTCTAGATATCACAGGGCCTGATGATCAGAGTATAAGACAAATTCCTTATGCAGGAGATAGTGACGCCAATATCGGAGTATCTGTACAACGACGTATAACTCCCAGTCATAATTGGAGTATTTTTGTCGGACATCATTCAGTTTCTCACTAAAGTAAGCAACTGGATGACCCTCCTGGCTCAGTACTCTAATGTCTACGCCAGACGCGTCACACGCTACCTCAAAAGCCATGGAAAATCCGGAAGGTGCAATATAGGAGCAGTCGATAGCCTCTCCTTAATTTCCTCAAACGCTCTGGTGGCCGCTGTCGTCCAGGCAAAATCCCCCTTGCAGAGGCAGCTCGTAATAGGGTCCATGATCGAGCTAAACCCTCGAACAAACCTCCGGTAAAAGGTGGCGAGTTCGTGGAAGCTCCGGGCCTCGTGGATATTGGTCGGGACAGGCCACTCACGAATCAATTTGACCTTATCGGGGTCAACCGAGATACCAGACTGCGAGATGATGTACCCTAAAAAATGTACCAAAGGAGTCAAGAACGAGCACTTCTTCAGGTTGATATACAAATGCTCCTTTCGAAGGAGGTCGAATACCAATCGAATGTGGCCCAAGTACTCTATGCGATCTTGGCTAAAAATCAGTATGTCGTTAAAATAGAACTAAGAACTTGTCCATGTGGGGCCGAAGGATCTGTGTCATCACTCTTATGAACGTGCTTGGCGCGTTCGATAGCCCGAACAACATAACCAACTACTCATACAGGTCGTCCTTCGTCTTGAAGGTCGTCTTCCACTCATCACCCTCTCGAACCCGAATCTGGTGGTACCCACTCCGCAGGTCAATCTTTAAAAAGATCTGGACACCGACCATCACATCGAGGAGGTCGTCGAAGCTGGGAATCGAAAAATGATACTTCACCGTAATCTTGTTGATGACCCGACTGTCAATACACATGCGTCAACTCCCATCCTTCTTCGGGGTAAGAAGGACAGGGACGGCACACGGGCTCAAGCTCTCCGGAATAAAGTTCTTCCGAAGAAGATCGTCCACCTGCCACTTCAGCTCGACGTGCTCAGTCGGGTTCAACAGATAGTGTAGAAGGTTGGGTAAAGATGCCCCGGGACTAAATCAATGACGTGTTGGATATCCCTCATAGGAGGGAGCTCATCGGGGATCTGTTCGGGCATAATGTCAATATATTCGGCCAGCGGGCGCCGAATGTCCGGATACACACTCTCAAAATCGGTGGTGGCGTCAGATGTCAAGGTGGCGGCCACCACAAACATAACCTCCGAGTCTAAGCTCTCATGGAGAAAATCCCACTTCCTCGGGATGTGCAAAGGCCTCGCTGACCCGACACTAATGGATGGCTCGACCTGGCCCTTGGGGGGATCCCTGGGTTGGGTCGGAGTGAGGGTGATCTTTCGTCCCTTGTCAAAGAAGACACGCGTGTTGGAATGGCCATAACACGTGGCGTTGCGATCGTACAGTCAGGGACGACCCAAGAGGATGTGCATAACGTCCATTGGGATGACGTCGCACCAAACCTTGTCCTCAACAGATGTTAGGCGGATCGGCACAAGGCACCTCTGCGTGACCTGGATGGCCGACTTGTCCACCCAGTGGACACGGTAATGATGCGAGTGGGGCTCGGCAGACAGTTGTATCCTCTCTAAACCTCTCTTTGCTACGATGTTCATGCAACTACTGTTATTTATGGCGAGCTTGCAGGGACCGCCTGCACTCTAAAAATAAGTGTAGAATATCGAGGTATGATGCCAATCCTTGTCAGCACGGGGGGTGTGAAGGAGGCGACGGATGACTCCCAACCCTAACGATCTCTCCGCATCGCTCTCCCAACCGTCCTCGACCTCATCGGTAATCTCTTCCACTATGGCATCGTCAACGTCAGCGCTCGCCTCACCGTCGTCCTCAATCAGCAGGTTCCTCGTAGGACACTGAACAATAATGTGCCCTCTGCTCGAGCATCGATAACACTGGCCGGGTCCGGGTCTAGGAGCGGTCAGAACAATAGCCTTGCCCTTCATATCTGAGGGGATGCGGGTCGGGGCATCAGAGCGGTGTGCGGCCTGCATCGATCCTGCGAGGCGCATGTAGTTCTCATACTCGAGTGTGAGTTGGAACACCTGCTCAGCCGTCTCTGGGCGGTGAGGAATAAGCTCTCTCTGAATCTCTGCTCTAAGTCCCGCTCTAAATCGGGAGGCGGACGCAATAGGCTCCTCCAAAATGTCACTCCTCACTTCCAGCTCATCAAATCGTGTCATGTATTTGGCAACGGAAAGTGATCCCTGTCGCAACGCATAGAGTTGGTCGAGGAGCCGATCGCGATATGACGCGGGGAGGTACTTATCTCTCAATCGATGCTTCATCTCATCCCATCGGGTGACGGGATAGTATCCATCTCTCTCTAGCGACCTCTCCACAATAATCCAGAACATCTTTGCCTGGCCCAGCAACTTCATCTTGGCGAAGCGAACTCACCGATCATCATTCATCTCATACCAGTCAAAGAAGTGATCCATATCCAGAAGCCATTCACAAAAAGCCTTCGGGTCCAGGTGACCATCGAAGGAGGGTGCATCAATTCGAAGGCGTCGGATGAGGTCGTCCTCAACTGGGGTGTTCTCCCGACGAGGCGCCATGTAGTCATTGTATGGCTCCTACGGATCGTACTCGTGCTGTGCAGGAGGGCCACGACCTCGACGGGCCGGTGGCAGACGAGGCACATAAGCTGGTCGTGGGTTACTCGCTGGGGCGGGGTCACGACGATAATCATACACAGGCTCGGGGGTCCTCCGAGTGGAGCGGGGTCTCGACAGGGAGGCTCTCTAACTCGCCGATCTAGAGGAGGTGGGGCGTCCCGTGGATCATCCAGTGGTTCCTCATAACATGGCGCTAGGGCTGGACCTCTAAGGGCTCCTATCTGGTCGACTCTAGTGTTGACCCTAGCGATATCGTTCTTGATGGTGGCAAATTGTTCGAGGACTAAGCATTGAAAATCGGCGGCCGTCATGTCCGGATTCGAACTGGCGGCCCGATTGTCGGTAACGTTCTGGTCAGACATCGAGGTTCAAAACAACCTACCACTACGGAGCATGCAAATGCGACTCGAACCTAGCTTTGATAGCAATTGATGCAGTGGTAGACCGGCTAAAACGACAATGCGCTAAAATGCAATCTAAATGAGGCTATGATCTAAATGTCGGGCGCGTGCAAGTATGAGAACAGTCCAAAGATAATGATCCAATAACAAGTAATAATATTTTCTTTAGCAACGCTATGAGCACGATTAACACAATCAAAAGCAAGCTTTAACGATAAGGAATAACTATGATTAACCAACAAAGTGAGCGTGATTTTGATTGAAGTGCGTCGGATGCGTCCCGTAAATCACGCAACAAATATAGTGCAATAGAATAAAAGATCCAACAAACCACTACAATAGTTCAAACCAACATATTCAAGCAAGAAAACTTAACACTTATACCTTGATTTGCTTATGCATGGGGGAGGCGTGATTCGGGTTGGAGGAAGATGTCGGTGTAGTCGCCCTTAGTCACGAGTGGTTCCACGAGAAGGCTGGCCGGTGGTGAGAACTGTGGATCGGGGAGGATTAGGGTTGTTGAGGGGTATTCGGGTGGTAGAAGGGGGGCTGCGGGTGGTGTTAACAGAAGTGGGAGCCGGGATTTATGGGTGGCCCACAGGGGTCGGGTTTGGAAGAGGGGTGCGGGAATGGGCCAGGGGAGGGTGCTCGGTACTAAGGAGGAGAGGGAGGCTGGGAATGAGGGCTGGATGGGGATTCGACTGGGTTAATTTGTGGAGACGGGATTTGGGGTGGGGAAGACACAGCGGGTGCGGGAGGGGCTGGAACTCAACGGGAAGAAAGGGGCTGGGTTGGATCTCACCGAAAAGGGAGGGTTGGGCTCGGGATTGGAGGTTGGAGGGCAGTGGCCGGCGGCAGAAGCGGACGGAGGAGGAGGCGCCTTCGGAGTCCACCGAAGGAAGGGACAGGCGGATTGCAATAGGTCAACCTTCGATACCTTGGTTAGCCCCCATGCTAGCATCTTTATAAGAGGGAAAACCAAATAGAATTAGGGCTCCTCCGATCGGATGACTATAAATGTTCGGGCCGATCGGGAGCTAAATACACTAGAATAAAATAAACTAATATATGACATAGCCTCGGAACGACCCTCCGGGTGCATCCGCGGATTTGGATCACCTAAGCGGGTCGCCGATCACCGCCTCCTGCAGGAATAGACGCGTGTGTGCTGTCGATCGCCATTGACATGTTTAAAAAATGGTGACTTTATTTTCTCTCATTTTATGTGTCAACATAATTAGCGGAAATTAACTTCATACAATCCATTTTGGATGGTTCATATTTGTTGAAGGAAATATGTAAAGGTCATTAGTGAAGGCTCATTTAGTCACTTAGCTAGAAAGTTTAGTCCCACATCTTGGATTGTGATTCTTCTCCTCTCTCTCTTCATATATATATGTGTACACTCTCAAGTTGTAAAGTAAATTTTGAATTAATAAAATTTCTACTTATTCTTCCACTTCTTTCTACATGTTATCAGAGCGTCTCGATCCGAATCTGCGGTTAAAATTTTTTTAACCGCCTGTGCTCTGCTTCCTGCGGCCTCCTACCGCAGGACTCTTTCCGCTCCTCTATCCGCCGACCTGCCTTTGTTTTTAACCGCACCCCCTGTGCGGTTTCTCTTTTCGTAACCGCACCCCTTGCGTGGTTACGGTTTTCTCCTCCCTCCCGTTTAATTCTCTCCCTTTTATAGGGATTCCTCTGGGCCCCACACTGCTTAACCTGCTCCGGTCTCGTTCTCTGCTTCTCGCGACCTTTCTCTTGTCGCTTCCCCCCCCGCCTCTCTTGTGGTTCGCCGCGGGATCTCGGTTTCTCTTCTACCCGCTGCGGGCTCCTGCGGACAGCTTGCCGCGCGGTCCGATCTTGACCGGGTTTGTTCTCCTCTAAACCGTCACTGACCCTTCTCTGCTTGTCGCGCGGTTTGATCTTCTGCTCCTCTACCCGTTGTGCTTCTATTCTAGCTGAAGCGGGTTTGCCCCTGGTCTACCTGTCGCGGACTTGCTTCTCTATCCGTTGTGGGCTTGCTTCTGTTCTAGCTACTGCCGGCCTGGTTCTGCTGACCGCTAGCTCTTCTGCTCTTCTTCTCTATTCGTTATGGGCTTGCCTCGGTTTCTCTTCTGCTCTTCTAACTGCTGGTCTGGTTTAGCTGTTCGGCGACTTCTTCTCCTCTTGCCTCTTCTGGCCCCTTCTCTGCTAGTCGTCGGCCTCCTCTCCTCGGGTCGATGCGGACTCTAAGTCTGCCCGGGTCTATTCGCCAATCCGCAGCTCCGAGTTAGTCCTGCCTGCAGCCTTCCTTGCTTGTCGAGTCTTAACCGTCTGGGTTGCGGTTTGCTCTCTGTCTGTTGTGCCTTAGCCGCTTAACAGGAGCAAACCACAACCGCAACCGGCGGGTAAGCGACTAAGGATCAACAGACGGAGAGCAGCCTGTCCACTGGCTATTTTCTGTTTGCTTGGTGTTGTTCTTGTCGCCTGCTTCCCAGCTCGCTTCTGGCCAGACCACGGGCTCCTGACAAGCTCACCATCTTCTACTCGCCGCCAAGGCGCTCGATCGCCTGGTTCTTCTTTGCCAGCCCGCTGGAATCTTGCTACTATCCTCAGCTATCTTGCTCCTTGCCGCAGGAGCCTTGCCGCCTCTCGATTCTAGCTGCCTCAAGCTTTCTCGTCGTCGCTCTCTTGCCTGGTTTCTTGCAAGATGATTGGTTGTTCTCCGGGCTCTATGGTGTCAATTTCCGATGGTGGTACCTCCTGTCTTGTTCATAGCTCATCCTGGATTTTGGATTCCTCACGAAAACCATCACAATACTTGGACTCTGTGCATCTCAAGTTCATCATTGTTACTAGTGGGGACACCATTCCCGTTTCTGGCTCGGCAGACATTCACATTACTCCCTCCATCACTCTTCGCTCAGCTCTTCATGTTTCGGGCTCTCCTTTCAACCTTCTCTCTATTGGTCGTCTCACTATAAATCTTGATTGCTACGTAACATTTTCTTCCAACTCTTGTGTTGTGCAGGATCGCAAGACGCGGTCTATCATCGAAAAAGGGCAGCTGTTGAATGGACTCTACATCCTTGACCCCTCTCCTCCGATGACGTTGTTCTCTATTAGCTTTGTTGAATGGCATCGGCATCTTGGTCACGCCCCTCTACACATACTCCGAAAAGCTCTTCCCAATGTTTCCCTCCAGGATTTCACGTGTGAGTCTTGTATCTATGACAAACAACATCGGTCTACGTTCTCACCACATCCTACTCGGAGTCCTGCTTCCTTTGATCTTGTTCACTCTGATATTTGGAGACCCTACAAAATCACTAGTGTTTTTGGATATCGTTACTTTGTTACATTTATAAATGATTACTCTCGGGTGACATGGTTGTATCTCCTTCAAGAGCTCTGAACTGCCTGGTGTATTTCGTACTTTTATCATTGAAACTCGCAACCAATTTTCTACTACAATTAAAACTCTTCGTACCGAAAATGCCCGTAAATACACAAGTCATGTCTTTGCAAACCTGTGTGCTGCGTTTGGGATAATCCATCAAACCTTGTGTGCTTATACCCCCAACAAAATGGCGTTGCTGAACACAAGAATCGTCACATGCTTGAGGTCACCCGCTCTCTTATGATTCAAATGAATGTTCTCAAACTGTATTGGAATTTCGCGGTTTTTATCGCCTGCACTCTTATTAACCGCATGTCTTCCTCTACTCTCAATTTTACGGTTCCCTTCAATCTTCTTTTTCCCTCCAAACCTCCATTTTCCATCACCTCTCGCGTGTTTAGCTGTGTGTGCTTTGTTCATAATCTTGGTCTGTCCACTGACAAACTTGCTTCACATGTCACTAAATATATGTTTGTTGGTTACTCTCGTACTCAGAAGAGCTACATTTGCTTCTCTTCTAAGGATCGCAAGGTCGTTACTTCTGCTGATGTCACCTTTCTTGAATATCAGCCATATTATTCTCAACCAGCTGATTCTCCACTTCCGCCACCTCTTCCACGGCTTGTTACCCATGTTACTTCAAACCTTCCACCTCTCTTTCCCACGTCAATCCCACCAACCCCGGCTCTCCTTCCCACACCAATCCCACCCAAACCACCTCTCATCCATATGTATACTCGTCGTCCTTCTTCGCCTATCATCCTACGGGAGATGCCCGCCTCTAATGATATGTTGTATCCTGCAGATCCGGCAACTGGTTTTACTGCTCACCCAATGGCGAATCATGTCTCTTTGCACCGCCTCTCTCTGGAATTCTGACAAAGTGCTCTTTCTTTATCCTCTATACCACCCCTAATTCTGTGCAAAAGCCTCTCCAACATCTGGGGTGGCGGACGGCTATTGAAGAAGAAATGTCTGCTCTTTGGGCAAACCACACTTGGGATCTGGTCCCCCTTTCTCCTGGGTAGACTTGCGTGGGGTGTAAGTGTGTGTTTGCCATCAAACAGGGTCTGGATGGGATGGTTCAACGTTTGAAATCTCGTCCAGTAGTTCGCGGTTTTACTCAACAATAAGATCTAGATTATGATGAGACCATCTCTCCGATCGCTAAACTCAATACTGTTCGTGTTTTGATCTCCCTCGCTGTTCATCGTCACTGGCCGTTGCACCAATTGGATGCCAAAAATGCTTTTCTTAATGACGATTTGCAAGAGATCGTTTACATGCAACAATCTCCCGGGTTTGAGACCACGGGGGAGTCTCTTGTCTGTTGTCTGAAGAATTCACTTTATAGTCTCAAACAGTTTTCTCGGGTATGGTTTGAAAAATTCAATCAGACCGTTAATGGTGTTTGGTTCCCTCGGAGTTCCACCGACTTCTCTTTATTCACTTGTCATCGTCCAACGGGCACAATGATTCTCTTGGTATATGCGGATGTTATTTTGATTACAGTAGACGATCTTACAAGAATACATATGATGAAACAGCATCTGGCGACTGTGTTTCAAATAAAGGACTTGGCAAGCCTTTGATATTTTCTTGGTCTCGAGGTGGCTCGGAGACCTGATGGGCTTGTGTTATCTACTTATTTCAAAGAAAGTATTGTCCTGACTTACTTCATGATGTGGGCTACTCTGGATGCAAGTCTGCCGACACTCTCATGGATATCAATCACAAGCTCTGTGTTCATGCCTCGGACTCTGATTTGCTCCTTCCAAACCAAGAGTATTATCGTCGGCTTGTGAAAAAGTTGATATATATCACTGTTACTAGACCTGATATATCATTTGTTGTTGGAGCTGTCAGTCAATTCATGCATGAGCCACACATTTCTCATCTCCAGACAGTCGAGCACATTCTTTGATACTTGAAGACTGCTCCTGGACAGGGACTTGTATACAAGCCCTCTTTATCTCCCTTATCTCTGAGTGCATATTCAGACGCTGATTATCCTGGTTCTTTGGATGATCATCATTCCACAAGTGGATACTGCACTTACTTTGGATGACATCTCATTACTTGGCACGGCAAGAAACAGTCTGTTGTTGCTTGCTCATCTGTTGAGGCCGAGTATCGTTCAATGACAGTGGTTGTGTTTGAGCTTACATGGCTTAAAGGTCTCCTTGATGATCTAAGAGTCAAGCTTTCCTCACCTGCCACTTTATTTTGCGACAGTCAAGCTGTCATACACATTGCCAAGAATCATGTCTTCCATGAACGGACGAAACACATTGAAGTTGATTGTCATTTCATTCGGGAGAAGATTCAGTTGAAGAAGATAGAGTTAATGCATGTTCCCGCTGCTGAGCAAGTTGCTGAGATCCTCACCAAGGCCTTACCACGACCTCTCTATTATAAGTTCTTGTCCAAGCTTGGTGCCTATGATTTGTACGCACCAGCTTGCGGGGGAGTGTTGAAGTAAGTATGTAAAAACCCATTAGTGAAGGCCCATTTAGTCACTTAGCTAGAAAGTTTAGTCTCACATCTTGGATTGAGTTTCTTCTCGTCTCTCTCTTCCTATATATATGTGTATACTCTCAAGTTGTAAAGTAATTTTTGGATTAATAAAATTTCTACTTATTCTTCCACTTCTTTCTACAATATTAATTTTGCCAAATTTTAATTTGGGTTGTTTGGAGAGTTTGAAGTTTAAGTTTTTGTTATTCCATGTTAAAATACAAAAAATTCCATTGCAAGTTTTCATCTGTTTTAGCAAGTTTTCACTGGTTTTCAGTCTGTTTTAGCAAGTTTCGATAGTTTCAGTGTTTCAGTTTGTTTGATTTGATTGAAACTATGTAAATTGGTCAAAATTACTCAGAATCGTCCAATAATATTCAATTTTAATTGAGGATGAAAAACATATGAACAATTGGTCCATTCTTCTTTCCATTTACTAGAAGATTCTCTAGTGTGTTCACTGGAATTGATGTCTTTCTCTTTTCATTTTAGGGCAAGGACTCAAAACAAAATGGAAGCAGATAATAAAGATAGTAATGAAAAAATTGTGACGCATTTAGCTGATAGCTTACCATGAGATATGAGTGAGATCTGGCATACCGGCATCATGTAATAACCTGGTAAAAGAAACAGAAACTTAATCAATTCTTCGTTAGAAATGGTATCAATAACATGGCTAGTCTCTGATGGAACCAAATAAAATGATACCTAACGTAGGATAGGTTTTATGCGAAGCTACGAAGACTAATTCCAAATATATCACTAAACAATGGACTAGCACTAATCTTACAATGATAATAAATATTATAAACGATAATACCTAACAAGTGACAATCAAGTAAAATTCCAAAGTAAAGAAACAAGTAATGTGGTATATATGAAATAGAACGGGTAAACAACTACACAAGTGAATAAGTGCCAACAAGATACGAAATTTGGGAACAATGATTACAAATTAATATCACCAAAAAACAGCAGATTGACACATAATTTAACACAAAGGAATTATAACCAAATGATAAGCTTGCAATAATTACCGATGGAAGGCTAGGCAGAGAAGGATCCAATGAGGAACTGGAGGCCGGAGTAATATGTGTGCTGAGGCGGGAAGCATGGGCGTGTTCAGTGGCTGAAACAACATCTGGATGGAGGCAAGAGGGAATATGGGGCTGTTGTCTGGAGTTGGATAGAGGGCTGGAATTGGGAAAGGGAAGGGAGTTGGATGGCTTTAGGACTTGGATCGGGCTGCTGGAAGGCCTGAAGGGGATGTAATTGTGAATTCCAGCAACAGAAGCTGCTGACTGCTGAAACAGATGGGTGGCTCTCGGGATGTGGGAGGAGTTTAGGAAGGCGGGATTGGTGTACCAATGGGTGGGAAAGGAGGATATGTGTGTAATTCGGAGGGGCATGAGTCAATTCCTATAAAGAAGGAGGTGTGGGGTTAGTCGACGAAGGAATTATAGCTGAACACAAGTTTGGGGCTGAGGAAAACTTCCCGCATGGATTTGTGAGGGATTTGAGTTAAAGAAAACTATATGTCACAATTTTAGTTTTTGGATGAGGTTAATGTGGGCTCGCCGGCTGTCTTGGCTGTATAGAGAATGAAGTGGGAGATCAAATGGGTTACAAGTGGGGTTTAGGATCGACTACAACAAAGATTGAGTGGTGCTTCTGCAAAGTAGAGGGTAGCCCTAACACAAACTGCATGCTGATGTCGACCCAAGGTTGATGGGGAATATAGGAAGACATGTATATAACTCATGTTTTGTTGCGACCCTTTGGTCGTTAAACATATGTGACAATGGCAGACGACTCAAACCATGGCTCTCTTCAAGGTAGGACAACGAAAACATTCCTCCACTAATGCGATGATCTTATCTCTTCCAAAGTGCCCAACACCTTGGCAGGCATGCATCTCCCAAACTAAGTGGTCACGAATGGATATTTAGGGAATCTAAGTTATTAAAGGCGCAAAGCGCACGGAGGTGCAACGGGGTCCTGGAGACTAGGCGCAGAGGCGCGTCGGAGGCACGTGAGACGTAAAAATGAAAAAAAAATGAAATCATTTTTTATGAATAAATGTACATTTGTAAGGTTGTAATAATTCATTTCTAGTTTGTGCTATTAAGTCCATGCCCAATTTCACTGAAAACCAGTGAACCAGGTGCCCAATTCACTGAAAATCAGTGAATTAAGTGCCACCAGTGAATTGGATTCCCAAGTGCGCCTAGGTGCGCCTGAGGCACCTCGCCCTCCTCTGCCCGGCAGAGGCAGGGGGCTATGCCCATGGTGAGCCTCAGGCGCGCCTTTAATTAATAGGGAATGCATAGGTGGGTGCTCCGAAATAAATAACCATCGATGATCGTGAGGCCAAAAACATACTTAGGAGGCTTCATGGATAGTGCGAGTATATAAAAGTAAAATTAGGGCATGAGAATACTCTGTAATCAAGTGCCTAAATCTCGTGATTTGAGTACTAAGGGTGTGTAGTAAACTCATCATGTGGTTCAGTGGATTTGCGGGTTTGTTCTTAGCACCCGCTCGATTTTTGAGAATATGATGAAAGTCCTGTAGGTACTCGACCCATTTAGCATGGTGATGACTCAATTTTTTCAGGGAGTGTATGTTGGGTTTTTCTATACGTCACAACACTTGTGCGCAGCGGAATAGGGAAACAAGAAAAACCCAAAAGAAATATATCGTGCGATGAACATTGATCAAGAAGTAAAATCGCTGTAAATAAAATTTACCTTTGCGGGATTGAGTCACTACTTAACCAAGATGCTCTAAGAAATCTGTCGATCGCTAGCGGCTGGAGTTCTGAGCGAAGAATAATGTCCACGCCACTACAGATGATCCACACGAACGGGAGAACCCTTAGACTCTTGTCACACAAGATCTAGGTTGGAAGAAAGCACTCTGCGTCTTCACAGACTGCTAGGTCTGCTCCAGAAGAGGCGGCGACGACACTCGCCGGAAACAGGCTCGGCGATGCGACGAGATCGGCACTATCGGAAACGCTTTCCGTCGGGCCTATTCTCTCGAGTTTAGAACAGTGCGGCAATTTCGTACTTGTCGCTTATCACAAACCCTAAAGCATATCCTATTTATACCCAAAGGGATAAACAGTAGAAGGACGCCGCTATCGGCAGACCCGTAACACTTGGAATATATAATTCGACGAATCAACACTTGACTCGACGAATCGTCGAGTGATCATAACACACTCAAAGCCTGGGAGTGGCCTCAGCACTTGAATCGACGAATTAACATTTGACTCAACGAAACATCGAGTGCACTCAACGCCGAACTCGACGAATCAACATTTAACTCGACTAAACATCGAGTGGACTCAACGCCGTCAACGCCAGACTCGTCGAATTAACACTTGACTCGACGAATCGTCGAGTGAACTCGACGCTCTCAACGCCTATTTCGACGAGTCAACATTTAACTCGGCGAAGGAGTCGAATGGTCTTGACGCTCTCAGCGCCTAATTCGACAAGTCAACATTTGACTCGACGAAGGCGTCGAGTGGTCTCGACGTACTCAACGCTATCATTCGACGAATCAACAATTGACTCGACGAATCGTCGAGTGGTCTCGACGCTCTCAACGCTAACTCGACGAATCAACACTTGGCTCGACGAAAGCGTCGAGTGGTGGTCTCGATGCACTCAACGCCTGACTGAGTAAACTTGACATACTCAATGTCTGGCTGAGTCCAGTCCTTCACTCATCTCATATGAGTAAAACCAACATAATCCAATCTTCCAAATTATCCAAATGCTCTTATGTGCGACCCTGATAGACTCATACTGCGTTGACAGTGAGACTACGTGCTTGATCACTTCTAAATCACAATGGTAACACCAACGGTCTCCCACTTGATCTTGAAAGTATCAAACAAAAGTTTCACAAAAAATGAGCGACATCTAGCAATGCATCATTGCTCCCCAAGCAATAAGAGTTTAAAACTCGAAAGTCATTGTGACCAATGTAATAGTGTTGTCATGTCCCTTCGTCCCTTACATCCGGATAGAACTAGAGGTATAGACCATGTCACCCTCATAATTGTTCAATCCTAGTTTCCTGATCTAGAATGGACTTTCAGAAATTGGTGAGTCCAATATCACATATTAACTCAACCAAGCATGACCATGCATTTCTCAGTCTCATTCCATCAAGGGGCCCATGGATGCAACTTCTGTCATATAGGAGAACAAATCTCATCTCTGCTCACACGTAAACACCCAAATGATTCGTAACATACACAATAACCATCTTTATCATCCAACTTTCTCAAGACTGAATTTTTGATAACATCAAAACACGCTCTTCCCCACTCGATGAATGTTGTGACTTCAGGTCAAAGGACCACAAACACCATTGTCACTTGAGTCATACTTGTGATACGTTCATATAACTATCCACAAAGTATTCTCATGGTGGGTCTGTCCAGTACAACTTCACTAACAAGTATCCATGTGATGACTTGATATTACAATATCATGACCTATGAGAATCGGTCATCAGTCAACGCACATGCTAGTCTTAATGTATCATCATCGCCCTTAGCTTCTAAGATGACACTCGACCAGGGAGCATTTAAGAATGAAGATTCTAAGAACATAGGCTCTCACATTCAAGTCACCACTTGACTCCTATGCAAGCAAATATTCTAAGGACATTTATTACGTTAAATTAATCTATTACAATAAAAATAATTTTACATAACAAAAGAACTTGTCATTAATATAAAATGAAATGTATAGTACTCTATTCATCAAATGAATTATTACAACAATTCACAAGACTCCCATTAGGGCTGATCATTAAGGTATCGTATACCCATAGATCTAACATGACCATCATGCTTACTTTGCGCTAGAGGCTTCGTCAGTGCATCTGCTATATTTTCTTCAGTCGGCACCCTGCAAATGCTCACATCTCCTCGATCGACAATCTCTCGAATAAGATGGAACCGCCAAAGTATGTGCTTGGAGCGCTGATGAGATCTAGGTTCCGAAGTAAGTGCAATTGCACCGTTGTTGTCACAGTAGAGAACTACGGGATCAACAATGCTAAGAACTACATCTAACTTGCTGATGAATTTCCTAATACATACAGCCGCCTTCGCCGCATTTGCTACAGCGATATACTCGGCCTCAGTTGTAGAATCGGCAACTGTCTCCTGCTTGGAACTCTTCCAGCTAACAACTCCTCCATTTAGGCAAAATATAAACCCTGACGAGACTTTGAGTCGTCCCTATCAGTTTGGAAGCTAGCATCCGTATAATCCTTTACAACGAGCTCTTCCTCTCAGCCAAATATCAACGAGCTCTGCCTCATGATTTGGATTACTATTATATTTTAAATTTTTGTTCACTTACCTTTAATTTTTTTTCTTTACCTTTAATAAGTATTTAATGTAATTCAGGTTTTTATATTATGTTTACATGCATGTAAAAGAAATACACAACTATGTTAAAAATGACTAAAAACATTAATGTAGATGATAGTGTTAAAATAACATGTTATAACTTAAAATACAAATATTTTTTAGGAATCCGACATTTTAAAATGTCCCCGACATGTCTTCGACATCCGACATCCGACACCTAAAATCTCAATACGACATGTCTCCAACATTCGACATTTAAAACAATGCTAGTATCTCATGGCATATTATTACGATGAATACCCTCATTCGCATCCCGCTCATTCTAGATATCGTGACGACCCTTCGCCACGATTTACTAGAGACAATCGCTATGATTCTATCATTTTACGTTATCGTCACTATATCACGCCATGACTTGATGTTGGTAGAGTTGAGGATCTTCATAGAGCCCCTCCGGGGAGATTGTCGTACTATTCTGATGAGCACTCTCTCTCTGCGTCGCGCGCTCGTAGGGATCATAGTCACCATCTGACACGTTGTGGGTCTATTAAGGGTGAGCATTTTGATGACTGTTTGGAACCCTATAGAGGTCACCAATATGTGGATAACTACATGCATTTGGATCACCCGAGTGTTCCACTAATAGAGATACCTGAAGCCGAATTTCACTGATTGGTTTTGATCAATTTGATATCGTATATGCCCAAATGGATTGCTTGAAATCTGCCCTAGGGGGAACCTATGGAGCAACCTAGTGACACTGTGATGGTCTATCCATCTCCTATACCTTATGTTGGTCCCGTTACCCCCTTGGTTTTAGACCCCTCTATTGACACCAAGGCGATTGGCCCCCACTTGAGTACGAATTCTTCTCACTCTCCCCTTAGTCTTATTTCGAGTCATGTCATGACCGAGAGCTTCGAGCTGCACGTCGATATCCTGGCGATTGTCCCACCCGTTTTTGGGGACACCACCCTTATTAGTAGTATTCACTTGGAGGATCATGACCCTACTGATGGGTTCTTTAATAATCCCCCTAGCAAGCCACCTGATGAACCACCACCTCCCTGTGAGATTGACATCCCGTTAAGCGAGTCATCTATGTGCACCGACTTATTGACACCTCTCCAATGCACATCCCTTATTTTGCTTTGGAGAGAGGGTCTTGAGGGCGACATTGAGTATGTCAGGATATTCTTAGGTACGCTAGAGCATCCACCCAACGTACTAAGTATTGAGTGTATGATCTACCATACTCGTGATGAGTCTGTAGACATGTCATCTGCTGACCCATCAGATGAGTTCTTGCTTATCAGCGACACTCGCCTCAGTCGAGTGTCTCATCCTATTATTGATGTCACTGCTACTCACTCAGGTGTCTGTCGCCTTCACAACGAATTTTCATACGTACCCCCATGTGAGCCGCCTGATGCGTCACATTCCTTGAGAGATATTAGGAACCCTATGAGTTTGTATTGGAGTGTTGGTGTCTCACACGGTCATTCTGCAACTATTCACACACACTGAGTTTTATTACACTCCTCCCGACGAACCTCCTGATAAACTACCCATTTCAAGGAGCCTTCGCCACATGGAGCTTGTTGTATATCTGCGCACCGTGTCTGTCGTGTTTCTCATGAATCATTCATGAAAACATGTCATTTTTCGGGTTCATCATTTGCATAACTCTGTTGAGTCTGTGGTTATCATTCACATGCACATCAAGAGACAGTCCAAAAAAAGATCGCAGCTAGTAATGAAATTTAGAAAGCTCAGGCCGATCTGCACAGGAGGGAGCAGGTTTTTGGCGTTGGAGAACAAGTTATGATCCGCCTTCAACCTGAGAGGCTCCCACTGGGGGCAACGAAGAAGTTAAATGTCCGCTGAATGTGCCCCTATACAGTCACTCGACGGATTGGTACAAACGCTCATGAGGTTGATATCCCACGGCAATGGGGATTCACCGAGTGTTTAATGTGGAGAATTTAACTCCATACTATGAGGAGCAAGTGTATGTGGACCCCTTATTTCAACCTCCTCTTGAGCCACAGCTTGACTCGCCCCCATCTAGCACCCCTACACCCATCATACTCAGGCAGTCGCGGACGGTTGAGCACCGCTCGGAGGACCACACCACTCAGCCGACAGTTCCACTAGCATCACTTTCAGACGGAGATACATTGCTTCGACAGTCGCCTACGCCTATCGGAGAGGCGCTAC
This sequence comes from Platanthera zijinensis, assembly GCA_039513925.1. Taxonomy (NCBI): domain Eukaryota; kingdom Viridiplantae; phylum Streptophyta; class Magnoliopsida; order Asparagales; family Orchidaceae; genus Platanthera; species Platanthera zijinensis. Next base: position 48,400,838 of record CM077082.1, read on the forward strand.
AGATCATTGGTCACGACTTCACTATGTTGGGCGGTCATATGGTTCTGCGATATCTGGTTCATTGGCTCGCCCGCCCGGATTCTGATGATTTAAGGATTTCTGCTAAGGAGCTCGAGAGACTCGCCCCGGACTTACGCCGAGAGTACGATCGTCTTAACTCACCGGAGATGAGTGCTTTCAGGTCGGGGGGAGTTGATGACGATCGACGGCACGCGCACGTTTATTCCTGCAGGAGGCGGTGATCGGCGACCCATTTGGGCGATCCGAGTCCGCAGATGCGCCCGGATAGTCGTTCCGAGTGAAATTCATATATTACATTTTATTTTTCATGTTGTATTTAGCTCCGATCGGCCAGAACATTATTAGCCGTCTGATCGGGTACCCTAATCTATTTTTCCTTTCCCCTCTATAAATATTTTCTTGTGCGGCTTGTATTAGGGATCGGTGGTTGCTCCTATTGCAACCGGCTGGTCTACCGGTGGACTCCAGGTCTCTCTTTGCCGTCCTTGCTCCTTGCCGCCAGGTTCTCCCTCTCCCCAGCCCGTTCCCCTTCCCCGACCCCCTTTCCTGCTTCACGCCGCCCCCTCCCTATGCCAGCCACCCCTCCGCTGCACTCCTCCCACCTACCCGACTCCAAACAAGCAACCACAAGCCCTGTTTATCGAGCACCTGTGCTCCGCCCGACCCAGGCCGGAACCTCCCAGGCAGCCCGACCCCTTTCCCGCCGACTCGCCAACTTCCCACACCCTCTCCAGCCCGGCTTCAACCCTTCCCCCTGCAATCCCTCCATCACCCCAGCCCGATTCCCATCCTCCTCCACAGAGCTCGTGCCCCACCGGCCACCTCCCACTAGCCACCCCTCCCCACCACCAAATCTCACTACCCTCAACCCGCCTCCTAGTCCCTCTTTACAGATCTACTACCCCCAGCCCTCCCGCAAGCCCTAACCTTCAGATCTACAATCATACAACCCCGTCCAGCCCTCTCGTGGAGCCACTCGCGGGCCAAGGTCGTCCACCCCACCGCCATCCTCCAACCCTAGTCAAGCCGCCACACACATGAGTAACTCTCGGTATAGATGTGATTTATTTTTTGCGTTGTTTGCTTCGGTGATGAACTGTTGTATTGGGATTTAATTTTCATAAGTTTTCGTTATCTTTATGTGTGGTGTAACTTGCGGAGTGCATTCGGTGCACTTGAATGAAATTGCGTCTCACTTCGTTGGTTGGTGATAGTTGTTCTTTATTCATCATTTCTCGTTAAACAATTGTGCAATTGGTATTTAGATGCTTTATAATTTTTAATTACCTGTTGCATGATCTCAATTTGGACGGTTGTTTCATGTTCGCATGCGCACAACATTTATTTTGCATCCTCATTTAGGTTGCAATGTTCATTTAGTGGAATTTTTGCCCGGCTACCACTGCATCAAGGGGGATTTGATATTTCTATCAAATTATACTACAAACGATAGGTACGCTCGCCTCATCTCCTATTAAAGCAATGTGTGTGTGATACGCAAATTGGAGTTGAAAATATGCATATCATGCATCGAGGGTGTGTCCTTTAATTCACACTTTTTGGGCCTATAAAAAGCTTACAATTAAGGGAAGTTAAATATCTCGTCTTTGAAGAGTAAAATAGGCAAAATAAGGAGAGAAAAGAGAGTTTTGTAATAAATAAGTGCTCCTTTTTGCAAGTTTTTTTCATCATGTCTCTATTTTTTGTATCTCATTCTATCATCAAAATGAGGAATTTTTTCCATAATGTTTAAGCCAGATCCCTAGAATGATAGTACTAATGAAATTCATTTATCAATGACTCTATAGTATATCTTTGATCTTGAATTATATTTTGTTGAATTCATGATCACAATATATGGTATTCATTTATGATACGTACCTATAAGATTGAAAGAACCTAGATACGAGACGGCCACTCAATGACAAAAGAAGGTGCATACACTTTTGAACCACAGAGTGACTCGTTTCTTCTAGAATATAGCTAAATCTAATAGCGGGGTTCAGAAATTGATACAACTTTTGGGGATTTCAATTTAGAAATACATTTCGTTCGATCAAAAATCAAGGTTAGATGACAAACATTTCAGCTAAGAAATTATCATAATCGAAGAACCTCCACGGTATACACTTACTATTGTAGTAAATGATATAATTGTTTCATTACTTTTTAATTTCTATGGTGATTCTATCTTCGATATTTTTCGTCAAATAGAATTTTTGCGAGTAAAATACTTGACAAGACCCCGCGAAATATGACACTTGATGTTTTTTATATTTTATATTATATAGCATGTACACTTCTGATGGGGAATACGACACACATAGACCTACATGACGATCAGAGCCATCCATTTTGTGGATCAACGATCCATGATTTTAGTTATTCTTTTGTATTTTTCTGATTTTTTTTTAATTTTTGAGGGTCTTTGATGTGAACCTAAACCTAGGGCTGTAGTCTTCGAAATATAAAATAGCGATTTTCTAAAATAAATGTGGCGCGGGAGACTTTGCGGGATATTTCTAACGAATAACAACGACCTAAGCGTCGCTTGCGAACGTAGGACTACCGCACATGCGTATTGACGTTATGAAATCACGATTCCTCAAGCGTGGCATTCACAAAGGAGTGGCAATACGGATATGTAAATGACGATAACTAGGAGATGAGGTTAGCCGGGCAAGCTCAAATTAATTACTATTCATTAAAGATTTTAAGCATATAATCAAACTAGGGGTTGAGACTTGGAGGAATGGAGAGGTATACCATGGAGGGTGAGTGGCACTGTCGGCAGGGAAGGGGATGCTGCTGGCTGGAAGCAGGGAGGAGGAAGACGCTTGCTGGAGCTTTGTTGGAACCGCCGGGGGAGGTTGCCGGCTGGATGTTGGAGCAGAGAGAAAAGCCGACTGAAGGGGAAAACGGCCGGAGACCCTTCGACAATGGCCGTAGACGGCGCAGCAAGGGTGGCCGGAGCTGGAGAGGAAACCAGCGGCAGCTGGGTCGTCGGATGCAGTGGGGGGAAAGGCCGGAAGGCAGCGGTGGAGGTTTCTGGAGGTGGTCTTGTCGGAGGAGTGAGGCGCTAGAAGTGGCGATGAAAGCTCCGCCGGCGAAGGAGACGCAGAGAGGCGACGGGCTGCTGGCGGGCTCCGGTGTCGACGACAGAGGCAAGGCGCGGTGCGAGAGGAATCGTCGGGTATGCGGGGCTCGGGCGCAGCTGGAGTGCTGGACGGCGGCGAGAATCAGACCGGCGAGCAGGTAGGTCGGGAGGTTTGGCTGCGCTGGGAAAAACTGATTGAAACCCGATCGGTTCATTCAGTCCATTTCCCAGCTACCTTTCAATGGGGAGAGGTTGATTGCTTATAAAGGGGCGGGATTAGGGTTTTAAAATAATTAAATGGACTTTGGTGGTGGGGGAAGTGGGCTTCAATATGGGCCTACGGATATCAAACAACAATTAGACGACTATCCGAATGAGGATTTCGAAGTGGATCGCTATAGGCATAAGGGACGTTACAACATAAAATAGTTAATTAAAAATAAGCTTGTCCTAAGCTAACCTACCTCCTAAAATACCGGACCTATGCATTTAGGGTCACGTTGGCCAGTCACACCAACGCGCCAAACCAAAACTTGCGCGAAAGCGTGCGCGAGACAAAATTACATCAAAATGCGCTAATAGCGTGCGCGATACAACTCAACACAACAAAACAACCCAAAAATGCGCGAAAGCGTGCGCTACAATAATAAACGACATGTGCGATAAAAATAATAAAAATGAGGCGACGCAGGTTGCATCAATTCTCCCGGGGTTGAAAGAGTTCGACCCCGACGAGACTCGATGTAACCGGCAAGTAGAAAATCCAAGCGTCGATCTGAGAGATGCTACATACTGTCCTGCTGATGTCATGACTGCGACCCAAAACCTACAGGTAACCTCTCATCCCAAAAGCTCGCAATCCATTAGTCAAAATTTCATGCCAAATATTTAAATAAACAGTAATTATTAGAGCTTTCAGAGGATGACAGGGGCGGTGTGTGGGGAAAACATGTGGCAGTAGGGAGAGCAGGAAGCAAGTGGAAACAACCCGTGGAATCAGTAACTCATAACGCAACATACTCTCGTCCGATAGACACCTACGAACGTCCTCTAGACCCAGATCGAATATCGTCCTAATTTCGCTCGTCAACGTCCCACTTGAGTCACAAAATTTTAAGAAGATCCCAATTTGACCGTGTAAAATTTTCCATAAAAATCCTTTAAAGCGGGTGTCCCGATGGGGAGTGAAGTATCGAAGTATCGTCTCGACTCTCTCGAGACGAGTAGACCTAGAAGTTTCAGACCTCGAACGACAGTGAGGTGGTGGTATAACATGCTCGTCTACAACTAAAGAAATGTGATGTGGGCTAAAGGCGTGCTCGTTGAATACGAAGTCGATGAAAAGTGGTGCCTCGGGGGCCTCAGGTGAGGGACCACCAAACACAATGTCTGTGGACTCAAGGGTTTGTGGTGGTAGTGGGCTAAGAAAGTCAGGACACAAGATGCACGAGTTCATGTCACCCAAGATGAGGGCCTCATCACTAACCAACTCCTCTGGGAGAAGAGAAAGCGATGATGTGTCTTCCGAGACGAGTGACGCATCACTAGTAAGTCCTCCCTGGAGTGGGACCTCAAGAAACAACTTTGCGACCGAAGGATGCGAGTCAGTGGGGAAAAGTGGACACACCAAGTCAATCGGGAGGAAGGAATGAGGAGGAAAGAACTCATCTTCCTGGAGCAGGGGCTCAGGAAGAACATCCTCGACCGAAGGGGGTGCTAAAGCGGGGACAGGTGGAGATGCGACTTCAGTCGGGCTGGTAAAAATAGGTAGAAGCCCTTCTTCCTGGAGCAGGGGCTCGGGAAGAACATCCTCGACTGAATAGAGTGTTGTAGTGGAGACACATGGAGTCATGACATCAGTCGAGGTGATAAATATAGGAGGAAATTTTTCTTCGGGGAGTAGGGGCTCCGGAAGAATCTCCTCGACTGAAGTAAGCGTCACAGTGGGGGTGGGTGGAGCTAAAGTGCTCGTCGTGAAACTGAGGAGATGTGGACTAACGAAACACCTAACCTCGAGTTCCACTACATGATATGAAGTGGGAAGGTATGCAGGAGCAGCATAATATGTGTGTGTTATCACCTCCAGGTTGTGAACAGAGATGCACAACCCACGCAGATTCTGTCGGGCGTCAGCAGTGACGCACTCAACATCTCTCATCAAAGCTTTAATGCGCGCATCTAAATAATTCATCATTTTTTTTTCTTTTTCTTTTAACGAAAACAAAAATCTAAACCTAGAATTTGAAAACGACCGACGCTCGGCTATCCCACGATAGGAGTGAGATATCCCAGCAGCCACACCAAACTAATGTGAACCTAAATCTAGGGATGTAGTCTTCGAAATATAAAATAGCAATTTTTTAAAATAAATGTGGCGTGGGAGACTTTGCGGGATATTTCTAACGAATAACAACGACCTAAGCGTCGCTTGCGAACGTAGGAACGTGCGTATTGACGTTATGAAATCACGATTCCTCAGGCGTGGCTTTCACAAAGGAGTGGCAATACGGATATGTAAATGACGATAACTAGGAGATGAGATTAGCCGGGCAAGCTCAAATTAATTACTATTCATTAAAGATTTTAAGCATATAATCAAACTAGGGGTTGAGACTTGGAGGAATGGAGAGGTATACCATGGAGGGTGAGTGACACTGTCGGCAGGGAAGGGGATGCTGTTGGTTGGAAGCAGGGAGGAGGAAGAAGCTTGCTGGAGCTTTGTTGGAACCGCCGGGGGAGGTCTCCGGCTGGATGTTGGAGCAGAGAGAAAAGCCGACTGAAGGGGAAAACGGTCGGAGACCCTTCGACAATGGCCGTAGACGGCGCAGCAAGGGTGGCCAGAGCTGGAGAGGAAACCAGCGGCAGCTGGGTCGTCGGATGCAGTGGGGGGAAAGGCCGGAAGGCAGCGGTGGAGGTTTCTGGAGGTGGTCTTGTCGGAGGAGTGAGGCGCTAGGAGTGGCGATGAAAGCTCCGCCGACGAAGGAGACGCAGAGAGGCGACGGGCTGCTGGCGGGCTCCGGTGTCGACGACAGAGGCAAGGCGTGGTGCGAGAGGAATCGTCGGGTATGTGGGGCTCGGGCGCAGCTGGAGTGCTGGACGACGGCGAGAATCGGACCGGCGAGCAGGTAGGTCGGGAGGTTTGGCTGCGCTGGGAAAAACTGATTGAAACCCGATCGGTTCATTCGGTCCATTTCCCAGATACCTTTCAATGGGGGGAGACTGATTGCTTATAAAGGGGCAGGATTAAGGTTTTAAAATAATTAAATGGACTTTGGTGGTGGGGGAAGTGGGCTTCAAGATGGGCCTACGGGTATCAAACAACAATTAGACGACTATCCGAATGAAGATTTCGAAGTGGATCGCTATAGGCATAAGGGACGTTACAACATAAAATAGTTAATTAAAAATAAGCTTGCCCTAAGCTAACCTACCTCCTAAAATACCGGACCTATGCATTTAGGGTCAGGTTGGCCGGTCACACCAACGCGCCAAACCAAAACTTGCGCGAAAGCGTGCGCGATACAAAATTACATCAAAAATGCGCTAATAGCGTGCGCGATACAACTCAACACAACAAAACAACCCAAAAATGCGCGAAAGCGTGCGCTACAATAATAAACGACATGTGCGATAAAAATAATAAAAATGAGGTGACGCAGGTTGCATCAGCCTTCATGATCAAAAAATCATGACCGTCCTTGATGACCGCATAGTCTATAGATAGGGATAGAAGGTTCATTTAGTGGGTATTGAAAATGAAGCGCAAGAAGACTTCTTTTGATCACCAGTGACAAACCCAGATTCCAAGTGTGAAGCTTGGAAGTTACCCCCCCCCCCCTCTCTCCATCTAACCGACCACCCTCCTTTTAATTACCTCCAACCATCCTCCCCTAAAGTCCCACCTCTCCCACTCCCCATTTCCATAGCCGACCTCCACCAAGCCCCACCACATCCCCCCCCCCCCCGCCCTTCTAAAATTTTCCTCACCGGAAACAACCTCTGGCCACCTCCTTCAAGCCTCCGCCACCTCAAAACTCCACCACCACCACTTAAATTTCCTTTATTTTCAGTTTCTTGTAGATCGCCAGAAACCACCTCCTGCAACCACCACCACCTCTGGTGATCCCCTCTGACGACCCTTGGCTAGCCACCACCCTCCCACCGCCATCCACACTCCCAAACAAACTCCTACTATCCCACTACTCCACTACAACCATCACCCAAAAAATAGGCTCACTACTACTACATATACTCCCTCTCTCCCATTTCTTCAGTTCCCTACAAATCCCTCAAACCATTTTTATCCCATAAACTTTGTAAGTTTATGATCGATTGTCAATTCTGTGTCGAATCGTGTGTTTATTTCATATTTTGAAAAATATTATTTTGTAATCTTTGTGCCAAAAATTATCCCGTGATTTGTCGGGTTTTGTTCATCCAATTATTTGATTTTTATCACTCTTGCATGTGTATTACAATATTTATTACCTCTCTAGAAGCTTTACCTAGATTGTAATTATTATGCCAAATTATTTATTATTTTAATTGTTGCAAGCATAGTCGCCAAATTCGTGTCTAAGTAACACAAGTATTCATAGAGTTGACATACACTTTCTTTACATCTGTCCTGCATCTGTTTGATATCAAAGCCCAGTTCGAGCTTAGTTTAGGATACGAGGGACTAAAGTCTATATATCTAATATGTCATATCATAGTATTTGTTGAGACTCTAATCTTCTATTGAGGAATGAGAATTCGCCTATGTCTGAGCCCATAGAGTTCCTTCGGAGAGATCGTCATAATTATGATGAGTATCTTCGTCCCCGACCCATCGCTCATAGAGATCGTGTTGAACTTAATCTCCAAGAAGCCCTAATCTACGGTGTCTTTTAAGGTTTGGTCACCGCCAAGTGACTTGACCTCTTTGTCTCCAATACACCAAACCTTAGCCACTCCTCTTTCTACCATGAGACAAAAGCAACAGCTCACTCGTCCTCCTCCTATGCAATAGATAAGAGCCAATAGGTTTTAAGCCCTAACCAAACAAGACTTTACAAGGAAGTGATCATGAACACATTATCCAATAATAGGCAAGGATTTCACCTCTTCCACTAGGCTTGAGGAAGAGTGTTGTGATTGATATTAGAGAAATATAAAGCATCCTTGAACGTTCTCCCCATGTCAAATGCACATAATCCAATCGAAAGAACATAAGAGCACTATTGAGAATGGCGGCAATTGCGAGGCATGAAAATGAATAGTATAACGATACGCTATTTTAGTTTTTTTCACACTTAATTCCATTGCATATTATGTTCTATACATGTCAATTAATTTTGTTTGAATTAATAATGATGATCAATTTATTTTTGATTACATCCCTATTTAGGTATTAATTAATATTGTTCATGACGATCCCAATGGTGTAGATCACTGCACCCATTTCTTGGATTTGTTGGCTTCCGACATTGATGTAGGTGATCAGTGTGCTCAATTTATTTCATTAAGCAGCTGCCAAATATGATAAAGAGGTAAACACCAGAATAAAATCAACAATACCAAAATACTATTTAAGAAAATTAAAGTTTGATAGAGAGCATCAGGGTATATGAACTACTAATGTGTGGCTAAAACTTACTGAAGTAAGGGACGATAAGGATGGAAAACAACTAAATAATAGTCAAGGGCTTCGAGGAGCTTCATTTCCATTTCAAGGATATCTTTGATTTCACAACGGTATTTCTCATCACTGCCTGTTATGAATCAAAATTACTTCCAGCACTCAAGTGCAAATATTGAGGAACGGAGGGGTAGTGTAGTTATAAAGACCCATGCATAGAAAATCAAATACTCACACATTTTCTTTATGTAAAAAACTAGCAACCGAGCCTGCACCGTGCTCTCCTCTGCTTTTGATGCTAAGTATAAGCAAGTTGGAGCAACAAACCGAGGATCATACTCTGTCAAGCTTTTTCTATAAGAAGGAAAAAAAGGTTAGGACTGTAGGGGTTGAAATGGGAAGGTTAAATACAGATCAAATTCTCATAGACCTAGAACCACTGTATACCCTTCACAAAAAAATCACAGTTAACTCTGAGATTGAATATATACAGATGGTTGAAATATGATTATGTTCATTACTACACCACAACATCAATTTAAGTAACATGAAATCCTACTTGCTTCTTATACTGGATAAACGAAACAGCTCAAGACATCTATGAATGTGCTAACACACGATTTGCTTCTTATTTTGTTGCATTAACACCAACTGACAGAATACAGATACTTCTTTCAACTTAACTAATTTGATGAATCATAGCTATCAGAAACAAAGAGTACCCAAAAATTATTGAAAATAAACAAATACTGTGAAAAAAATGAAAACTAAAAAACAAAGTTGTATTATTAGAAAATACCTGGTATATACACGTCTGAAATATGTAACTGCGGTGGCTATAACCCTGAAAAGAAATGAATAATAAATGAAAGTTAAGAACTGTCAGATCACTAAAAGAATGCTAACAGTAGACCAAATCAAAATATAAGTAAAGCCAGAAGCATTAACTTTTATGGATAATATTTATATCTAAAAATGATAATGATAGCAGATGCCAACAAAAAGTTCACTAGCTCATTATTTTGGCTTCTCCATTAGCAACTAGATACAATCAACAAACCGCATCCCTACTGATGCAGGACGAATGTACAAGTGCCTGACATGTGATACTCTAACCCTAAATGAATGCAAGTAAGCATAAGCAACAAATGTGAATGAAATTATGGGAAACTAAGATGAAGTGAATGAATGCATGCACAAAATCTGATAAACATAATGCTTGCTAACACTAATGAGATGCAATAGGAAACTCATGCAAATAATTCCTAGCATGCAATGAATTAAATCACAGAAAATTAGTACTTGGACATAATATAACAATCACGCACAATTAGTTCAAATTGGTTAATCAAGTAGTAATTGCACACAAATGAAAATGCTAGAAATTAAAATGTTAAGCCAATAAGTCATGCGATTACAAAAATTAAAGGAGTCTAATTAATTAAGCAAAATATAACTAGAAATTAAATGGCGCATCCATAAAATTTAAACAACAACACTCAAGCCTTTATCCCACTATAGTGGGGTCGGCTATATGGATCCATTGTCGTCATTGTGCCCAATCTTTTGTCATAATCTCACTAATGCCTAAGTACATCATGTCTTTCCTTATAGTTTCATTCCAAGTCTTTATTGGTCTACCCCTCCCTCGTTTAACATGCCTAGTAACTAGACTCTCACAACGCCTAATAAGTGCCTCTAATGGTCTCCTTTGTATGTGTCCAAACCATCTTATTTGAGCTTCTTGCATCTTCCCTGCAATTGGTGTTACTCCTGTCTTATCCCTGATACATTCATTCTTAATTTTATCCAGTCTCGTGTGTCCACACATCCACCTAAGCATTCTCATCTCTGCAACTCTCATTTTTTGCTCATGTACACAATTCACTGCCCAACACTCAGAACCATAGAGCATTGCTGGTCTAATTACAGTACGGTAAAACTTGCCCTTAAGTTTTAATGGTACTTTACGATCAAATAAGATTCCTGATGCGCCTCTCCACTTCAACTAACCCGCTTGGATTCTATGTGTCGCATCTTTATCAATACCTCTGTTTTTTGAACTATCGATCCAAGATATTTAAAACACTCACTACAAGAAATATCTTGATCACCCAACATAATAACGAAGTCATCCGTCCTTCTTGCACTGCTAAATTTAAGCTCCATATGCTCCGTCTTTGCCCGGCTCAACCTAAAACACTTCTTTTCAAAAGCGTCTCGCCAAGATTGAAGTTTTGCATTTACACCCTTGCGCGTCTCATCAACCAAAACGATATCATCCGCAAATAATAAACACCTATTGCATGTTGGATATGTCCGGTGAGCTCATCAAAGATAAGGGTAAAGAGATAAGGGCTTAAAGCTGAACCTTGATGTAAGCCAACAGTGATAGGGAATTCCTGTGTTAATCATTCAGATGTCCTCACCCTTGCCACTGAAGTTGTATACATATCTTTGATTATGTCAATGTATGATACATTTACACCTTTCTTTTCTAAGACTCTCCATAAGATCTCTCTCGGAACTCTATCACAAGCCTTCTCAAGATTGATAAACAATATATGCAAATCTTGTTTTCTTTCTCGGTAGTTGTCAATGAGTCTTCTCAAGAGATTTATAGCTTCCATCGTCGACCGTCCTGACATGAATCCAAATTGATTCTCTGAGATGTTAGTTTCTCGTCTTACTCTTCTTTCTATTACTCTTTCTCATAGTTTCATGCTATGACTCATCAATTTAATTCCTTTATAATTAACACAATTTTTATATCTCCTTTGTTTTTATACAAAGGTACCAATATATTTTCTCTCCATTGGTTTAACATTCATACAATTTAAATGACGCAAAAATAATTACATAATTCACTAAGTGATCGACACCGACGGTGGAGGAAGTGGTACACACACGCTTGGGACAACCGTAGGTCCGATGCAAAGGATCGAATGCACAATTGGCAGGGACTATGAAGTGGAGATTTCTAGAGTTTGTGGATTTTAGAGATATTGGGGATTTTGGAGGGCTTACGGAGGTTGAAGAGGCTGGTCGAGGCTTTACAGGGGCTGATCGGCGAGGAGAAAGGAAGTTGGAGAAAGATGAGAGGGGCTACAAGACTTGTGGAGAGTGGAGGAGAGAAAGGAAGGGTTGCACATTGCTGGGAGAGGGTGTTGGAGGCTAAGGCAGTGGGGCGGGGGTAGAGGAGGTAGCTGGGAGCTCCGGTGAGGTTGTCGGGGATGGCTGGGGGAAGAGTAGGGATCGTTGGAGCTGAATCAGACGTTTGACAGTGGCTAGAGGAGGCTCCAGTCAGATGGGGGGTTCTATGTGGAGGAGAGGAGGTTCGAGGAGGTCAGGAATGAGCCTGGCAGGCTAGTGAAGGGCGCTAGATGAGGATGTGGGGGCGCCCTTGGAGTTGGAAACATAGGAGGATGAGAAACAAGGGTGGCCTCAACACTGAGGGTGTAAACGTCATAAACGTACAAGACTTTTATTCTCCCAAACCCTTTGATACCTAGATAGATAATAATGTGTATATATAGGGTGAATTAGGTAAAGTTCATATAATCTAATTCCCATAATACAAGTCAGAAAAATATAATAACACATAAAAATATAAAAGATAGCGATGAAGGCGATGACGGTTTCGGATCGTCAATCCAATGAACCAAAAATTGTCGATGACCAAAAGTGATCAAATGAGCACGATCGATCTCCATCATTCTCCCCGACTCAAAAGCAATCATCTTCAATGAATGGATACAGTTGTGCCCCTAGTATAAGCTAAGAAAAAAGGAAGTAGCAACATTAACCCTGATGTTGTCTCAATCTCGTAGTGTTTGATAGGTGTAATGTCCACGAAAAGTCGTTGCGGGGTGTCAGGCTGAAGGTTCCAATATCAAGGTGGTTCTCATTTAGGCTTCGTCTAGTTCACCGTTTAGCAGCGTTTCTTTTTATAAAAACGCAATGCCCGAGAAATATGCCATTTGTTTTTCCTCCTGATTTTGAACAGCCCGGCGTTTTATCCCAGCACAAAAATTTGCGGGCGAAACCCAGCCGCTGAGCTCCGTTTATCGCGTTTGGAGGAGAAAAACCAGGCGAAGCATGGCGGAGGCGGTGTAGCTCCAAATCATTGATATTTTTTGGGTTGCCATCGGCGGCCTTCCCGGAGCCCATCGGCGGGGTCGTCGGACACCGGCGAACCCATCGGGGGTAGTCCTGCAGGGCTCCCGCAGGGCCACCGCCCTGCAGGACTACCCCCGGCGGGTTCGCCAGTGTCCGACAACCCCGCCAGTGGGCTCCGGACAAGCCGCCGGGCAGGCCGCCGGTGGCGGAGCAGCGCGGAAGCACGACGAAGGCTGGGCAGAGGCACAGCGGAGGGGCCAGATATAAAATTATTTTTTATGCTAAAGTATATAGTTTGAATAGTAACCTATATATATATATATTATATTTATATATATATAGATTAAAAATATCAATGATTTGCCCATAACAGTTACCAAAAAATATTTTCAAAATAGATTAAAAATTGTTTTGCACCTATTCAAAATGGGTTTGCCCATAACAATTACCAAAAAATATTTATAAAACATCACCGTTGTTTTGTCAAACAGTTCTCTGTTCTCAACAGCTCTGCAAACACAGACTATCCAAACAGTCTTCATTTCCAATAACCAGTTTTCAACAGCTCCATTTACAAACCTGCATTTACAACAACTCTTTTTACAACCGCAACCGTTCTCCCAACTGAAGCCTTAGAATCAAATCATCTACATCAGATACAGGATAAATACTAATAATTTTAGTTATACCAATTTGTAAGAATTGACTCAATCTATATGTATGGACATATTCATCTAGTATAAGATTCATAGATGTCCCCAATGGGAACATCTCAAGTAATGTGTTAATCATCGCCCAATCACCTTCTTTACGCATGTGCTCTCATGTGATTAACTGATTACCAGAGCAAGTTTTTAAATTTTTGTTATTTAATGTAACTTTACGTCACAGTATGACATGCAAATTATGCAACTGAAGCAAATGAAAGACGGCCAACCTGATAAATTAACAAAACATTGACTCTACATAGTGATGGAAGTACCTAAAGATAGGTGGTTTATTAGGAAGCTATTTGGGAGGGAGTAAAAATACTCATGGAGTGTGAACACCCAAATGATGGCCTAAGACATCGACACTAAGACACACGTTCATAGCGTGTCAATTGTTTCCCGGGGTACATGAGCCATCAAGCGGCTCACTAGGTGGTATATGAAATTTATGGAAAATTATGATCATTCAAACAAATACCCAACACATCGACACTACGACAAATACTTCCCAAAGGGGAAAACACATCAGGTGGCTCACTCTGTGGCTCAGCAAGGGGCTCATCATAGAATTCACCAATAGTTGGATGATCCTCTAGATGAGTATCAACGACAATAGTAGTGTCCTCGAAAAAAGTGAGGCAGTCACAACAAAGCCAATACTAGGCTCTTAACCCTCACTTGGGATGTGACTCGTCAATACAACATGGAGAGACTTTGACGAACATGCACTCGCAGATGAGTTTATGGTAGGGGCACTGACTAATCATAAGCTAGGAGTAAGAAAAGAGAATTCAATAACTCCAGGCTGACAACGCCACACATAATCACTCATTTTTGGTGTCATATGATATGGGTCAGACTTGGTCTTATCAAGTCGGAAACTACTTAATGGTCATTGATCCTCACTAGAGTGAGACAATGTATGTTGCACCGACACCAACATGGGATACGCGACACGACACGACACGTGACTCGTCAATTCTCAAAAAATACCATATTTCGACACGCTGAGACACGTATATTAAATATCTATTTTTTATAATTATGAAAATCCTAAAACATTTAACAAAAAAAATTAAACAATTAACAAATATTTAAATAAATTAAGTCATGTTTAAATATTACTCATCAAATATTCAAATGCAAAACTTAACAACTGATCAAAAAATGATAGAACATTAACATATTACCATTATATATCATCAGTAAAAATAATGGATTCTCATGCAAACTTTTTTCCCCAATTTCAATCTTCATTTTTCTAGAGAAAATATCTACGGCACTAGTAGATCCACTTTCACTACTTGAAATGCTAGAAGGGGGTAAAGGCACTTCCAAGACAAATTGCCATCCGCCACACCATGAGTAGCTAACTTAGGGGCACGCGTGTCCGATTGAGAGGGACGCGTGTGTCCGATTGAGCGGGACACGCGTGTCCGATTGAGCAGGACACGGGAGTTCCGCGTGAGCCAGCGTGTCGGATTTCCGACTCGAGTGTCGGAGAGTGTCGAAGAGTCGGACGAGTGTCGGACTCTCCGACACCAACACGTTGGGTATTTTGAAGTGTCGGTGCTTCATAGAAGACAACTATATATCGTGTATCATCTTCTTTGTCCATGAAGGCACAAGTAGGCATGATAGTGACCTCGGGTTGGGGAGGACTCCTCATAGTGGGCCATAAGGGTGCGAGTAAACTCAACCAACACTTGTGAATCAAAATGACAGCTCATAACAGAGAGCGAGTTGAAATGTCTGTTAGACAGACTCTAAGCAATGATGGATCAACTCACTATATATCTTGGATTGAATCACAGGCCAAAACCAGGCAGTGACCGCATCGTGCTACTCTTGGTTGTAACTCGTCATTACTAACTTGTCGAATCTCCTATAATCGGTAACATACACAAACTCTTCTTGAACAGATGGAAGGTATTGTCGACATAACTTCCATTTCATACCTAGCCAACTAGTGAGGGGGAGAAGGTCATGCTTAAGAGTCCACTTTATCCTACGCCAATATACTCTAGCCTGGTGAAGGAGTCTAGTATTTGCCTCTCTAATGATCCAGGTACTACTCATATCAACGAGCCAATAACTAAAATATTTGGGACTCCATAAGCCATCAAAAGCTAGGGATGCTCTCTGAAAAATTGTACTCAAGGTACTCAAAATAATGATCATCATAGTAATCGTCTCTAACATAATCAAGTCATGTCAAAGGGTCAACACAATCCCTGCACACAAGGGACTGGAGACGAGGATGATCACAGAAATAGTACGAAGATCTCCTTAGAGGAGCCTAATCGGTTCGACTATAGATGGATTCAAAATCCTCAAATAGAAGGGAGGGATATCAATGATAACTTGCAATAAATGAACCGATAGACTACTACTGCATATCAAACATAAAGCCCAAACATGGGTCTTTGATACGTACCAACTGACGCAAGACGAATTTACAGCTAGTGGGCACGTGATACCCTAACCCTAAATGAATGCAAGTAAGAACACATGACAAACACAAAAGGAATTATGGGTAGACTAAGATGAAGGTGGTTGAATGCATGCACGCAATCTGGTGAATATGATGCTCGCTAACCAAATAACTAGTGTGATGCAATAGATTCAATCATGCAAATAATTTCTGACATGTAATTAATTAAATCACACAAATTCGTACTTACACAAACGATTACAATAGCATATAATAAGTTCAAATCAATTAATCAAGTAATGATCACACCCAAATGAAAGTGCTAGAAATTAAAATGCAAAGTGAATAAACCACAAGATTACAAACACTAAAAGAGTGTAAGTAGTTAAGCAAAATATAACTAGAAATAAATTTTGCATCCTTACAATGTAAACAACAAAAATAAATGCGGAACTCACCAAGTAATTAGCATCGACGGTGGAGAAAGTGGTATGCGGCCTTAGGATGACCGTAGGAGCAATACAAAGATTGAATGTGTGATTGGCAGGGACTATGCTGTGAGAGATTTCTAGGGTTTGGGGATTTCGAATGGATTTGAGAGATGGAAGAGGCTGGTTGGGGATGTACAGGTGTTGATAGGCATGAAGAAAGCAAGTTGAGGGTTGTGGGAAACAAATATAAGGCTTGTGAAGGGTGGAGGGTTGGACAGTGGTGGTAGAGGATGTTGGAGGCCGAGGGGTTGGATGCAGGGCTTGTGGAGGGTAGAGGAGGTGGGTGCGAGCTTCGGTGAGGTCACTGGCTACGGCTAGGAGTAGAGGAGGGATCATTAGGGGCAAATCGGGCGGTGGGTGGCGTCTAGAAGAGGCTCTAGTCTCCTGGGGGATTCCAAGCCAAGGAGGAGAGATTGCAAGAGGTCGGGAGGAGGCTGCGCAAAGGAGTGGCCTATGGAGTTGACAAAACAGGAGGATGAGAAGGGTGGCGTGGGCACCATGGGCATAACCGTCATGACATAACTATTGTTTCTTCTCTCACCAATCCTTCAATACCTAGATAGATCATAATAGTAGTATATATAGGGGAAATTGGGTTAAGTTCATCCAATGAACCCGATCGCACTATTGGACGACTTAATCAAATTCTCAACATACAAGCCAAAAAATATAAACATAAATATGTAAAATATAAAAATCACGATGAACGAGGTGACGGTCTCTGATCGTCAACCCAACGATCCAAAACTATCGCTTACCAAAATTGATCAAATGAGTATGATCAACCTCCATCACCTATATTATGTAGTAATCGTAAATGTGAACTAAACATGGACTAAACAACCCAAATATGATTGTTATTCTTCCATAAATTAGAGTCTGCCCAACCACACCCCTCAACTGCATCATATCGATGTCACTCATTTCATTGTATTGTAGCAAGTGGAAGAATGCCCAACTCGTTAATGGCATGTCTCGCTAAAGTTGGTATAATATAAAAAAAATTACACACTCATACTCGAACAACATCAAAGTGAAAAAGAGCAAGATTTTGAGTTTTGAGGGAAGTTTTGAAAAATACTCTCGCAAACATGACCAGATATATATACATCACCGGAAGAATCAAAAGTTCATACCTTTGCCTCACTTTCACTTGTTGAGCAAGTTTCCATATATCTGGAAAAAGTTCAAAAGTGTAGTCAATACTAAATCACATGAGCTTTTGTGTGTAATGTAAACCAATTCTCTACCAACATAAGAACAAATTAATATTAATGATATATAGCTAATTATAAAGGACTGACCTTCAACCAATTCTCTACCACATAAGCACTTACAGTTACCATGTGGACAATGCAATAGAAATTATCAAACAGCGTAACCTTCAACCTTATAGTAAACTATAAATTATTAATGGTTTGAAGATACCATAAAGCATTTCAGCAATACTCTGCTGCTTTTACAACAACTCAGATAACCTAACTATTTCGACTCTTGATACTAACATGATACTGCGAAGCCAAGAGCCATCGGTTTCCTATGCAAAGTTGCACATGAGGGAGAGAGAGAGATAGAGAGAGTTGCTACAATCTTTTAGACTCAAGGTCAAATTTCTTGCTTGCTTCATTTCATCATTACATCCATATAAATACAACTCATGCAAAAGGAAGTTTGTCAACAGATCCAAATACAAGGACTAATTGCAAAAGTATATAAAACATTTTTTAAAAATCTAAAGCATAAAAGTCTAAATGCATATGATGCCTAAATGGCCCCTAACATTACCCTTCGCCTTCAAAACTAGCTTTTTCTCAAGTTAAGATGTTCAGTTGAACGAACTTTTGCTTCAGGAGGAAGATTCATTAGATCGGGAGCCCCTCGTACATCTTCATCGGGTTCGTTGTATCTCCCGCCGAAATAACTTCTTGGGGAAATGCCCTGACAACAAGCATAGTCATGCATTCACCCATATTATTGTGAGACAATCATTTGACGAATGTTTGTTGCCTTGAAGCACACATCGGGGATTGTGGTTGCTGCAAGTTGGTTGTCGCGAATAGAGAGAGGATCAACATTGGCTGGTAGTGACATGATCGAGAGTGCACGGTGGCTAAGAGGGCGGGATCAAAGGCTGAAATGACGCCTTCTGGATGTAAAAAGCAAGGATCAATTTTTGTGCATAATGGCAGGGATGATTGAAGGTTAAGAAAGACTAAAAAATCTCCACACCATCCTCAACAACCCCTCACATTCTTCATCGGGTTTGTTTTATCTCCCGCCAAAATAACTTCTTGTGGCAATGCCTTGACAACAAGCATTATCATGCGTTAATCCATATTAGTGTGAGACAATCGTGTATGTAGCCTTGAAGCGCACATCGAGGGATTGTGGTTGTTGCGAGTTAGTTGTCATGAATAGAGAGGGGATCAACATTGGCTAGTAGCTGCAAGATTGAGCGCTCGGTGGATAAGAGTGTGGGATCGAAGGCTTAAATGGGGCCTTCTGGATGAAAAAAAGAATGGATCAATCTTTCCGCATAATGGTCGAGATGATTGAAGTTTTAAAAAGACCAAAATTTCTCCGTTGAGGATCAATCTTTCCTCAACGGTGCTTATTTTTCTATTAGTCAAGGTTTCAGAGAACATAAGGAGCGGTTAGATTCCCAGGAAGCTTTCAGTCTGCTCATGCTTCGATTAATGGAAGCCTCTCGATGGCACTACGCCGACAATCCCGGTAAAAAGGGAGGTGAGGGTCTCTCAATGTCGTGATGATGCATCATGAGCATATTTATCATTTACAGGAGTTGCCATAAATGATTGTTGGACACGATCATGAAATTGTAAATGGAGTTGCAATCGGGATGACTGCCTGAATGTGGATTGAGTGATAAAGATGTTTTTCGGCGATTTAGAGGAAGAGATTTCGTGCAAACATCCGGCTAAGAGAAAATTATGTGAACGCAAAGAGTAGGTACCTAAGAAGGAAGGAGAGATTCGTGTGAGCTTACATATCTCTCGGTGGATGGAGAGGGAAATGGTTGGTAGTTGACATGGTCGGTAGGGATCAAAGGAAGGGATATCGTCGTCGTCCACTAAAGAGAAGTGGTGTGGGGACTATTGCGGCTTGAAAGGAAAGAAACGTAAATGTTGTGAGAGTTGGTTGGATGCTGGAGAGACGGGGGAGAGACCTCGACGAATACTGGGGATAGCGGGAAGGGTTTTGGCACTCTATAGCTCTGTGCAAGAAAATATTGTTACGAAGAGCAAAAGAAGTTTTGGCTCCAAGCGAGAAGATCTAATCACAAAAGAGTTGAAGTCCAAGAGGAGATGGTGTCTCTAAATGTTGATTAGTCTCTTCAGGAAGAGTAATAAGAGTGTGGGAGAAGGTAGTGCAGAAAAGGGAACCTATTGGATTTGCACCCGAGAAAGGATCAATGTCGATACGTGCTTGGAGGCAGAAAAAGAGGCTCTAATACCAAGATATTACGAACCATGATCCCACAAAATTGTAAATCCTTGGACTATTGGATGACTATGCAGAGCTGCTCTTAAGGGAGAAAGAGTTGCTTCAATTTTTTAGGGTTACTATTAAAATCCAATCTTGTTTTAATCCATTGATCGATCCATATATATATAACCCATACAAAAGGAAAATAAATTTTTTCAAGACAACGTTCCAATGGCAAAAACACATTAACCTATAATAATGTCCCAAAACATAAAAGTATAAATACATAATTAAAGCCTAAATGACTCATCTCGCTAACCCCTGAACACATTCCTTTGCTTATCAGGGATTGTGACAACTCAATATTGATATGCATACACATAATGGAAGTCACTAAACTTGCTATTTTTCATATGGAAAAAGGTGATGTTGTGGACCTTTATGGCTTAAATGAGCCTTTTTTTTAATTCTTACGAGATTATAAAGGAGGAGCTTACGAGGGTAATTTTTTTTTCATTGGGGTTACCTTGGCTAATCTTATAAAGCTACTATCAATGTTTTGATTCCCAAGGGAAGTAATCTTACAGACATCGCAGAATATAAACTAAACAACCTTTATAATTTCTCTATCAAAAATATCTCTAAGATTATTGCTACTAGATTGAGATCAATTCTTATATAAAATCAATGAAACAAGGTGCAGTTATCCAAAGAAAAATTATTTTGACATCATTATCATTATTAGAGAGCTTTCTTATAAGATTAACAAAAGCATCTTGGGGGGAACTTGATGCTCATGCTTGATATGGAAAAAGATTGATAGATTATAGTGGATTTTCCTTTTCAAGGTCCTTGAAAAGTTTGGCTATTAAGATGATTAAAATGCTCAGTTGTCATAGCAGATTCAGCATCCTTATCAATGGTAAAAATTATGGTTTCTTCAATACTTCTATGGGTCTAAGACAAGAGGACCCTCTTTTTCCCTGGTTTTTCATTATGGTTGAGGAAATGCTTAGTAGAGGCATAAAAGAGCTCTTCGCTTGTCGAAAATCTAAATCATTCCATGGGTCTGCTATTTGCCCAACTATTTCCTACCGTATATATGCTGATGATACTGTTTTGCTTATTATGGTTGACTTAGTTTCTCTCAAAGAAATTTCTGATTTCATAATCAATATGAAATGATAATTGGCCAAAACGGCAAACAAAAACAAAGTAAATTGCATCTCTTCAGCAAGTGTGTAGGGAAAGATGTAACTCTCTACAATTTAGTATGGGCATTCAAATTCTCAAAATATCTGCCATACCTCGAGATACCAATCCTCAATGGAAAAACTAAGCTTGTATACTTTGAAGACCTCGTTATTGAAATTCAGAAGAATGCCTACTTGATGTATCTAACTCATTAATCAAGTTTAAAGAGTTACTTTCATGAAGCATGCCCTGCAAAGTGCATCTATCCATCTTATGAATGCTGCTCCTATTCCTAAAGGAATTATAAGAGGGTTGAACATGTATATTACCAACTTCATAAGGAAAGATGATTCAACCAAAACTAATAACCACTCAATATTGCTCAAGAAATATTGGCAAGCAAATATGGAACTTGCAGTACTTCAATACTTGCTACACACTAAAATCTCCTTGGAGCATCTGGAAGTTTGAATCTATGGTCTAAATTTCTCAAAGCTAAGTATTCTTTATACAAACCTCTAACTCCCACATACCAATAGTAATGCAAAAGGTCGTTGGAAGTTGGAACACTTAATGGCCCCTTGAATATGGGAATGTTCTTTTCTCACTTGATAAATAGGATGCTGAAAGGCCTTTTAAAAATTGATAGATGAGAATGTGATTAATAACTCTGAACAAGTAGCAGATAACTTAAACCTCACAATCAGATCATTTGCTTCGGTGCGAACACTGATGTTATTTTTACTAAGTCTTATTGTGACACTATTATTACAAGATATAGCAACATGCCTTGGGTCCTGATATGTGCCAATTTTTAGGACTTGGAGGAGGTAGTGTGTAGGCAGAGATATAAGGGGAGTAACCCTAGAATGGGGATGAGAGGAGAAGAATAGATGATGAGAAGAGGAAGCTTGAGAGAGAAGGAGAAGAGTTAGAGAGTAAAATTTGATTCATTCTTTGATATCCCAGACAAGACCTAAGGGGGCCTACATATAGGAACCTGATGGCATGAGTGTAAATATCCCAAATAAAGAAAAATATGTGAAACACCAGAAACACTAAGACTTTAATAACCTGTAACCAAGACTCGACTCGACTCATACAAATTGATTCATACACTCGACTAATACAATTCGACTCGTACACTCGGCTTAATACCTACATACACATAATAATATCACCAATAAATAACTGGTGGCGTGGGACAACTAAAATTCTACCCATTCTTCAAATCGAGCTTGCCCTCAAGCTCAAACGATGCAGCGTCAAGGGGCAAGGCGTCAGCATGCAAAGAGTTTGTATGGCAGATGAACGTGCAAAGGAGTGGATTCAAGGCAGAGCTGGAGTTGGAGCAAGTGTGCACTGGGGACGGTCGAGGGAGACGAAAGAATGGTCCATAAGTGAGGCGCAGTGAAGAGAATTGGTAGTGCCGACCAGGGAACAGTCGATGAAAGTAGCAGTTCTACAAAGGGTCACAGAACAGGTGGCCAGAGTAGAGGCTGCGAGATGACGACCGCAGAGACTGGTGAGAAAGACATGCACGAGAACAACATGACCACGAGGCCGGGAGGTGGCAATGTCGGTGGTGTAAACTGTGGGGAGGGAACCACTGACGGCAATGGTGGGGAGACAAGAACGCGGAGAGAGGCAGAGCTGTTGCGGTTTTTGGTGGAAACGGCGGCCACTCTAGCGGAATGGGAGGGGGAAGCGGCGTCTAGAAGTGGCCTACAGGGACCGACAATGGCAGCAGTTGCAGTAGCAAAATCGACAGCCTTGGTGGAGTCGCCAACATCGACCCATTGGTGAAGTCGGCGAGGGGTTGCGACATGGAGGCCTGATATGAAGCCATCAACGAATGGAGGACAACGGCATCAGCGGAGCTTATTTTGGTGTTCATCATAATTAATTGATTAAGTAATTAATCCAATCGAGAATGAACTCATTAAATCAATTTATTAAACCCCTATTTGAAGAAGGGCTGGTGGCTTAAGGAAGGGCTAAAAGTGGATTGTTGGCGTGGGGCTCGTAGGACATGGAAGATGGGGTGATATCTTGTTGATGTTTGTTGAAAAATTAAACTGATACCAAACTGATGTAATCTCAAATTAAAAGGTTTTGAAAATTTACTTGGTTTTGATTTTTTTGTTTTTTAAACATTACTTTTAAATGAAAGTAGAAAAAATTAGGGTTGGAATTTAAGAGACATGAGGGCCGAGCGGCCAAATCGACTTTTGCGCGCGTAATTCAACGTCGTCGCTCTGAGCTTTGAGAAATTCATTAACCTCGCTTGAATGGTTCTCTCACGCGTTCACGAGTCGAACCTTCCACGGAACCCACACAACCACAAGCAAATATCTGCGTTCAAATAACTTAAGAAATAACGATATAATCAGTAGTGCGAACGTAATGACAAGCCCATGAGTTAATTTAAAGAAGCATAAATTTAGAACTAACTCAAGGAGAGGCAACGGGTCTACCCAAATCTGCGCACAGGTAGTGGATTTTCCTTATCCTTCAGCACACGGGTTGAAGGCTTTTCAGTCGGCTCCCAAAGAGGACGAACAGGACTCCACTGGAACGGGAGTCGTAGTCGACAGCTCGATATCCACTCCCAGTCGCCGGAATAGGGTTTCGAGGTCGACGACGTCCGGGCTTCGTTTCCTGCTGGCGCGATGGATGGTGCGGAGTGACGCGCAAGGCCTGGAGGACAACGCTTTGGAAGGGGAAGGGAGACGCGCGAGGCTGGAGTTCACGCTGTTGCTGGAAGGGGAAAGGTCGGTGTTTGGCTTGCAAGTTCTGCCGACAATGAAAAGAGAAAGAGAGGATTTTGTTCTTGTCTGTCCGGGGTCCTTTGTCTCCATTAATGGGGGCTTTAAATAGGTTAAATTTTTCTCTATTTCTTTCCAACTATAACTCATGGAATCTCATAGATTTGATTCCCTTCTGAAAATATGAACTTCCCAAATTTGATGAGATTTTGAATTTTGAAATCTATGCTTCTGTAATTAATTTTGGGCTTGCCGCTATCGTTCCACTACTAGTAATACCGAACCTCTTTATTGAAGTCCCAACGGTCGGTCATGCTGATGAGTCAGAAAAAAATGCATGAAACAACGTGCAAGAAATAAAATACAAAATAAGATAAATGAATATAGATTATGATGCGTCGCAGGGCGCATCAGATGATGCTCGAGAAAGTTTGTGGGGTTGCAGGCGCAGAAGCGGGGCGGGAGAAAGCAGGTGGATTGGTATTCGACGACTGGAATGACACACGATGGACTGGTATTCGACGCATCTGGTAGGCGCAATATGACCCTAGAATACTTGGGGCGTATGAAAGGACGAACATATCGCGCAAACAATGCTACTATATGCGTCAGAGTCCTTTCATGAGATCAAAGGTGATGGGGACGGAGGGGGATCTATCTAGTTCAGTGTCAGAGGCATGCACGCGGGTCTCTCTAAGAAGCGAATGCGAAGGAATCACCTGTATGGTCTCAGAGTTGGGTTGCATTGTCGGTTGAGACATAGGTAGCAGGTGTTGATTGCGACAGAGTAACAAGAAGAATCAAATAGCTGGAATGTCGGACGAAGTCGTCGACCGGAGATTGTGGGGGTCGGCCCATGGAGGACCTAGAAAAAAGGGGTGAGGCCCCTTGGAGGTAGGAGACGGTGGAGGAGGATAGTGGCGCCAGAGTAAGGAAGGTTCTGATACCAAGTATGATATGTGCCTACTTTTGGGGTTTGAACGAGGTAACAATGGAGGCGAGGATACAAGGAGAGTAACCCTAGAATGGGGATGAGAGTAGAAGAAGAACTAAATGAAGAGAAGAGGGGACTTGAGAGAGAAGGAGAAGAGTTAGAGAGATGGAGGAATTTGATTCATTCTTTGATATCCCAGACAAAACCTAAGGGGTTCTATCTATAGAACCCTGATGAAATGACTTAAATACCCCATATAAAGAAAAATGCGTGAAATATTAAAAACACCAAAATGCTAATAAAACGTAACCACGATTCGACTCAGGTACCTCAACTCATATACTCGACTCGATACAACTTGACTCAATACCTAACGACTCGTAATAATATCACCTCTAGATAACTGATCGTGTCGAACCTTTAACAGGTCCCTAGACTTTGTCCTACTATTATTACTCCTAAAACAAGTTTGCTTTCACGAAAAGTCATTCTCAATAGAGCCCTTCTTGACCACAACATTAATTGTGATATTAATCATAAAGAGCGTGCTAAGGATCTTTGGACTTCTTTTGAGATCATTTTCAGCAATGGATATAAGAGGAATATCAATTATCATTTGACAATGAAAAGGTGTACACCTATGCTCACATGTACATATATACCGGAAAATTTGGAAAGTAAGATTTTATCATATAAATGCACTTCGAATAACCCTAAATGCAAAGATTACAAACTGCATTAAATTTAGATCATCTGCTACCAGCAAAGTGCTCATTTGTACCCAAGCATATCATGTATATGATATCCTTCTATCCTGGTTAAGGCTCAATGAAACTCCACTAACTCTTAAGACCATCAAGATTACTTGGGGAGAAGGAAGGGGTCGTATTAATCTAATTGATGACTTTATGGTTTCTTTCTTTTCAACATTTTATGGTTGGAAAAATAACATAAGCTTAAGCTTTGGCCATGCTTGATCTCTACATAATCCTGAATCTCATCACTAGCTCTCTCTATCAATCTATTATGATGGATTCTAGATTTAACATTGGCTCACTCTATTATGATGGATGCCAAAATTCTTTATGAATGCTAAAATTCTTTATGGATGCATCTGCACTATGAGCTTCAGTAACTATATGCTTAACGATACGGACAAAAAACTGCAGCATCACACAAATGCTCACTATTGGTCGTACTTACAAGTTACAAGAACAGGAGCAAACTCATTGATGCTTATGCCAATAAAGCTGTTTAAGTGATCCCTATTACTTCTATGTCTAGCTCTATCAAGAAACCTTATTAGGAGTATATGCTGAAAAATTCCATGTCTAAAAACCACTTATCATGTGCTAATCACATAAAGTTGAATCAACATGATTTTACTCTGAATGTTTACTCCATGGTTGTCTTTGTAATGTGGAAGCTCGTTTAACCTTTTTTTCTCTATATGGCTATACCACTATAGTTTTTTTTGGCATTTAATAATGTCCTTGACAATCTCCCAACTTCCTCTACCTCCTTTGAGTAAACTCCAAAATCTATCCCTAAAACTGGCTTGAAGAAACTAAAAGAACATTTTTTATAATGAAAATTTCAGACAGAGCTCTTCAAAGCTTAAGATGGATGCCAAAGCTAATAAAATTACCAATAAAACAGGCACCATACCACATCGTCCTTGTGCAATCCCGCAATCATCGCGAGAAGAGAGACGGGTCAGATACCAAAAAAATTCAAATAGCAACCTATTGATTTCATGATGAGAACCCTAGATGCCAAAAAAGCTTCTTGTCGAGTTTGGTCAAGAAGAGTGCTTACGGTTGGTCATATGAATTTTAATAAGCTTGAATTCCTCTAGTGTGAGACCTCTCTCCTTGTCGATCGGGTGCACCACGTCGATTTTATCCTGCTCCAGTAGCTGCTTGCTGCCATGAAAGAAGAAGGACAGAAAAATGAGACGAAGGCACAGAAAGATTTAGACTGCGATGTTAATGAGGAGCCCAAGAGATGACAATGGAAGACGGGCAACGAAATAGAGCAAAAGAGCAGTTACTGATGAGAAGAGGTCCAGAAGTTCGCCGACATCGCGCTTGGCCGTGGAGGGGTCGAATTGCCCCGCGAACTGAGCCGAAGCCAGAAATTTTTACAGAGTTTTTAGTGATTCCGTGAAAGCTAGGCTTAGTTTTGATTTGGCATTTTGCTCAAGAGCCAGTGGGAGGAGAAGGAGGGCTTGAAAGAGGGGGAGGCTGTGGTTGGAATTCCTCATTTTTCTTCCATTTCTCATGGTGTGGCGGGTGTAAATGGAGCAAATGTCGCCGCCGATCATTTGATCATCCGTCGTGGCACAACATTTGCCTCAAATGAAGAGCTACGAACGTTCCGCCAAACCCTTGTAATTGTATTAGAGTAATTTCTTTTTTATTGTGCAAGAAGAC
Source organism: Platanthera zijinensis (assembly GCA_039513925.1). Taxonomy (NCBI): domain Eukaryota; kingdom Viridiplantae; phylum Streptophyta; class Magnoliopsida; order Asparagales; family Orchidaceae; genus Platanthera; species Platanthera zijinensis. Next base: position 48,428,108 of record CM077082.1, read on the forward strand.
ATAATAGACGTTTAGCATTTAGGCCACTAAAGACTTTTTTATCATTTTGTTGCTCTCAAGAGCAAGAGCTCTAATATTTGAAGGGCCCAATTAGGATATTTGTAGGTCAAATTTTGAAGTGTTTATTAAAAAAAATTTGTGCAAAATTTAACATCTATTTGTAGCCCCCAAATTTCCTCCCCCCCCCCTACCACGGATATCAAAGAGCCCGCCCCTGAAGCCGCCGCCCCGACGACGCTGGAAGATGCCTCCCCGACGTCGTTGGAAGCTGTCTCTTCAACACCGCCGTCCTACGTCACTGCTATAAGGGAGTTGACTCATGACAATCTGTAATGTCATTTTGATTTTTTTTATATGATAAAATTTTAATTTTGTTTGAATTATATATTTTTATATTTTGGTATATTAAATTTTATCATTCATGAAGTTTTGACGGGTAGGTGGAAAAAAGATTAAAAATGAATTTTTAAAGTTTTAAATTGGGACTGCAAATATCCTATGAGACTGCAAATATCCTATGAGACTGCAAATATCTATTTGATGGTTACAAATATCGAAGAGCTGCAAATATTGATTAAAGACTTGCAAATATCAACGCTCAAAAGTAAACTACTTCAAAGTCAGTTAGCATGAAGGTCCCACTCACTCAAGGATCATTCAGATTTTTTCCTAACTGCTAAGATATGAACATCCTACAACTTAGCAAATTGCAACAGTATGTATAATGCTTAGCCATGTATAATGTTTAGCCTTATTATTGTAGGAATTGAAGATATGCACAAAAAAATTGTTCATGAATTATTTAATGGCAGTAGTAACTTTGCTCATGAATAGTCCACTCACTCAAGTAGTAACTTAATTTGTTTATGATTATTTACCACATTATCTTTTTCTCATGAATTATTTTATGATTTTTTGTAGGTTCATGATTATTTTTCACATAAATTGTGGTTTGCGGGCAGCCATCAGGTAGTATTTCATTTCATTATTGTTGATTATGTCTGATTATGTCTGATTATGTCAGTGTAATTTCTCTCCACTCTTATGATTCTCTCATTGAAATAGTTTGAGTTGCTTGATTCTAGTTTTCTTTTGTTATGGAATAGGGTGTCAGTATTGTGTTAATCCAAGCATGAATTTGAAATAAACTTACACACGAGGAATTATCCAAGCCTGCACAAACAGATGTTGGAAAACATTTCGTAACGAGCACAATTTTTTCTAGTAAAGAAGATTTAGTTGATTGCGCTTGCAATGTAGATATACAATTTGGCTTCGTAATTATCATTCAGAGAGCTGATTCACATAAAGATAGGCCAAAGCCCCGGGTTAAAGTTTGTTGTGATTGAGGCGGTTGTACTCGTGCTAGTCAAAATAAGAAAGGTTGGGTCAAAAACATTTAAGGAAAACTAGCTCTAAATATTGTGGTTGCTCATTGACTTTACAGGGACAGAAAGGTTCAGAGCTAAATGAGTGGACATTAGAAGTAAATTGTGGACTTCATAATCATGAGTTTGTTTATCTGGGGGCACACACTTGTGCATACAAATTAGATCAGAATGAGAAAAAGAATATTGAGGAGAAGTACACTGCAAGTGTTAAACCAAGAAAATATTGTCCGCTCTTAAATATAGAAATCCGTCCAACTTCACTGTGATGCGAACAATTTATAATGAGAAAGTTAAACTTCATAAGGAGTTGGCGGGTGCAACCCCAATCCAGTTTCTTTTCAAATGCATTGATGAAGCCGGTTATGTTAGTCACAGCATCGTGAATAGTCTCACTACTAACTTGGAGAGTTTATTCTTTGCATATCCTATAGTTGTACAACTTAGCAAAATATTTTCAAATGTTTATATCATGGATTGCACATACAAAACTAATCGATATAAGTTTCTACTGCTCTCTATAGTTGGTATGACTTAAACATATATATCCTTTTTTTCTTGTTTGCTTTTATGTGTAATGAAACATAATTGAGTTATGCATGGGCTCTCCAATGTTTCAAAGGTGTTCTCGATCAAAGTTTTTTTCCGAATGTATTGGTTGTAGACAGAGAAATTACACTAATGAATGCTATAAAAATGTATTTTCACATTCTAAGATAATTTTATGCCAAGTTCACATACACCGTACCATTCTTGCTCATTGCAAGAAGTTTTTCAAGAAAGGTAAAGAATGTGATGATTTTCTTGGTGAATGGCAACATTTGGTGATCTCCCCAACGGTGTATGATTTCAACATGCGGTTCAACTCCATGTTAGATAAATACAATGACGCATATTCAAAAGTTCTTTGTTATGTGGTTACGACATGATTAGAGAGCTATACATAGTTTTTTATTTCTTCTTGGGTGGACAAATGTTTACATTTGTGTAATGTAACAACAAATTATGTGGAGATTGGGCACAATCACCTGAAACAGTTTTTGGAAGTCTCCATTGGTAACTGTATGAAAAATTGTTGATCAAATGATAAACCTCCAACACACCAGAATTAATAGCTTGTTTGGGAAAAATTTAATTCACGTTGTAACATGACATATAGGATGTTTGTATACTGAGCTATTAGGTTCTATATCAGTTTCAGCAATGGAGTGTATTAAGAAGAAAGAGGATTTGGTTAAAATGGTTACTCTGATGCAGTATATTGTTTGCATAAAGTCAAATTTATGATGGGTTTATCATGCACACATGAGTTGGTCAGATACATCAAAAATTCATGTGCATTCCCTTTATGGATGATAAACAAACATTGGAAACAACTACAATTACCAATAGAGTCTATATCGGTGAAGGAAGCGAATGAGTCCATAAATGACATTAAGAATGAGTTGGATGGTTTTTTGGAGAAGTACAACAAGATTCCAGATATTCAAAAACATGATAGGAAGAGGAAGCTACGTGAGTTGGATCCAACAACATTCAAAACATTAGAACCTGTTGTGCTTTTAATGCTTAAGGGCCGCCCTAAAGAGAGTACTAAGAAGTACAATGATGACTAAAAATCCACTAAAAGAGAACTATCCTTATTTGCACATGTTATTTTGAATGATCAACCTCCAAAAATAGGTAAGAAAGGTAGGCAAAGAAAGCTGATTGCTAAAAAATGTATTAATACAAACAATTTTCTAAAAAGCATTCACAATGAAATGCCACTCCACATCTTAGACCATATAATTAATGCTGAAAATGTGAATGGGGATGGACATTGTGGATACCGAGTCATATGATATGCTTTGCATGTGAGGGATAATTGGCTTCAAGTGTGACATGAAGTGGTCTTGGAAATGAACAATCATGAGAAATTGTACACAACATTTTTGGAATGGAAGGATGCAAGAACTTTGATCATCTCTCGATTGTAGTGTAGTGCCAACTCCTTTTGAGAAATGCATGTCATCATTTACATTTCTTCCTCTACATTAAGCACCACTAGCAAAAAGAAAGATTATATATATTGGGTTTGCAAACAAAAATCATTTTATTCACTTATTAATCGGTGACGAATGCTCACTCCCACCGGTATTTTCTATGTGGAAAATATATCATGACTCCTTGTTAGAAGCAAGGGACATACCATATATGTCATGATTTAGAGATTCATGAAGTAAAGGTATGCACAAATTCACTATGTATTTCTAAATATTACTGTGTATACCCATACTAATTGAAATCTAATATAGTTCTTGTTAATGCAGAGTACCCTTTTTTGGTATATATATTATCAAAGTTTTGAATAAATCACTGAATATGTATTGTCATGCATTATAAAATCCCCCTCCCAAACACTGGAGAGCAGATTTTATGCCCAGTATAATCGTCCTGCGGTGATTCCACACACTATGGCAACACATCACCACATGAAGCTTACTCTGACGACTAATATCACAAACCACATCAGAGTATATGAGATAATACATAATTACAATGAAAGTGTAAAACATAAAGCATTACTAGCATAAACAAAGTAAGTAGCCACAGATAATCACAGTAAGTCAAAAACCCAAATAGTAACAAAGTAGAACTGAGGGCTATACATGCCCACATAACAACAACTCCAAACATAAAATCATTCAACTATGATTGAAAGTTTTTGTTTCAAGAGTAGCTTTACACCTAGAGAGGGGGTGAATAGGTTTCTTAGTCTTTTGACTATCTTTTTGATTAGCTGTGTAGTGTGTTCAGTTAGTTCAGTTAGCTTTTAAGAAAGAGACACAACACACAACTATTTATAGTGGTTCTCCAAGGTATGGGTACATCCACTGTCTGTCTCACCTTTCTAACAGTGTGTTAGACAAGACCAACTTCTCCAATCTCAGCTCAAAGAACTTACAACACAGATCCCTCAGGATCTCTCAGACTCCTCCAAGTCCTACCACAGGTGTACAACCCCATATTTGCTGGGTGGGACCAAGATGCCCCAAGGACCCAGATTAGGCTAGCCTTAGGCTAGCTTTGGGCTGAAATCGGATCAGATAAGTAAGTAGGCGAGAAGGTTCCCGCCCAGGGCAGGCGAAAGGGCTTGCGCCTTGGGCCGGCGGGGGCCCTTCGGCTCTTGGCGTTGAGTGATGCTTCCCTCGTCTCTCGCCATAAGAAGGAGGCCCGCAGGGATCAACGGGAAGGCTTCCGCCAGGTAGGGTCCAGAGGTGGAATTACCTGGATGCCCCTAGGTCTGCATTTAGCTTCTCAGAACAGCAGAGTTTGGCTGTTGGCAGACCAACCCAAGGTATTTTAGTAATTTTAGAACAACGAAATTACGCTTTTTGCAGACCGGATATTGGAAATCTTTAAATAGACCCACAGAGTTCCTCAGAAGGCAAGCTTTCATAATTTCTCAAAATCTTCTAGTGCTTTCTGAGGTACTCCTAGCCCAGCGATTGGCTTTGGAGGAGAAGCACTCAGAGATCTTCCAGGTTAGTGGAGAGACCTCCCAGCTAAGGCTTAGGGTCAGTTCCTGGTTCTTTGTTACTAGTCAGGGGTCCGGATTTGGGAGAAGTAGGTGTTAGCTACACCCCAAGGTCCCAACTCTCGTTGAGGCAAGTTTTTGGCTTTAACATTTCTGGTGTGGTGAGCGTGGACCGTAGCAAGTACAAGAAAATCTCAAGCTAAGTCTCATGGCTGGAGGCGAAGGTGAAGGAGCTGGTTCGGGACGTTCCCCCCTCGAGGAATCGGGGTGACGCTGGGGATGTTGGAATACTTCAGGCGGGAAGTCTTGTAGACAATCCACTTAGCCTTCTCGGCGAGAGACGAGTGGGCGACGTCGTCAGCTCCGGTGGTCGTGACCCCTTCACTGGGGGAGAACGCTCCCGGACAGCGTCCCGGGAAGGAGGTTCTGGCGGAGGTTGCTGAGAGGGATGTTGCCATGCGGGAGCTCTGGGCAGGCCAGCACTGACAGGGCTAGCGAGCCGAGGCAGCGAGAGAAGCCCTCTCGGCAGGCAATGGGTGGGAGCCCCTTCAGTGAGATGGTCGTCTCGGCCCCGGTTCCAGACGGGTTTCCAGAGCCTGACATGTCCTACTACACAGGCAGAGATGACCCCGTGCAACATGTGTAGTGATTCGAGGATGTCGTTTCCATAAGGCAAATGTCGGACGCCTTCAAGTGTAGGCTCTTTGCCATCACGCTGAAGGACAAGGCTAGAGATTGGTTCCACCAGTTGCTGGCGAGTTTAATCTACTACTTTGAGGATTTGCGCTGAGGATTCTTTTTGAGGTTCTCGACGTCGAAGAAGAGGGAGCGGAGTGCTTATTTTCCATCAAACAGAAGCTGGAAGAGGGGATGGGATGCTATGTGGATAGGTTCTAAGAGTAGATCTTGTAGGTTCAGGAGATGCGGGGGTAGACCATGATGCTTGCCTTCACCCTCGGGTTGAGGCCAAGCTTCTTTAGTATGGAGCTGAAGAGAGTTCCCCCCCTCTCCTTTAAGGAGCTGATGGAGAGGGCGGCGAAGGAGATCGAGATCGAGGCGGCCAATCCGGCGTTTGCTATGAAGCTAGCCAAGTTGGAGGAGGATGATGGGAAGGAGTCGGGAGCTGGTAGACAGAGGGAGCAGAGAGAGGAGAGAAGAAGGGAGGAATCCCGTGTAGCACCCCCCAACCTTTTGCCCGGGTCGGGCCGAAGAGGTACTATTGGGCCAAGACGTCCACCCAGTGCTCTTTAGGGGAAACGATCCACCCTATCTAAGTACTAGATGACCGCCTTGCTCAGCTCGAATCACAACATTCACAATCCATCAGAGTATAGCGGAAGCATTAATAGAAAACCACTATAGATATATATAACACATCATATAATAATACAGTGGTTCTAGGGACGAAGCCTAAGTGTTTATATAAGCCTGTGGGCTATACATGTACTACATATAATTCTCACACTCACTCTCCCTATGCTGCTCGGCGGTACTCACGTCTCTAAACTCCGAGGACGTTAGGGGTGCATCTGCTCGAGTAGTCTTAGCCGCTGGCATAATCTCCTGCGGCAGCGGGTCACTACGATGCTTCGTTTCCTGTGAATGGTTATTTAGATAATCGTTAGTCACATAACTAAGTGGAAATAAATCTCCTCCCCGGATCCATATCTTGGGGACGAGCACCCCCCCCCAACATAAGCAGATAGCCGAAACAAGAGAGGGTTAGCACAATATTTCATATATGTATAGCTAGGAGCAACTATAAGAGAGTGTAGGATAGTATAACTGGGAAAAGCAGCAGCAATATAAATCAGTTATAACAAGGCTCCACTAGCCCATCAGCACATCAGGTTTTCACATCCTAAATTCTATCGCAGATATTCACAGCCGCGCACACACCGCAGATATTCATAGTCGTGCACACAAACCCTATGTCGACATAGTTTAGACTGCTTCTGTTCTAGCAGGGTAGCGAGCCCCGCGAGCCTCACTGATGTGGCCGTCGGTGATAGTGGCCAGTCCTGCCACTTTTGGGGGTGGTCGTACCGCACAACCCCAGGCCCTAACGTACAACCTTGTGTACTCTTGGATGTGAGCGACATCCGACGAATCGTTTTGGCCGACCAGCGGAGGAAAACCCGACGGGGAATAATATAACGGTTGGTCACCCGTGGTACCCATCTCCTTATCGCCTTGAGTCGTCGACCTTCCCGCACCGGTATGAACAGTCTGCGGGAGGGACTGACCCGCCACTATTTCACCGCAAGCAATTTATAAACAATCAAATAAAAGGCAATCATAATACACTCCGTGTCTACGTCGGCCTGCCCTACTAGGCTTTAGACTTCGGGCGTCGACATTTAGTTCTACTTTCGACAAGGAGCGTGGGAGCGCATTATTTGTGGCTAGACTTGGAGGAATACCTCAACTCCGGATAGCCCCAACTAAGGCTCAACCTTAACAACGACTGCTCGTCAGAGCAAGACCCGAGATTATAATAGTAAATTGCAATGAGGATAAGTACGGTGACTATGCTGCTTATTTAAAATGCTAGAATGAAACATGACCAGTACGAGATTGGAGTAGTACTGAGTAGAAAGTACTGAAATAAGCTGGACCAGTACGAGATTGGAGTAATACTAAATTGAAAGTACTGAAATAAGCTTGACCAGTACGAGACTGGAGTAGTACTGAATTGAAAGTACTAACATAAGTTTGACCAGTACGAGACTGGAGTGGTACTGAATTGAAAGTATTAAAATAAACTTGACCAGTACGAGACTGGAGTAGTACTGAATTGAAAGTACTAAAATAAGCTTGACCAGTACAAGACTGAAGTAGTACTGAATTGAAAGTACTGAAATAAGCTTGACTAGTACGAGACTGGAGTAGTACTGAATTGAAAGTACTAAAATAAGCTTGACCAGTACGAGACTGGAGTAGTGCTGAATTGATAGTGCTGAAATAAGCACCAGTATGAGACTGGAGTAGTACTGAATTGAAAGTACTAAAATAAGCTTGACCAGTACGAGATTGGAGTAGTACTGAATTGATAGTGTTGAAATAAGCTTGACCAGTACGAGACTGGAGTAGTACTGAATTGAAAGTACTAAAATAAGCTTGACCAGTACGAGACTGGAGAAAACACAAAGAAGATGGTTAGTAGTCCAATCACTCCATCCAGGAGGCTTCAGTTTCATCTCAGATTTAAAGGAGATTTCATTGGGTTACACCAATTATTAGGATCCAATTAATTTGGTTGCGCCATATTTATTACGACCAGTGACTGATCCAAAGGGGGGCAATGGGGGCCCGGGCCCCCCAAGGATTTTGAAGTTTATATAGGTTTAGTTTTAATTAATTATAAAATATAAGTTATGTATATAATATAAGTGATGAAATTTATAAATTATAAAATATAAGTTATGTATAATATATATATATATATATATATATATATATAGTTAATAACTCCTATGAACTTATTTTCAGATTCAATTTCTCTCTCCTAGATAGAAAGAGATCGTCTCTCTCGCTTCTCTCGTCTGAGTCGTCTCCCTCTCCCCTTTCCGCTAGGGCTCGCTGAGAGCCTCTTAGGAAGAGCTCTTCCCTGGCAGTGGTCGCCGGTTGACAAGCTAATTCGACTAATTTTGATAAGCTAATTCGGCTAATTTTGACACTTCCGGTCTCAACAGCGACTACAGAACGATCATTTTCTGTTATGAAGCTTATTAAAACAAGACTGCACAACAAAATGGAGGATGAATTTCTAGCAAATTGTGTGACTCTCTACATAGAACGGGAAATAGCAGAGAAGATCGAGAAAGATGTGATCATTGATCAATTATATGAGTTGAAAAAACGGCGTGCACAACTAAAATAAGGTAACATACATATTATAATTTTTCTTTTGTTGTTAATGCTAAAATTTCAAATTAGAAATTTTTTTGCTTATTATATTTTGATTCACTATTTTTTTGGGCCCCCCTTACTTCGAATCTTGGATCTGCCCCTGATTACGGCTTGATCGAATCAAGGGCTTGTTAGGAGTTACATTCTTATTATTCGTCGAGAATAATTCCTAACTCATCACTCGTACTCTCACCTTCCGAGCGTTCCCAATTCACCCGAGAGTCGAGACGCTCGACGATTTTACGAAATCTCGAAATTCTCGAAGCTTAGTCACTTGCCTCGGCTGCTCTCGTCAATAAAATTGTTTGAATTACTTATTTGATTATAAAGGGTGGTCGCGCGCTCCAATTTTCACCTTCGAGGGAACATGAGCGGAATACCTTCCGAGTGCGACCCTAGGCTTCCAATTTTTAGGAAAAATATCAAAACCTATCCCCATGACCCCAAATTTTGATACAACCCTTAGGAGGGCCTAAAATGAGTCTAGTATTTTTTTTATAATTTTTCAAAGTGTTTTGAGCTTTTAATTTGGCCAAACATGTTTTATTTAGGTTTTAAAAAATACCAAATCATTTCCAAAAATTCTCAAAATTTTTGTGGAGGAAGCCCTCATCATGGGGAACATTTTTTTATATTGGCCAGTTTTCTCTTAGAGGCCTAGATTTGTCCCATAAAATTCCACAAATTCTGCCCCTTGATTTTGGTTTGCATATAGCAGATCAGCTTGATCCTGCGGCTGAGATTGAGCCGCAGGACGCATTTCGTCCCTCTGTCCCCACATTGGATCATCCGCGGATCCATTATGGGGGGCGCTGATTCTGAGGCGGGGGAGGGATTTAATAAAATCCCAGCCGCCCGATCTTCATCACTAGACCGGGCGGCTGTTGCTCCTCGCCGGCGGTGCAGAGGATGAACGGCCTCCACCACCGCCGGCAGGCCGCCGCAAGACGTCGGCGCCAACCCCGATCAACTCGACGGGGGCCGACGATTCTCTAGGAGGTGGTCCGGCGGCCTGCCGCCACCGACCGCCGCCGGCCACCACCGAAAATATCCATCCCGAGAGCTCGGGGTGGCGGTGACTCTGCTCCCAGCATCACCACGCCACCCCGCCTCTCGGGTGACTAATCGCTCACCGCACCACCCCCGGCCGGCGTGCAGGGGGTCGGGCTCTTCGCTGGCGGTGGTCCGGCGGCCCCGCGCCGCCGGCCGCCGCCGCCAGGAATAAACAGAGCCATGCTTTATTTTACGGGTGCCGCCAGAACGGTATTTTCCGGCGGCACCACCACTCTCCGCCGCTGGGGTTGTCGCCCCAAGTGGCCTAGGGTTTCCCCCAGCGCCACCACTAGCGCTAGGGTGGCCTCTACCCTCGCAACCACCACCCTTCCTGGAAGAGGGCTCGGGTGGCGCCGACGGCGCTCCGGCCATCGGGGAGGGAATGCAGAACATCGGCGGGATAGAGGAGGAGGAGAGAAGGTTCCACCTGAGTTTGGTGGGCTCGGGAGGGGTCGGCCTAGTCTGCCATGCCAAAGGTGGTGGTGGTGGAGGGGGAGGCCCCTTGGCTCGCCTTTTCGGCCACCTGAGCTCCGGCAGAGCCTGGGCAGGGGGGAGAGCTCTCAGAGCTGTTGAGGGCAAAGGAGAGGGGGTGCCCTTTTATAGGCATGGGGGGAGGGGCTCTCCTCCCCTAGCCAATGTGGGACTAATCCCATGAGGGGAGGAGCTCCTTCCCTCCCCTCCACCTGCCTTTTCCATGTGGCACCATCCTAGGGTGCCTAGGTGGCAGCCATCCAAGGGGGAAGAGTTGGGGTGGGCTTGGGCTTTGGTTCCTAAGGAGAGAAGGGGAGGGGAAGGGAAAGGTTGGGCTTTCCTTGCCCATGGCCCATTTATCATTAAGGGGCTGGTTTTGGGTGGCCCAAGGGATGAGGGGAAGTAAGGCCATATCCATTCATGGAGAGGGGATGTGCTCCTCCTTAGGAAAAATCCCCAAAATGGGTTTTTAGGGGGGGGGGGGGGTTGACCAAGTCAACCATGGGGTGGGTCCCCCATGTGGGTCAAAGTGAGTCCAAATCATCAGGATCGGGTTAAAGTTTGGGTGTCGTGTCACAATTGGTGTGCGCACGCTTTTTGGTGCACGACTATGCTTGATTTGACCACAGGTTGACCAATTATCGTCAAAATTGACTGGAACAACTTTTGTTGACTTCGTATTGACCATACGATTCTAACATCACTAACTAGGGTTAAATCGGAGTCTTTTTGGCGAAAGTCCGAAATTTGCACGTCGCAGCGCGCTAAAACGGTCAAAGTGTCTAAATCTGTCGTTAGATCTCGGATTGTGACGCGACGGGTTTCGATGCACCCGTCTAGGTTATACAAGGTCACAGGAACTGACAGAACTCGAATCGGAGTTCTCTAGCTCGATATCCAAATCTCGCTCTCGTTGCATTTTATGAGGAATGGTCCATCCACTATATGACCTCGGGGTCCAACTGAACGAGTTCTGATGCGCTCGTATTGACTATATGAGGCCATAGAAAATGACAGAACTCAATTCGGAGTTCTCTTGCTCTATTTCCTATATAGGGTTACCTCCCACCGGGTCATGGGTAGGGTCCGAGCCACTTTAATTGGGCCCACTATGGCTCTGGTGGCCCAATAAAAGTCGGGATGTTACAATCCAATAAAAATAAAAGGATTTTCGTCCCTGAAAATTTGCTCGAAGTAGGGGGGAAAGTAACATACCTGGGGAAAGAGCTCCGGGTGCTTCTCTCAGAGGAGTGCTTCAGGTTCCCACGTGAACTCTTCTCGTCCGCAGTTTGACCATAGTATCTTAACCATCAGGATGGTCATGTTACGTAGTGTCTTCACCTTGTAATCTATTACTCTGACGGGTTCGAGCTGGACAGATCTATTTGACTGTAGTTGCACTAGTGGGGTAGGAAGGTGCTGCTCTGGTTGCCAGAGGGCTCGTCTCAAGGAAGAGACATGAAACACATCGTGAAGATTCCCCAACTCTAGGGTAAAGGCTAAACGATAGGAGACGGGCCCAACACGCTCTATCACCGGATAGGGGCCCAAATAGCGGGGATCTAACTTTTTCTGCTTTCTCAACCGGGAGACACCATGCATGAGATTTATTTTCAAAAACACCATATCCCCCACGTTGAACTCCACCGTTCGGTGTCGCGCATCATAGTACTTGGCCTGTCGGCTCTGTGCTTCCCCATTCGCTCCTGGATCAGCCGTATTGCTGCTGTAGTGTCATCAATGTAAGCCACTCCCAAGGCTTCCGGGTCCTCTTCATGAGCCCAAGTCAACGGGGTTCGGCAACGTATTCCATACAATGCCTCATATGGAGTCATCTTAATGCTAGCCTGGTAGCTGTTATTGTAAGAAAATTCGACTAACGGCAACAGCTGCTCCCACAGCTCATTGTCTTCCACTATGCACAATCGAAGTAGATCCTCCATCATCCGGATTGTTCGCTCCGTCTGTCCGTCTGTCCGTCTGTCTGCGGGTGGAAGGCGGTGCTAAAGGCCAATTTGGTTCCCAAGGATGCCTGCACCCGCCTCCATTCCTTAGATGTGAAACGCCCATCATGATCTGATACGATGGACTTTGTTATTCTGTGAAATCGGAACACTTGCTCTAGGAACTTTCTGGCCAGGATATCAACTCCGTCACCCTGTCGATTTGGAATGAACCGCGCTACCTTGGTGAGTCGATCTTCGACCACCCAAATTGAGTCATTCCCAGCGCGAGATCGAGGTAGGCCGTGGACGAAGTCCATAGAGATATCTTCGAACTTCCATTCTGGTATCGACAGGGGCTGTAATAGGCCTCCTGGGCTGCGACATTCAGCTTTAACCTTTTGACAGGTCTGACACTGGGCCACGAAGTTGGTGACATCTCTTTTCATTCCAGTCCAATAAATGGTCTTGCGCACGTCCACGTACATTTTAACCATGCCAGGGTGAATCGAGTACCTGGACTGATGGGCCTCTTGCAGAATTTCTTCATGAATTCCTCCAGCAGCGGGAACGAATATACGATGCTTGAATTGTAGAATCCCGACATGCAGATTATAATCCTCCTGTGCCCCTCCTTGCAGAGATCGGATGATCGACATTACCTCTGGGTCGATCTTCTGAGCTTCACGTATTCGGTCTCAGATGTCGCATTGGATCTCCATCCAATACAGCTGAGCATGGTACTCTTCTGGATCTTTTCAGGCAACCAGGGTAATCTCCAAGTCTATCAAAGACTGGAATAGTTCCTTAGGGATCTGCTCAATTAAACTCCCGGCTATCACAGGCTGGCGGCTCAAGGCGTCAGCGACTCTGTTAGCTTTCCCGGGGTGATATTGGAGAGCGAAGTCGTAATTGCATAGGAATTCTAGCCATCAGTGCTGCCGGAGATTCAGATCTTTCTGCGTGAAGATATATTTGAGGCTCTTGTGGTCGGATAAGATCTCACATCTTACTCCGTACAGATAATGCCTCCAGATTTTAAGGGCGAAGACGACGACGCCCAACTCTAAATCGTGTGCTGCGTAATTTAATTCGTGCGGCTTTAATCGCCGTGATGCGTAAGCCACTACCTTGCCATGCTGCATTAGAACAGCTTCAAATCCCTTCAGGGAGGCATCAGTGTAGATTTGGAATCCTTTAGTCCCTGTGGGGATCATAAGGATAGGCGCAGAAGTCGGCCGCTTCTTCAGTATGACGAACGCAGAATCACACTCCGGCGTCCATCAGAATGCGACGTATTTTTTGGTAAGAGCAGTTAGGGGTAGGGCAATCTTGGAAAAACCTTCGACGAACTTCCTGTAGTATCCGACAAGACCTAGAAAACTTCGGATATCCGCAACCGTCCTGAGTGGCGGCCAATTTTGTACTGCCTGGATCTTTGCTTGGTCTACTGATACTCCTTCCTTGTTTATCGTGTGGCCCAAGAATCCAACTTCTTCTAGCCAAAACTTGCACTTACTGAATTTGGCAAAGAGAGTGCTCCCGAAGTTTTAATAGCACCGTCTGCAGATGCCGAGTATGGTCCGTCTTGGTCTTCGAGTAGATTAAGATGTCGTCTATGAAGATGATGACAAAGTGATCCAAGAAGCGTTCAAAGACTTTATTCATCAGGGCCATGAAGGCGGAGGGCGCGTTGGTGAGCCCGAAGGTCATCACTAGGAACTCATATAGACCGTATCGGGAGTTGAAGGCAGTCTTGGGAATATCTTCCTCTCAGATTCGAAGCTGATAATAGTCGAATCTCAGGTTCATCTTGGAGAACACGGATGCACCTTGCAACTGATCGAACAGTTCGTCGATCCTAGGGAGGTGGTATGTATTGCGTATAGTATGCTTATTTAGTTCCCTATAGTCGATGCACAGTCGTAGTGTCTCGTCTTTCTTCTTGACGAAAAGCACCGGGGCTCCCTAGGACGAGGAACAAGGACAGACGAATCCAGCATCTATCGGTTCCTGTAGTTCGATTTTCAATTCAGTCAGCTCTCTTGGGGCCATCCGGTAGGGGGCTTGTGATACTGGACGTGCTCCGGACACGAGCTCAATCTGAAAGTCGACCTCTCGCTGGGGTGGCAATTCCGGGAGGGACTCAGGGAAAATATCTGGAAAGATGCGGACTACTGGAACTTTGGTGAGCACCTGGGTTTTGTCTTCCATCTCGAAATAGATAAGATGTACTTCGTCCTTCTACTGGACTGATTTCGCAATCTGCGTAGAAGTCAGAATAATGCGCGAGACAGAGGGCACACCTATCAACGTGTCGTTCTGGCCATTTGGGTTATGTAGCCGGACTTCTCGCGTGGAATAGTTTATCTGTGCCTGGTGCTCGGCCAGCCAGTCCATCCCCAGAATAATGTCAAATCCGGTTATTGCTAGGATGGTTGCATAGATCTCAAATTCTACTTCTCCCAGCACAGACTGGAACGAGCACTTTTCCAAAAATGTCATATCTGACCCGTCCGGTAAACAGATTCGTATAGATAGTCCGGTTGAACGAATAATGTTCTCTTTTGTTGCGATGAATTCATCGGAAACGAAAGAATGTGTCGCTCCTGTATCGAAAAGGGTCTTGGCAGGGTGTCCTTCTATCAATAAGATTCCTGACGATATGGGAAGTATATACCTATATATTATCTAACTAATATAGAAGATATAAGCACATATATACAAGTAATATACAACATTAGTAATAAGATATGGTATCTCCCTATCGCTTAAAGTATATACCTATAACTACATCAGGGGCCGGTCCGTGCTGCAAGTCCAGTGCGTAGGCCTTTAGGGGCGCTGTTCGGCCCTGCTGGCCTCTCCTGCCAGCTCTGCCTCTGTGGCCTCTCTAACCATGTCCCCGTGCTGGCTGTCCACCCTAAACTGCTACTAATCCTGGTCTCCCTATTGCCTGTGGGCAAAAAGCTCTCATATGTCCTGGCTGCTGACATAAGAAGCAGTTCCCTATGAAGGGAACATCTCGCCGGGCAACTGGTGCGGGCTGTGGTGCTGGAGCTGGTATGATGTCTGGCTGCGTGGTTGGGGGTGCTGGGGGGTACTGGTGGGCGCCTATAGGGCTATCTGCGGCATCGCTGCCTGTACACTCTATGCTGTCTGTGGGGAGCGACTCCTCCATCTCGCCTCTGGTCTCGAGGAATCTCTATCTGGCCTCTGCACTGCTGAGCCACTGTCCGCTGGTCCAACTCCAATGCTGCCGATTGGGTGGCTATGGTGTGAAAGGTGGCCTGAGAGAGCATGATCAAGGCCTGCCTCAGGTCGTCTCATAGTCCTCGGTAGAACCGAGAAGCTCTATCTCTGTCGGAGGCAGCCAGATTCCTGACAAAGCTTGCCAGGTGTATAAACTCTCTCTCGTACTTTGCCACTGTGCGGTTGCCCTTTCGAATGAGCAAGAACATCTCCTGCTGCGCGGCTCGGTCTGCATCCGTGATGAAGAACTCTAGTAGAGTTTCAAAGAACTCCCCCCAAAGAATTGCGCTCAACGATCGACCTCGAAAAGTAGAGCGACTAGCCGCTCTCCACCAATCCCTCATGTATCCCTCCAAAAGGGTCACCATTAAAAAGACTGCAGCCACAGCTGGGCACATCATTCCCACTAATAGCTCCTCCACCCGCTCCACCCACTCCTCTATCTGGATGGTCGTCTTCATACCTCTGAAAGGGGGAGGCCTCAGTCCTCGAAAATTCGACAGCAGATCGATGGGTGCTGTCATCTCTCGCGATGGCTGTGCCAGGGTAGCCCGGAAAGTCGCTAGAATAGTCGTCAGTGTCTGCCCCATATCTGTCTCGACAAATGGTACGGCCGCGGGAGCGACCGGGTCTAGAGGTGGGGTAGTTGGAACATATCCACTGGACGAGGATCCTCGTTACTGTACTCCGGTATCTGGAGAAGTAACGAGAAAGAGTAACAGTATTTTGCAAAAGTAGGGGAAATTTACAAAAATGACAAACAAAGCGGAAACAACGGTGTATGGGCGTACTATCGTACAGTCTAGAATCCTTAAGCCTCTACACTAGGGTCCACCAGGCTTCCACTACAAGGTTTGTCCCGAACCCAGAACGAAGTGAGGGACAGAGGGATCCTGAGACTGCTCCACAAGGACGAATCGTGATCGCTCTGATCCATTTGTAGACCCCCCAACCTTTTGCCCGGGTCGGGCCAGAGGGGTAATACTGGCCCAAGACGTCCACCCAGTGCTCCTTAGGGGAAACGATCCACCCTAAGTACTAGATGGCCTACTTGCTCGGCTCGAATCACAACATTCACAACCCATCAGAGTATAACGGAAGAATTAACAGGAAACCACTGCAGATATATATAACACATCATACAATAATACAAAGGTTCTAGGGCCGAAGCCTAAGTGTTTATATAAGCCTGTGGGCTACACATGTACTACATATAATTCTCACACTCATTCTCCTTATGCTGCTCGGCAGTACTCACGTCTCTAAACTCCGAGGACATCGGGGGTGCATCTGCTCGAGTAGTCCTAGCCGCTGGCGTAATCTCCTGCGACAGCGGGTCACTATGATGCTCTGTTTCCTGTGAATGGTTATTTAGATAATCGTTAGTCACATAACTAAGTGGAAATAAATCTCCTCCCCGGATCCATATCCTGAGGACGAGCACACACCAACCCAATATAAGCAGATAGCTGAAGCAAGAGAGGGCTAGCACAATATTTCATATATGTATAGCTAGGAGCAACTATAAGAGAGTGCATGATACTATAACTGGGAAAAGCAGCAGTAATATAAATCAGTTATAACAAGGCTCCACTAGCCCATTAGCACATAAGGTTTTCACATCCTGAATTCTATCACAGGCATTCACAGCCGCGAACATACCGCAGGCATTCATAGCCGCGCACAAAAACCCTATGTCGACATAGTTTAGACCGCTTCTGTTCTAGCAGGGTAGCGAGCCCTGCGGGCCTCATCGATGTGGCCGTCAGTGACAGTGGCCAGTCCTGCCACTTCTGGGGGTGGTCGTACCGCACAACCCCAGGCCCTAACGTACAACCTTGTATACTCTTGGATGTGAGCGACATCTGGCGAATCGTTTTGGCCGACCAGCGGAAGAAAACTCGACGGGGAATAATATAACGGTCGGTCACCCATGGTACCCATCTCCCCGTCGCCTTGAGTCGTCGACCTTCCCGCGCCAGTATGAATGGTCTGCGGGAGAGACTGACCCGCCATTATTTCACCGCAAGCAATTTACAAACAATCAAACAAAAGGCAATCATAATACACTCCAGGTCTACGTCGGCCTGCCCTACTAGGCTTTAGACTTCGGGCGTCGACATTTAGTTCTACTTTCGATAAGAAGCGTGAGAGCACATTATTTGGGGCTAGACCTAGAGGAATACCTCAACTCCGGATAGCCCCAACTAAGGCTCAACCTTAACACCGACTGCTCGTTAGAGCAGGACCCAAGATTATAATAGTAAATTGCAATGAGGTCAAGTATGGTGACTACGATGCTTTTTTAAAGTGCTGGAATGAAACGTGACCAGTACGAGACTAGAGTAGTACTGAGTAGAAAGTACTGAAATAAGCTGGACCAGTACGAGACTGGAGTAGTACTGAATTGAAAGTACTGAAATAAGCTTGACCAGTACGAGACTGGAGTAGTACTGAATTGAAAGTACTAACATAAGTTTGACCAGTACGAGACTGGAGTGGTACTGAATTGAAAGTACTAAAATAAGCTTGACCAGTACGAGACTGGAGTAGTACTGAATTGAAAGTACTAAAATAAGCTTGACCAGTACGAGACTGGAGTGGTACTGAATTGAAAGTACTAAAATAAGCTTGACCAGTATGCGACTGGAGTGGTACTGAATTGAAAGTACTAAAATAAGCTTGACCAGTACGAGACTGGAGTAGTACTGAATTGAAAGTACTAAAATAAGCTTGACCAGTACGAGACTGGAGTAGTACTGAACTGAAAGTACTAAAATAAGCTTGACCAGTACGAGACTGGAGTAGTACTGAATTGATAGTGCTAAAATAAGCTTGACTAGTACGAGACCAGAGTAGTACTTAATTGAAAGTACTAAAATAAGCTTGATCAGTACGAGACTGGAGTAGTATTGAATTGATAGTGCTGAAATAAGCTTGACCAGTACGAGACTGAAGTAGTATTGAATTGAAAGTACTAAAATAAGCTTGACTAGTACGAGACTGGAGAAAACACAAAGAAGATGGTTAGTAGTCCAATCACTCCATCCAGGAGGCTTCAGTTTCATCTCAGATTTAAAGGAGATTTCATTGGGTTACACCAATTATTAGGATCCAATTAATTTGGTTGCGCCATATTTATTACGACTTGATCGGATCAAGGGCTTGTTAGGAGTTACATTCTTATTATTCGTCGAGAATAATTCCTAACTCATCACTCGTACTCTCACCTTCCAAGCGTGCCCAATTCACCCGAGAGTCTAGGCGCTCGACGGTTTTACAAAATCTCGAAATTCCAAGAGCTTAGTCACTTGCCTCAGCCACTCTCATCGATAAAATAGTTTGAATTACTTATTTGATTATAAAGGGTGGTCGCGCGCTCCAATTTTCACCTTCGAGGGAAAATGAGCGGAATACGTTCCGAGCGCGACCCTAGGCTTCCAAATTTTAAGAAAAATATCAAAACCTATCCTCATGACCCCAAATTTTGATACAACCCTTAGGAGGGCCTAAAATGAGTAGTAATTTTTTTATAATTTTCCAAAGTGTTTTGAGCTTTTAATTTGGCCAAACAAATTTTATTTAGGCTTTTAAAAATACCAAATCATTTCCAAAAATTCTCAAAATTTTTGTGGAGGAAGCCCTCATCATGGGAAACATTTTTCATGTTGGCTATTTTTCTCTTAGAGGCTTAGATTTGGCCCAAAAAATTCCATAAATTCTGCCCCTTGATTTTGGTCTGCATATAGCAGATCAGCTTGATCCTGCGGCTGAGATTGAGCCGCAGGACGCGTTTCATCCCTCTGTCCCCACAGCGGATCGGCCACGGATCCGTTGTGTGGGGGCGCTGATGCTAAGGCGGGGGCGGGATTTAATAAAATCCCAGCCGCCCGATCTTCATCACTAGACCGGGCAGCTACTGCTCCTCGCCGGCGGTGCAGAGGATGAGCAGCCTCCACCACCGCCGGCAGGCCACCGTAAGATGGCGGTGCCGGCCCCGATCAACTCATCACTGGCCGACGATTCTCTGGGCGGTGGTCCGGCAGCCTGCCGCTGTCGGCCACCGCCGGAAATATCCATCCCGAGAGCTCGGGGTGGCGGTGACTCTGCTCCCAGCACCACCGCGCCACCCCGCCTCTCGGGTGGCTAATCGCTCACCGCACCACCCTCGGCCGGCACGCCAGGGGTCGGGCTCTTCGCTGGCGGTGGTCCGGTGGCCCTGCGCCACCGGCCACCGCCGCTAGGAATAAATAGAGCCATGCTTTATTTTACGGGTGCTGCCGGAATAGCATTTTTCGGCGGCATCACCACTCTCCGCCGCTGGGGTTGCCTCCCCCAGTGGCCTAGGGTTTCCCCCAGCGCCACCACTAGCACTGGGGTGGCCTCTACCCTTGCAACCGCCACCCTTCCTGGAAGAGGGCTCGGGTGGCGCCGGCGGCGCTCCGGCTGCCGGGGAGGGCATACAGAACGTCGGCGGGATAGAGAAGGAGGAGGAGAGAAGGTTCCACCTAAGTTTGGTGTGCTCGATAGGGGCCGTACTAGTCGACCATGCCAAAGGTGGCGGTGGTGGAGGGGGAGGCCCCTTGGCACGCCTTTTCCGGCCACCTGAGCTCCGGCAGAGCCTGCGCAGGGGGAGGTGAGAGCTCTCAGAGCTGTTGTGGGCAAAGGAGAGGGGGGCCCTTTTATAGGCATGGGGGGGGGGGGGAGGGGCTCTCCTCCCCTAGCCAATGTGGGACTAATCCCATGAGAGGAGGAGCTCCTTCCCTCCCCTCCACCTGCCTTTGCCATGTGGCACCATCCTAGGGTGCCTAGGTGGCAGCCATCAAAGGGGAAGAGTTGGGGTGGGATTGGGCTTTGGTTCCTAAGGAGAGAAGGGGAGGGGAAGGGAAAGGTTGGGCTTTCTTTGCCCATGACCCATTTATCATTAAGGGTTTGTTTTGGGTGACCCAAGGGATGAGGGGAAGTAAGGCCATATCCATTCATGGAGAGGGGATGTGCTCTTCCTTAGGAAAAAATCCCAAAATGGGTTTTGGGTGACCAAGTCAACCATGGGGTGGGTCCCCCATGTGGGTCAAAGTCAAAGTGAGTCCAAATCATCGGGATCGGGTCAAAGTTCGGGAGTCGTGTCACAATTGGTGTGCGCACGCTTTTCAGTGCACGACTATGCTTGATTTGACCACGAGTTGACCAATTGTCATCGAAATTGACTGGAACGACTTCTATTGACTTCATATTTACCATACGAGTCCAACGTCACTGACTGGGGTTAAATCGGAGTCCATTTGGCGAAAGTCCGAAATTTGCGCGTCGCAGCGCGCTAAAACGGCCAAAGTGTCTAAATTTGTCGTTAGATCTCGGATTGTGACGCGACGGGTTCCGATACACCCATCTAGGTTATACAAGGTCACAGGAACTGATAGAACTTGAATCAAAGTTCTCTAGCTCGATATCCAAATCTCGCACTCGTTGCGTTTTATGAGGAATGGTCACATCCACTATATGAACTCGGGATCCAACTGAACGAGTTCCGATGCGCTCATATTGACTATACGAAGCCACATGAATTGACAGAAATCAATTCGGAGTTCTCTATCTCTATTTCCTACCTAGGATTACCTCCCATCGGGTCATGGGTAGGGTTCGGGCCACTTTTATTGGGCCCACTAGGGCTCTGGTAGCCCAATAAAAGTAGGGATTTACACCCCGAGGTCAGGGGCAATACAAAGGTTGGGGGCAATACGAGCTAATCAACAAGTTGGTTTGGAGGCCGCAGGAAGGTCACCCCTAGGGGCAGGGTGGTGGTCTCCAAGGAAGGGACAATTTCTGCGAGCAAAGGAGATTCAATCAGCCGGCCTGGAGGTAGGGACAGAGGGCCCCCCTCCCATCGCAGCAGGAAGCTATGTAGATCGTGAGAGGAAGAGGAGGAAGGAGGGGAGCTCAAGGAGGAGCGAGGAGAAGAGAAGGCAGGGTGGTGATGCCCTTTTGTGACTTCCATCAGGAGGGGGGTCATGCAAAGTCCACTTGCCCAGAGTTCTTGGAGATGAGAGGGGCCAGGGGCAAGTCCAATAGCAGCCGCCCGTGGGGATTGAGGAAGTTCTACAAGGAGGGGGAGAGGATAGATGTGTGGACCGGGTGGATGTGGGAGCCCGAGGAGGGATCAGGGTGATCCATGGGGGAGTGGGGATCGAGGCGACCCGCAAGGGGAGCTTCCAAACCATGTACCGAAGGAGCTTCGCCTTGACCTCCCATACCCCCCCTAGGAAGAAAAAAATCACTTTCTCAGCAAAGGACATGCCCGACTACGAAGACCCGTTTTGTGACGCCTTGGTGATCCAGACGGCAGTGGAAAATTTCTCGGTCTCCAGGATCTTAGTGGACAATGGGAGTTCCGTAAATGTGATCTTCAAGAAAGCTTTCGTTGAAATGAAGGTGGAAGCTCGGAGGGTTCTACCCTCGGATGGGCCGTTGTTTGGATTCTTGGGAGAGAGGAAGGAAGTTGAAGGAGGGGTGAGACTGCATGTGACGTTGGGAGAGGTATCGAGGAACTGCCGGTTCGTCATCGTTGACGCTCCGAGCAGCTACAACGCAATCATTGGGTGTGCTCTCATCAACGCCTTTCATTGCGCCCCTCCTTGTTTCACCAGTGTCTCAAGTTCAGTAGCGGAGGAGTGGAGGTCAGGATCAGGGGGGATCCGAAGGTGGTTAGGCAGTTCTATGTGACTGCCGTCAATACCATTTCTTGGATGGCCGAGGAAGAGGAGCTAGAGAGGGAGATGACGATGATGACATAGGAGGAAATTGCAGAGGAGGGGGAGGTGAGCCTAGGTGAGGCTGGAGAGAAGGCTGTGGAGAAGAGGAGAGAGGAAGGAGAAGCTGTGGTGGATGCCCGGGGAGGTGAAGAAGTGGAGTCGAGGGAGAGCCTATTGGAGGCAATGGAGGTGGAGAAAGTAGGAGGGGATGAAGAGTTCGGGGAGGAGGTTGAGCCGAGGAGAGGCGGAGGGCAGTCCAGGTTGGAGCCGGCAGAGGAGGTTGTGGAGATGGAGGTCTTCACCAAGACAGGGAAGACAGAGAGGGTATGGATTAGCGGTGGTCTGAGCCCCGAAAACCAGGCGAGGATGCAGGAGTGCATCCAAATTAATGTTGACATCTTCGCCTGGAGCGCGACGGACATTTCGGGCATTGATGCGGATGTGGCATACCACCGCTTGAACCTGGACCCCAAGACGCGTCCCAGAAGATGAGGACCATCGCCACCAAGCTGGAGGAACCCATCCGCGAGGAGGTCAAGAAGCTTCTCGATGCAGATTTTATCTCGGAGATCCAGTACCAAAGCTGGGTCTTCAATGTGGTAATGGTAAAAAAGGGGATGAGAGGTGGTGTATGTGTATAGAATTTTCTTTGTTAAATAAATCATGCCCCAGGATTGCTACCCCTTCCTCGAATCGACGCGCTGGTTGATTCAGCCATTGATTTTTCTATTATGAGTTTTTTGGATGCTTTTTCAGGTTACCACCAGATTCGAATGCATCCCCCCGATGTCAAGGATATCTTCTTCATCACAAGGGAGGGATGCTTCAGCTATAATATGATGCCCTTCGCGCTAAAGAACGCAGGGGCTACCTACCAACACATGATGGATCGGGTGTTCAAAAGTCAGAGGGGTAGGAACCTTGAGGTTTATGACCTCATGGTAAAGAGTGGGGATGTGGGTTCACACCTACTTGACCTGGAGGAGACGTTCGCGACCCTGCAGAAGTTCAAGATGAGGCTGAATCCTCAGAAGTGTCTTTGGGGAAAGTCGAGGCAAATTCCTTGGGTATCTTCTGACCCCAGCAGGGATAGAGTGCAACCCGGATAAGGTGAAGGCCATCGTTGAGTTGGAATCATCTCGCAATACCAAGGAGGTTTAGCGTTCTATGGGCAAGCTCGCCGGGTTGAGTCGGTTTCTCTCCCGTGCCAGGGAGAAGTGTTCACTTTCTTCAAGGCGCTTCGGGGGAACCAGAAGTTTGAGTGTACGGGGGAATGTGAAGAGTCTTTCCAAGTATTGAAGAACCAACTCTCTCAAGCCCCACTCCTTCAGAGCCCGAAGGAGGGGGAGGACCTATCTTTGTACCTAGGGGTAGGGACAGAGGCCGTAAGTTCTGTATTGGTAAGGGAAGAAGGGAAGAAACAGTTGTCAATCTACTACGTCAGTAGGATCTTGAAGAAGGAGGAGCTCCTCTACCCCATCCTAGATAAGTTGGCTTTCTCTCTGATCTTCTCGGCCAGGAAACTCAGGCCATATTTCCAAGCTTATTCAATCAAGGTGGTGACGGACCATCCATTGCACAATATTTTTGAGGGGGTGGAATACTCTGGGAGGTTGGCCAGGTGGTCGATCGAGCTCAGTGAGTTTGACATCTCTTTCGTACCAAGGCTCTCCATCAAGGCACAGGCGGTGGCTGATTTTTTGGAGAACTACGTCGTAGAGTTGGAGGGAGAGGAGGCACTGCCACGGGAGGCATGAAAGATGTTTGTTGACGGAGCCTTGGGTAAGCATTCCCTGGGGGAGGGGTAGTATTGGTAAGCCCTCAAGGGGTCACCATAGAGAAAGCAGTGGAGCTGCACTTCCTGGTCACAAACAATCAAGTGGAGTATGAGGCCGTCATAGTCGGGTTGTGGCTGGCCAAGGAACTCGGGATTCATGACATAGAAGTGCTTACAGATTAGTTAGTGGTGGCATCACTGATTAGGGGTGAATATGAATCCTGGAAGCCCACCCTCCTAAAGTACTTATCCGAGGTGAGAATGATTGTCAGAGGGTTCCGAGAGTTCTCAATCCGGCATGTCCCCAGGGAGGAGAATAAAGCGGCCGACCGATTGGCCAAGTTTGGACCGGGGGGGGGGGATCTTGACCGATCTGTTTCATCCGGCAATTAAGGAGGGAGAGTTGATGGAGGTGGATCGGCGACCCTCGTGGGTGGATCCCTTCGTAGCCTACTTTGGTACGGGAAACCCTCCTGAAGGGACCAAGGATGCGAAATCCTTTAGGCATAAGGCAGCGCACTGCCGCATGCATGAAGGAGGGCGGCATCGAAAGATGTTGTCGGGACTTTTGGCGCAATATGTGGCGGAGGAAGAGACCCCAAGAATTTTGGAGTAAGTGCACTCGGGCAAGTGTGGCAGCCACTCGGGGGGAAGAACCTTGGAAGCAAGGGTGGTCAGGGAGGGGTACTTCTGGCCATCCCTAAGGAAAGATGCTGCGGAGTTTGTGAGAAGGTGCCAAAAATGCCAGCTATATGCCCCCTCCAACTCTTGCCTGCCCAGTGACTCTGAAGCATCACGTCACCATGGCCTTTCACCATCTGGGGAATGAATCTAGTTGGGTTGTTCCCCCCGGCAAGTGGGCAGAGGAGGTTTCTTTTAGTCATGATAGATTACTTCTCGAAGTGGCTGGATGTCAAAGTGTTGGCAAAAGTGACCTCTCAGGTCATCAGGAATTTCGTGTGGGGGGAGATCATCTGCAGGCACGGGTTGCCTCAGGCCATTGTCACGGACAATGGGCCTCAGTTTGCCAGTGAGGAATTCATCAGCTTTTGCATCCAGTTGGGAATCGACCTTCAGTTTGTCTTCGTCCACCACCCAAGGAGCAACAACCAGGTGGAGGCGGCAAACAATATCATAGTGAACCTGCTCAAGAAGAAGGTGGAGAACCTAAGGGGGAATTGGGTGGAACAACTCCCCTCGGTGTTGTGGGCTTTGCGAACAACCCCCAACATGACCACTGGAGAGACCCCCTTCAAGCTTTCACATGGGTGCGTGGCGGTCCTGCCCGTGGAGTTCGAGGTTTAATTCCCGCAAGTTACGGCCGCCAGTCGGGGAAACAAGGCATGGAGGGAAGAAAATGAAGGGGAGCTGCGGCTCTCGCTGGATATGATGGAAGAACTTCGCGATGTGGCTGCCATCAGGCAGGAAGAGTGTTGGATCCCTAGTTTGGATTTGGGCTAGGTTCACTAATTAGGATGTGTTTGACCCACATTGTATAGCCAGGGTCAAGTCTATGAGTCATAGAGTTTAGACTAGTCATTAGGTTCAACCTTCATGGACCAGCCAGCAGAGGACTTCAGTAGACTCAGACATAGAAGAATTAAGAGTTCAAAATTATCAGTTCGAAATTCTTCGAACTCAGCTCGACGATCGTCGATCTCAAATCGACGAACTCAGAAATTTTTCTCTGAGTTGAGCTCGACGATACTCGAGCTTAGGTCGACGATTTCTTCCTTTAGATAGATTCTCAGCTCGATGAACTTAGAGTGCAGGAATTGGCAAGTTATTTCTAGAATGCAGTTCGTAGAGCTCAGGTCGACGAACAGGAATTCTCAGCTCGATGATCTTGGAACTCCAGTTGACGAATTCTGTTCAGAGGTCGACGAATTCTGTCCTGAGCCAGACTTAAAAGTTTTTCTTATTTCTGTCCCTTATTTATTATATTATTTAGCAGTAATTCTCTGAGTAATTAATGCTCATATTCTCCTGAATATAGCCGTTATTGGCAGTATTAATTATGGTCTTCATTAGGGTTAATTACTTGCTTATTTTATTAGAACATTTGGGGAAACTCATTTAAGTCAAATATTCCAGCCGTTTCATTTTCCAGATCAGTTAGCATTTAATGTTTGGAATTCAAATTTCAAATGAGAATTTTGACAGCAGAATATAAAAGAGATTTTCTCTTTTCAGGCGGAAATAATCCCTGCATGCATACACAGACCAGACAGTACTGAGAATACAGAGAAAAGACAGAACATACAAAAGAATATCTGCTTCTTCTCTGTGTGTAGAAAACATTCTGTTTTCCCTTATTCTTTCTAATGACTAAAGAATAACAACCATCAATATTAAGAGTCATCTTCAACTTCTCCTCCAGGAACATTCAAGGACACCAACTTTTAATCAGTCAAAAAGTTCCTGGATCTCTCAATACAAGGCTGAAGACCTACACCCTGAGCAAGGCTCCAAGCTTTCTGGACCATCTCAAAACATTTCAGAAGGAGTCTTGACAATAGAAATTCACAAGTCTTCTCTGTTGTATAGAGAAAAGAGAAGACATCATCACCTTTCTCACCTACTGTAAAAGGATTTATTAACTGCCTTCAAAAGTTTATTCTTGGTTTTTGGGCACCTGATCAAAAGTCTAAAGGGTTGTTAGATCTCCCTAAAAATAGATCTTGTGGTGGCAGTCACCTGATCAAAAACCTAATAGTGAATTTCTACCAAGGTAGTAGAAGAGTGGATGTACCCAGTTTGGGGAACCATTATAAAATTCTTGTGTTGTCTGTGCGTGATCATTTTCTTTCTTGTTCTTGCTGTGCTGTGATAGATTAGCATAGCCTATTTTCATTTCCTTTCTATATTACTATTGGTATCACTTATTTTACTCTGATAAATTCTAAAACAGCCAAAAGTTTTAATTACTTTATTCCCCCTCTAGAGTAAATCAGGTCTAACTTTTTTCTTTCAATTGGTATCAGAGGGGTGTTCCTTTGGTTGTACAAGTTAACATTTGAATCAAAAAATCCTTGCTAGATCTGATTCTCATTTCCTAGTTTTTCTGTTTATTCTATATCATGACATAGAACAAAGATTATGCAAGCACCAGACCTCCAGTTTACAATCTGAATAAGTTTGCTATCTGGAAGGCAAGAATCAAGTTATAATGAACTCTATTGATGAAGATATTTTCAATTCTATTTTGACAGGACAATCAACTCTAGTGGCTACAACTACTTCTAGTTCCAGCACTCATGCTGTTTCACCACCTGAGTGGACAGATGTTCAAAAAAAGGCCAAAATATCTGATGCCAAGGCCATGAATATTCTGGCTCAGACAATGTCTGATGACATCTTCCAGAAAGTGGCAGAGTGCACATCAGCCAAGGCTATCTGGGATTCTCTTAACCAGATAGTTGTTGGTTTAGCAGATGAGAGAAAGGACAGGAGATCCAATCTTATCTCTCAATATGAGAACTTCAAGAAAGATGAGTCAGAGTCTGTAAGTGACATGTATAACAGACTAAGCTCAATCATCAATGAGCTAAAGAATCTGGACAAGGACATAACTCTCACAGAAGTCAATGACAAAATCCTCACGTACTTCCCCAGCTCATGGGATTCCAGAATCTGGCCAATCAAGGAAGCTAGAAGTCTGAATGAGATTTCCACTAAATCTCTTCTTGGAAAGCTCAAGTCTTATGAACAATTGATAAAGACTAGAGAAGCTGCAGAACTGAAGACTCCTTCAGCAGCAAGAAAGGAGCAAAGCATTGCAATCATAGCATCTGAAGAATCAGAAGCTCCAACAGCTAGTGAAGAATTTCTGAGTCTCTTAGCCAAGAGATTTTACATAAGATGGGCAAGAGAGATTTCAGAAGAAAGTCATCTAGACAAGATGACAAGCCAAGGTATGATAAGACACCAACTAAAGAAGTTGTTTGCTTTGGTTACAAGAAGACAGGACACTTCATCTCAGAGTATCCAGAGAACCAAAAGAAGGAGAGAAGATGAGAAAAGGAACCCATAAAGCAGCACTACAACAAGCCCTCCTCCAGCAAGCATAAAATGAAGGAGAAAGGCTTTGTGGCTGAAACCTGGAGTGAAACTGAAGATGAATCTTCATCTTCCAGCTCCAGTGAAGATGAAGAGGAAGCAAAGGCAAAAGAAGTGTGTCTGATGGTCATCAATGCATCATGCAGCTGTTCAGAAGTAGAAGATGACAAATCAGAGGGTGAAGACTCTGAATCTGAGGAAGATCAGGTACTGTCTTCTTTTGACTTCAATTCAGATAATTTTAGAACTGAATTTAAATTTTTATGTCTTGATTTAATTAACTCTGAAAAAAAAATTAAACAACTTAGAGAAAAATTATCAGAATAAGATAATTTTATTTCTAAAAACATTAAATTAAAAGATGAATTAACTTTAGCAAATGAATAGATCATCACATTAAAAACTGAATTAGCTGAGGCAAGACAACTTGAAGAATCCCTAAATGGGAGAAGTATCAAGCTGATGGACATCACAAGCACAGTGAATGCCATGCTTAATGACAAGTTGGGCTTAGGTGCTTAATCAAGCTAACCCCCACTGATTTAGAAAAACATTTTAATAACTCCAATAAAATTTGTTTCTGAAAAAGGTAAGGAAAAGATAGATGATAATAATGTTAAACAAACAGAATTAAAACAGAAGAATAAGAAAAAGAGAAAGAATAAGAAAAAGCCTAACTATAACAATGTTCAGCAGATTTTCGTCGAACTCAGATCGACAAAATGTGTACAGTTTGTCGAACTCAAGTCGACGAACTCAGAACGAAAACTTTTATTATAATTATTCTCTGAACTGCGATCGACGATATTGGGGCCCAGAGAATGAATACTTTCATTCTTTGAGTGGAGTTCGACGAACTCATCCCCATTTGTCGACCTCAGATCGATGAACTTACCAGAATTCATCGAACCCAGTTCATTATAATAGAAACTTTAATTCTAACAGAACACTTAATCAACCAAGGACAATAAGTTAATCCATTCACCCAGTGGATAATTCCACCTAGAAGATTTCACCCCTTAGGTTATAAAAATCAACCAGAATACTCATACATTTCCAGCTTTAATTATGTAAATAAATAAGGCACCCATGGTAACCTGGGTCAAGAATAGTCTAATCTGTTTTTATTACAGGTGAAAGACTATCCCACCACAGAGCAACAGTAGTATCTGGATAGTAGCTGTTCAAAGCATATGACTGGAAACAAGGACAACTTAATCAACTATAAGTCAAAGCTAGGACCCAAAGTAATATTTGGTGATTCTAATTGTGGCCAGACTAAAGGATATGGAAAGGTCAAAATTAGAGCAGTCACACTTCAGGAAGGTTGCTTATATAAGTGGACTGAAGCACAATCTTATATCCATAAGTCAGTTATGTGATGAAAGGTTTCAGGTATTTGTTAGAACCCTTATTTGGATTTGGGCTAGGTCCACTCTTAGGTTGTTGACCCACATGTATAGGCAGGGTCAACGTCTAGGTCTAAGTTAGTCTCTATAGGTCAGACTTCTCAAGACCAGCATTGGATTTCACTCAAGAACTCTGACTTAGAAGAAATTTGTGAAATACATATCAGTTCGACTTCTGTAGAACTCAGCTCGATGATCATTGATCTCCGATCGACGATCTCAGAGTTTAGTCTCTAAACTGAGCTCGACGATCTACGAGCTCAGGTCAACGATTCCATATTTGTTCACAGTATTCTCAGATCGAAGATAGCTGATCTCAGCTCGACGATCTCCCAGCTCAGATCGACGATTATTTTCTGTGCCCGACTACTTATATTCAGCAACTGTCTTGAAGATTTAATTCCTATTTTATTGATTCTATTTTTTGTCAAATAATCTCTGGTAGTTAATGCTGATATTCTCAAGGCATATAGCCGTTTCTTTGCAGCATTAACTATGGTATTCATAGAGTTATTATTTTGACTTTTTTGCCAAGACAGTTGGGGAGACAATTAAATTCCAGAAATTGTAGCCTGTTTCTCTCCTCGATTTCTACAGTAATTTAAGGAATGCCTTTGGAATTTCAAAAGAGACAATATTTATTCTATTCTTCAAGGACAAAAGAGACAGACATTCAGACTGATCAAGACACAGAGAGAACATTCCTGCAACAAGCCCAAAAATTTCTCTTGCAGATTTCTCTCAGCTCTCAGAATTTTCATTGCTCTCAGCAAATAGAAGAAGAACAACAAACCTCTATCTTGAGTCTTCTTCAGGAATCTACAGAGACAGATAATCAACATCAATCTACAGATTTCTGAAGAGCAAGAACTTCAGTCCTCTGAAGATCTACACCCTGGACAAAGCTTCCATCTTCCTGAACCTACTCAATATCTCAGGGGGAGCTTTGGCATCATCAAAATCCACTTAGTCTTCTCATTTGCTTTGAGAAAGAGAAGACTCCCATAAACTTTTATTTTACCTTTCCTGTACAGGGTTATTACTCCCTTCAAAAGTGAACTCATTGGTGATAGGGCACCTGATCAAAAACCTATTGGTTTTTAGGCACCTGATCAAAAGTCTGAAGGGTCTATAGATCTACCTGAAGCAGATCTTGTGGTGATAGGGCACCTGAGCAAAAACCTGATTGGTGGCAGGGCACCTGATCAAAAACTTGTGTGGATTCCTACAAGGGTGGTAGAAGAGTGGATGTACCCAGATTTGGGGAACCACTATAATTTTCTTGTGTCGTCTGGTTGCTCATCTTTCTTTATTTTTTGCTGTGCTGTGATTTATTTCTTCTCTTACTTATAAGTAACACTTATCTTAATTCCGCTATAAAAATTTATTAAAAGTTTTTAATACTCTATTCACCCCCCTCTAGAGTAAATCAGATCTATCTCCTCTCTTTCAGTTGGTATCAGAGGATAGTTTCTCTTGGTTGTACAGGCTAACACCAGAACCTAAAGATCCTTGATAGATCTCTTCCTCTCTTTCTTCATCAAATGACACAGAATAAAGATTATGCAAGCACTAGACCTCCAATCTGCAACTTGAATAAGTTTGCTATCTGGAAGGCAAGAATCAAACTATATATGAATTCTATTGATGAGGATATTTTCAACTCCATTTTGACAGGTCCACCAGCTCCAGTGGCAACTACTTCAGAAGCATCAACAAGCTTGAATGCTGTTCCACCTCCAGATTATACTGATGTACAAAAAAAGGCAAAGATTGCTGATGCAAGGGACATGAACATTTTGGCCCAAACCATGTCAGATGAAATCTTCCAGAAGGTTGCTGAATGCACTTCAGCCAAGGCCATCTGGGATTCCTTAAACCAGATGGTTGCTGGATCTGAAGATGAAATAAAAGATAGGAGAGCTCATCTTATCTCTTAGCATGAAAACTTCAAGAAAGCTGAAACTGAGCCAGTAGCTGAGATGTATAATAGACTCAGCATAATTGTAAATGAGCTGAAAACCTTGGACAATGACATCTCACTAACTGAGATTAATGATAAGATTCTCATGTACTTTCCCAGCTCATGGGATTCCAGAATCTGGCCAATCAAAGAAGGCTGGAGTCTATATGAGATTTCCACTGAATCTCTATTGGGAAAGCTCAAGTCCTATGAGAAGCTCCTAAAGACAAGAGAGTCAGATGAATAGAAGACTCCTACACCAGCTAGGAAGGAACAAAGCATAGCCTTCAAAGCCTCTGAAGAATTTGAAGTAACACCCTGAAATGAAGAACTGATGAGTCTGTTTGCCAAAATATTCTTCAAAATGGGTAGAAAAGACTTCAGGAGGAAGTCATCCAGCAATGAAGACAAGCCAATGTATGATAAAACTCCAACTAAAGAAATCATATGCTTTGATTGTAGGAAGTCTGGACACATTCTACCAGAGTGTCCAGAGAAATAACACAAAGAAAGGAGAAAAGAAAAGGAATCCAGGAAACACTTTAACAAGCCATCCTCCAGCAAGCACAAGAGGAAAGAAAAGGGCTTTATAGCTAACACCTGGAGTGAGACAGAATAAGAATCTTCTTCCTCTAGCTCTAGTGAGGATGAAGAAGAAACTAAGGCCAGAGAATTATGTCTAATGGCCATCAATGCTTCAAGCCCTAAATCAGAAGCAGAAGATTTAGGAGAAGACTCAGACTGTGATCAGGTAATATCATCCTTTGGTTTTAATTCTTAAGATTTTAAAATAGAATTTAAATCACTGTGCAATGATCTTATAAAATCTGAGAGAAAATCAAACATCTCAGAGATAGACAACCTGAATATGAAAATTTAATCTCTGAAAATTTAAAAATGAAAGATGAATTAATTGAGTATAACAATCAAATCATTTTTTTGAAAACTAAACTAAGCAAAGCTAAAAAACTTGAAGGAACATTGAATGGAAGAAGCCAACAAATGGTTGAAATCACTAGTATCCTAAATGCTAGGTTAAACAAGAGTAAACTAGGTTTAGGTGCATTATCTAGTGAACCACCAATAATCAAGAAAAATACATTATCTCAACCTGTAAATTTTATTTCAGATAAAGGTAAAAAGAATACAGAGCAGGTAGAGAAAGTTAATAAGGTATTAGAACAAATTGAATAAGAAAAGAAAAAGAAACAAGCTCAGAAAAATAAGTCTAAACAGAAATCGTCGAACCAAGATCGACGATCGCAGTACTATTCTTCGAATGCCGATCGACGATCTCTGAACCCAGAGTTTGGGTTTAATTATTCAGCAAAGGGAGATCAACGATATTATCAAACATCGTAGAGCAGAGATCGACGATCGTGGAACACAGATAATAGCCATTATTATTCTGTGAACCGAGATCAACGAGATCAGTACTGGTCGTCGAACGCAGATCGACGATCTCAATATAAATCGTCGAACCCAGATCAATTTTACCAAAACCATAACTGTAATAAAAATCTTAATAATAATAACCAGAAACCAAAACATGTTAATCCATTTTCACATTGGATAATCCCACCTAGAAAATTTCACCCCTTAGGTTATAAATGTCAACCTGAATGCTCTTTCATTTCCAGTTTTAGTTATGAAAAGAGACAAAGACCCAAGGTTACCTGGGTACAAAACAAATAATCTGTTTTCTTGTAGGTGAAGAACTATCCTACCACACATGATAAGTGGTATCTGGATAGTGGGTGCTCAAAGCACATGACAGGGAGCAAGGACAAGCTAACCAATTATATGTCCAAGCTAGGTCCAAAGGTAATCTTTGGTGATTCCAGCTTTGGTCAGACAGAAGGTTATGGGGATTTCTACATTGGAGCTGTTACATTCAACAAGGTAGCTTATGTGAGTGGTTTGAGACATAACCTCATATCAATAAGCCAGCTATGTGATACAAGCTATCAGGTTTGCTTTTCTGAATCCCAATGTATTATTTCTTTAAACAGCCAAACGATTCTAACAGGATTTAGACAAGATAACATTTATTTAGTAAACTTTAATTCTGCTAGCTCAGAAATTTATTTATTCAATCAAATCAGTAATAATAATACTCTTTGGCATAAAAGACTAGGTCATGTAAACCTTAGAAATATTACTAAGTTATCCAAAGACAATCTTGTTAGAGGATTACCTTCTTGCCCCTACAAGAAGGAAATCCTTTGCAGGGCTTGTCAAGTAGGCAAGCAAACAAAAAATAGTTTTCAATTTGTTAATAAGAGTGATTCACTTGGGATTCTGTATTTGCTTCATATGGATCTTTTTGGACCCATTATTGTATAGAGCTTAGGAGAGAAGTTCTATACTTTAGTTATTGTAGATGACTTCTCAAGGTTCACTTGGGTTTTCTTCTTGAGACACAAGTCTGATAACTTCAAGGTTCTTACAGACTTTCTTAAAGGCATAAGGATTGAGTATTCTACTCCAGTTATTTTGATCAGAAGTGATCATGGTACTGAGTTTGAATCTCTTCTCATGCAAAGATTCTGTGAGATGGAAGGTATCAAGCATTGTTTCTCTGCTCCTAGAACTCCTTAAGAAAATAGGGTAGTTGAAAGGAAGAACAAAACACTCATTGAAGTTGTAGGTACATTACTTGTTGATGCTTTCATGCCACTATCCTATTGGGCAGAGGCTGTGAGCAAAACAAACTATGTCCTGAACAGAAGTTTGATACACAAACTTAAGGGCAAGACTCCCTATGAATTGCTCAAAGGGAAGAAACCTAAAATAGATTATTTTAGAGTATTTGGTTGCATTTATTATAGTCACAACAATAACAAGAAACATCTTAGAAAGTTTGAAGCCAAAGCTGTAATGAGAATTTTTCTAGGATATTCACAAGTCAGCAAGGTATATAAAGTATTTAATAAATCAACTTTGAAAATGGAAGATTCAGTTCATATTTCTTTTGATGAAGCTAATATGTTTTACAAGGAGAATGAAGCTTCTACAAGTAACTCTTCGCAGGTACCCCAACTTTGTGAAAAATTTGATGATCTCAACCTTACTCAAAAGGTTACATCTCATTCCTCCTCACAAGTTTATGAAGAAAGTGAAGAAGAAAATTTGGAAGTGGCTGAACTTCCTCCAACAGCAAATACAATTCCACAAGAGGAATTATTTACCCAAGCTGTTACTGAACCAACTCCATCAACTGAACTTGTCACACTTAGAGATCACCCTACATCTCAAGTGATTGGAGACATATCAGCTGGTGTGCAGACAATGCATCAACTAAACCAAGACTTGATGCATACCTGCTTCTTACCTCAAATTGAGCCCCAATCCATTAAAGATGCTGAGCAAGATCCACACTGGATTATTGTAATGCAAGAGGAGCTTAATCAATTTGAGAGATGTAGAGTTTGTGACTTAGTTCCAAGACCCAAAGACTACCCAGTCATTGGAACTAAGTGGGTATTCAGAAATAAACTTAATGCCCAAGGATCTATCATAAGAAACAAAGCAAGGCTAATAGCTCAAGGCTATAGGCAAGAGGAAGGAATTGACTATGATCAGACCTTTGCTCTTATTGCATGGCTAGAAGCAATCAGGATATTTCTTGTTTATGCTGCCTATAAAAAGTTCAAAGTTATCAAATGGATGTCAAAAGTGCCTTTCTCAATGGAGAGCTAAAGGAAGAGGTTTATGTTGAACAATCTCCAGGTTTTATCTCTTCAACTCATCTCTCTTATGTTTTTAGATTGCATAAAGCTCTCTATGGTCTAAAGCAAGCTCCAAGAGCTTGGTATGAAACCTTAGCTAGCTTTCTCTTAGAGCATAAATTTTCTAGAGGCATAGTAGATAGAACTTTATTTATTAGACATCATCATGATAAAATCTTGTTAATACAGATTTATGTAGATGATATTATTTTTGGCTCTACTGATTCCAAACTATGCAAAAGGTTCTCTGACCTGATGCATTCTAAGTTTGAAATGAGTAGCATGGGTGAACTCTCTTACTTCCTTGGTCTCCAAGTGAAGCAATATCCTGATGGCATCTTCATATCTCAGTCCAAGTATGTTAAGGAATTAGTGAAAAGATTTGGGATGGCTGATGCCTCAGCAATGAAAACACCCATGGCTTCCAATGTTGTGATTGATTCTGATGAAAAAGGGAAACCTGTTGATCAGAAAGCTTATAGGGCTATTGTTGGATCCCTATTATACCTCACAACAAGTAGACCATACATCATGTTCTCTATATGTCTTTGTGTTAGGTTCCAAGTGAACCCTACAGAATCTCATCTAATTTTACTAAAAAGAATTTTAAGATATATAAAGGGTTGCCCTGATCTGGGACTTTGGTATCCAACAGAGTCAGAGTTTGAGTTAACTGGATACTCAGATGCTGACTATACTAGATGCAAAGTAGACAGAAAAAACACATCAGGAACATGCCAGTTCCTTGGTGATAGGCTTGTGTCTTGGTTTTATAAGAAGCAAATATCAGTGTCCACTTTAATTGCAGAGGCTGAATACATTGCAGCTGAAAGTTGCTGTTCACAGATAATGTGGATTCAAAACTAATTGCTGGATTATGGATACAATCTAAATAATTCAATTATATTTTGTGATAGTACTAGTGCAATTTCTATTGCTTAGAATTCAGTTCATCATTCTAGAACCAAGCATATAGAAATAATGCATCACTTCATTAGAGATAGTGTAGACAAAAAGAAAATTAATCTTAACTTTATCTCCACTGATTTTCAAAGAGCAGATATCTTCACTAAGCCTTTGGATGAAAAAAAACATCTATTCTTCCTAAATTAGCATAGAATGATAAATGGAATGGATTAATTTAATTTTTGTTTGAGTTTGAAGATCTGTTCGCAAATCGTCGAACGGAGATCGACGATCTGCGAACTCCTCTTGAGCTCTATCGTCGAACTGAGATCGACGATAGCTCTGTGTGAAGTTAAAAATCGTCGACCGGAGATAGACGACATTACTTCAGAAAATAAATCGTCGACCTGAGATCGACGATCTGTTTTCCCCTCTTCATTCAGAGGCTGACGATAGTATTTGTCTATAAATCAGTCGTCAACCTAAGATCGAAGTTTTCTTTATTATATTATAGGACAGAGCTCGTCTTTTCGCATTCCAAAAACTTATATTGAGTTTTCTCTTCGAGCTCTTTCCCGCGCTTTCCAATTTCTCTTGCACTTGATCGTCTTTCTCTTGAGTCTACAGAAACCTATGGCGATTCCAACGGCTATTCTTTAAGCAATGAAGTTCGATGCAGGTTTTGATATCGACTTCGAATCATTCAGGCATTGCAATCAGATTTTCCAAGATATTCTTCAGCATTGTGAAGATCAGGGTTTGAGGAAGATCATGACTCAAAGGATCAAGTTACCAGTAATAAAAATCAAAGAATGGGTCTATACATCGACAACGCCTGATGAATCGTCCATGGTTGGGACCATCTCAGGACAACAGGTTCTTCTTACCCCCAACAATTATTTCTGAATTGTTTAAGTTAGTAAATGGAGAGAAAAGTCTAGAGCAAGATAGTTCTGAATATAGCAGTATGCTAGTTAGGATGGGTCATCCTGAGGGAATACCATCCAAGCTGCTTAAGAAGAACTTGTCTATAGGATACAAGTTCTTAGCAGATGTTGGAGGCAAGGTTCTACTGGGCAAGCACTCCGCCCATGATAATATTAACAGGCAGTAGTTTTCAATAATGTCTGCTTTGGTTAATAAGAAATCAGTCAACTGGGCTGAGTTAATTTTTGATTTGATCAAGAGGAAGAACTCTAAGAAGGAGGTTTGTTTAGGGAGGATTCTAGGAATCTTCCTTCAGTCTAAGGCTTCAGAACTATTATTCTCTCAGACCACATTTATTAATGCCAGTAAGAGGTTGGACTCCTCTTTGTTTGGTAAGTGGGAAAGGTCTATCCCTAGGCCCTTCAGTGCCTCTTCCACCTCCAGGACTTCTGAGGTTACAAGAGCTGATACAGCTGCTCCTCCACCTCCAGAAGATGTTCCTTCCTTAACTCCTCCATCCACCCTAGTTCCTCCCTCTGATTCAACCTCAGTCCCCTCATATCCTGCCTCTCCAATCCAGATTCACTCCTCCCCAATTTTGACTCATCAAACTCCTCCTTCCTCTCATGTTTCTCCTCATCTGAGGACATCTCCCTCCTCCAACCTTTTATTAACCTCAAATGTTGATTTGCCATCTCACCATACCTCTCCTCAACATCATTAATCTCCTCAGCACATTTCATCTCCCATCATCCCTTCATCCATATCCACTCAGATTCCATCTGAGTCCATCCAACAGGATGCTCCCTTTTCTTTTCCTGAGTTCCACCATACAGAACTCTCTCATGCCTTCTCAGTATGTTCCAATTATGGACATCAAACCCCTTTCTCCTCTTCTGATCCTGAACCCCTATATCTAAATTTCTAAGAAATTGCTCAAGACCTTCTGAAATTTATTTCTCCCTCCTTAGAGAAACTAATAGTAAAATCTATAGCTCCTCTCTCTGCCTCCATCAACACTCTCTCCTCTAGAGTTACTGCCCTCTCCTCTATCCTTTCTTCTGGGGGCCTGGCTACAGATTCCTCTACAGTCAGGTAGGGGGAGATATTCAATGAAGAAGCTCCAGTGCTTTTTCCAACAGAAGCAGCAGAAGCAGACGAATCAGCAGATATGCAGGCAGATGATTATTTAGATGATCAGATGGTTACAGATATTGAAATTATTGATATTGATGATGATATAATGAGCTCAGAAGAAATAGTTCTTCCAGAAACTTTGACTGTTGGTGATTGTTGCATCAATCCCACAGTAGATATCTTTGGTTTATTGAATTCCTTCAATACAATTTTTCTAAATTATCTTCCAGAAATAAAGCCATCCTTGGCTATAGTTTGTTGTACTCCTTCAATAAATCCTGAAGTTGTCAAACAACTAAAGGCAAGTCTTGAAGCTCCTGTAAATACAGAATTGATAGTTAAAGTTCCAGAACCCTCAGAACTCCCTTAAGCAAAAAAGATTGATTCTCCTATTTCAAGATCATCTGGGCCATCCTATATTATGGATGTCAGTCCCATGATAAGCCTAGATGACTTGCTTGCTATGGACATTGCTCAAGAGAATGTTCAAGATAAAGATCAATCCAATCTTCTCAAACAGCTTGATGTTTTATATGACAATCCTCTAGGTTCTTCTGATGAAGATGATGAGGATGAAGATGAGTCTGATGATTCCAGTTCAAAGAAGAAAGTTTTTCAAGGAAAATAAAAGCTACTCCCAAGGCTGCTCCCACACCCAATCCAAAAAAAATGACACACCATATTATATTTTAAATAATATCCAGCCTTATCCCAATATGCCTCATTGGATGCTACAATCCAAGAATGAGCAAAAGACAAGGAAAAAGAGTAAAAGGTACTCTTCTCCTCCTCCTCTAGCAGCAGGAGCCTCTAGTATGGTTGCTCAGAGATCTACTCCCATTACTAAGACATACCAGAGGCAGAGCAATCCATCCAATCCTCCTCCAGCAGCTGTATCCTCAGGGAAGCCTTCACAAACTCAGAGGCCAGCCTCCTCTCAGTCTCTTAGGCCTATTTCTTCTTACAAACCTAAAGGAAAGTTTAGTGAGGCTCCTCTTCCAAAGTCACTTTACTCCAGTCAAAAGCAGCAGAATCCTGTTTCAACTAATTTCCAAGCTCAGTCCACTCAGTTAAGGACTCTCTCTTAGAAGATATCTCAGGATACTAATCCAAAGAGACCTCCCTCTCCTCTTGCTGATCCAGAGCTGGATCCCAATTTAAAAATGGCTATGCTAAATGAATTAATTGGATTATCTCAGATGAAGAAAGCCAGAGAAGTAGGCTAAGATTCCTCTCAGTTTACTACTATGTCATCTTACAGAGAAAAAGAACTTGAAAGACTGCAGGTCAGCAAGAAAGTGTTCAATCCAGCAGAATATATGACACTTCATCCTGAAGTAGTTGTACCTAGAGCTGCTACTCAGAAAACACTTGGTGAGCAAGAATTGAAGATATCAAAAAGGGAAGCAGAAGACCCTTCTAAGAAGATTGCTTTTGCTAAATCCTCTTTTGCACCTCCTCCTGCTAATCCTTAAGTCATTTTCTAAACTTTATTGTCTTACTATTTTATTGTTTTACCTGAACCTTATGTGCTTTACATTGCTATATTATATCTGTTGATAATTTAAATTCTATCAGATATCTATGACCTTGTATTTTCAGTTTTATTATATGTTGAGTGACCTCACCCAAATAGGAGGAGATTGTTGGAACCCTTGTTTGGATTTAGGCTAGGTCCACTCTTAGGTTGTTGACCCACATGTATAGCCAGGGTCAAGGTCTAGGTCTAAGTTAGTCTCTATAGGTCAGACTTCTCAAGACCAGTATTGGATTTCACTCAAGAACTCTGACTTAGAAGAAATCTGTGAAATACATATCAGTTCGACTTTCGTCGAACTCAGCTCGACTATCGTTGATCTCCGATCGACGATCTCAGAGTTTAGTCTCTAAACTGAGCTCGACGATCTACGAGCTCAGGTCGACGATTCCATATTTGTTCAAAGTATTCTCAGATCGAAGATAGCTGATCTCAGCTCGACGATCTCCCAGCTCAGATCGACGATTATTTTCTGTGTCCGACTACTTATATTCAATAACTGTCTTGAAGATTTAATTACTATTTTATTGATTCTATTTTTGTCAAATAATTTCTGGTAGTTAATGCTGATATTCTCAAGGCATATATCATTTCTTTGCAGCATTAACTATGGTATTCACAGAGTTATTATTTTGACTTATTTGCCAAGATAGTCGGGGAGACAATTAAATGCCAGAAATTATAGCTGTTTCTCTCCTCGATTTCTGCAGTAATTTAAGGGATGTCTTTGAATTTCAAAAGAGACAGTTTTTATTCTATTCTTCAAGGATAAAAGAGACAGACATTCAGACTGATCAAGACACAGAGAGAACATTCCTACAACAGCCCAAAAATTTCTCTTGTAGATTTCTCTCAGCTCTCAGAATTTTCATTGCTCTCAGGAAACAGAAGAAGAACAACAAACCTCTATCTTATGTCTTCTTCAGTTTTCATCTTCAGGAATCTACAGAGACAAATAATCAACATCAATCTACATATTCTGAAGAGCAAGAACTTCAGTCCTCTAACGACCTATACCCTGGACAAAGCTTCCATCTTCCTTAACCTACTTAATATCTCAGGGGGAGCTTTGGCATCATCAAAATCCACTTTGTCTTCTCATTTTCTTTGAGAAAGAGAAGACTCTCATCAACTTTTATTTTACCTTTCCTGTACAGGGTTATTACTTCCTTCAAAAGTGAACTCATTGGTAATAGGGCACCTGATAAAAAACCTATTGCTTTTTAGGCACCTGATCAAAAGCCTGAAGGGTCTCTAAATCTACCTAAAGCAGATCTTGTGGTGATAGGGAACCTGAGCAAAAACCTGATTGGTGGCAGGGCACCTGATCAAAAACCTGAGTGGATTCCTACCAGGGTGGTAGAAGAGTGGATATACCAAGATTTGGGGAACCACTATAATTTTCTTGTGTCGTCTGGTTGCTCATCTTTCTTTATTTTCTACTATGCTGTGATTTATTTCTTTTCTTACTTATAAGTAACACTTATATTAATTCCGCTATAAAAATTTATTAAAAGTTTTTAATACTCTATTTGCCCCCCTCTAAAGTAAATCAGATCTATCTCCTCTCTTTCAGTATTATTTAACAAAGCTTCATGTATTATTACTTCTATAGATAACCAAGTTGTGTTAACTAGAACTAGAATAGGTAATATCTATGTAGTTAATTTTAAGTCGGCTAAAACTGAAATATGTCTGTTTAATCAAACTAGTAATAATAATGAACTTTGGCATATGGGATTAGGTCATGTAAACCTAAAAAATATTATTAAACTCTCTAGGGACAACCTTGTTAGAGGATTACCTTCTTGCCCCTATAAGAAGGAAAGCCTTTGTAGGGCTTGTCAATTATGTAAGCAAACTAAAAATAGTTTTAAGTCACTTAATAAGAGTGATTCACCTAGAATTCTGTATTTGCTACACATGGATCTTTTTAGATCCATTGTTGTACAGAGTCTAGGAGGGAAGTCTTATACCTTAGTAATTGTTGATGACTTCTCAAGGTTCACTTGAGTGTTCTTCTTGAGAAACAAGTCAGATAACTTCAAGGTTCTTTCAGATTTTCTTAAGAGCATAAGGATTGAGTACTCTACTCCAGTTGCATTGATCAGAAGTGACCATGATTCTGAGTTTGATTCTCTTCCCATGCTAAATTTTTGTGAGAAGGAAGGTATCAGACATTGCTTCTCTGCTCCTAGAACTCCTCAACAAAATGTGTTAGCTGAAAGGAAAAACAAAACACTCATTGAAGCTGCAGGCACATTAATTGCAGATGCTCACTTGCCCCTATCCTTTTGGGCAGAGGCTGTGAGCACAACAAACTATATCCTGAATAGAAGTTTGATTCATAAGCTTAAGGGCAAGACCCCCTATGAACTACTCAAAGGGAAGAAACCTAAAGTAGATTATTTTAGAGTCTTTGGTTATGTCTGCTACATTCATAATAATAAAAAGAAATACATTAGAAAGTTTGAAGCCAAGGTTGAAATTGGAATTTTTCTTAGATATTCCCAAGTAAGCAAAGCTTATAAGGTATATAATAAATCATTTATAAAAATGAAAGAGTCTGTTCATATTTCTTTTGATGAGACTAATAAGTTTTATAAGGAGAAGATAGCTTCTACCAGTGAGAATTTGCAGGAACCTCACCTGTGTGAGAAGTTGGATGAATTGACCCTCACCAATGAGACTGTTACACATCCTTATCCACAAGTTGCTGAAGAAAGTTAAGATGATGTGGCTGAACTCAGTGAAGAGCCAACAACAGCCATAATTCCACAAGAGGAATTAATTCCTCAAGCTGCTGCTGAACCAACTCCTCCTATTGAGATAGTCACACTTAGAGATCACCCTGTATCTAAAGTGATTGGAGACATGTCAGTGGGTGTGCAGATAAGCATCAACTCCACCAGGACATGATGCATGCATGCTTCATATCTCAAACTGAGCCCTAATCCATTAAAGATGCTGTGCAAGATCCATACTAAATCATTATAATGGAAGAGGAGCTCAACCAATTTGAGAGATGTAGAGTTTGGGATTTAGTTCCAAGACCCAAAGACTACCCAGTCATTGGAACTAAATGGGTATTTAGAAACAAGCTAGATGCTCAAGGTCTTATCATAAGGAACAAAGCCAGATTAGTTGCTTAAGGCTACAGACAAGAGGAAGGCATAGATTATGACCAGACATTTTCCCCTGTTGCAATGATTGAAGCAATCAGGATATTTCTAGCTTATGCAGCTCACAAGAAGTTTACAGTATATCAAATGGATGTCAAAAGTGCATTCCTAAATGATGAACTCAAAGAAGAGATCTATGTGGAACAACCACCAAGGTTTTATCTCTTCATCTCATCCATCTTATGTTTTTAAATTGCATAAGGCTCTCTATGGTCTAAAGCAAGCTCCAAGAGCTCGATATGAAACTTAGCTTGCTTTCTCTTAGAGCATAACTTTTCTAGAGGCATAATCGATAAGACTTTATTTATCAAGCATCATCATGATAAAATTTTGTTAGTACAGATATATGTAGATGTCATTATATTTAGTTCTACAAATTCCAAAACTATACAAAAGATTCTCCAACCTTATGCATTCCAAGTTTGAAATGAGTAGCATGGGTGAGCTCTCATACTTCCTTGGTCTCCAAGTGAAGCAGTCCCCTGATGGCATCTTCATATCCCAATCCAAATATACTAAGGAGCTGATAAAAAGTTTTGGGATGGCTGATGCTTCAGCTAAGAAAACACCCATGACTACAAATGCTGTGATTGATTCTGATGAACATGGGAAACCTGTAGATCATAAATTATATAGGGCCATTGTTGGGTCCCTATTATATCTCACACAAGTAGACTAGATATTTTGTTTGCTACTTGTCTTTGTGCTAGGTTCCAGGTGAACCCTAAAGAATCTCACCTTGTTTTCCTAAAAAGAATTTTGAGATATATAAATAGTTGCCCTAATTTAGGACTCTGGTATCCAACTGAGTCAGAATTTGAGTTAACTGGATACTCAGATATTGACTTTGCTTGATGTAGAGTGGACAGAAAGAGCACATCAGAGATATGTCAGTTCCTTGGTGATAGGCTAGTGTCTTGGTTTTGCAAGAAGCAAACATCTGTGTTTACTTCAACAGCAGAAGATGAGTACATAGCAGCTGGCAGTTGCTATTCACAGATGCTGTGGATTCAAA
Organism: Platanthera zijinensis; assembly: GCA_039513925.1. Taxonomy (NCBI): domain Eukaryota; kingdom Viridiplantae; phylum Streptophyta; class Magnoliopsida; order Asparagales; family Orchidaceae; genus Platanthera; species Platanthera zijinensis. Next base: position 48,472,039 of record CM077082.1, read on the forward strand.
ACCAACTCTTAGATTATGGTGTCAACTTAAATAATTCAACTCTACTTTGTGATAATACCAGTGTAATTTCTATTGCACAGAATCCAGTGCATCATAGTAGAACTAAGCATATAGATGTAAGACATCATTTTATTAGAGAGTGTGTTGACAAAAAGAAAATTAATCTCACATTTGTCTCTACTGATTTGCAAAAGGCAGATATCTTCACCAAACCATTGGATGAGAAGAAACATCTGTTCTTTATGAATTAGCTAGGTATGATAAATGGAGATGCATTAATTTAGCTTTCTGTCTGTGGTCGAAGAATTTGCCACAGTTCATCGAACGGATATCGACGAACTGAGAAAAGTTCTTGAGATAATTCGTCGACCTGAGATCGACGAACTCTCTGCGTGTGAAGTTTTATTCGTCGACCGGAGATCGACGATACTACTTCAGAAAATTTTCGTCGACCTGAGAACGACGAAAAGTTTTCCCTTCTTCAGACTGAGATCGACAAACTCTTTTGTCAATAAAATATTTCATCGACCTCAGATCGAAGAATTTTGTTTATTTTGCAGGACGGAGTTTGACGCTTTATATTCTGAAAACCTTATATCTAGGTTTTCTCCGAGCTCCATCCCACGCTTTCTGTTCCCCTTGCACTTGATCTTTTTGTTTCCTTTTGCATGCGATCAATGACGATTCCAGCAAGCTCTCTTTCCGCAATGAAGTTTGACATAGGATTCGATATAGACTTTGAATCATTTCAACATTCTGATCAAATTTTCTTGGATATACTGAAGCTATTTGAGGAACAACAATTGAAAACTTTCATGAAAACCAGGATAAAGATAGCTGCTACTGAAATCAGAGAATGAGTGTTCACCTCCTCAACTCCAGACGCCGACATGATGATAGGCACAATATCTGGTAATCAAGTTTCTTTAACCCCCGCAGTTTTGACTGAAATTTTTGGATTGATTAATGGTGAAGAAGATTTAGAGATTGATAGCTCCGAGTATGATGAAATGTTGAATAAAATGGGTCACACTGGAGAGAACCCTAATAAGCAATTGAAAAAACATTTGTCTTCTAAATACAAGTTCTTAGACGATGTGGTGGGCAAAGTATTGCTAGGAAAGCATACTGCCCATGATTATATTACCAGGCAACAACTTCTAGTAATGTGTGCTGTTGTAAATAAGAAACCAGCGAATTGGGCTAAGATTCTGTTTGATTTGACAAGGAAAAAGAACAGTAAGAAAGAGGTTTGTTTTGGAAGAATCTTGGGAATTTTCCTACATAAAAAGGCTGCTGAATCTCTGGTCTCACAGACCATATTGATTAATGCTTCCAAAAGGCGTTAATGTGCCTTATTTGGAAGATGGGAGAGGACTATCTCAAAGCCATCCAAGGCTTCAACCTCTTCCAGAGCATCTAAGAATACAAGAGCTGTAACAGCTGATCCCCCACCCCAAGAAAATGTCCCCTCCATCAGCATTCCATCCACCCAAATTCCAACACCTCCATCTCAACAAACTACACCTCCACAAATTTCAATTCCCTCATCAACCCTCCAACACCCACCCACATTTCAAGCTCATATTCCAACACCACCTACATCTCCAGTACATCAACCAACACTAGTTCAATCTCCAAAGCATACCACACCACCTCAATCCCCACTTCCCCATCATCTTGCTGACATTCCCCCCATAACCTCTCATCCATTCCATCTTTTGACCTTCTGTCATCATCTCCCATCAACACTCCATCACCTCATGATGAGCCCATGGCAGACACCACTCCTTTCCCATCATCATCCATCCTCCATCCTTCTGTATCAATTCAGACACCCTCTGAGTTTATGCATATGGATTTCCCTTCCATTCCCTCCCTTATGGAACTCATCTCTCTCCTTCTCAAAACTCTTATAGCAGAGACCATTAAACCTCTTGCTGATTCTATTTCATCCCTATCTGCCCTCATTTCTACTGCCCCCTCTGTCCCTTCTTCTAGGGGCCTGGCTTCAGGACCCTCTGAAACCAAACAGGGGGAGATATCCAGTGAAGAAGCTCCAGTCTCCTCTCCTCCAGCAGATGCAACAATAATAATAGTTTTATAGTTAGATGAGCCAGTAGATGCAGATGTAGATGTGAATATGATTTCAGAAGTTGAGACAGCAGTTGATTTTGATATGCTTTGTACAGATGAGTAAGTTGACTTTCCAGAAGTTTTGACTATTGGTGATTACTGTGTCAATCCCACAATAAATATTTTCAGTTTGTTAAATTGTTTTGATACAGCTTATTTGAATTATCTTCCAACAGTTTGCCCATAGCCATCTTTGGCTATAATATGTTGTACTTCACCAATAAGCCCTGTAGTTGTTAAACAACTAAAGGCAAGTTTTGTAGTTTCTGTAAATTCTGAAGTATCGGTTGCTGAGGAGGTTTACAGTCCTCCTCCTCGCATGTGGGCTGAGTCCCCAATGCCAAACATGAATGAATTTTTGTTTGCGGATATAGAAGAAGATAATTAGATGGCTACTGAGAATGTTGCTCCACCAGAAGTTCTAGAACCTCAAGTGCTTCCTCAAGCTGAGAAGCAAATCTCAAAGGAAGCCTTGAAGAAAATTGATGATATGTATGACAATCCTCCTAGTTCTTGTGATGAAGACAATGATGATTCTGATGATTCTGATGATCCAAAGGCCAAGAAGAAGATTGCTAAGAAAAGGAAAGCTGTTCCCAAAGCTGCTCCCAAGCCCAATCCTACACATGATACTACCTACTATATTTTGCAAAAGATTACTCCATACCCTGGGATGCCACAATGGATGTGGCTGTCAAAGAATGAGAAAAAAGAAAGGAAGAAGAGAAGAAGGTATAGGTCTCCTCCTAAGCACTTCAGGAAAGATCCTCCTCCTCCTCCTCCTTCAGCTGGGGCCTCTGGAAGTGCTTCTCTCAGATCAACACCAATTACTAAAACATATCAGAGACACTCCAAGCCTAGTTCTCATGGCAGCAGTCAGCAACAATCCTCTCATAGCAAGCCTCCTCCTGCTATAGATAAGAAAAGTACTTCAACATCTACTAATGATTCAAAGAAGGACTTTAGTCCTAAAAGGCCAGAATCTCCACCTATCCCATTTGTAGATCCAAAATAGGAAACAACTACAAAATGGCTAGGTTTCAAGAGCTGGTTGGACTTTCTATGATCAACAAAGCTAAAGCTGAAGGAAAAGATCCATCTCAATACTCCACAATATCATCATATAGAAAAGAAGAACTCAAGAGAAATGTTAAAGCTAATAAATTTTTCAATGTAGATGATTATATGAGTTTGCATCCTGAAATAGTAGTACCAAGAGCCACCTCATGCAATATAATTGGAGCATCAGACATGACAATGTCAAAGAGAGCAGCTGTAAATCCAAACATAGAAATTATTTTCAAACAGCCTTCTGATAAATCTGAGAAAGAGAAGTCCAAGAAGAACAAGTGACTGTTTGTGTTTTTATTTTCTGAACTCTAATTGATGAATCATGAAGCACCTGTGTAAATATCTGCTAGATGTTTTTATTTCTGCCAGATATATGTTTTTATGCTTTATGATTGTTTCTTTATTTGTATTAGTGACCTCACCCAAATAGAGGGAGATTGTTGGATCCCTAGTTTGGATTTGGGCTAGGTTCACTAATTAGGATGAGTTTGACCCACATTGTGTAGCCACGGTCAAGTCTATGAGTCCTAGAGTTTAGACTAGTCATTAGGTTCAACCTTCATGGACCAGCGAGCAGAGGACTTCAGTAGACTCAGACTTAGAAGAATTTAGAGTTCAAAATTATCAGTTCAAAATTCTTCAAACTCAGCTCGACGATCGTCGATCTCAGATCGACGAACTTAAAATCTTTCTCTGAGTTGAGCTCAATGATATTCGAGCTCAGGTCGACGATTTCTTCCTTCAGACAGATTCTCAGCTCGACGAACTTAGAGCGTAGAATTGGAAAGTTATTTCCAGAATGCAGATCGCAGAGCTCAGGTCGACGAACAGGAATTCTCAGCTCGACGATCTTGGAACTCCAGTCGACGAATTCTGTTCAGAGGTTGGCAAATTCTGTCCCGAGCCAGACTTAGTAGTTTTCCTTATTTTTGTCCCTTATTTATTATATTATTTAGCAGTAATTCTCTGAGTAATTAATGCTCATATTCTCCCGAATATAGTCATTATTGGCAGCATTAATTATGGTCTTCATCAGGGTTAATTACTTGCTTATTTTATTGGGACAGTTGGAGAAACTCATTTAAGTCAAATATTCCAGCCGTTTCATTCTCCAGATCAGTCAGCATTTAATGTTTGGAATTCAAATTTCAAAGGAGAATTTTGACAGCAGAAAATAAAAGAGATTTTTTCTTTTCAGACGGAAATAATCCCTACATGCATACACATACCAGACAGTATTGAGAATACAAAGAAAAGACAGAACATACAGAAGAATATCTGCTTCTTCTCCGTGTGCAGAAAACATTCTGTTTTCCCTTGTTCTTTTTGAAGACTGAAGAAGAATAACCATCAATATCAAGAGTCTTCTTCAAATTCTCCTCCAGGAACATTCATGGACACCAACTTTGAATCAGTCAGAAAGTTCCTGGATCTCTCAAGACAAGGCTGAAGACCTACACCCTGAGCAAGGCTCGAAGCTTTCTGAACCATATCTAAACATTTCAGAAGGAGTCTTGACAACAGAAATTCACAAGTCTTCTCTGTTGTATAGAGAAAAGAGAAGACATCATCACCTCTCTCACCTCCTGTAAAAGGGTTTATTAACTCCCTTCAAAAGTTTATTCTTGATTTTTGGGCACCTGATCAAAAGCCTAAAGGGTTGTGAGATCTCCCTGAAAATTGATCTTGTGGTGGTAGTCACCTGATCAAAAACCTGATAGTGGGTTCCTACCAGGGTGGTAGAAGAGTGGATGTACCCAGTTTGGGGAACCACTATAAAATTCATGTGTTGTCTGTGTGTGATCATTTTCTTTCTTATTCTTGCTGTACTGTGATAGATTAGCTTAACTTATTTTAATTTCCTTTCTATATTACTATTGGTATCACTTATTTTACTCTGATAAATTCTAAAACAGCCAAAAGTTTTAATTACTCTATTCCCCCCTTCTAGAGTAAATCAGGTCTAACCTCTTTCTTTAAAAGAGGTCAAACGACGAATGGCAAGGTACTTTGATAAGCATGTCCGCATCAAGTAGTTCAAGGAAGGTGATCTGGTTCTGAAGAAGGTCGACGTTGCGGGTAGGTCGGCGGCTGTGGGAAAGCTCAACCCCAACTGGGAGGGTCCTTATATAGTTGAAAAGGCCTTGGGGTCGAGGGGATACCACCTCCATGATGTGGAAGGGGTGTCCATGAGTCGTGCTTGGAGTGGGGATGACTTAAAGCGCTTCTACCATTGATTTGAGTAAAGTTGTATATTCTATTATAATGAAATCATTGGATGTTTACAAGTTCATTTTCTCTTGCAGTTGTGTGGAAAATGTATGTTTTGCAAGACTCTGAGAGGATCCCGTTGCTCAGGCTCCCATTAGCTGGAAGGGCTGGAAGACGCACTCGGCCCCAGGTAGACCCGCTGTCCAGGCTCTCACTAGCTGACAGGGTTATAGGCTCGTCTGGGGGGGGGGGGGTAAGGGAATACCCCGAGAGGATCCCGCTACTCAGGCTCTCCTTAGCTGGCAGGAATGGAAGGCGCACTCGACCCCAAGTAGACCTGCTGTCAGGCTCTCACTAGCTAGCAGGGTTGTAGGCTCACTTGGGGGGAAATGAAGAGATGGTGGTAGTTTGCAAGACCCCAAGAGGATCCCGCTGCTCAGGCTCCCATTAGATGGCAGGGCTGGAAGGCACACTCGGCCCCGGGTAGACCCGCTGTCCAGGCTATCATTAGCTGGCAGGGCTATATGCTCGCCTGGGGGCGGGGGGGGGGGGGGGGGTAAGGGAATATCCCGAGAGGATCCCCTACTCAGGCTCTCATAAGGGAATACCCCGAGAGATCCCCTACTGGCTCTCAAGGGCAAGGATAGAAGGCGCACTCGGCCCCGAGTAGACCCGCTATCAGGCTCTCACTAGCTGGCAGGGTCGCAGGCTCGCTTGGGGGGGGGGGGGGGGGAGAAAGAGATGGTGGTAGTTTGCAAGACACCGAGAGGATCCCGTTGCTCAGGCTCCCATTAGCTGGCAGTTCAGGAAGGCGCACTCGGCCCTAGGTAGACCCACTGTTCAGGATCTCACTAGCTGGCAGGGCTATTGGCTCGCCTGGGGGGGGGGGGGGTAAGGGAATACCCTGAGAGGATCCCGCTGCTCAGGCTCTCATTAGCTGGCAGGGATGGAAGGCTCACTCGACCCCGAGTAGACCCGCATTCAGGCTCTCACTAGCTGGCAGGGTCGTAGGCTCGCTTGGGGGGAAAGGAAGAGATGGTGGTAGTTTACAAGACCCCGAGAGGATCCCGCTGCTCAGGCTCCCATTAACTGGCAGGGCTAGATGGCGCACTCGTCCGTGGTTAGACCCTTGCTGTCCAGTCTATCACTAGCTGGCAGGGCTATAGGCTTGCCTGGGGGGTAAGGGAATACCCCGAGAGGATCCCGCTGCTCAGGCTCTCATTAGCTGACAAGGCTGAAAGGCACACTCGGTGCTGAGTAGACCCGCTGCTAGGCTCTTAATAACTGGCAGGGCCGTAGGCTCGCTTGGGGGGAAAGAAATAGATGGTGGTAGTATGCAAGACTCCGAGAGGATCCCACTGCTTAGGCTCCCATTAGCTAGCAGGGCTGGATGGAGCACTCGGCCCCGGGTAGACCACATTGTCCGGGCTCTCACTAGCTGGAAGAGCTATAGGCTCGCCTGGGGGGGGGGGGGGGGTAAGGGGATACCTAGAGAGGATCCCGCTGCTCAGGCTCTCATTTGCTGGTAGGACTGGAAGGTGCACTCCGCCCCGAGTAGACCCGCTGTCAGGCTCCCACTGGCTGGCAGGGCCGTAGGCTCGCTTTGGGGGAAAGGAAGAGATGGTGGTAGTTTACAAGACACCAAGAGGATCCCGCTACTTAGGCTCTCATTAGATGACAGGGCTGGAAGGAACACTCGGCTCCGGCTAGACCCGCTGTCCAGGCTCTCATTAGATGGCAGGGTTGCAGGCTCTCCTGGGGGGTAAGGGAATACCCTGAGAGAATCCCGCTGCTCAGGCTCTCATTAGCTGGCAGGGATGGAAGGCGCACTTAGCCCCGAGTAGGTCCGCTGCCAGGCTCTCACTAGCTGGCAGGGTCGTAGGCTCGCTTGGGGGGGGGAAAGTAAGAGATGGTGGTAGTTTGCAAGCCCCTGAGAGGATCCCGCTGCTCAGACTCTCATTAGCTGGCAGGGCTGGAAGGCGCACTCGACCCCAAGTAGACCCGCTGCCAGGCTCCCACTAGCTGGTAGGTCCATTGCCTCGCTTGGGGGGAAAGTAAAAGAGGATAGCTGTCGACAAGACCCCGAGAGGATCCCACTGCTCGGGCTTTCACTAGCCGGTAGGGCCGTAGGCTCGCTTGAGGAGAAAGAGATAGAATTCGTGACTACAGCTGACACCAGAGGGGGCAGCTGACCAGGCTACCATCAAGCTGGCCGGGCTAAAGGGTTCACCAAGTTGACAGGACAAAAAGGAAGAATAACCAAATCGGGGTCCACTCCCGTTGTCAGGCTATCACCTAGCCGACGGGGCAGTAGGTCCCATAATGAACGTCACAAAGAGTCTCATTAGCAGGCTTTCAGACAACCAGCTCTAGTTCTAAAGTTGAGAAGGGGAAACTCATGGCCTCTCGGCACATGGCCTTTCGACAAAGGCTTCTCAGCACGACCATTCGTTGCGTCATCCTTGACGAAGTTTGCCTACATTAGGAACAGGCGAAGGTTATCGCCTAAAGGCCTAAGGCATACACAAGGGTGCCAATGCGCGGGCAGCCAACTTGAAATAAGGGTAGGGCAAGTTTGGCGACAGGCTCCAAAGGGTGAGATCCTCTCGGTAAGGGTCTCTCGGTAAAAGCCTTCCGGCGGATGCCACTCGATGAACTCTCTCTCGGCAGGGGGTAGGTCCGCGGTTACCACCTAAGAGCCTAAGTCTCTAGCGAGAGCGCCGAAGCCTACCGCGAGCAAAGCGAAAGAAAAAAGGGCACATGACCATTTCGACAAAAGCAGAAAAATTGTCATTACATACAAGTATCCCAAAAAGTTACATGGGGGTCTCGCCCATTACATGAAAAATTAGGAAAAATTAATTACAAGTTTGAGATATGACAAGGTGAGGGGGGAGAGGCCATCAGGCAGGGCCGCTGGAGGTTCCGCTAGAGCTTTCGCTTGAGCTGCCGCTTGGGGTCTCGCTGGAAGAGCTGCCGCCAGACCCGTCATCTTGGCCGAGCCCTGGCGCACCTTCCTCCCGGAATTCTCCCTCTCTCACAGGCTTGGGTAATGGATTCGAACAGCCAGGGCAAGACCCCCCCGGGCGATAAGGGTCTCGCCAACTTCATTTAAGAGGCCCGATTGTCGCAACCCTCGATCACCATCGCAGACACCCTCTGCACGTTATCCTGCATCATCATTTCGATTTCATATTCCGAGAAGTGAATGCTTTTGAGCCTCTCAGTCCATGGAGGACGGGATCGACACCTTGACTCCTTGCGCAAGCTTGAGCTCTATCTTAAACAGCTTATTCTCGCATTCGAGGCAGGACACCCTCGCCCACAAAAGCTGGTCCTGGGCGGAATCCTGTGGGGATTTTGGGATTAGAACTAGCATCATATTGCCACAAGGCAAAAGGCCTTTGAAGATTTGCATACTTAAGTCGTCGGGCGAAGGGTGAGGAGCTGTTGGGCAACCGTTAGGTTAGCTTTCAGGGTGGCCGTCTCAGTAATGACGATTTCCCTTGATTCTGAGTGCGTCGATAAGGTTTCACTCGAGGGTGATGCCGCGGTGCGCAGTCTTGTGCGCGAGCACAAACACACGCATTTGGGATCTGGCGGTGTTGTAGGTGAGAGACCGGGTAACCTCCTAGTTGAACGCGTGGGCATCGTTCCGGTTGTAAAGCCCTAAGCCCAGCCCAAATGTATCGCTGGAGATCGTATCCTGCTCCGCCCAGTTGGGGAGAAGTGACGAGATGGAAACCCGATTGACTTCGGGGTCCCACCGGAGCAGGGGCTGACCCTCTTCATCAACCAACTTCCCGCCGATGTTGAAGTTCCTATTGGAACCCTAGTTTGGATTTGGGCTAGGTTCACTATTAGGTTTGTTGACCCAACATGTATAGCCTAGGGTCATTTGTTTGTTCTAGGGTTAAGGTTAGTCACATTAGGTTAGATTATTGACACCTTGCCTTCAGAAGACTTCAGGAGACTCTAGACTTTAGAGACAAGACAGTTTAAAGATTGCAGAAAAAGTCGCTCGATGATAGCTGAACTCAGTTCGACGATCGTCGATCTCAGATCGACATGAACTCAGAGTTCCTTCTTTGAGTTGAGCTCGACGAAAGTCTAGCTGAGATCGAAGATCTCTGATCTCACATCAAAACTTCAGCTCGACGAACGACTATCTCAGCTCGACGAACTTGAAGCTTAGTTTGGCAAGTACTTTTTCAGCTCGACGTCCTCGGAGCTCAGCTCGATGAAAGAGAATTCTCAGCTCGGCGATCTTGGAGCTCAGCTCGACGAAAAATTTGCTGAGTTCGACTATTTTCTCCCAAGTTCAGTTCGACTAATTCCTTGATGATTTCAGTTCGACTAAGGCATATGAATTTCAAATTATTTTATAATATGTCTGTAATGCTCTGATAATTAATGAATAATATTCTTATGAATATAGCCGTTCAATGACAACATTAATTAGGGTCTTCACAGAGTTATTACTTTGCTTATTTTATTGAGACAGTTGGGGAAACTCATTAAAGACAAATTCTAGTCGTTCAACTCATAGAATTTCTACAGTCAGTCAAAGGAAAGGAATTCAAAATTCAAAGGCTGAAATATGCAAGGAATATATAAGGATTATTTTTTCAAGACAGCAAGCAAGAAAGCTGTGGATAAAAAAGAATAATTCACAAAAAATTGAAAGAAGAATAGCTCTTATGCAACTCAAGTTCTTCATCAGTTTTTGCTTCAGGGCTTTCAAGAGACAATCCATTAACATCTGTCTAAAAGCTTCCTTAAGATCTACAAGAAATTTGAAGGCCTACACCCTGAGCAAAGCTTCCATTCTCCTGAACTATTCTACATCTCAGAGGGTGCTTTGACAACAACAACAATCCACTAGTCTTCTCAGAACTTTGAGAAAGAGAAGACAATATCAAATTTATTTTTACCTTACCGTAAAAGGGTTTTTAACTCCCTTCAAAAGTTATCCCTTTGGTTGTTTAGTCTTCTGATCAAAAGACTTAGTTTGGTTTTTGAGCACCTGGTAAAAAGCTCAAAAGGTTGTTAGATCTCCCTTGAAAATAGATCTTGTGGTGACAGACACCTGAGCAAAAACCTGTGGTGGTAGGGCACCTAATCAAAAACCTGTAGTGGATTCCTACCAGGGTGGTAGAAGAGTGGATGTACCCAAGTTTTAGGGGAACCACTATAAAATCTTTGTGTCATCTGGTTGCTCTATTTATTATTTTATGTGCTGTTATTTTCTGTGTTTTATTTCTGCCTATTTACATATAGACATCACTTATTTTAATCCGCTATAAAAATTAATCAAAAGATTTTTTAATACTCTATTCACCCCCTCTAGAGTTAGTGTGATCTATCCCTTCACTTCCAATTAGTATCAGAGGGTAAGGATGTTTGGTTTCACAGGCTAACACCTGAACCAAAAGATCTTTGATAGATCCCATTTACTCTAGTGTCTTTTTATATCATGACACAAAATAAGGAGTACTCAAGCACCAGACCTCCAGTGTGCAATCTTAATAAGTTTGCATTTTGGAAGGCAAGAATTAGGCTTTATATGAATTCAATTGATGAAGACATTTACAATTCTATTTTGACAGGTCTCCCTACACCAACTACAACTACATCAAATACAACTGCAATTCCACCACCTGAGTGGACTGATGCTCAGAAGAAAGCTAAAGTTGCTGATGCCAAGACCATGAACATTCTAAGTTCAAACTATGTCTGATGACATATTACAGAAAGTGGCTGAATGCACATCAGCAAAAGCCATTTGAGAACTCCCTCAACCAAATGGTAGCAGGATCTGTTGATGAAATGAAAGATAGGAGATCCCTTCTCATTTCACAATATGAGAATTTTAAGAAGGAAGAGTCAGAGATAGTTGCAGATATGTACAACAGACTCAACCTGATTATCAATGAGCTGAAGAACTTGGATAAGAACATCTCATTAACAGAAATTAATGATAAAATTCTTATGTGCTTCCCCAGCACATGATATTCTAGGATCTGGTCAATCAAGGAGGCCAGAAGCCTAAATGAGATTTCTACTGAGTCATTATTAGGCAAGCTCAAGTCTTATGAGCAACTTATCAAAACCAAGGAAGCAGCTGAACAAAAGACTTCTACCTCAGGAAGGAAGGAGCAAAGTATTGCCTTTAAGGCATCTGAGGAATTAGAAGCACTACCTGCCAATGAAGATCTATTGAGTCTCTTGGCTAAGAGATTCTACAAGATGGCTAGGAAAGACTTCAGAAGAAAGTCTTCCAGAAATGAAGACAAACCTGCAGGTATGACAAGACTCCTACTAAGGAAATTGTTTGCTATGGATGCAAGAAGCCAGGACACATTCTCCCAGAATGTCCAGAGGCTCAAAAGAAAGACAAGAGAAAAGAGAATGAGTCTAAGAAGCACTCCAGCAAGCCCTCCTCCAACAAACACAAGAAGAAGAAGGAGAAGGGATTTATGGCTGTGACCTGGAGTGAACTCAGAAGATGAAACTTCATCCAGTTCTAGTGAGGATGAAGAAGAGGCAAAAGCCAGAGAGATCTGCTTGATGGCAATTGATGCATCATGCAACCACTCAGGAGCTGAAGAATCAGTAGTAGAATCTGAATCAGAAGAGGACCAGGTAATAACTTCTTTTGATTTCACTTCTGATCAATTTAAAACTGAATTCAAACTCCTATGCAATGATTTAATTAAATCTGAGAAGGAAATCAAACTTCTCAGAGAAAAACAAATTGAATATGACAATCTTTTTTCTAAAAACATCAAACTGAAAGATGAATTAGACTTAGCTTCTGAACAAATTATTTCATTAAAAACTAAATTAAATGAGTCTAAAGAATTTGAAGAATCCCTCAATGGGAGAAACATCAAATTGATGAATATCACAAGCACAGTCAATGCCAAGCTTAATGACAAACTGGGCTTGGGAGCTTCATCAAGTCAGTCTCCTCTTCTTATGAAAAACATTCTTTTCTACCCCTGTTAAATTCATATCTGAAAAAGGCAAAGAAAAAATAGAAGATAACAATCAACAAATTGAAGTGTTTCAAAAACCTAAACAAAAGAAAAAGAAAAATTTTAATGAAAATAATGTTCAACATTTTTCGTCGACTAAGATCGACGAAATATATATTGTTCGTCGAACTGAGATCGACGAACTATGAACGCAGATTTTTTATATAACTATTCTTCTAACTGCGATCGACGAAATCAATATGGTTCGTCGAACCGCGATCGACGAAATTGGGGCGTAGAAAATGAATATTTTCATTCTCTGAGCGGAGTTCGACGAACTCATCCCTATTCGTCAAACGCAGATCGACGAACTTACTGCAATTCGTCGAACCCAGAAAATTATAACAAAAACCTAAATTCTTTTAGAAATTTTAATCAACCTAGATCTTTTATTAATCACTTAACCCAGTGGATAATTCCACCTAGAAGATTTTACTCCTTTGGTTATAAAGACCAACCAGAATTCTCTTTCATTTCCAGTTATAAATTTGAGAAGAATCAAGGACCCAAGGTTACCTGGGTCAAGAAACACCTAATCTATTTTCATGCAGGTGATGGACTATCCTACCACAAAGCAACAGTGGTACTTGGATAGTGGATGTTCAAAACATATGACAGGCAACAAGGGAAATCTAACTGATTACAAGTCAAAGCTTGGACCAAAGGTGATCTTTGGAGACTCCAACTATGGCCAAACAAAAGGATATGGAGAATGTCAAGGTTGGAGTTGTCACCTTCAGGAAGGTAGCTTATGTGAGTGGTCTCAAGCATAACCTGATATCCATAAGCCAATTATGCGGTGAAGGTTATCAGGTATCATTTAATTAATCTTGTTGTTTTATTACTTCTAATAACAACAAAGTTATTTTAACTGGACTTAGAGAAGACAACATATATGTAGTAAATTTTAAGTCTGCTATTTCAGAATTTTTTTTTATTTAATCAAATTAGTAATACAAATGACTTATGACATAAAAGACTAGGACATGTAAATTTAAGAAATATTGCTAAACTATCTAGGGACAACCTTGTTAGAGGATTGCCTTCTGGCCCCTACAAGAAGGAAAGTCTCTAACAGGGTTTGTCAATTAGGCAAGAAAACTAAAAATTGTTTTAAATCAATCAATAAGAGTGATTCACACAGAATCTTGTATTTGCTACATATGGATCTTTTTGGACCCATTGCTGTACAAAGTTTGTGTGAGAAATCTTACACTCTAGTTATTGTAGATGACTTCTCTAGATTCACTTTGGTGTTTTTTCTGAGAAACAAGTCAGATAACTTTAAAGTTCTTACAGACTTTATTAAGAGCATAAAGATTGAGTACTCTACTCCAGTTGCATTGATCAGAAGTGATTATGGTACTGAGTTTGAATCTCTTCTTATGCAAGAATTTTGTGAGAAGAAGGTATCATGCATTGTTTCTCTGCTCCTACAACTCCTCAACAAAATGGGGATAGCAGAAAGGAAAAATAGAACCCTTATTGAAGCTGCAGGGACATTGCTTGCAGATGCTTACTTGCCCCTATCCTTTTAGGCAGAGGCTGTAAGCACAACAAATTATGTTCTGAATAGAAGTTTAATACATAAACTTAAGGGTAAGACTCCCTATGAATTTCTTAAAGGGAAGCAACCTAAAATAGATTATTTTAGAGTATTTTGTTATAGATGTTATATTCACAATAATAACAAGAAACATCTTAGAAAGTTTGAAGCCAAAGCTGCAGAGGGAATTTTTCTTGGATATTCCCAAGTCAGCAAGGCTTATAGGGTATTTAACAAATCAATCTTAAAAATGGAAGAATCTGTACATATATCTTTTGATGAACCTAATATGTGTTACAAGGAGAAGGATTCTTCTACCAGAGATACATTGCAGGTACCCCTTATGTGTGAGAAATTGGATGACTTAAACCTCACCCAAGAGGTTACATTGCATCCTTCTCCACAGATTGATGAAGAGAGTGAAGAAGAAATTGTTGGAATAGTTAGAACCAACAATTAGCTAACATAATTCCAACAAGAGGAAATTAATTCTCCAAGCTGTTGATGAACCAACTCCTCCTACTGATCTTGTCACACTTAGAGATCATCCCATATCTTAAGTGATTGGAGATATATCAGTTGGTGTGCAAACAAGACATCAACTCAATCAAGACTTTATGCATGTTTGCTTCATATCTCAGATTGAAACTCAATCCATAAAAGATGCAGAGCAAGATCCCCACTGGATTATTGCAATACAAGAGGAGCTCAATCAATTTGAGAGATGCAGAGGTTGGGATTTAGTTCCAAGACCCAAAGACTACCCAGTCATTGGAACTAAATGGGTTTTCAGGAACAAGTTGGATGCTCAAGGATCAATTGTGAGGAAAAAAGCTAGATTGGTAGCCCAAGGCTATTCACAAGAGGAAGGAATTGATTATGACCAGACCTTTGCCCCTGTTGCAAGGCTGGAGGCTATCAGAATATTTCTTGCATATGCAGCATATAAGAAATTCAAAGTCTACCAAATGGATGTCAAAAGTGCATTCCTTAATGGTGAACTCAAAGAGAAAGTCTATGTGGAGCAACCACCAGGTTTTATCTCTTCAACTCATCCCTCTTTTGTTTTTAAGTTGCATAAAGCTCTCTATGGTTTTAAAGCAAGCTCCATGATCTTGGTATGAGACCCTAGCTAGCTTTCTCTTAGAGCATAAGTTTACTAGGGGCATTATAGATAAGACTTTGTTTATTAGGCATCATAAAAATAAAATTTTGCTAGTACAAATATATGTAGATGACATCATATTTGGCTATACTGATTCCAAACTATGCAAAAGGTTTTTGACCTGATGCATTCCAAGTTTAAAATGAGTAGCATGGGTGAGCTTTCCTACTTTCTTGGTCTTCAAGCGAAGCAATCCCCTGATGACATTTTCATCTCCCAATCTAAATATACTAAGGAGCTAATTAAGAGATTTGGCATGTCTGATGCCTCAGCTATGAAAACACCCATGACTTCTAATGCTGTGATTAATTCTAATGAACAGGGCAAGCTAGTTGATCGGAAAACATATAGGGCTATTATTGGGTCCTTGTTATATCTCACAACTACTAGATCAGATATAATGTTTGCTACATGTCTTTGTGCTAGGTTCCAAGTGAACCCTAAAGAATCTCATCTTATTTAACTTAAAAGAATTTTGAGATATATAAAGGGTTGTCCAAATCTAGGACTCTGGTATCCAACTGAGTCAGAATTTGAATTAACTAGATTCTCAGATGCTGACTTTGCTGGATGTAGAGTTGACAAGGAAAAGCACATCAGGAACATGCCAGTCCTTGGTGATAGGCTTGTGTCTTGGTTTTGTAAGAAACATACATCTGTGTCAACTTTAACTGCTGAAGCTGAATATATAGCAGCTGACAGCTGTTGTTCATAAATTTTGTGGATTCAAAACTAACTCCTGGATTATAGTTTCAATCTAAATAATTCAACTATATTTTGTGATACTACTAGTGCAATTTCCATTACACAAAATCTAGTGCATCATAGTAGGACCAAGCATATAGAAATTAGACATCATTTCATTAGAGATTGTGTAGATAAAAATAAAATTAATCTTGTCTTTATCTCTACTGATTTACAAAGAGCAGACATCTTCACTAAACCATTGGATGAAAAAGAACATCTGTTCTTCTTAAACCAGCTAGGTATGATTAATGGAGAAGTTTAATTTGATTTCTGTCTGAGGTCGAAGAATTGATCACCTTTCGTCGAACGGAGATCGACGATCTGTGAACTCTTCTTGAGATTTTTTCGTCGAACGGAGATCGACGAAATCTCTTTGAGAAACATTTTCATCGAACGGAGATCGACAATTTTGCTTTAGGAATAATTTCGTCGACCTGAGAACGACGAAATGTTTCCCCCTCTTCAAACTGAGATCGATGCTTTTTATTTCTTCATGAATCTTTCGTCGACCTGAGTTCGAAGTTGTTCTTTTGCGTCGGACGGAGCTCGCCATTTCACCTTCTGAAAACTTATAATAGGGTTTTCCTCGAACTCCATCCCGCGCTTTCCAGTTCTTTTGCACTTGATCTTTTGTTCTTGTAAGTAATGGCGATTTCGACGTCGACCCTCTTCGGAATGAAATTCGATGCTGGCTTCGACATTGACATCAATTCTTTCAGCCACTCTGATCAAGTCTTCCAGAACATCCTACAACTGTTTGAGACTCAGTAGTTAAGGAAACTCATGACAACAAGGATTAAACTTTCAGTGACAGAGATCAAAGAATGGGTTTATACAACAAATATTCAGGAAACTCTAGTTCTTATTGGAACGATTTCAGGACACCAGGTTCCTCTTTCTCTAGAACTTTTGACTGAAGTTTTTGAGTTTGTCAATGGTGAAGATGAAATAGATTTATCTAGCAGTGAATTTAATGAAATGTTAGAAAGGTTAGGTCATACTGAAGGAAACCCTAACCACCTCCTTAAGAAAAATCTATCAATAGAATAAAGATTCTTGGCAGATATTGTTGGCAAAGTGTTGTTAGGAAAACACTTTGCTCATGATCATATTACCAGGACACCAATTTCAATTGATGTGTGTCTTGGTTAATAAGAAATCAGTGAACTGGGGAGGAATTCAGTTTGATTTGATTAAAAAGAAAATCAATAAGAAGGATGTGAGTTTTGGAAGAGTTCTAGGAATCTTCCTCCAGGCAAAGGTTCTAGAATTATTGGTCTCCCAGACCATTTTCATTAATGCCTCTAAGAGGCTTACCTCTGCCCTATTTGGTAGATGGGAGAGGATTATCCTCAAGCCCTCCAGGGCCTCCTCCTCCAGGATTGCTTCAGAGGACACAATGGGCTGAAACAGCCACTTATCCAACCCTAGAAGAAGCTTCTGCTCCTCCTCCATCTCCACCTCATTCTATATTTCCTTCATCAACTCCAACTTCAATAATCTTCTACCTCCATTCCTCCAGTCTCACCATCACAATCACCATCTCAACCACAATCATCAATCCATATTTATGAGGATACACTATCTCCACCTCCTCAATCACCTCAACCATCACATATTGATGATCTCCCATCCTCATCTACTCATCCAGATCAACCTATATCATTCCCTATATTCAATCTACTCTCATCTCCATCTCCACAACATTCACCTGTTCAAGATGAACTTCCTGATGCCGATCCCTCCATCAAATCTTCCACCAACATTCCTAACCTTCCTACAGTCAGATATCCCTCAAGCATTCTCTGTCTGTTCAAACTGTGGTCACCAATCCACCTATACCCCATCTACTCCTGATCCACTGTATCTAGATTTCTCTGACATCTCAAATGATCTTCTCAAATTCATCACTCCCTTTCTGAAGAAGCTAATAGATGAGGTTGTTACCCCTCTTGTTGCTTCTATCACTCTTCTATCTGCTCAACTTGCTTCCTCCTCCTCTATCCCTTCTTCTGGGGGCCTAGGTTCAGGTCTTTCTGAAATCAGGCAGGGGGAGATGTCCAATGAAGAAGCTCCTCCAACAGTAGCAGCATCAACTTCAGCAGAAGTTCCAACAACAGCAATTCCAACAGAGATAATTGAAATTTTTGATGATGATACTGAAATGACTTGCTTTGAAGAAGAGTCAGTTGATGCAACAATACACACTGTTGGTGATTTCATTATAAATCCCTCAATTGATATTCATTCTTTATTGCATTCCTTTGATACAGTTTATAGCAGAAATATACCAGCTTTTGATTCAGCAATATCTGATTATTCTAGAACAATTGTTTGCTATTCTGCTCCAGTTAATTCTTCTGTGTTAGAAGAAATTAGAAATAGCTTCTATAACATTTCCTCTAGTATTTCTTATGAGATTATATCAGTAAGTGTTCCAGAGCCAAAGAATTTTTCTCCTCCAACTTTTGGTTGGGTTGAGTCCTCTATGCCAGATCTTGATGAGATTATATTTCAAGACATGGAACCAGAAAGTGACTATATTCAGGCTCAAGTCATCATAGATATTGCATGCAAAGAGCCAGCATTTCAAACTATAAATCAAGCTGATTTGTTTAAAAAAATTGATGAGTTATATGATAATCCTGCTAATGATTCTGACAATGATGATGATTCTGATGATTCAGAAGATTTTGATTCTAAGAAGAGAAAATCAAAGAAGAAAGTTCCAGCAAAGGCTGCACCTATATCAAATCCCACAGCTGACACTCCCTACTACATTCTGCACAACATTACTCTCACTCCAGATACTCCCTACTGGATGAGACTGTCTAAGGGTCTGTTTGGGGCAGCTCTGGCGGTTGGAAAATCTCTATTCCAACCGCTAGAGCTGCTTTCAGTCTGTTTGGGACAGCTCCCTGTGAAGAGCTTTTCAAAAATCTGGAGCTGTTTTGCAGCTTTTCAGAAATCTCTCCCTCCCCAGCTTCTGCTCCCGCAAAATAGCTTTCTCTCACACATGTTTTGGAAATCTAATGGTTTCTTCAGTTGGAACATGCTCAGAGGCCGGACGGCCTTCTTCCGGCGATTTCGAATCCCGGACGGCTTTCCTCCGGCAATTCCAAGCCCCCGACGTCCTTCCTCCGGCGATTCCGAGCGCACTTCTGCACAGAACACCCAAACAGTCTGCAGCTTTTCAAAACTGCTCCCCAGAGATCTATTTTAAAACAGCTCTATCCGGACAGCAGCTTTTCAATCCGCCAGAGCTGTCCCAAACAGACCCTAAGAATGAGCAAAAGAGAAGATAGAAGATGAAGAGATATGGTTCTCCTCCTAAGAAGTCTTAGAGAGGACCTCCTCCTCCTCCTCTTGTAGTAGGATCAACAAGAAACATTTCTCAAGCTCAAAAGTCTGCTTCTTATTCTTATCAATCAAGACCAACTCATAGTAGCAAGGAAAGATCTTCAAGGTCAGAATCTCAATCTAGCAGCCAAAAGAGAAAACAACAACAACAGTCTGATAGTCAAAGCAGCCATCAGAAAGTTCAAGATGTTCAAAAAGAAGAATCAAGTCCAGAGAGACCTCCCTCTCTTGCTTATGATCCAGAATTGGACCCCAACTATAGAATGACCAGGTTCAATGAGCTGATAGCTCTATCTCAAATCAGAAAGGCCAAGGAGGAAAGAAAAGATCCCTCTCAGTTTACAACCATGTCTTCTTACAGAAAGAAAGAACTGGATAAATATCAGGTACAAAACCTTTTTAATGTTGAAACTTATATGAATTTACATCAGAAGCTGTAGTGCCCAGAGCTGCAACTGTAAAGATTCTTGGGGCTCAAGACATGAAGATGACCCCAAGAGAAGCAGAAGACCCAAAAAGGATAATGGTTTTCACAAAACCGGCTTCAGATCTCTCTACTGATGATTCAAAGAAAAACTCTTAATATTCTGATTTTGCATTTTAAACTTTATTGTTGTGTATTACATCCACAAGGCATATTTGTTCATATCTGTTGAATGATTTAAAATTCTGTCAGATATTTTTATTGCTTTATGATTTTCTTTATTTTTATTTTTGTATAGTGACCTCACCTAAATAGGGGGAGATTGTTGGAACCCCAATTTGGATTTGGGCTAGGTTCACTATTAGGTTTGTTGACCCAATATGTATAGCCTAGGGTCATTTGTTAGTTCTAGGGTTAAGGTTAGTCATATTAGGTTAGATTATTGAAACCTGCCTTCAGAAGACTTCAGAGACTAAAAACTTTAGAGACAAGACAGTTTAAAGATTGCAAAAAAAGTCGCTCGACGATAGCTGGACTTAGCTCGACGATCGTCGATCTCAGATCGATGAACTCAGAGTTCCTTCTCTGAGTTGAGCTCGACGTAAGTCTAGCTGAGATCGACGATCTCTGATCTCACATCAGAACTTCAGCTCAACGAAAGACTATCTCAGCTCGACGAACTTGGAGCTCAGTTTGGCAAGTACTTTTTCAGCTCAACGTTCTCAGAGCTCAACTCGATGAAAGAGAATTCTCAGCTCGATGATCTTGGAGCTCAGCTCGACGAAAAATTTGCTGAGTTCGACTATTTTCTCCAAGGTTCAGTTCGACTAATTCCTTGATGATTTCAGTTCGACTAAGGCAGATAATTTCAAATTATATTATAATATATCTGTAATGCTTTGATAATTAATGCCCAATATTCTTATGAATATAGCCGTTTCATGACAACATTAATTATAGTCTTCACAGAGTTATTACTTGGCATATTTTATTGAGACAGTTGGGGAAACTCATTAAAGACAAATTCTAACCGTTCAACTCCCAGAATTTCTGCAGTCAGTCAAGGAAAGGAATTCAAATTCAAAGGCTGAAATCTACAAGGAATATATAAGGATTATTTTTTCAAGAAAACAAGCAAGAAAGCTGTGATAAAAAAGAATAATTCACAGAAAACTGAAAGAAGAATAGCTCTTATACAACTTAAGTTCTTCATCAGTTTTTGCTTCAGGGCTTTCAAGAGACAATCCATCAACATCTGTCTAAAAGCTTCCTTAAGACCTATAAGCAATCTGAAGGCCTACACCCTTAGCAAAGCTTCCATTCTCCTGAACTATTCTACATCTCAGGGGGAGCTTTGACAACAACAACAATCCACTAGTCTTCTCAGAACTTTGAGAAAGAGAAGACAATATCAAATTTCTTTTTACCTTACTGTAAAAGGGTTTTTAACTCCCTTTTAAAGTTATCCCTTTGGTTGTTAAGTCTCCTGATCAAAAGACTTAGTTTGGTTTTTGAGCACATGGTCAAAAGCTCAAAGGGTTGTTAGATCTCCCTTGAAAATAGATCTTGTGGTGACAGGGCACCTGAGCAAAAACCTGTGGTGACAGGACACTTGATCAAAAACCTGTAGTTGATTTCTACTAGGGTGGTAGAAGAGTGGATGTACCCAAGTTTTAGGGGAACCACTATAAAATCTTTGTGTCGTCTGGTTGTTCTATTTGTTATTTTCGGTGCTGTGATTTTTTGTGTTTTATTTCTGCCTATTTATATATAGATATCACTTATTTTAATCTGCTATAAAAATTAATCAAAATTTTTTTAATACTCTATTCACCCCTCTCTAGAGTAAGTGTGATCTATCCCTTCACTTTCAGTTCCGATGCCCTTTCGGTACTGGCTTGGTGGGGGCCTCGGCTAGGGTCTCGGCAGCTTGCCCTGCGGGGATCTTGGCAGCCCGCCCTGCTACAATCGCTTCTCCAGCGATAGGTAGGGTCTCGTCCGGAGTCACAACTTGGGACTCGCCCTTTTCCGCATCACTTATTTTCTTCTTGGGAGGAGCCGGAGGAGGGGAGTTGGGCTTCCATTTTCGTCCACTTGGTGCGGATGAGGAGCCGGGCTCCTTTCGGCAGGCCTGTGCGGCGGATTTGGCGAGAGCTAGGGTGCTGGTGAAATCTCTAGCCTCGTCGAAGGGCTGGTAGAGGGGAATTTCCCGTTCACCTGCGTAAGCTTTAGCAATTAAACTCTTACGAAGGGTAGAAGACATGGGACAAAAAGGTACCTTCACCGGGAGGGACTGACAGAAGAGAGTCTAGGCCTCGCCGAAGGAACTGGACGTCGAAAGCCTTCGACCCGAAGAACTCGACAAGGGTTCCCTCTCGCCCCCAAGGGCGGGAGGCTTGTAAATCGCCTCGTCATACTGAACGGGCGCGAGGGGAATATTGCCGAAAGGCCCATAAACGAAGACGAATTTCTAGTCCCAATTGTGGTTTTTGTTGGTAAGGCCGCCAGTCTTCAACGATTGCCCGAAGAAGAAAATTGCCCCCCCTTTGGCCCGGAAGTTGAACAGATTCCGGAAGACCAACATGCTGAACTCGATCTTTTCTTCCCGTATGTAGCAGGTGAAAGCCACCAGGATTGCGACGGAGTTGGGGTTGAGCTGGGCTGGCACTACCCCGTAGTAGTGAAGGGCCTAGCGCACCTCCGGCTAGAGGGGACAGGCGGAACCCCACCTTGAAATGTTCTAAGGGGATGTCGAGCTCCCCTTCTGGCACAAGGTTGACCCTGTTCTCATTCCCTAGGTTTCACGCAATGAACCCCTGCGGGATGAAGTTCTCAATTATCGAGAGGTATTCCGCCTGGGTCAGCCGGCAGGGCGGAAAGCTATGGTCCAGGAAGGTCTGCGCACACTTAGAGAGACCCTCGGTCTCACCAGGCATCTTGAGAAAAGGTGGAAGGGAAGTAGACGAGAGGCTTTGAGTTGCAGAGGGCAGTGCGAGCAAGGTAAAGAGAAGGACGAAGACGCAGAATCAGAAAGAAATAAATGAGGTTGGTGGGCTTGCCCATTTATCGAGAGAAGAAATCATTAGGGATTTCCTAGGTGGCACGGTTAGCAATTTTAGATATTTTGACTCTTCATATTCCACCCCTCATCTCCGACATCTCTTGCACCTGCAAACGGCGAGAGCTTCCGGGAGGGATCCCGGGTAAGGGCAAAATAACATATATATATGGAAAGCAAAAAGGAGTGCGGGACCCAGGCACTCGTCAAGATAGATAAAACCACACAACTTATAAAGCTAAACATCAAAGGTATCTTGCTGGGCGAGAGCCATAAAAATAATAATATTGATCACAAGCAAACGTTTTTGTTCAGAGGGCCGAAAGGGTACATAGCGGGAAGGGTAGACTGATAGTTTGGGGTTAGAAGAGGCGAGATCCGACGCAGTTCAATAATGCTCCCAACGCCATCTACCCTGACCTCTTCTCCCAGATCTCGACGGTACCCGCGGGTAGTGGTAAGCGGTCAGGGCGGTGAGCCCCTGGTTGGCCAAGAGAAGCTGATCCCGGACTCGCGCAATATGCCTTCCAGGGGATGTCTCCTCGCATTCAACCTGGCGCCCCTGCTCTCCGAGAAGGTGAGTGTGGTCCCTCTTGATCACAGCTATCTGCCGCTCGACCGAATTTTCGAGTCTCGTCAACGCTAGCGAATCGGCTTTTCGCATCGCAACGAGCTTTGTCAGGACTTCCGTTATCCGCTTCCGCCGAGTTCTGCCGCCCCCATCAGCGTCTAGATACTCCTCTATGTCACTGGGGTAAGGCAGGGGCGAGACCATCCCCTCTTCATCATCAGCTTCCGCCTCCGCATCCGTCAGATCTAACAGGAAAAATCTAATCAAATCAAGCAAGAACGAAAAGACTGTGCAAGGACCGCTTACCTATGCTAGGGGCGGGCTCTTGGTCGCAGATCAACGAGAAGGGCAGGGCTTCACTTCCGTGATTTTTACAAAAAGAAGGTGGAGAAGCTTGCCTCGTCTGGGGGGGGGGGGGGGGGGGTACGCCATGCGCTAGAGTGATGGTTTCTGCCAGTTGGGGAGCGGCGGTACCTTCTTCTGCCAGAGGTCAGGACCCTGATGCGGGTGCGGTTGATTCAGGGATAACCATTCCAGGCGAAAGGGGAAGACCGGCTACTGTGTTCTCTGGGTCGTTGAGCGCGGGAGTTCGGGGACTCAGGTGGGTGAGCCTCGGGCTGCCGGGAGCGGGGACTACAAAAAAACGAGTCAGCAAGAGGAAAGCAGGCCGTGCAAGATGAATGATGAAAGAGGTTACCGGGATGGATCGTGTGCTGGACTTGAGTAGTCGGGGGAGGGAGGGGGGGGGGGGGTGGCCTCCGAGACCAGCTGCAGGTTCTCGCCCGGGGGATGAATCATCTCGGTATCTGCCGAAAGGTTGTCAGCGGAAGTGTCTGGAGCCAGTCGGCGAGAAGGGAAGGGTGTCAGACTCAGCAAGGCGGGTTCACGCAAAAATACAAGACAAGGGGAATACCTCCAGCAGGTAAAGGAGCTGAGGGTTCTCAGAGCAGTTAGGTGTCAGAGTGGGAGAGGCCAGGTCCTTCTTTGAGTGGTCTCACCTAACTGACTTAGCCTTCCTCTTCTTCGACAGGGGAGGCGAGATGGACGGCCTCTCGCGCATGAGCCAGGGGGCAACCCCGGCGTAGTTTGCACGAGATCTCGCCTGTGCCGCATCGAGACTGGTCTTGGATTTCCTTCAAGAGTGGCTTCTCGCTACGCTTGGCATACATCTTGACAGCCTTACGGGAGCTAGAGTGGAAGGTGATGGCAGCAATGGTGGCCTGAAAGATAGCCTAGTGACATATATATATACAAGGGCAAGGTAGGACCCACCCAAGATTCCCTTCTAGGTCAGCAAGCGCCCGACGAATATCTGGGGTTGAACGTGTCTTTCACAGCGCAAGGCTAGCTCGCAAAGAACGGGGATTGTGTACAACCCCATATTCGCTGGGTGAGACCAAGACGCCCCAAGGACCTGAATTAGGATAGCCTTAGGCTAGCTTTGGGCTGAAATCAGATCAGATAAGTAAGTAGGCGAGAATGTTCCCGCCCAGGGCAGACGAAAGGGCTTGCGCCTCGGGCCAGCGGGATCCCTTCGGCTCTTGGCGTTGAGTGATGCTTCCCTCGCCTCTCGTCGCTTTAGTCTTTTGGCTCCAGCCCGGGGTAGGAGAGAAGGCTCACACTCGTGATAAGCGGGAGGCCCGTAGGGATCAGCGGGAAGGATTCCGCCAGGTAGGGTCTAGAGGTGGAATTACCTGGATGCCCCTAGGTCTGCATTTAGCTTCTCAGAATAGCAGAGTTTAGTTGTTGGCAGACCAACTCAGGGTATTTTAGTAATTTTAGAAGAGTGGAATTACGTTTTTTGTAGACCGGATATTGGAAATCTATAAATAGACCCACAGAGTTCCTCAGAAGGCAAGCTTTCATAATTTCTCAAAATCTTCTAGTGCTTTCTAAGGTACTCCTAGCCCAGCGATTGGATTTGGAGGGGAAGCGCTCAAAGATCTTCTAGGTTAGTGGAGGGACCTCCCAGCTGAGGCTTAGGGTCAGCTCCTAGTTCTTTATTACTAGTCAGGGGTCCGGGTTTGAGAGAAGTAGGTGTTAGCTACACCCCAAGGTCCGAACTCTCATTTAGTCCAGTTTTTGGCTTCAACAACAGGCCCAAGGCCCTACCACTCAGAGTAAATGATACTCCTATAGCTCAGTGATCTACTGATCACCTACCTTAGACTTAATCAAAGTCCTACACTTAGGCTAGAAGGATAGCCCTACACTCAGATCCACCACTGGATCTACCTCATAGAATAAACCTCTTACCTCAGGCACACATGCCCTACCTCAGATCCACAAAAGGATTATACACCTAAGCCTTTATATTTCAGGCTTACAACTCAGATCTAGAAATATCCAACAGAGAGATTGAGTTTGTCGATGATGACTTGCTCCAAAGAAAATGTTCTCTGACCCTGCTTGCTGAACTGAGGTGAGGACTCTGCGAAGGAAGGATGAACACCCGCAGGACGCCCCAAAAGCTAGGAAGTGGAAGATCCCTCACCCAGCACAGGTGGGTGAGGCCACTTCTTCCCTTGGGAAAGATTTATCTTCCTCGTATTCACGTCGTTGCCATCCTTCGAATTCGACAAAGAAACCACGACGGAGGGGTCATCAGTGAACTACAAAACTTAAGGAAGGCACGATCAGGTCAAGATTAGCGACGCATGAGGTAACATAATTGCTTACCATGATGGTGTCAGGTTGAATATCCAGGGGAGCTGACCTGCTTTGCCAGCCGGTGTCACCGTTCCCAGGGATGGCGCACGCCGCCAGGGCGCCG
This sequence comes from Platanthera zijinensis, assembly GCA_039513925.1. Lineage (NCBI taxonomy): Eukaryota > Viridiplantae > Streptophyta > Magnoliopsida > Asparagales > Orchidaceae > Platanthera > Platanthera zijinensis. Next base: position 48,498,141 of record CM077082.1, read on the forward strand.
CGATAGAAATCAGTTTTGTGGAAGCCGATGACTCCGCATCGATTTGGTGTCCTTGCTCACGGCCAAATCCATCGACCCACGGTTCACGCCGAGTCCTTGGGGGAAGTCCGCCGATCAGGCTGAACAGGGCCTCCACCTCGGCGTCATCCCGGTCAGGTGAGTTCATCAAAATCAAGGGGGCAACATGAAGACCAAATGAATTTTATGGGGGGGGGGGGAGATGTACCCTTCCCCCCATATTTAAAGAGACAGAAGAGGGTTGCGATGCAGCCTACCAGGCAGAATTTTGGACTTGCCAAATCGACGTTGGATGATTTCTTTTCGACCTCTAACGAGCTCGCAAAGAAGCGAGGTTTGTGTACAACCCCAATTTGGCGATCTCAGCCCAACCCATACCCTAAGGGGGGGTTTGGGCGAGCACGACCAGGCCAACCAGATAAAGCGAGCAAGATCTGACACAACATCTTGCCGACCGTAGGCGGCCGTGAGGCGACCTCGCCGTCCATGGGACAACGAGTTTGGCGAGTCCCAGCTTAATGCGACCTCGCGCCAAGGCATATTCAGGTCCATCGAACTCTAACTAGGCGAGCCCCCGCCTCGTGCGGCCTATCTTTCTCACGAGCTTGCCTCGTCGGGGAAATTTGCAGACTACCCCTTTTGCTATTTGCAGACCATCCTGGTCTGCCCATATCTATCACAAACTGTGGGATTCCACTATCCGCAGACCAATCAGTGGCATCGATAGCAAAAGACAAAAAGGTAGAGGCTGCTAATAGTAGTCAACAAAGATGATTTTGCCCATGGCTTGGAGTTTACCTATAAATAGACCCTCAAAGCATCTTGGAGAGGCAGACCCAGTCTCTTGGAGCTCCGGATTTTTTGGAGAACTCACGCTCTGTGTGATCTGAGGTTCTAAACTCAACTTGGCTTTGGGAGGGGAAGTAGCGACTAAGCGCTTCCGAGTGTGTGGCAAAACTTCCCCGTTGCAGCTCAACAAGTTTACAAATAAGCAGCACCCATCATTTAGTAAAGACCATCTCCGAGCCCACTTCGCCTCGCCCATGTGCATCCAACAATGAGCCTAATAGCCTGAATTGCACCATTTTAGTCCGAACTTAGTTGAACCAGTATCCTGGTTTCAACAGTTTTGATTCCAAAGATACCACATCTCTTTGTGTTCAATGACATAAGAGATTAACACATATTCATTTTAAAATGACAAATAAATTACTTTCAGATAACTTAGTAAGAGATGAACCAAAGTTGAGTGTATTAAATAAGACCCATATCATGCATGTCAAATGAGCAAGCAGACACGAGTTTCCTTTAAAGGCATTGGTTCCAAAGATTTTAATAGATGTTTATATCTATTGTATATGGACTTGTTTAGTCCTATGTTTATTCTTAGTTTAGGAGGTAAGTCTTATACCTATGTGATTGTTGATGATTATATTTTGCATGAGTTTTATTTCTGAAATGGAAGTCAGATACATTAAAGACTTTTAGATCTTTTGTCAAACAAATTCAAAATGAAATGGACTGTTTTGTGGCCAAAATCAGAAATAATCATGATACAGAACTTTAGTAAGGGGCTATGAATGAATTCTATGAAAGCTAATGTATATTTCAAGTGATTTCCGCTCCTTAAACTCCCCAACAAAATGGAGTAGTTGGGCGAAAAAAATAGAATACTCATAAAGGCAAGTACAATGATGATGAGTGGTTATTCACTATCAGAATACTTTTGAGCTGAAGTAGTCAACAAAGCCTGTCATGTGTAAAACATAGCCTTAATCACCAAAGATTATAAAAAGATTTCTTATGAACTTTTAAATGGCAGAAAACCAACCTTGCCGTATTTCATAATTTTTGGAAGTAAATGTTATGTGCTAAGTAATGGAAAATCTTATCTTAACAAGTTTGTCGAAAAATATTTTAATAGTATTTTTGTAGGTTATAGTAGCCATTATAAAACATATATGATTTTAAATAAAAAAACTCTAGTTATAAAAAAAATCAATAAATATAGTATTTGATGAAACGAGCATGATGCATGAAAGCTCATTTACCTCTTCTATTGCAGGTACAGAATCAAAATTTAAAGAGTTAACCATTGACGAGCATGAAGTAATTAAAGAGACAACCTCACTAGATGATGTCACTGAAGATATAATTCAGAATCAAGAGGACATACTGATCATATTTGAAGCAGATCATCCTACTAAAGATGAAAAATAGATAATTTAAGAAGACTCCCTTTGGCCGGAAGACACCAAAGAGATCATCCTCCACACCATATCATTGGAGATTTAACCCAATGAGTGCAAATTAGGAGGAATGCACAAAATAAAGTAATACATCTCAACTTCTTATCTCAAATTAAGCCAAAGAAATTTGAAGAAGCTAACATCAATTCCTCCCGGATCATGGTTATGCAAGAAGAGCTCAACCAGTTCAAAAGGTGCAATATCAAATTAGTTCCAAGAGCCAAATGTCAGAACGTCATTGGAACAAAATGGGTATATAAGAAAAGATGTATGAAAATGAAGTAATTATAAATAATAAAACAAGACTGCTCGCTAAGGGATATAAACAACAAGAAGAAATTGACTTTAATCAGACATTTACTCTAGTTGCAAGACTAGAATCCTGAATTTGTTTATTTTTTTTTAAGAAAAACTCTATATAGGTTGAAACAAGCACCTAGAGCATGATATGAAACGTTGTCTAGCTTTCTCATTAATAATAAGTTTTCAATGAGAAAGATAGATACAATATTATTTCAAAGAGAAGTTAAAAGCAAGGTATTGCTAGCGCAAATATATGTCGATGACATCATATTTGGATCTACTAATTATAACTTTTGCAAAAAAATTTGCTGACTTGATGAAAGAGAAGTTTGAAATAAGCAGTATGGAAGAGCTGCAGTATTTTTTGGGCCTCTAGGTTAAACAATCTGAAGATAGAATTTTCATCACTCAAAAATATTCACCAAGAAGTTAATCAAGAAATTTAGAATAAAAAGTGCAACCTTTATAAGGACTTCAATGAGATCAAATGTGACTCTGAACAAGGATGAAGAGGAAAAACCTTTTGATGAAACCTTATATAGAAGCATCATTAGATCTCTACTCTACTTTACTGCTATTAGACTAGATATAATATTTTTCACATTTGTATATGACCGATACCAGGTGAGCATTAAGGAATCTCATTATACTTTTGCAAAGAGAATTTTGAGATGCCTTAAATGCAGACTAATCTGGGCATGTGGTACCATAGGAGTAATGATTTTGAGCTAATAGGTTTTTCAAATGCATATTTTGCAGAATGCAATGAAGATAAAAAGAGAACATCTGACACATGTCAATTTCTGGAAAGAAGGCTCATTTCTTAGATTAGTAAGAAACAGACAAGTATGGAAATATAAACTATTGAGTCAGAGTACATTTCAGCTAGGAGTTTCCGTGCACAACTTCTGTGGATTTAACATTAACTTGAGGACTACAACTTAAAAATCAGAAATAACTCCATGCTTTTTAACTTATCCAGTGTCATTTCAATTGCCAAGAACCCAGTATCTCATAGTATGACCAATCACATAGAGATCAGATATCATTTTATAAGTGAACATGTGAAGAAGGACATATGTTTGGAGCACCTATAGAGAAACAAGTTATAGACATTTTAACAAAGCCTCTGAATTAAGCTAAGTTCAATTATTTTAAAATAGAACTTGACATGCTTAATATAAAATAGATTTAATTTCATTATATTCACTCAAATCTGATTTTATAAGTTAAAATTCACTTAGTATTATTTTCTAACCCATTATAATTTCAACTGATTAGTCCTACAAATTGTTAGAACTTGATTTTTGACCCATTGGTTCGAACATTTAAATCAATTTTTTTGGTTCCAACAATACGAATAAGAAAACTTAGTAAGAATGAATGCAAAAGAATTACATGAAAATAAATATATTTTTAGTTTACTCTGACTGCTTGGATGGTATACTTCACATAGTCCAGAGAAAGAAATAAAACAATACGTAACACATCACCTCAGACTCTTTTTTCAGATCATCTTTATTTATTGTCGAGAGAAAGAAAACAATGCATCTCTATTGGGAGAGTAATTTTTAGGTACCCGCGGGTACATAGAAGCAGGTGCAATACATTTTTAGGCGTTGAATTTGAGATCTGACCGTCAGCGTTAAATGGAGGACAAAATATTTAAAAATAGGCAAATTTTTTTCCGATTTTCAATAGAGTTAGTTGCAAAGAAAGAAAAAACAATGCATCTCTTTCCGGTTTTCAAAGACAGCTCTGTCATCGCCCGCTGGTTAGATAGAATGCCAGAGATAGATTGCTCTGGGTTGTTTGTAGAAGAAACCTGCAGCTATTTACAGAAGAGGTTCATACCCCAAAAAAGACGGAGAATCAAGCAGTTTAGGGAAGGAATTGACACCAAAATCATTTTATTTTTCAGATTCACGCGATGTGAAACATGTCAGCAAGCATCATATTTCACCCTAACGTAGATTTCCAAACTGAGCCTGAAAGCAAAATCTTCGCCCAGCCAAGGGAGGTGATGAGCCAAATAGGCCAGTCAGCTTCTCCTTCACACTAGCACTTGGTATTGATGCACCCCATTAATTTTTTTTTTTTTATAACTGCACTTTAATAAGAAGGAAGATTATAAAAAAATGGTTCTGCAACTCCAATTTATATAAATTGAACTATAACTTGAGATACTTATGCTTTAACTTTTAAGTGTTCTAAAGAATATTGATACAACTATTGCAGTTTTTGATTAAATGCTTAACTAAGATTTGAAGATAACCATATTCTAAATAATCAAAGTAATAATTATCAAATTAGTTAAGACTAGATATCATAATTTGTAAATTTTAATATTCAATTTTTTGAGGCATTACACTCGTTGCTATGCTTGGTATTCCTTGGCCAACCTCTTTCCAAATTTTTACAACACATTTGGCTCTTTCAAACTCCAGAAGCCCAAGTCATAATCAGCAAGAACACAAGATTCCTCCTGCAATTCTACTTCATCACAAATCCACAATCGACTGCAATATATAGAATCACACTGCTGCAAAGGGTGGAACAAAGGATCTGCGAAGATTCACCAACAGGCACAATACAGTTCCTGCCTCCATTGCCCGAATGGAGAAGAGCTTTCCACCAGGGAAAACGAGCGTGGAATGCCGTCCGAGTGTATCCACAGTGCCAGCCACAAACAGGACAGGCCCCCACGATGGACTTCCCTTCGCCTGTAATAATTGCACGAAACAGAGCCTAGGAAGCCATAAAAATTGACAGTCAAATCTATTACTAGGATTTAAATAAGATCACCACACAGCACATATTATTGTTGTTATTCCTTATTATTTTCACTTTTCATGCAGCAAAATGCAAAATAATTTAATTAGGAAGGGAACAGTTGGTAACATTACAGATTTTGTTAACTTTTTATACCTCTTTCTTTTCAATTTTCCATGCCGCAGAATGAAAGATGATTAAACAAGGACAGTAGGCCAGCATTGCAGCAAAAAAATGAAAGAGAGATCAAACTACAATACTTTTATTCATTGAACAGAAGAAAATAAAATAAAGCGACAGGAAAGCATCTAACACCTCCAGTACCAAGGGCTTGCCTCAAGGTATAAAGCAGAGAAATGTTATAATTCCACACATCATGGTTTCCCCTTGTGTAACAAGTTTATTCAGAACTCAGTGAGCTAGGTGAGGTAGCCAGTAAATTGAGTTGAAGCTTAGCTTAGTCATCCAGAATAATAGATTTTCCTGTAAGCAGCAGCTACACTTGTTTTTTGAACTGACCAACATATATACATGAAATTGGCTTCACAAACTGAGAAGCTTCAGTGAAGAAAACAATTTAGTGATGGAAATGGCCACACCTCCAATGGACAGTGATGAAAGGAAGATTTTCTTAAATCAAAGGAATTTCTACAGTAGGGAAAATAAATACTAGAGAACATTTGCACAGTTTCTATAGGAGAGAAGGAACATATTGACTAAAAGATAAAAAAAGGGCAATAGGTAAAGATAGGTGGCTAGCACACTTATTGACAAATGTAATTTTACAAAGGGAAGAGAGAAACTACTGGCAGGGTTCGTATTATATAACTTTGAAGCAAATATCACATTTACAACATGAAGGGTCAGAATCATGAGTTCACATTTCGAAGAACAGTGTCTACTTGTCGAGAATAGACATCATTGGTATGAACGGCTTAATTTACACAGGCAAAATAATTTACCCCGTAGAGGCGAGAATTAGACAGCCAGTCATGTGGTTATATCATCGTTCGGATTCAGTACTCTCATCATCAGAGTTCATTTTCTGCAAATCTGACAATGGTAGGCATCTAGATTTACCAGGGCCAACATCGGAAGAGCTTTCCAGTGACAAGGTTAACGTGGGAGGCCCAGACGATGACCCCACAAGTCTCCGGACCACCGGAACACCGGGTGATGATGATGCCGAAAGACTATAAGCAAAGATTCCCATCGGAGCAGCTATTGGGTGATCGAATTTGCAATTTGGGCCAAATTTGCAAATGCCATAACGAGAATAAAATATGCAGAGAGGTTCCCCCTGCAGGGAAAAAATTGTAAATTAACTTCCCTTCTGTAAACATTTAAATGCAGAGTCTGGCAAAATCAGTTAAGTGGAGTTGAGAGTTCATGATGTATGAAGACATGCAAAAAGCTAATGTTTAAAATTATTTACTAAGGAACTTAATAATTCCAAAAGATATCCAACCAGATGCAGGATATACAATGAAAATACCATAATTTATGCTGGGATGAATAGGCTGAAAGGGCATTTAAACTAGGCGTTTCTCTTTTCCTGCTTGGAACATATGGGTGCTTCAAAATCTAAGGTCCCATTTGAGAACCCAGCAGGAATGGTGTGAATTAAACCACCTACTGACTGCCTACTAGAAGGAAGGCAACCCATCCTTAAGGGAACTGGATAGTAAAATTTTACCTAGCAAGCTCTGCAGGAACACGTTAGGCCAAGCGTGCCCATTTGGGAACCCTCCAGTCACATTTGACAGCCACTACAATAGTACGCAAATAGGTTTCCAGACAAGGCCTAAGCTTTATAAACTAAGGGTGTGTTCAGTAGGATGTTATCAACGAAGCTGGAAATATCTATTTATGCATTATCACTTATAAAATGAAAGAAGGGAAAGACATCCTACCCTCCAAAAACCTATTGAGGACAAAAAATATGTATTCACGATGATCCTCAAACCTATAACCTGGATATAAAATTTCGTATTTTTAAATTACAAATGTGTTAGCAGGAATGCTTACTGAACTAATTAGAGAGCCTTATAAGGATGAACGGACAGTTACAAACTAAGAAATCCATGGACAAAATATAAGCTCTGAAGGGTGTGCCATCGATCCAATAGATTCATACAAGTCACAATACAATATATCAAAGTATACTTGATATCCAACTCTTGAGGGCAAGATCGCTCTAATAGCTCTTCTCTCCTATGAAACCCCCAAAAGACAATGATCCAAGATCTCCTAAAAGACTACCACTCACTTATATAGATAAGAATGAGATGGACATAATTACAAAAATGCCTTAAGACTATATAGGTAGATAAGGGGACGCTTGGATGGCTCGGGGTGTCGTCATCGCATCAACACTCTTCTCCCAAAAATCAACCTTGCCCTCAAGGTCGACCCCATGTAGGGGTCATCATAGAGTGTTACCCGCACGCACTCTCCGCAGGAGCCACAAATCATCAAAACTATCGAAGCGCGCATATGGAAATCTGCTTAATTAATTCATGTAATTAATTGGTATTAATTAATTAATTATTATTTATTAATTAATATTAATTAAATCTTATTTTATGTTTTAATGTTATATGAGCCCCCTCCTTATATAAAAAGGCGGCATGGAAGTGTTTGGATTATCTTTGGTTTTAGGTTTTGGCTCTCATTTGAGAGAAGGGTCGTAGGAGGAACCGGCCTCCTTGATCTTGCCCGGAGTTCGCTCCGGATTGTACCCGTATTTCCAATTAATGCAATCATGTCTCATCCTTCGTTTGTAGATGTACCAATGGTCCGACCTGTCGCCCCCGTCCGCTCGTTCCAAGCTGTCGGGGATCAAGCCATTGTGAACACCCGCCTCACCGCCATCTCCATCTGTGTCAAGCTCGATCGGCACACCGATATGCTCAACAACATTCTCGCCATGGCGCATTGCCTCCACGATAAGCTCGATCGCCTCGTCCAACACAATCGGCTTCCTCTAGCCGCCGCCGCACCACCAGCGGCCGTTTCCGGCCCGCCGCCGTTTCCAAAACCAGCCGCTTTCAGCCCGCTGTAATGGTCTCCAACAACAACCGTTGCTGCAGCAGTAGCTCGAACCACTCCAAGAACAACCATTGTCGTCCAACAGCTGTCTCCAACAGCAGCGGCAGCAACCACACCTCCAACACCATTTCCGACGGCAGCAAAGAAATCCCGCACCCTCCGCTTCTTCGGCAGCCCGCTTCGCTCCCGGCAGCCTCCAGATCCAACCCACCCCTTCATCCTCAACCGCCTGCTCCAGCCCGCCAGATCCAGGCCGCGGAATTGCAGCCCCCCGCAGCCAAGGCCGCGCCTCCAAGCGCCGTGCGCATCACCCGGCCCGACGCCCTAATAACCGCCATCGAACCACCGTTTCCTTTTCCCACTGGCAACACCCTAATCAGCGCCCCCTCCTTTTTTTAATTACAACAGGCCTTACCACCGGTTCAATCACACCCACATTTTCCCCTTCCTTTTTCCCTTTTCTCTATGGTCACGTCACATCCGTTCTTAAAGATCCCGACAAAAATTTCAAACTCAGCCTTGCGGACAAGGCCAATTTTCCAGACCAACATATTGTTACCCGCACGCACTCGCCGGAGGAGCCACGCATCATCAAAACTATCGAAGCGCGCATATGGAAACCTCCTTAATTAATTCAATTAATTAATTGGTATTAATTAATTTATTATTATTAATTAAATCTTATTTTATGTGAGCCCCCCTCCCTATATAAGGAGGCAATATGAGAGTGTTTGGATTATCTTTGGTTTTAGATTTTGGCTCTCATTTGAGAGAGGGTTCATAGGAGGAACCAGGCTTCTTGATCTTGGCCGGAGTTCGCTTCGGATTGTATCCATATTTCCGTTTAATGCAATCATGTCTCGTCCTTCGTTCATAGATGCACCATAGAGCATCAACGGATCCATGTCAACAAAGTTGGGATCGTCATCTTCAGCGTCGAGCAGCAAGAACAAGTCATTGAAATGACATTTGTGTGCGGGCGAGTACGACTAGTGGAAACAAAAACAGAGGCTCTTTCTACGAAACTCTAGGTACTGATGGTGAGATAAACATCCCGTTGGTGGAGTTACCATGCGAGGAAGGATCAGTGGAACTGGTGGCAGAGGATGCTGGTCAATAACAGGGGTCCATATAAAGACAGGTGATCTAAGTGACAAAGAGGTGGTTGAGGTTTTGGCGGTGGCAGGGGTTGGTGGAGTGGCAGTGTAGAGGAGGATGCATACGCCGAATAGTGTTCCTCCTCGAGACAATAAGCTTGCTCCATGATGCAGGAGAGAAGTCGGGTTGTGGAAACAAAGGCATGCACGGATGTGGGGATGCAGACACACAAGAAAAAACCTCGAATAATGGTCAAGGGATAGTCCGATGATGTGCATGATGATCTTGATGAACTCGGCGATGTAGGTGGTGATGGTGCCAAAGTGGAGAACGGAGCCGAGGCACTCATAAACATACTCGGTTGGTGCGTCATAGTGTCGAAGGAGTTCGTCCTTTAAGGTGGGCCAAGAGAGATCAAGAACATAGCGGCATGTCCATCGCACAAAGTGGAGCACAGGGCCCACCATATAGATAGCCTCCATGCGAACCTTCTGTTTGGTGGGGGTGGAATGTAGGTCGAAAAATTGCTTGGTATGGGCAATCAAACCAAGGGGGTCGGTGTCGTCGAACACCAGAATCTCGATCCAGCGAAGGTGGGCCGGGTGGGTGTCCTCAGCGGGGTGTAGGAACCCCATGTACTCAATATAGGCTTGGTTCAGAGGTGAAGGTGTCGGAGTTGCTGGGGTACGTTTGATTGCGGTGTCCGCGAGCTTGCGCAACAAAAGCTTGGGATTGTATAATCGAGTTTCAAGGCGATTCAGGAAGGTGGAGCCAGTGGAAGGCGAAGCAGACAAGTCCTTATCTACGCGTAGCGCAATGAAACAAGTCTAGGTCAAGAATCAAATGAGCAAAAGGGAGAAGGTGGATTGTTGGACTGGACGGAGGGGGGGGGGGGCAGAATAGAGGTTGGACGTAGTGGGTAGAAGCGTCGAGGCAACTGTGAATGGTGTGGTGCTGGCGTAAATCAGTGAGGATTGAGCTTAATGAGGGGAGGTGTTGGCGGATAACCAAAGAGTAGGAGCCAAAAGAATGGTTGAAAGTTGCAGGGGTCATCGGAAGGGACAAGGAGAGGTCGTTGGAGTTGAAGTTGGACGAGTTAGGTGGCCGGCGGCCTAGAGCGAGAAGTATGCGTTGCTGGCGGCAATTTACAGAAGGGGGTTGATGGGGTGGTGGGGAAGAAGTGCAATGTGCGAGGGAGAGGATCCAGTGGAGCGCGTTGGGGGCAAGGCTGTGAGCGAGCTGACAACATCATTGATGGAGCGCGGGAGTAGGGTCATGGGAGGCTCGAATGCGCGAGGCGCTGGAGCTGGTGGCGACACACAAGAAGGGAAGGAGCATTAATGGCCCGCGGCTTCGCAGATTTTGGTTCTGAGTAGGGCGAAGAGGCATGTATGTGGGAGCATCGGGCAGTCAAAGAAGATGTAAGGGAGGAAAGACAAAAATTAGGGTCTGAATGGAACCCAAGGAGCGGTATGTAGGACAAGTTGATAGAAGCATGCTATCGATCCAATAGATTCATACAAGTCGCGATACAATATATCGAAATACTCGATATCCAACTCTCGAGGGCTGGATCCCTCGAAGAGCTATTCTCTCCAATGAGAACTTAAAACAATATAATGATTTAAGATCTTCTAAAAGACTTATATAGATGAGAATGGGGCATACAAAATTATGGAATAGACAAAAGGCGACATAGGGAGATAGGGGGATGCCGTGGTTGCCTTAGGAAGTTGTCTTCATATCATCTACTAAGCAAATATCATATCTTTCAAACTTCAGTTCAAAACCTTTCCATTTCAAATACCTATTTCCAGGATCTTAATGGGACTCCATTTATTAGAAGATTTAGATAACTTGATATGGAATAGTGGGAAATATAGTTTTGAAGGATTCTCATACCAAGAGCCAGTTAAGACTTTCTGGCTAATGAATGTGCTCTTTTTCTGTTCACAAATATACCCTCTCCTACATTTTAATTAATATATAAATAGCATCCTTCATAAAAAAAAGTATCTAAAACGCAATATTTGGCTATGTTAACCACCTCCAAAGAAAATTGCGTTTATGAGGTAATCTAAGATGAATCATAGAGAAAAAGATTTTACTTTAAAACCATTTATTATACTAAGCTCGCAGCATAGCTTACTGGACGAAGAGGAAGACCCAACGGGCTCAATATACAGTTTGGAGTAGGAATTATTCTTTCTCTGGGATGATGGAACCTGCAAACTGCACCAAATTTACAATCACCTGTTTTTACATAGAATTGGCATTCAGGTTCACCAGGTCTCTCAGGAAATACACTACCCCGCTGCGATGCATACTGCCCCATCGGAACTGAGCCAAGTCGAACAGAAGAAAATGAATTCAAAGTACTCGTAGTTGCTTCACTTTGAAGTGATGTTCCAAGAAATTGAACATTCCGAGAATTCTGTTGCTGGTTCTCAGGAGTTGAAGCAGATCCTAACTTTCCCTACAGAAATAACACGTTAGAAGATTTGAAGTAAAAATAAAATTAAAAAGAATCAGCGTGGTGGTAAGTAATATACAGTAAGTGCAAAGATTAACAAGTACAATTAAACATTTCCATTGTAGGGTAATTTCAATAATAATAACAATAGAATCATAGATAAAAAAAACAGCTTCAAATGTATGTGCTTGATAGTGCATCACATATGTACTCTCTCATAATATTATGCGTGAATAAGTAAGAAAAACATAAATTGAAATAATGAGATGATGTGTTCGCGTACGCCGTTCTTGCGGAGTTTTTTATTCAGAAGTTTAAATAAAGCCACTGCATATTGAATGACAGCAGACTTTTGTATTCTGCAGACATTTTGCCTATCTTGAAAAAATACAACTCCACATATAGTTTTGTTGATATCTGTCGAGCATGTCTAAGCATAACTGATGTATATACTGCAAAAATATCTACGATCAACAGATGTAGATATATCCCACCAGCCACCAGTGAACAAAGATTCCTTTAATTCTATTATCCAGGGTAAATAATGAATCATCATTTATTATAGCATTATTATAGCACACGGCAAAACAAAACTACTTCAGTGATGATGCAACCACATGAAGATAGTCTGTCCAGCTGATCTATCGAGAACTCCCTCTGCCAAGTAGATTTTTGAGCACCACAAAGGAAAGTCTCAAACAAATACATCATGTTTCAAGTGTTTGTGTTTAATATTGCCTCATATATATATGTTCTCACTGCACTAGTACTATGTGACATTAATTGAAACTAGGGGGTGGAGGATTCACAAATACCCTTCTTGCGGAACACTTTATTGAGAAGCTTAGAATAAAGCCAATGCATTGAAAATGATTGTTGAAGTCTGTATTTGCTTCAATTCCTGCTGGCTCAAGAAATATACTACATTAATTGTTTTGTTGATGTTCATCAAGAACATATGGCAGAATTATTGTAGCTATTGTGACAATTTATGATGATCATATGTCCGTATGCCCCACGAGTCCCTTTGATTCTATTATCAGTACGGAATAATGTAACCAAATAATGGTAAAAAGTAAAAAGGGTACGTGGCTCAGACTGCTACTTAATCAATGTTGTGACGTGAAGATAGTCTGCACAGCTAATTGTAGAAATCTCAATCAGTCAAGTTAATTTGATGAGCTCCTCATCTGTCATATTGACTTTAAGCAGGACTCATCTGTCATATCGAATTTAAGCAGGGCACAACTCAAGAAGCAACACTTTTATGGCTCAAAACTTTTACAGTTCTTTTATTTCATTGTCCATTCTTTATTATTTGTGTTGTAATTAATACGAGTCTCACAGAGGAACACTCTGACTATCATATAAATAGGACCTTGCAATATGATATAGACGAAACCTTTTTTGATGTGTGTCTGTTTAGTATGTGAAGATATGGAGCTTGACTTCATCTTGTTTGAATAAAATAATAAACTCTGGTAGTATTTGATATTTGGAGAAAAGTTTGTAATTGCAGGCGATGTAGGTACCACAACTACAAAGGAGGTAGAACGGACCTCTTATCTGCAGGTCTCCGATCCAAATAAGAAACATTGAATCCAGTCCCTATTTTAAATCAGACCTCTGATAAATTCAAGGTCTATAGGACCACAGTTCTAGATGTCTCAGACATGTCAGTTTGGAGGGGAAAATATAATCAAACCATATTTTAAGTGAAGTAGAGTTTCAAATATCGTCCAATATATCAGGCACAAATTAACATTTCTTTTAAAATAAAAACCGTTTCTTGCCTCTTGATGAGTGGTTTTATATAGGGACTTTGACATTTATTTAGCTTATATTCATATTGTTTACTCCTACATTCAGAGATTTTCATCACATATCATTTAGTCTTCATCAAGCCCACATAAGGCTAAATAGGTAGATTTTCAAAGTTCCCATGCATTGCAAGTTTGGGGGAGATCATAGTAGTAATATGTTATATTGAAGTCGGGGTAGTATTGTAATTTTATTTTGTGTTTAGGTTTCCCTTACTCAAGTATATAATAGTAAGAGACCACTCTCTTAATTGATTATTCAGTTTTGCATTCCACTTGGTATCAGAGGAGGAGAAAAATCGTGCCCTATTCCCGTCGGCTAATCGTGCCCTATTCCCGTCAGCGCGTCGATCGTCAAGGCGAAACTCGTCGATCTCTCGTCCTCTAACGTCGCTCCCGTCGCTCGGATCGTTCATGCCGGGCGACACTCCTGCCGGCTGCTGAGAGGAACACCGCCGACGTTCCTCCATGAAGCAGCCCGCCGCCTCTTCTTCTTCTTCTTCATGAGCTTGCTGCCGGTCCCAATCAAGATCCAGGCCGTCGATCTGACCCTGCTGCTGTCGATCCCGTGAAACCTGCTGCCCTGCTGCTGCTGCCTGATGCTGTCGTGTATCCTCTAGTTTTTGCAGATTGACTTCAAAGATCTAACCATGGTTGTGACAGTTGTCCTCCGAGTCGGCATGTCCTGCCGATCCTGTGCTGGAATTAGGGGTTGCTGATCTATTGTGTCTCTTTGGTCGGTATGGGTGAACCCGAGTCATCTGTCTCTTCTCCGGGAGTGATCCAGCCTCCGATGGTTGAGCCTCAACGGCCCCATGACCACTCTAGCTCCTTGAAGATTACCACGGTTTCTCTGGATGACACGAATTACCTGGAATGGTCTCGTGCTGCTCAGCATGTCATCTGTAGTCAACAGATATTCGACTATATCGATGAGTCGATTACGGAGTCTCCTGTGTCTGATCCCTCCTAGAAGTACTGGGATTCTGAAAACTCTCTGGTTGTGTCTTGGCTCCTTCATTCGATGTCGCCCAAGGTCTATCGGAGCTATATGTTGATGGACTCTGCATTCGAGATCTGGACTCGTGCTCGTGAAACTTACTCTCAGATTGGTAGCTCCACCCGGGTTTATGAGCTCACTCGAAGCATTTTGGAGCTGCGTCAAGGGTCAATGACTGTCTCATCTTTCTTCTCGGAGTTTGAGCGCTTGTATCAAGAATTGGACTACTTTGCTCATTTCACTCCAGCGTGTAAAGCGGATGCCGTCCTGTTGAAGTAACAGGAGGACCGTTTCCGTCTTCATGTCTTCTTAATGGGGATAAATATGGAATTTGATGTGGTCCAGACACATGTTCTACACCGTTCTCTTCCCTCCCTCCGTGAGGCGTTCAGCATGATCCTGGGTGATGAAAACCGTCGCAAGTCTCTCAGTGTTATAACTCCTCTAGATCGTTCCGCCTTGAAGAGTGTTGGTCGTGGCCTCATCCATACTCCTGCATCTTCAGTGCCTATCTGCGATTACTGCGGTCGATGGAGACACTCTCGGGAGGCATGCTTCAAACTTCATCTGCATTTGGCTCCTCCTGGTCACGGTCGTGGTCGGGGCCGTGGACCTGGTCGTGGGGGACAGGCACAGTGGCTACCGTTCTCATGACGCTGCTTACACTACTGATGTCTATGACGGGTCCCAGTCTTCGGCTTCCTCCTCTCTTACTGCTCATGAGTTGGATGTCTTTCGCCATTTGCTTCACTCTCAGTCTGATCCGGTCACTGGAAGCTCAACTTCTCTTGCCACCGTTGTTATGCCTAGTGCTCATGCGGCCATCACCTCTCCTTCTGAATGGGTGCTCGACTTTGGCGCCACACACCATATGACTGGTTCCTCCTCAGGTTTTCTCTCTTATACTCCTTTGTCTGGTAAGGAGAAAGTTATTTCAGCTAACGGCTCGTTGTCCTCTATTGCGGGCAAGGGCAACATTTCTTGTTCTCCGTCCATTTATCTTACCTATGTTCTTCACGTTCCGTCTTTTCCTCGCAATTTACTTTCCATCAACAATCTTACGAAATCTCTGAACTGCTCCGTAACATTCTTTCTTGACTCTTGTGTTTTTCAGGAATTGGGTACGAAGCGGAACATTGGCAGTGGTAGGTCCAGGGTACGAATCGTGGTTTATTTGGCGCGTACCTCACCTCTCACGGTATCATCCACCAGAAAACTTGTGCTTACACATCTACTCAGAACGGTGTGGTCGAACAAAAAAATCGGCATCTCCTCGAGGTTGCCCGTTGTCTTCTCTTGACGATGCATCTTCCTAAACCATATTGGGGAGATGCGGTGCTTACTGCTGCACATCTTATTAATCGTCTTCCTTCTCGTGTTCTCTCCTTTACTACTCCTCTAGCCCGTTTCTCTACCTCTGCTGTACAACCTCGAGCTCGCAGGAGCGGAAGGCTCAGGGAAAAGAAGGCGAGATGGGCCCAAGCGAGAGCCTACTCGCCAGGCGAGTGGATCCCAGGGAAAGGGCCACAGGAGGGGCGAGAGCTGCTCACTGGGCGAGAGGGGTCCAGGCGAGAGCCGTGCCATTGGCTAGGCGAGTGGATCCCAGAGAGACCACTCGCAGGGCGAGGGCCGACTCGCTAGGCGAGAGGGCCCCAGAGGGGAGAGCTCTCGCCCGCGAGACGACGCTCTCGCCAAGCGCCGGTTCGGCGAAAGGCTTAGTGCCGATTCAGTGTTTGGTCAGGGGCCGGTTCAGGTGGAAATTGGTTCACCTTTTTAGCCCCAGGTGATTTTACATTTTTGCCCTTGGTGGTCTGCAAATAACCCTTCAGAACAGCGGAGTTTGGCTGTTGGCATACCCGACTAAGGGCATTTTGGTAATTTCAGGTCGGTTCAGTTTGGTTATTTGCAGTCCAAACTCAGAGGCCTATAAATAGACCGGAAAGGTGCCTGGTAGAAGGTTGTTGACCCTTCTTTTTCTTCCACTAAGGCACCTAGCTCAGCATTGGCTAGGGAGGGGAAGAATTTCTAATTCTTACGGGTAAGAGGTGGGACCTCCGAGCTGAAGCCCACGGTCTGTTCCTTTGAGATTCTCATCCAGGGAGTGGTTTGAGAAGAGTAGGTGTGAGCTGCAACTTTAGATCCGAGCTTTAGGAGGAGCTGGGTTTACTGGCTTCAACATCTGCCATGGTTCATACTTCCCATTTTCCACCCCGTGTTTTTGGGTGCGTATGTTACGTGCATGTGCACCAACCTCAACGTGACAAACTTGATCCTCGGGCTCAACGTTGTGTCTTCTTTGGCTATTTCCTCCACGACCAAAGGGTATTGCTGTTATCACCCTCTTTCCTGGCGTATGTTCTGCACCATGGATGTTACTTCGTGAGGGGGAGTCCTTCTTTCCATTCTCGACTCATGTTCTTCGTCAGGGGGAGAGTACATCTAGTACGGATGAAGTTACTACTGTCCCTCTGCCTCTTCTCCCGTCCTTCTCCTCTATTCCTTCACCTTCTTCTACGGATGTTCCCAAAGCTCCTCCTATCCCAATACCGGACTCCTCTACTATGATCTCTCCTTTTCCCCATGTATACCACCGTCGTTCAGGTACACAGGTCACCACCGCTCCGCCTCTACCAGTGTCGACTTCAGACTCAGATTCTGATGACACCGACCTGCATATGCCTCTTGCCTCGCTGAAAAAGGGTAAAACTACTTCCACGCAACATCCGATTTCTAATCATGTGGCTTATAACCATCTTACTCAGATTCATCAGACCTTTGTCTCATCTCTCTCTAGTTGTTATTTCCAAGACATGGCAGGAAGCATTGGCTATACTGACTTGGACACAGGCTATGCGTGATGAGATGTCCTCCTTGGACAAAAATCATACGTGGGACATCTCCGCTCTCCCTCCAGGAAAGAAAGCTATAGGTTCCAGGTGGGTCTTCTCGGTTAAGCAGAACCAAGATGGCAAGGTGGAACGGTACAAAGCGCGTATTGTCGCTCAAGGATACACCCAGACTAAAGGAGTTGATTACCAGGAGACTTTTGCTCCTGTAGCAAAAATGGACTCTATAAGGGTCTTGTTATCATGTGCAGCCTGTCTGGACTGGGAACTTCATCAATTGGACGTGAAAAATGTGTTTCTCCACGGTGAGATTGAGGAGGAGGTGTACATGAAATTCCCTACTGGTTTTGTGAAGAAAGGATCTGAAGGGCTCGTCTGCCGCCTAAGGAAATCATTATATGGCCTGAAACAATCTCCAAGGGTCTGGTTTGGAAGATTCCTCACAGCAATGCTCAAGTTTGGGTACAAGCAAGCTCAATCAGATCATACCATGTTCATCCGGAGACATGAATAGCGTGTTGTGGTTCTCATTGTCTACATTGATGACATCGTGATTACTGGAAATGATACAGAGGAGATCGTCAACCTCAAGACCCTCCTATCGGTTGAATTTAAAGTGAAGGACTTGGGACGATTGCGATACTTCCTAGGCATCGAAGTGATTAAATTAGAGCGGGGTATCTTTATATCCCAACGGAAGTACATATTGGATCTCCTAAAGGAAACTGGTATATTTGGTTGTGTTCCTGCGAACACCCCTATGGAGGAAAATCACAGGATTGATGAAGATGGTGATGGTGATCATACTGATATATCACGTTAGCAAAGATTGGTCAGAAAACTTATATATTTATCCCATACTCGTCCCTACATTACGTATGCAGTTGGTATTCTTAGCAGACATATGCACTCTCCTAAAATCAGACATCAAGAAGCGGTGTATTGTCTACTACGGTATTTGAAGAAAGCTCCTGGTCGTGGCCTCCTATTCTCTAGGAACAACAATTTGGAGATTGAGGTTTTTACTAATGCCGATTGGGCCAATTGCCAGGATGACAGGAAGTTCACAACAGGATACTGCTCCTTTGTTGGTGGTAACCTCGTGACGTGGCGGAGCAAGAAGCAGAATGTGGTGGCCAGGTCAAGTGCAGAGGCAGAATATCGTGTCATGGCTCAAGGCTTATGTGAGGGATAATGGCTGCGTACCGTGTTACAGGATTTAGGATTTCCCGTGACAGCTCCTTTCTCCTTATTTTGTGACAATAAGGCTGCAATTAGTATTGCTCATAACCCGGTACAGCACGACAGGACAAAGCACGTTGAAGTGGATCAGCACATTATTAAGGATCACTTGGATAAGAAAACAGTTGTTACTCCGTTTGTTCACTCAAGGGATCAGCTGACTGATGTCTTCACCAAAAGCTTGGGGTGTGATGTGTTTATCGATGATATCAAAAAAATTGAGATGATTGATATCTTCCGTCCGACTTGAGGGGGAGAGTTGTAATATGTTATGTTCAAGTCGGGGTAGTATTGTAATTTTACTTTGTGTTTAGGTTTCCCTTACTCAAGTATATAAGAGTAAGGGACCTCTCTCTTAATTGATTATTCAGTTTTGCATTCCACTATCACCTCTTCCACTCATCCTTTATAATTCCTGATGTTTTGATAGATTTTAATTAAATAGGAATTGAACAAGACTTTCTTTGGGTGGTAACTTTATATTTCTTGCACTTTGAATTAATTTTTGTTATAACTATAACAACATGCTAATATAGGGATTTAGTCCAGTTTAAGGGCGTTAAATAAAATGGTCTTGGGAGGGCACCCCAAGCTTATCCTGCTTTTCATTACCTTCTCTTCCTTGTATGATTGCATGTTTGTTCAGCTGCGGACATAAAAAGTAGCATGTTGTTTACTTTGAGTATTTGTGCATGCTTATTTTACTAATGCTAATCCATGTTTGATTTGTCTTGGGTGGAGCTAGTTTCTTATGCAGGATTCGGTGCCAGCCAAATTTCTTTGGTAACTAGGCTGCACACATTCTTCATGCATGCATTGGATGCTTCTTTTGGTAATGGGGTAATGAGTTTCTTACACTCTTCCACATTTACTTTTCTTCAAGCATTGAGGGCAATGCATCATTTAAGTTTTTTCGGGTGTCTGTGTGCGGAGCGGGCGGGGGGGGGGGGGGGGGGGGGGGCATTTTGTGTCCTTGCATTCACCAAACACATCACGTGCATCCACTTGCATTTGTATTTATTGTACACGTGTCACTCATGCGTTTTTCAATTACGCACCCACCATAAAAATATTCACTTGAACGTTGTTCGTTTTTTAGACCAGTGATGCTCTATGGTTCTGAGTGTTGGGCAATGAATTGTGTACATGAGCAAAAAAATGGGAGTTGCGGAGATGAGAATGTTTTGGTGGATGCGTGGACACACGAGATTGGATAAAATTAGGAATAAATATATCAGAGATAAGACAAGAGTGAGTGACACCAATTGCAGAGAATATGTGAGAAGGTCGACTAAGATGCTTTGAACACATACAAAATAGACCATTAGAGGCACATGTTGGCCGTTGTGAGAGATTAGTCACTATGCATATTAAACGGGGGAGGGGTACATCAATAAAGACTCGGAATGAAACTATAAGAAAATTCCTGATGTCCTTAGGCATTAGTGAGATTATGAGTAAAGATAGGGCACACTGGCGATAAAGGATCCAACCCCAGTATAGTGGGATAAAAGCTTGAGTGTTGTTGTTGTAAACGTTGTTCATTTTTATTGGCTTTTCAATCTTTCTTTGCTAGTAATAGTCTTAAAACATGTAATTAAACTATGTTACAAAAGAATTGTGTAGACTAATGCAGTATTATTAGTTTGTATGTGTAGAAGAAGGTGAGAAAACCTAGTATATACTTCTTGAATACCAATTTATAAGTGTGAGTACAAATATATATATATATATATATAGAGAGAGAGAGAGAGAGAGGGAGAGAAATCCCTATTACAAGATGTGAGACTAAACAACCTAGTTAAGAGGCTAAATGAGCCTTTACATATATCATTCAACACTCCCCCGCAAGCTGGCGCATACAAATCGTAGGCAACGAGCTTGGACAAGAACTGATAGTACAGAGGTCGTGGTAATGCCTTGGTGAGAATGTCAGCAACTTACTCGGTAGCTGGAACATGCATTAACTCTACCTTCTTTAATTTAACCTTTTCTCGAATGAAATGACAATCAACCTCAATGTGCTTTGTCCGTTCATGGAAAACAGGATTTTTGGCAATGTGTATGGCAACATGACTGTCGCAAAATAAAGTGGCCGGTGCGGAAAGCTTGACTCCTAAATCATTAAGGAGACCCTCAAGCCAAGTGAGCTTAAACACAACATCTGCCATTGAACGATACTCGGCCTCAGCGGATGAACGGGCAACAACAGACTGTTTTTTGCTACGCCAAGTAATGAGACGTCCTACAAAATAAGTGCAATATCTACTTGTGGAACGTCGATCATCCAATGAACCAGCATAATCAGCGTCACAATAAGCACTCAGAGATAAGGGAGACGAAGATGACTTGTATACAAGTCTCTTTCTAGGAGCAGTCTTCAAGTATTGAAGAATGCGCTCAACTGCCTGGAGATGAGAGATACGTGACTCATGTATGAATCGACTGACAACCCCAACAACAAATGATATATCAGGTCTTGTAACAGTGAGATATATCAGTTTTCCCACAAGACGACGATAATACTCAGAGTTTGAAAGGAGTAGATCAGAGTCTGAGGCATGAGCGCAGAGCTTATGATTACTATCCATGGGAGTGTCGGCAGGTTTGCATCCAGAGTAGCCCGCATTATGCAGCAAGTCAAGACAGTACTTCCTTTGAGATAATACCAGTCCATCAGGTCGCCAGAGCCACATCGAGACTAAGAAAGTAATGAAGGCTTCCCAGGTCCTTTGTTTGAAACACAGTTGCCAGATGTTGTTTGATCATATGTATTCCTATAAGATCATCTCTCGTAATCAGAATATCATCAACATACACCGGGAGAATCACTGTGCCTGTTGGACGATGTAGAGTAAATAATGAGAAGTCGGCTGAACTCCGAGTGAACCCAACCGCACTAACAGTCTGACTGAATTTGTCAAACCATTCCTGAGGCAACTGTTTGAGATCATAAAGTGACTTCTTCAAACAACAGACAAGAGACTCCCCCGTGATCTCAAACCCAGGAGGTTGTTGCATATAAACAGTTTTTTGCAGATCACCATTAAGAAAAGCATTTTGACATCCAATTGGTGCAACTGTCAGTGCCGATGAACAGCGAGGGAGATCAACACACGAACAATATTCAATTTGGCGACGGGAGAAAATGTCTCATCATAGTTTAGACCTTGTTGTTGAGTAAAACCACGAGCTACCAAACGAGCTTTCAAACGTTGAACCGTCCCATCTGGGCCATGTTTGAGGGCGAACACCCACTTACAACCCACGCAAGTCAGTCCAAAGGGAAGAGGGACAAGATCCCAAGTGTAGTTTTCCCAAAGAGTAGACATTTCCTCGTGCATAACCGCTCGTTATCCCGGATGTTGGAGAGCCTCCTGCACAGAAGTAGGGATGGTAATTGAGGATAAAGAAAGAGCAAACTGGCGAAGTTCCGGAGAGAGACGGTGGAAGGAGACATAATTCAATATTGGGTGTGCAGTAGACGTAGTTGTAGGATCTGCAGGCTGCAAAATATCATCAGAGGGGGGCATCTCCCGTATGGCCATGGATGAGGGAGGTCGGCGAATATACACACGAGTGATAGGTGGTTTGTGAGGAAGAGGCATAGTAAGAGGAGGTGGGTTTGGTGGGAGTGGTGTAGGAAGGAGAGGCGGAAGGTTGGAAGTAACAGGGACATCAGGCCGCGGAAGGAGTGGTGGAAGGAGAGAACCAGTTGGTTGAGAATGGT
Organism: Platanthera zijinensis; assembly: GCA_039513925.1. Classification (NCBI taxonomy): domain Eukaryota; kingdom Viridiplantae; phylum Streptophyta; class Magnoliopsida; order Asparagales; family Orchidaceae; genus Platanthera; species Platanthera zijinensis. The sequence continues at coordinate 48,520,743 of CM077082.1, forward strand.
ATGACTGATCTTCGAGAAAAGTGACATCAGCAGAAGTAACAACCTTGTGATCTTTAGGAGAGAAGCAGACATAACCCTTCTGAGTACGAGAGTAACCAACAAACATATATTTCGTGGCACGAGAAGTGAGCTTGTCTATGGACGGGCCAAGATTATGAACATAACACACACAACCAAACACGTGAGGGGTGACCAAAAAGGGAGGTGTGGAGGGAAAGAGAATGTTGAAGAGAACCGCAAAGTTGAGAACAGAGGAAGACATGCAGTTAATAAAAGAACATGCAGTAGAGACCGTGAAATTCCAGTATTGCCTGGGAACATTCATTTGAAACATTTGAGAGCAGGTAACCTCAAGGAGGTGACGATTCTTGCGTTCAGCAAAGCCATTTTGTTGGGGGGTATAGGAACATGAGGTTTGGTGGATGATTCCAAATTCAACGCATAGGTTGGTAAATGCACGACTAGTGTATTCACGGGCATTGCCAGAACGAAGAGTTTTCATTGTAGTGAAGAACTGGTTGCGAGTTTCAGTGATAAAGACATGGAAAATACCCGACAGTTCAGAGCGATCATGAAGGAGATACATCCATGTCACTCGAGAGTAATCATCTACAAATGTAGCAAAGTAACGATAGCAAAAAACAATGGTGATTTTGTATGGTCCCCAGATATCAGAGTGAACAAGATCAAAGGGAGCAACATTCCGAGTGGGATGAGGAGAGAACGTAGACCGATGATGTTTTCCATAGATGCAGGACTCACAAGTGAATTCTCAGATGGAGATATCGAGAAGAGCTTTGCGGAGTATGTTTAGAGGAGGGTATCCAAGACGGCGATGCCACTCAGAAGAGCTAACAGAGGACAAAATCGTCGGAGGAGAGGGGTCATGGATGTAGAGACCATTCGACAGATGCCCTTTTCTAATGATAGACAACATCTTGCGATCATGCACAACACAAGAGATGGAGGAGAGTCACATAACAATCAAAATCTTGTATAAGACGGCTAATTGAGAGGAGATTGAAGGGAGAGCCAGGAATATGAAGAACCGAGTGAAGAGTGAGAGCCGAGGTAAGGGTTACGTCAGCGGATCCAGCGACTGGAGTAGTGTCCCCATTGGAGACATTAAAGAACTTAGGATGCGCAGAGTTCAAGTAGCGGGATGGTTTTATTGGGGTAATATGATGCGTGACCCCGAAGTCCATAATCCAGGAGGAACCGTAGACAAGGCAGGAACTACCCCCAACAGAAGTAGACACAACAGATCCAGATGAACCGCACGTTAACTCTTGTAGTCGTTGTAGTTGAGTGTGCAAATCGGCAATGTCGGCATGAACACTATATGGAGCATGTATGGTCATGACAAGGGCCAGCCTGGGCGAACCGAGGAACGAGCAGTAGAGACAGATCAAAGGGAAGCAGGGGGCACCAGAAGACGGAACAGGTTGCAGCTAAGCCTAACCCGCGACTATCAGAGGCGGCTAGCCAGAGACGGCTAGGCACAGAGCTGGAGTAGGAGGCCAGTGACAAGAGAGAAGAAGCGACAAGAAAAGTCAGCGCGGCAAGCAACCCGCACGGGCATAGAAAGAGATCGGTGCAGCTTGGAGAAGAGAAGATCGTAGCGATAAGAGGAGAAGATCGTCCAGTCAGAGCCAGGAAGTAGCGACTAAGAAGCAAACTGTGCGGCAGGGCGAAGTTTCAGCGGCTAGTGACAGCAAAGAGACTCCGGGAAGACCCAGTGGCTAAGTAGATAGAATCCAGCGGCACGGGCAAACCGCGGAGAGCAACTGCGGGAGAAGCGGCCAATCCAAAGCAAAAACACAGGCATCAAAGCAGAGCCCGACCGCAGCGGGAATTAAAAGCCCGCAGATAGGCAGGAGCAGTGGAGAAGCATCGACTAGGGAAGGAGTCCAGGCCAGAAAGGGTCGACGACAAGAAGGTCGTCGCGACTAGAATAGATCAGCAAGACTGTCCACGACCAGAAACGGAGCCCGCAGCGGTCACGGTGGCAACACACCAGCGACTAGAAGGGCCACAGCCAGAAACGGAGCCCGCAACGCATAGAGAAGGTTGCAGCAGACAAAAGCAGTACCCACGACGACTAGAGGCAACGGACAAACGCAGTACCCGACACAAGAGAGGCCAAAGAACAGTCCGCAATGGTGTAAGGCCAGACCGCGCTATCAAAGGAGAAGGCCGAGGAATGAGGAGACCACATGGTTGGGGAGAGACGACCGCAGCGACAAGAGAAACCAGTCCGCGTGGTTAGGGAGAGAAGACAAACCCAGCGGTAAGCGAACAATCCGTGGTCAGATCGCGCGGCAAGGAGAGAGGACCGCGCGGCAAGGTGGTCCACGGAGCAGATTTTGAGAAGCAATCTGCGGTCAGATCGCGCGGTAAGGGGAGAGGACCGCGCGACAAGGTGGTACACAGACCAGACTTAAGAGGGTATAAAAAAAGGGAGAGAGGGAGGGAAGAGAGGGAAGTTGATCCACAGAGAGAGAAAAAAGCGGGTAGGAAAGAAGAGAACGCAACATGGTGCGGTTAAGGATGGTAGAGACCGTCGGGCAGACCGGTAAGGTGGGCGGTTAGAAAAAAACAGACCTGATCTTTGGCTCTGATACCATGTAGAAGAAGGTGAGAAAACCTTGTATATACTTCTTGAATACCAATTTACAAGTGTGAGTACAAATATATATATATATATATATATAGAGAGAGAGAGAGAGAGAGAGGGAGAGAGAGAAATCCCAATTACAAGATGTGAGACTAAACAACCAAGTTAAGAGGCTAAATGAGCCTTTACTAATGGGCTTTTACATATATCATTCAACAGTATGCAATTATTCTTGAGTAGGAATTCAGTTTTAAACTTTTTGAATTTACATAGCCAATTTTTATTCCTTCTCACTTTATATTGATGCATTATTTGTCATTTCTCTCTTGGTCTAGTTTTATTTGATGGCTAGTCTAGTAGTTTGTGACAGGTAGCTAGAGAGGTATTATAGGAGTGTTATCAGAGGGTATCCTTTCTTAATGGCAAAAAATGTGATTTTCGAAGCATTTGCATAGGTTATTTTTGTGTTTAGGAAATCACATAGGTCTTCTATAGAATAGTTTGAGCTTTGTACCCTATCAATTTTAATTCACCATTGCACTCCCCACTTTGATCCTACACCGCACTTCTTTGTATTACCACCACCTTCAATTCACCAAAGCTATATAGTCGTTTCCTATTTTTCACATTTGTGCGTGTGAGCTTCAATTATTGTGATGATTGGATTATAGTCTTGTGATTGAGGTGGAGTTAAAAATTGCTAGTGGGATAGAAGGATAAAATTCACTATCTCACTTGTTTGGGTAATTGGAGAGAAGTTAAAGAAAAAAAGAAGAGAAAAGCAAACATGAAAAAAAAAGTTAAAAATGAAAAGAAAAAAATTTGAATAAGTAAAGATTAGTGGTTGTAGCTCTGTTTTTTTGAAGTGACCCTAAATGCAAAAAAACTGAGTTGTGGGGGAGGGGGGGGAGTCGCTTCACTTCTTTTGTTGGTAAATTAGTCTATGTTTAGCTCAACATATTCTTGCTTACGTGTGTTATTGCCCTCATGTTTATCTTTAATTTTCCACACCTTAAGCCCAAGCCGATCATTTCATCATATGCTAAATCCTATAGATCCTAAGCATGATTACTCAACCAGTGTAGTGGAGAGAATGTAGAAGGGAAAAGCCTATGGATACTATCATTGATGGATTTCTTTGGAGATTGTCTTCTAGTTTCATGACTATAATGCTGATTTGAGCTACCTTGTTGCTTTCACACTACAAGATGCCTAGAACACTCTAGTACTGTATATTTAAAGCGGTTAATCTTGATATATTATAGAGAAGGTTATAATTCCGTGGTATGTTTAATAGTTTAGTTTGAATTTTATTAGCATTTTCCATTTGCACATGAACTTTTCACAATACTCTCTATTTCATGGATCGACTGCTTGGTTTATTTCTTATATCCCCTGGTGAGCAGATCAATTTGCTCGGGACAAGTAATGTTTGATTTTGGAGGTGTTTGACGCGTGATTTTCATATAGGGATTTTGACACCAATTTAGCTTATATTCGCATTGTTTAATTCCTACATTTAGAGATTTTCATCACATATAATTTAGGCTTCATCAAGCCTACATAGGATCATCTTGTGAGCTAAATAAGTGGATTTTCATAGTTCCCATGCATTGCAAGTTTGGGTGAGATTGCCTCTCCTACTCGTCCTTTATAATTCCTAATGTTGTATGAGTAATTTAGGTATTTCTTTATTGTATTGTAGTTAATAGACGCATCGAGGAGTTCGTGGCGCAAGTTTAGTACTTTGTTGTGAAACGCACGACTGTGCGAGTCTAATTCCACACGATTGTGCGCGTTCACGACTGAAATGGTTGAAAATCTGGAGTTCTGAGATTGCCCGTGCGTTTTGGTCACGCACGACTGTGCGCGTTCAAATCGGAACGGTTGGTCTGCATATAAGGGTTTTGCACAACCATGCGCCTTTCTTCGGGCACAACCGTGCGTGTACATTTGTTATGGTTCCTCATAAATCCAAACACTGTTAGAGCCAGTACGCCTTTGTGCTCGCACGACCGCGTGAGGATTAAGGCGGACAACCATTTGGCGGTTGCTAGATCTGTTCGTTTTCGCGCCCATTTTTCATTTCTTTGAGCATGACCATGCGCCAGATCATGTGTGACCAATTTTACTGACGGCCTATAAATAGTCTTTTTGACGACGTATTCCATATCCTTCGGGATTGAGCTTCCAGCATCACCCCATTTCACCTTCTAATGTGGGGTTCGTCCCCAAAGCTTGCTTCAACACTTCTAAGCTCTAAGGAATGGATTCTCCTTCATCACCTCTAGCCTCCAAGCAAGGAAGCCAAGAATATCGACGTGGACAAGTGTGAAGAACTCAAGAAAACGGGCTAAAGAATCTCGTGGAGGTGACAACTCCCTTGTGACCCCGGACGCAACCAAGGATCACACTGAATCAAAGCTACCAGCACAGGAGCTCCGCCGGTACCCGAGGCACAGTATCAAACACTATTGGTATCCCTCTCCTATCTTCAACCTATTTAGAAATTGTTGTGATGATGATGTTGTTTGTTTGTTTTTATGTTATAATGTGTGGATTCGTTGTAATGAACTCATAATCATGTCTCGCTATTTTTAAATGAAAAGCTTGATCTTGGATTTTGCTCATTGTGACGTTGCAATTGCGTTTATGTGAAGAGGTGAAGGCGACCCTCAAGCTCTCTTGCGATTGAGTTCTTACGAAGAGTTGAAGGCGACACTCGCGTTCTCATAGCTTAGTTTCCTTTTCATGCTAATAACTTAGGAAGACAAATCTCAAAGCAACGATTTACACCACCTTCGTAATTAAATATTCAAATCGATTAAATCACCACGCCCGTGTTTCTCGAGGGGAGAAATTGTAAAACTTGAACTCAAAGTTGTATGCTAAAACGAATAAATTAATTCTCCTATTGTTAAATAGAGAACAGTGCTGATTTGATGTCGCACATTTATTTTGAAGTTCAAGATTTCCGATGTTTTTGCGACACTCGTTCCATTTTCGTTTAAATTTTGTAATTGAAATTAATCATGTGTATGATTTAGTTGCTTACAGGTGAATTGGAATTCAATTCTACTTTATGGGGCTGAAATTTGGAATCATGTAGAGGTGGCTGTCTGGGGTTCCTAGTGGGCCGACTGGTTGTTTTAATTGGATTCAATAGGTTGGCTGAGTTGGGTCAGTGGGCTGGCTAGTTCTTAATAATGATCAATGAAGCAGGCAGATAGTTAGTATATTATTACATAATATGATTTTTTAAATGTCCTCCGACATGTCCGACATGTCATTTTTTAGGACAAAATGTTATGTTTTTTTTAAAAAAAATAGATTGTCCTCTTGTAAAACATAGGCCGACATATTCGATTTTTTCCGATATATCGATCCAAACATGACTTTTAAATATATCGTACGCTATTTTATTTTATGTTATTAGCAGACTAAGCATTATATGTTTAAATCACATATAAAATATATTATGTATGTTTAAATCGATTAAACTTATTGCTTCAACTTTTTAATATTTTATTCTTACAAACAATTTTATATAATTGTTTCACAACATTTTAATTTCATATTTAAAAAAATATGAAAATATTTAATACATTTATTAGTTGATTGTTTGCATGTTTTTAATTAAAATTTATAAGTTTGAAAAAACTTATAATTAATAAGTATTTTTAACTTTTAAATCTTCTTTATTTGCAATAAACTTATTGTTATGAAAATAAAATTGTTGTATACTATTAAATATATTTTATAATATATCACTTTGTATTTCTTAGTAATATTTTATCTTATATACAATTCGATTTTATTCCGTACTATAAATAACTCATTTTTATTTATTTGTTATATTAGTTTTTTATTTCTACGAGTGACGGCACGGGGCTCCGCCCCTACGGTCAATCGGAACAGCCCTAATGCCCTGTGTGACGGTACTACGATCATGGCATTGCCCCGACGTGACGGATGCTCCCGCCGCTCGCAAATCTCTGAACTCCATACTCTGCCGGTCGCGCTGGTGGTGAGAGCATATTTTTTATTATGGGTAAGAGATTTTACCTATATGAGAGCACATATTTTAAAATTTAAAAATACATAAATTTAATGAGATTAGAATTTTTGTAATTAAGAGAGGTAAAATCGGTAAGTGAATGTTTAACAAAATAGTATTTTTCCCTTTTAATATAGTATAGATAACATTAATTATAGTTAGTATACATAAAAATAAATATTTTATTTATAAGACATGAAAATTCAATATTTTAAAATATGTCCGACATGTCTCCGACTTCCGACATTCGGCATTTAAAACTCAAGCTGATATGTCGCCGACATCCGATATTTGAAACATTGCATATTATATTATAAACAAAGAGGAGGATTAATGTGAGGCGGTGGAATATTGGCTTTTACATACTTATCTGGCTCGACTCTCTCTCGTTACCTCATTTCTCACCGCCTCGAGTCCCACGAGCTGAGCAGAGCTAGGGCAGGCTGCAATCGTCCTTCCTAAGAGACGATTCCCACTCCTACTTGGTCATCGGTGTTGGGAGAGCTCGAGAAGCCTGTTGCTATCATCTTCTAGCATTTCTGCTGCTAGCTTGGTTGATCATGTGCTTGGTAGACAGTTTTGGGCATCGACCTTGCATTGTAAGCACTTCTTTCTTTCCCCTCACCCTTCTCCTTCCTAATTATTGAAATTCAGTTTTTGGTTTGGGGGAATTGGTTTCATTATGACCTTATTCGGCCGGATAAGATTCAAGATAGGAGGGAATTTGATGTTTTGCCATGATTTCCTGTATGTAATGTTGGGTATTGTTCTTGTTAGAGAAGCTCATTTAATCTAGGCCCATTATGTATTTTTTTATTGTTTTTCTCTCTTCACTTTAGTCCTCACATCATGTATAGGCTCTTTCTCTCTCTTTCTCTCATCTATATATTTGTACTCATTATTTGTATTTGACACAAGTGAACATATATACAAGGTTCTGTTTTCTCCTACATGGTATCAGAGGCTACGGTCCTCCTTGGGCGGTCTGAAAATTTCTAACTGCCTGCCTTACGCGGCCTCGTGCGGACTGTTTCTTTTCCGCCCTCTCTCCTTGCCGCCCTCTCCTTGGCGGCCTCCTTCTGCTCTCCTTGCTTCCTGCGGTCTCGCAACTCCTATCCGTCTCTCTTCCTTCTCACCCCGTGGATCCACCCCCCCCCCCTCCGGCTACTTATAGCCTTCTTCTCCTTTGTCCCGTGGGGACCACCTCTGCCTAACCGCTGCGACCTCTCCCTTTATTCGCTGCGGGCTTGTCCTCTGCCTTTCCGCAGCAGTCTCATCCTCTCTCTACTCGTTGCGCTCTTCCAGTAATCGCAGCGGCCTTCTTCTCCTAATCGCTCGCTGCGATCTCCTGTTCGTCTCTTTCTCCCGCTGCTATCCGTCTCTATCCGCAGCGATCTTCTCCTTGCCGCTCGGCTTGCTCTTCTCTCCGCCCCGGCCTCTCTCCCTTTTGCCAGTCGCGGACTCTCCTCGTTATCCGCTCGAGCTCTACTCGCGGACTGCTCTCTATCTCTGTCTACTGTTCACCTGACCGTGCGGACTCCCTCTCCTGTCCGCATCTTGGTCGCGATCTGCTTGATTGCTGGTGTTAGGTGTGACTAGCGGCCTCTTGCTGAAGTTCCCTGTCTGACTGGACTCTTACTCTTATCCGCCGCGGCCTGTTCTTATCCGTGCGGACTGCTCTCATTCTCATTCCACTACTCACCTGACCGTGCAGACTCCCTCCCCTCTCCGCATCTTGGTTGCAACCTGTTGGATTGCTGGTGTTCGGTGTGACTGCACGGCCTCCTCTGCTGTTCACCTTTTTTGCCCAGGCTATTCGCCGCCTCGTCTTTCCTAGACGCGGTTTCTGATGACTTCGTCCGCTGATTCCACCGGCCAGACGGACTCTCCTGCTCCCCGTGCGGCCTCTCTTCCAGATGTTCGTGATGAACTCCGGATCACTACTATCTCCTTATCCGGCAAGAAAAATTTTGTGGAATGGGCTCACTCTGTTCGCCGGGTCCTCCAGCCAAAGGGATTTCTTCATCACTTGACTCAGGCTGTTGTTGGTACTCCCACTGACGATTGGGTACGCAACGATGGCCGTGTTCAGACGTGGATTCTCAACTCTCTCGATGCCGAGTCTTATCGCCTGGCAATGTACCACTAGACGACCAAGGGCATGTGGGACGAGCTCCATACCCTTTATTCTGGCAAAGATAGTCTCCATCATTTGTATGACATCATCACGGCTCTTCAGGCTCTAGATAGTGGAGGCGCGGCTGATCTCACCTCCTTTGTTGCCTAGGCTCGGTCTCTGGTCGAAGCTTGGATCCACCATCAGCCCCCTACTTTGGACCTTGATGCCGAACGTGCCCAGAAGGAAGCCATTGGTATTGCCATGATGATGGCTCGGGTCCCGCATCACCTTCACAGTGTGCGGGCTCAGGTTCTCTCCTCTACTGTTACTCCATCCTTCTCGGATGTGTGCTCGATGCTTCTCAAGGTCTCCCCACCTCCGGATTTCTCTGGCCCTGCTCCAGCAGGCCCCTGGGCCTTTACTTCCTCTCCCGCCCTTCGGCTCGTGGGGGCCGGTCTGATTCTCGGGGACGTGGTCGTGGTGGCCGGTCGCGGCTTAAGTGCTCCTTCTGCGACAAAGACGGGCATCTTGAAGCCACGCGTTATCACAAGCATGGTCGTCCTCCTCGTCCACAGGCATCTGTTGCTGCCACCGACTCCTCTCCCACTCGTACTGACCTCGACGAGGTTCGCCTTCAGCTCCAGCATCTTCATGTCCTGCTCAGCCGCCCGCCGTCCTCGGTTGCCTTCGCCGCCTCTATCTCCAATGAAGGTATCGTCTGCCTCTCCACTGGCCCGCGATGGATCATCGATTCGGGTGTCACTCATCACATCACCTCTGTTCGACCACCTCAGTACTTGTCTTCTCCTCACCCGAAGTACATTACTGTGGCCAATGGGGCAGCTGTCCCCGTCTCGGGCTGTGCTGATATTCCTCTCGCCTCCTCCCTTCTCCTACGCTCGGCTCTTCATGTTCCGGGCTCTACCTTCAATTTACTTTCTGTTGGTCCCCTTACGACTGACTTGCATTGCTCTGTGACATTTACTTCGTCTTCTTTTATGATACAGGATCAGCAGACGCGGACTATCATTGGTAGGGGGCGACTGCAGAACGGGCTCTACCTTCTTGATGACTCTCTCTGACTCTCCTCGCATCTGTCTCTTCTTCAGATTGACATCGATGTCTTGGTCATGCTCCTCTCCCAGTCCTCCAGAAGGCTCTCCCGGAAATATCTCTTCCAGCTTTTCAGTGTGAAACATGTATTTTTGGCAAGCAGTCACGTTCATCTTTTCCTTCTCATTGTACTCGGAGCTCCGCTCCTTTTGTGTTGGTACACTCCGATATATGGGGTCCGTACAAGATTCCTAGTATTTCTGGCTACCGTTACTTTCTGACATATATTGATGATTATTCTCGCATGACATGGTTTATATCTCCTTCGCGATCGTTTTGAGCTTCCCCGTGTCTTCCGGGCCTTCATTCTTGAGACTCGTACTGACAATGCGCGCGAATACACTGGTCATGACTTCGCGACCCTCTGCTCTGAGTTTGGAATTATTCACCAAACGTCGTGTGCTTATACCCCACAACAGAATGGTGTCGCCGAGCGTAAGAATCGTCATCTTCTTGATGTGGCTCACTCACTTATGCTTCAAATGCAGGTTCCCAAACCATACTGGAACTTTGCGCTTTCCACGGCCTGTTTTCTTATCAACCGTCTACCATCCTCTGTCCTCCAGAATTCTACTCAATTCGGCCTCCTATTTCCCTCCACTCCGGCGTTTCCTATTCCTCCCCGCATTTTTGGGTGTACTTGCTACGTTCACCACCTCGGCCCCTCTACCGACAAGTTGGATCCCCGTGCAGCCAAACATGTCTTTGTGGGCTACTCGCGCACTCAAAAGGTCTATGTGTGTTGTTCGCCTACTACCCGCAAGGTAACTGTCTCTGCGGACGTCACGTTCCGGGAAGATCTTCCATTCTTTTCTGATCTGGATATCGCTCCTCTTCCAGAGCCCGTAGTGCGTCCTGTCATCTCTGTTCCCCGTTCCCCACCGTCTCCTCTTCCTTCCCAGCCTCTGGTTCGTCCACAACCACCTGTCATCCGGGTCTATTCCTGTCGCTCTCCTCATCCCGTTGCCCCACTGCAGTCGGCTTTGACCTCTGATGCTCCGCGACCTGCTGCTCCGGCTCCAGCCTCCACCGCTCATCCAATGACGAATTATGTCTCTCTACATCGCCTATCCCCGCCACTTCTTCATTTTGCCACATCATTATCCTCTGTTTCTGTTCCTAACTCTGTACAACAGGCGCTTTAACATCCAGGCTGGCGGGCTGCCATGGACGAAGAAATGAAGGCCCTTTGGGCCAACCAGACTTGGGTCCTTGTTCCTTTACCTCCCGATCAGCAACCTGTTGGGTGTAAATGGGTTTTCGTCATCAAACATGCTCCGGATGGCACTGTTGACCGTCTGAAGGCCCGCCTGGTGGCCCGTGGCTTCACTCAGCAGCAGGGCCTTGATTATGAGGAAACCTTCTCTCCGGTGGCCAAGCTCAACACCGTTCGTGTCCTACTTTCCGTGGTTGTGCATCGCCACTGGCCCCTTCATCAGCTGGATATCAAGAATGCATTCTTGAATGGTGATCTTAAGGAAACCGTCTACATGCGCCAACCGTCCGGGTTTGAGACCACGGGGGAGTCTCGTGTGTGTCTTCTAAAGAAATCCATCTATGGTCTCAAACAATCCCCTCGGGCGTGGTTTGACAAGTTAAGCAAGGTAGTTCGGGACATGGGTTTCACTCGGAGTTCTGCAGACTTCTCCTTATTCACCCGACACCGGCAACTGGAACTGTCCTTCTGTTGGTTTATGTTGATGACATCCTACTTACTGGGGATGACTCAAAGGGGATTTCAAGCGGTCAAACAACATCTGAGCACCGTGTTTCAGACCAAAGACCTGAGGCATCTTCGCTACTTCCTCGGTCTTGAGGTCGCACGACGGTCGGATGGGCTTGTCCTCTCCCAACGGAAGTATTGTCTTGATCTTCTCAGAGACGCTGGCCAATCTGGTTGCAAGCCAGCTAATACCCCGATGGAGGCAAATCACAAACTTTGTGCTCATGCCTCTGATGATGATTTGCTTCTCCAGAACCTGGAATACTATCGACGTCTTGTGGGAAAGCTGATCTACCTAACAGTCACGAGGCCTGATATATCGTTTGTTGTTGGGGTTGCCAGTCGGTTCATGCATGCTCTCCGGGTTTCTCATCTCCAGGCGGTTGAACGGATTCTCTGATACCTTAAGGCAGCTCCGGGTCAAGGACTTGTTTACAAAACCTCCAACTCTGCTCCAACATTGATTGCTTATTTTGATGCCAATTATGCTGGCTCTCTTGCCAGGAGGAAGGGACAAGACATCCCAAGTATGGTTCTTATCCAAGGATGACACTCCTCTTTCATAGCCTAAGTCCACATGGTTAGAAATATGATGTTTAGTACATGCAGCCTTACCTTTCAACAGAGCAAGCGGGTTATGCAAATCTGCATCATCAAAATCTAAGGCGGAAACGGGCACTGGTAGAGGCGGAGCCGTAGTAGCTTGTATACGGGAGGAGCGTCGGTGATATACGTGAGGGAAAGGAGATATCAAAGTATCAGGCAGAGGAACAGCGATGGGGGGACCCTATTCCTGAGACATAAGAAGTTGTCGTGGTAGAAGAGGAAGAAGGGGAAGAGGAACATCCATATCACCAGTACTCTCCCCCTGAAGAAGAGCATGAGTCGATGGCAAAAAATAGGAATCCCATTCCCGAAAAGTAACATCCATAGTGCAATAGATACACCCAGAGGGAGGGTGGTATCACTGATACCCTTTCATCGTGGAAGAGTATCTGAGGAACACGCACCGAAGAGCCCGAGGGTCTAATATATAACGATGGGGCAAATGAATGTGCACAAAACATACACATCCAAAGACATTAGGCGCAGGTGGGAAGTATAAATCACAGTCATAGTAGACAACCGAGCTAGGGGAGTAGCATAGCTAAGCACATGTGAGGGAAGCCGATTGATAAGGTGGGCAGCAGTAAGAACTGCATCGCCCCAATAGAACTTAGGAAGGTGCATAGCACCCGGAAGACAACGGGCGACATCCAACAGGTGCCGGTTTTTCCGTTCGGCAACTCCATTTTGGGTAGAGGTGTGAACACACGTGCTCTAGTGGATGATACCATGGCTAGTGAGGTACGAGCCAAATATTCCCCGATCATCATACTCCCCCCTCCCCATTATCACTGCGCAAGACACGAATCACACCTTTAAATTTAGTCTGAACCATTTTGTGAAAAAGCTGAAAACAAGAGAAGACTTCACTTTTTTTTAGCAAATACACCCAAGTTGTACGAGAAAAACAGTCAATAAAGGTGACAAACTAACGAAAACCAAAAGTAGATATAACAGAAGACGGTTCACAAACATCAAAATGAACAACATCAACAGAGTGCTACATGGAGAAGATAAATGAGATGAGCTATGTCTCATATGTTTAGACTTATCACAGAAATCACAAATAAAAGTTTGTAAAAATGGTGAAAAAACAGGAAACAATTTCTGAAGATAGAGAGAAGGATGTCCAAGCCACGCCAACGACGAACATCATCAGTTGTAACAGGAGTGCAGGAGAGAGCCTGAGAAGGTGGGAGATCCAAGTAATACAGTCCACTACGGTTCCTACCACTGTCAATGTTCCGCTTCGTACCCAGTTCCTGAAAAACACAGGAATCAAAAAAGAAGTTTACAAAGCAATTAAGAGGGCGAGTAATGTCACTGATGGAAAGTAGATTGCGTGGAAAGGAGGGAACATAAAGAACAGATGGAAGGGAGATAGAAGGGGAACAAGAAATCTGGCATTTCCCGACAATGGGAGACAACAAGCCATTAGTAGAAATAACTTTGTCCTTACCAGATAAAGGGGTGTAAGAGAGGAAACCTGAGGAGTCGGTCATGTAGTGAGTGACACCAGAATCAATCACCCACTCAGAGGAGGAGGCAGAGACAGCATGGGCACGCGGCATAGCAATAAAGGCAATGGAAGCGGAGGAACCCAGAGGATGATCAGACTGAGAGTGCAGCAGACGGCGGAAAGCATCTAACTCAAGAGCAGTAGGTTGCCCGGGAACAGCAGTGGTGGTCTCGTCATAGACGTCTGTAGAGTAAGCAGCATCATGAGGTCTGAAGTCACCCTGGCGATGGCCCCCTCGTCCACGACCACGAGGGGCAAGATGAGGGTGGAGCTTATAGCACACCTCCCGAGTATGGCCTTTGCAGCGACAATAATCACAAATAGGAGCAGACGAGCTAGGGATGAAAACTTGGCCACGACTAACGCTAGTGAGAGTAGAGCGATCGGGAGGAGTATTGGTTATGTTGGATGGTGGTGTGCGGATAGCATTTATCCTTGTATTATGTATTACTATTTATATCCCCCCTATGAGGATGAAGGTTGTGTGATTATTATTTTCTCCTTTATTTGGTATCAGAGGAGGTCCGCTAACCCTAGCCTGATCTCTCGTCCCGCACGCCGCCGCGCCGCTCGCCGCCGCCTGCACCTCACGCCGGCCCCGATGTGAGCCGTGATCAACCCCGCGTCCTCGCCGTCCGCGCCGCTTCTCCCTCCCGCATCTCCCGCCCGCACGACGCGTATCCCGCGTCTCCCGCTGCGCCGCACGCTGCGACCATCCGTCCCGCGTCTTCCGCTCGCACGCCGCCTGCACCGCTGTCGTCCCTCCTTCCGTCGCTTGCTCTGTGATCTTTGATCTTTCTATCCCTTTGGGATGAGATTTTCTTCTTCTGTTTAGGGGGCTTCCTCTTCCCCCATGAATTCCAGTTTTTCTCCTTGTCTTTAGGGGGCTTCCTCTTCCCCCATGGATTCTTCCTCTCTTACTTCGACTGATGGCTTTGTTCGTCGCATTACTACCTCTCTTCTCAATGAACAGAATTTTATCGCTTGGTCCAACTCCGTGCGAGTTCATCTTGCCGGACATGACAAGCTCGATTGGCTTGAACTTAATGGTGTTCCAAAACCTACCGACGACAAGGCTATCTGTCAATAGCGCACAGAAAATTTAAAGAATCTCGGGTGGCTTCAATGCTCCATGGAGCCTCGGATTTACGAGCAATTTATGCGGTTTGATTTTGTGCCATCTCTTTGGGCTGCCTTGACGCGTACCTACGGCCACACCCGCGTTGATACGCGGATTTATTCTGTGTTTCAGGAGATTTCTACAGCTCGTCAGGGAGACCGTTCCGTGCACGAGTACTTTACCTTTCTCTCAGGGCGATTCCAGGAACTCTCAGACCTCGAGCCGCTTAGTGCTTTTCCCCATCCTGAGGATTTGCTTGTTGCCAAGCGTCGCCAGGAGAAGCGGGAGACCTACCAGTTCCTGATGGGCTTGCAGCCCGAATTTGAGCAGATTAGGGTTCAGATTGTCAGCATGAACCCTCTTCCTGATATTTTGGATGCTTACTCCATGGTTGAGGAGCATGAGCGTCGTGCCCGCTTAACTGTTGTCTTCCGTTCCTGCTACCATTCCTCTTCCGGATCATTCAGCCCTGGCGTCTGGTCGTTCTTCTTTTGTGCGAGGGGGGCGGACTTCTACACCCCGTGGCCGTGTGGTGGCCGCGGGAGCCCGTTTGCTGCTGTTCAGTGTCAGCACTGCCTGCGGACTGGTCACGAGAGGGCCAGGTGCTGGTTACTCTTTCCTCACCTGCGCCACCAGTCTTCCGCTACTCGTACCGTCGCCGCTACTTCTTCCGACTTTGGAGGCCAGCCTGATTACAGTACCTCTTCTGGGACTTCTTCTGCTGACTGGAGTTAGCTTATGGCTCAGGTGCAGCAGCTTCAGTCTCAGCTTCAGCAGCAGTCCTCGTTTCAGCCTCCTTCTGCTCAGTCGTTGCCTGCCTCTTCGTCGTTCTCGTCGACCTCGGCATCTGCGTCAGGTACCTCGACGGTCCTTCATATCACTCATGAGGGTCATTCCTCCCCTTGGGTGATTGACTCTGGAGCCACTGACCATATGACTGGTGAGCCACACTTTTTCTCCTCTCTTGTGTCTCCGAGTGTCCATCGGCAGGTTCGCCTTGCTGATGGCTCCGTGACACCCATTCTTCACCAGGGCACCGTTCCTCTCTCACCCTCCTTCACCTTGGGATCAGTTCTTCATGTTCCCAAGCTTGCTTTAAATCTTCTTTTTGTTAGTCAACTGACTCGTACATTACACTGCTCGGTGACATTTTTCCCTTCTGGCTGTGTTTTTCAGGACTTGGCCACGAAGAGGACTTTTGGATACGGCCGTGACCGCGACGGGCTTTACCAGCTGGATCTCCCACCTCAGACACCATCACCCTGTGTTCCACCACCATCCATTGCTGCCGCTACATCTTCTCTTTGGCATGCCATATTGGGACATGCAAACCCTAAGATTTTGTCCTCCCTGTTTCCGAGTGTCTCATTTGAGCACCCGTTTCAGTGTGATGTGTGTCAGCTTAGCAAACACACACGCACTTCTTATCCTGTATCTATTTCTCGTAGTTCTGCACCTTTTGAAATTGTTCATTCAGATGTTTGGGGGCCTGCCCCGGTTGTATCTTATGATGGTTTTCGTTACTGTCTCTTTTATAGATGATTTTACTCGTTGCTGTTGGATTTACCTTATGCGTGCAAAATCTGATGTTTTTGATTTTTATACCCAGTTTTCTCATATGGTTGCTACTCAGTTTTCCTCACGTATCCGGATTCTTCGCTCCGATAATGGGGGGGGAGTACACTTCTTCCTCTTTTTCTGCTTTCCTTGCTAGCCAAGGAACCCTTCATCAATTCTCGTGTCCCTACACCCCCGAACAAAATGGACTGGCAGAACGCAAAAAATCACCATCTCCTGAATGTGACCCGATGCCTTCTCCTTAGGTCCCATGTCCCCAAGTTTTTTTGGAGCGCTGCTCTTCTTACGGGGACCTTTTTGGTCAACCGTCTGCCTTGCCAGCCTCTAGCGGGTTGGGTTTCTCTGAGCCTCCTATATCCCAGCCGCCCTTTGTTCCTATTCCCCTTCGGGTGTTCGGATGTGTGTGCTTTGTCCAAGAACGTATTCCCACTCGGACTAAACTTGATAACAAAACTACCTGATGCTTATTTTTGGGATATTCCTCCTCATCCAAGGGATATCGTTGTTTTGACCCCACTTCACGCAGGACTTTTCACTCCATGGATGTGACGTTCTTTGAGTATACCCCCTTCTACAGTATCCCTCCACCACCACAGCCTGCTCCAGTTCCCATTCCTCCTTCCACTCCACCACAGCCGGCCCCTATTCTCCTTGCTCCGTTACACGACTCGATTTCGGCTCAGACATATACTCGGGGTCCACGTGGGCCCTCACATGTTCACCCTATCCTTCGTACTCCGCTGGTAGAGCCCAGCTCACAGGACCTGATGTCATATCCTCTGACGGTGATGTTCTTCCTTCTTCTGACTTGCCTATTGCACTTCGCAAGGGTAAGCGTTCTTGTGTTACTGACCATCCTGTTGCTAGCTTTGTGTCCTACCAGCGTCTCTCCCCAGGTTACCGGGCTTTCCTGACTGCCACCGATAAGACCAGGATTCCGAGTTCGACGACTGAGGCATTCCAGCATCCTGAGTGGGTGGCGGCTATGGAGGCTGAGATGTCGGCTTTACAGAGGGCTGGTACCTGGCGTTTGGTCCACCTTCCCACCGGCAAGAAGACTGTTGGGTGTCGGTGGGTCTACACCATCAAGTATAATGTTGATGGGTCTCTTGCACGCTACAAGGCTCGCCTTGTCGCGAAGGGCTTCACCCAGACTCCAGCGGATTACGGGGTGACCTTTGCCCTTGTGGCCAAGATTTCTACTGTTCGCCTTCTTGTTTCCCTCGCTCCCTGCCTTAGATGGCCTCTTCACCAGCTGGACGTGCCGAATGCCTTTCTTAATGGCTCTCTTAATGAGGAGATTTATATGGATCCGCCGCCCGATTACGAGCTTCAGGGGGAGTATTTGGGACGTGTCTGTCTTTTGCTGATGGCTCTGTATGGGCTGAAGCAGTCCCCTCGTGCGTGGTTTGAGCGGTTTGGGACTGTTGTGCTTCAGAATGGGTTCACCAGATGTC
Organism: Platanthera zijinensis; assembly: GCA_039513925.1. Lineage (NCBI taxonomy): Eukaryota > Viridiplantae > Streptophyta > Magnoliopsida > Asparagales > Orchidaceae > Platanthera > Platanthera zijinensis. The sequence continues at coordinate 48,538,652 of CM077082.1, forward strand.
ACGCAGATCACACATGCTTTGTTCGGACTGATGTGGATGGTCGCATGGTTATTATTCTTGTCTATGTGGATGATATCATCCTTACTGGTGATGATAGCTCGGGTATTCTTCAGATTAAGGAGGTGCTTCGGACGGCATTTGAGGTAAAAGATCTTGGACCTCTGAAGTACTTTCTCGGAATTGAGGTGGCCAGATCCAAGCAGGGGATCTCCTTGTCTCAGCGCAAGTATACACTCGACCTTTTGAGTGATACTGGCCTTCTTGGGTGCTCTCCAGTATCTACACCCATGGACCCGAACCACCGCTTACACGCTAAATCCGGCGACCCTCTCCCTGATCCGGGCAGATACCAGCGTCTTGTTGGCAGACTTATCTACTTGACCAACACTCGCCCAGATATTAGCTTTGCTGTGAGTGTGGTCAGCCAGTTCATGCATGCCCCCCGTACTTCTCACCTTGATGCAGTTTTTCGGATACTTCACTACTTGAAGGGATCGCCTGGCCTCGGGCTCTTCTACCGTTCGTCTCCATCTCCCGGACTTATCTGTTACACAGATTCTGACTATGCTGGTTCCATCACTGATCGGCGCTCTACTTCAGGGATGTGTACTTTCTATGGTGGCAATCTCATTTCTTGGAAGAGCAAGAAGCAGAGTGTCGTCTCCCGCTCCTCTGTTGAAGTTGAGTACCGAGCTATGGCCCATGGAGCCACGGAGCTCCTTTGGCTTCGTACTCTCTTAACCGAGCTGGGCTTTCCTCCTTCCGGTTCCTCGACGCTGGTGTGTGACAACCAGTCTGCTCTCATGCTAGCCTCCGACTCTATTCTGCACGAGAGGACTAAGCATATCGAGGTTGATATTCATTTTCTCCGGGAGCACATTCGTTCAGGGACTCTTGCCACGACCTATGTTCCCTCCGCCGAGCAGACTGCAGATGCCTTCACCAAGGCGGTTGGACCTTCCAGACTTCTCTCTACTTATGGCAAGCTGGACTTGCTTGATCTCTTCGCGTCAGCTTGAGGGGGAGTATTGGTTATGTTGGATGGTGGTGTGCGGATAGCATTTATCCTTGTATTATGTATTACTATTTATATCCCCCTCCCTATGAGGATGAAGGTTGTGTGATTATTATTTTCTCCTTTATTAGGAGTACTAGCACTAAGAGACCTCTGGCGGTATTCATCACCAAGGACCATGTTGAAGGCCTCCCGAACGGAAGGAAGCGGAGTGCAGTGAAGGATATGTGTCCGCACCATGTCGAACTCCATGTTCAGCCCATCAAGAAAACATGGAGACGAAAGCGATCCTCCCGTTGTTGTAGCTGAACAGCGTCCGGCGTCCACAGTAGATGCTGGAGTGAATTGTGAGAAGTAATCTAATTCCTGGTATAGTCGCTCGAACTCGGAAAAAAGATGACGTCGTCATAGAGCCTTGTCGCAGTTCCAAAATGCGGCATGTAAGTTCATAAACTTGCGTAGAGCTTTCAATCTGAGAATACGTCTCTCGGGGATGGATCCAGATATCAAAAGCAGAATCCATCAGCATGTAGCTCTGATAAACCTTCGGAGACAGAGTGAAGAAGCCATGAAATAACCAGAGAGTTTTTTGAGTCACATCGCTTCCAGGAGAGATCAGTCTTTTAGGGCTCCTTAACAATCCCATCAATATAGCCAAACATCTGGTGGCTGCGAATGACATGTTGCGCCGTCCGGGATCATTCGAGAAAATTTGTGTCATCTAATAGGACGGTGGTGATCTTCAGGGAGACAGAGTGGCCATGAGACCGCTGAGGGTCGCTCATCTGAGGCGGAATCACACTTGATGACGACACTGAAGAGTCACTTAAGTCGGGGTATTGAGCAACCATTAAGGGGGGAACAAAAAAAAAGGAACCAAACTGTACTGGGAATGCACCAGAGATAAGAACGGAAGAAATCACCTCGGAGGAAGCAGACGGACGAAACTGTGGACTACACAGAAGCTCGACGCCGAATAGGAGATCAGAGGAGGCGCCAGAGCCGAGAGAGGAAGGGCCGCTGGAGGAAACTAAGCGGCCTTCATCAAGGAGAAACAGCGGAAGAAGAATCGGCGGGCAGCATCACGGAGGGACGGTGGCAGCATCCCTCTCAGCAGCTGGCGGTGGCGTCGAGGCCGCCCGACATCCGTAGCGCAAGCAGGCGGAGCGTTGATCGCCGATCGGGAGCGGTGCGGAGCGGGACGGAGTCGGGAAGACGCGAGCGTAGCGGTCACGGGATGCGGGAGTAGCGGAAACAGACCCGGGCTTAGGGTTTGGCTCTGATACCAAGTTGAATTAGGAGGAATGAATTAGTTGTTGAACTATTATTCATCCATAAAGGGATATATATACTATTACAATAGACACGAAGACTCAAACACACAATGTGAGACTAAAACCCACTTACGCACGATAATAATAAACGACTTGTAAAAAACACTCAAGTAGATGCGCGCACTAATTCATTTTTTTTAAATTGGATTGATTTTTCCATTTTTGGCAGGAAATATTTTCACCATTTTTTTAATCATGGTTGGTACTTGGTAGGTGATGGGGTAAGGCTGTCAGGATAAAGGGACATGCAAATTGCAATGAATGTCCAGGGCTGGTAATGAATAATAGATGCATTACTAATCTCACAGAATCTAAATTTTTTCGAGAAAATAACACTAAGTTTTCAGAACACTGCTAAAAAAATAAATGACCTACGTAGAACATTAATGAATTACAAAATTGGGAAGCTTAAAGATGACAAAGAATATTGACCTCTGAACTAATCATCACAGTAGAACTTCGCAGAATGTTAGAAGTCAACAATAATGAAAAGAATCATTCAATGGATTTGGATGGTCCCAGACTCCCAGTATTGTATTCAACCATCAAAATTTGCCTCAAAGAACTATTCGTCATTAAAATGTCATGTCATTTTAATGCCGTTGAATATAATGTCAGAAAAAAATGCAAGTAAATAATAAGAATAACAAAAAAACCTCAATATTTGGCCCGTTCTAGTAGTTGTATGGAGATGGACAATTGCTAGAATGGAGAGTGTACAAATAATTCAATGTTTTGTTAAAAAAAAAAAATCAATCTACAAGATGCATAAAGAAAATTAAAAAATCCTAAATAAATTTGCAACCTTAAAACTAATTGCATGCAAAGTGGATGCACTAAATGCCACATGGCTACCTTTGTTAGTGTTTTAAATGTTGACCGAAATATTCGACAAATCGACAAACACATCCGACATATTGGATAACATGTACATTTTTAGGGCAAAACTATACTTTTTCTTCAAAAAATAGTTGTTTAATAAAACATGAGCCAACTACCTGATGTTTCTCGATATTTAAGTCGACACTGCTTTTGAAAGTATCATCTGTTATTTTATTTCAGGATATGTTAGCAGTATATATGTTTTAATCATTTTATATATTGCATTATATATGATTAAATCAATTAAACCTATTGTTTCGGTCTCTTTCAAAAGTTTTATTCTTACAATCAATTTTGTACCGTAATTTTACACTATCATTCTTAGTTCATATTAAATAAACTATTTAAAATGTAAAACATTCAATACATTTAAGATGACTTTTTTTAACATAAATTTTCTTAAGGATGTGAAAACTTAATATCAAGCAAGGGCATTTAGTTTTTAAATATTCTTTACTTGCTACAAATTTAGTATTATCTAAACAAAATCATTGCATAGTATTGAATAGATATATTTTGTAATGTATCTTTTAGTTGTTATGGATATTTGTTAGTATTTTGGATACTCTTTGGTTTTAATTTGAGATATGCATGACTCATTGTTTGTCTACTTATTATGCTAATTTTTAATTTTAGAACATATAAGTATACATAATATATATTGCTATTAATGAGATATGGAAATACAACAATTTAAAATACCCCTGAAAAGTCACTGATATCTAACATTTAAGATGTAATCTGGCATGCCACAGACATCTGATATTGCAATATTGATTCTAATTATACACTACTAACATATTAAGAGATATGGAAAGTAAATTATAGAATAGATTTGAAAAATTGAAAAATATTTTGTTGATTCCAATAATTTTTGTTAGAAAAGCCCAATTAAGGGCCCATGTTTTCTCTCTTTTCTCTCTCCATGTATTAGTCCCACATCTTGTATTTAGGATTTCTCTTCTCTTTCTTCTCCTATATAAGTGTATTCATACTTGTAACTATTCATTCAAGAAGTATATACAAGGTTTGAGTCCTCTCTTTACATGGTATCAGAGCCAACCGGTCTCCTCCTTGGGTATCCGGCCTAGCCAATTTCTACCCGCCTCTCTTCCTTCCCTGTCCGCGCGGCTTCCCTTAGCCGCGGACTCTTGCGGCCTCCTTTTTCTATCCGCCTCAAACTCTGCCTCTCTCGTGGCTTCCACCTCCTCCTCCCCCCCCCTCTCCTTTTATAATCCTCTCTCACGTGGGTCCACCTTCTCCTTTCCTTCTCTACCCGCGCGGGCTCTTTCTGTCCGCTGCGACCTCTCCTTTCGGTTGTCCGTTGCGGGCTCTCTTTCCTACTCGCGGTCTCCTCTCTCTGCCTAATCCGCTCGAGTTCTCTACTCGCGGATTCTTCTTCTGACCGCTCGAGTTCTCTACTCGCGGCCTCTTCCTGCTCGCTGATCGCAGCTCGTCGCGACCTGCCTCCTGTTCGCCGCGACCTGCTCGCAGCGACCTGCCTCCTGCTCGTCGTGACCTGCTCTCCTACTCGACGTGACCTGCCCTTCTTTTCTACTCGATGCTATCTCACCTTCTCCGCTGCGGCTTACGGCAACTTCAGCGCGGTCTCTCTCTCCGTCGCGGTCTCTCCCTGCTCGCTAACCGCTGCTCGCGGCAACTTGCCTCTTCTGTTCGCCGCGCCCTGCTTCTCGCTCATCGCTGCGGCCTCGCCTATCCGCTGCTGTCCTTAACCTTGCTACTCGTCTGCAGCCTGACTTGTCGCTTGGGATCTCCCTCTGCTAGTCATTTTGTTTGGTCGCGATCTCCTGGTCGCTGGAGTGTCCGCCGAGACCGTGCGACTACCTCTTCTCACTCTTCTAACCGCCCGGCCTCTTCTGCTGGCCGCGCATGGCTTCGGATACTTCTGCTACTACCTCTGTTGCCCCTACTCCCACTGGGCCTTCTGCCCCCGATCTGGCTTCCACTACCCGCCAAGATATCGATGAGCTTCGTACCCAACTCCAACAGCTTCAAGGTGCCCTCAGCCGCTCCTTCGGCTCCGTCGTGTCCTTTTATGCGGAAGGTATAACCTGTCTCTCTCATAGTCCCTGTTGGATCGTTGATTCCGGGGCTACTCACCATATTACCTCCCAGAAGCCCACCAAGTACCAACGGACGCCTCATCCTCTTTGCATCACTGTGGCCAACGGTGATACACTTCCTGTCTCTGGCACCGCTGCTCTTCAGCTTACTCCGACTCTCTCTCTTTCCTCGGTTCTTCATGTTCCAGGATCCCCTTTCAATTTACTTTCTGTTAGTCGTCTCACCCACGAACTTGACTGTTGCATAACTTTTTCACCTTCTTCTTTTCTTATGCAGGATCGTCGCACCCGGAGTACCATTGGTAAGGGGCAGCTGTTGAACAGGCTTTATATCTTGGACATCCCACCTACTACTCTATCTGCTCTCTCTGCTATCTCCACGGTTGATTGGCATCGCCGCCTTGGGCATGCCCCCCTACCGATTCTCAAGCGGGCTCTTCTTGATGTACCTCTGCAGGAGTTCTCTTGTAAATCTTGTATCTACGGCAAACAACATCATTCTTCCTTTCCCCCTGCTTGTACCAGGAGTAGTACTCCTCTCTCTTTAGTTCACTCTGATGTATGGGGTCCTTATCGTGTCCCCAGTATTTTTGGTTATCGTTATTTTCTCACCTTTATCGATGACTACTCGCGTACTACATGGCTTTATTTACTACATGATCGTACTGAACTTCCTTCTGTGTTTCGTGCCTTTTTGACTGAGATGCGTACGCAATTCGCCACCCCCCTCCAAGTCATCTGCACCGATAATTCTCGCGAATATACCGGGCGTGCCTTCTCTACTCTTTGCACCGAGTTCGGTATCATCCATCAAACTTCATGTGCCTATACCCCTCAGCAAAACGGGGTCGCCGAACGGAAAAATCGCCATCTTCTCGATGTTACCCGCTCCATTATGTTCCAAATGCAGGTTCCGGTCGAATATTGGAATTTTGCCATCTCCACAGCCTGCCATCTTATTAACCGCCTCCCCTCATCTGTGCTAAATTTTGCCTTACCGCTCCAACTTCTGTATCCCTCCACCAACCCCACCTCTCTCACACCACGGGTCTTCGGGTGTGTGTGCTATGTCCACCATCTTGGCCCTCCTTCCGACAAGCTTGCTCCTCGGGCTGCCAAGTATATATTTGTTGGCTACTCCCGGACTCAAAAGGGATATGTCTGTTACTCTCCTTCTGATGGTCGACTGGTTGTTTCTGCAGATGCCACCTTCTGCGAACACCAGTCCTTCTACGTACCTTCCCCCACCTCGTCTTCTGCTCCACCTCTTCCCCGGCCTGCCGTACCAGTCACGTCATCGTCTCTACTCTCTTCTTCCTCCTCTCAACCAGCTCTTCCTCGGGTTCCTCAACCACTAATTCGGGTCTACTCTCGACGTCCATCCAGGGATACTCCCGTGAACCAGCTCCCCGCTACCAGCGATACCTCGGCTACGGCAGATCCGGCTCCCGTCTCTACTGCTCATCCCTTGGCCAACTACGTCTCTCTCCATCGGCTGACATCACCTCTCTACGCCTTTGTCACCTCTCTTTCCTCTATTTTTATTCCTAACTCTGTGCAGGAGGCGCTTACACATCCAGGGTGGCGGGCAGCCATGGAAGATGAAATGCGGGCTCTTTGGGCTAACCAGACCTGAGATCTGGTCCCTCTTCCTACTGGTCATACCTCTGTGAGCTGCAAATGGGTCTTTGTTGTCAAGCATGTGGCGGATGGCACTGTTGACCGTCTGAAGGCTCGCCTCGTGGCCCGGGGCTTTACTCAACAACATTGCCTTGATTATGAGGAAACTTTCTCTCTAGTGGCCAATTTGAACACGGTCCGCGTTCTTCTTTCCTTGGCCGTTCATCGTCACTGGCCTCTTTATCAGTTGGATATTAAGAATGCCTTTCTCAACGGCGATCTGCAGGAGACAGTTTATATGCAGCAACCTCCCGGGTTTGAGACCACGGGGGAGTCTTTGGTATGTCACCTTCGGAAATCCATTTATGGTCTCAAACAGTCTCCGCGTGCGTGGTTTGAAAAATTCAGTAAGGTGGTGATGCAGTAGCCCCGAGCCGCCCCTCTCGGTCGGCCCTACTCGGCCTAGCCAGCGGACCACGTGCTGGCGACCACTGCCGGGCTGCAGCCCAAGCACCCCACCCATGACCGCACCTATTCTCAGCGCGGCGGGATGTTGAGGCGAGGTCTCGAACCCAGCCCCCTTGATAAAGAGCTTTCCTAACATCTCTCATCACCAACTGAGCTCAGTTCAGTTGGTGATGAGAGCTGTTAGGAAAGCTCTTTATCAAGGGGGCTGGGTTCGAGACCTCGCCTCAACATCCCGCCGCGCTGAGAATAGGTGCGGTCATGGGTGGGGTGCTTGGGCTGCAGCCCGGCAGTGGTCGCCAGCACGCGGTCCGCTGGCTAGGCCGAGTAGGGCCGACCGAGAGGGGCGGCTCGGGGCTACTGCATCAAAAAAGTGCACTTTTTTGATGCAGTAGCCCCGAGCCGCCCCTCTCGGTCGGCCCTACTCGGCCTAGCCAGCGGACAACGTGCTGGCGACCACTGCCGGGCTGCAGCCCAAGCACCCCACCCATGACCGCACCTATTCTCAGCGCGGCGGGATGTTGAGGCGAGGTCTCGAACCCAGCCCCCTTGATAAAGAGCTTTCCTAACAGCTCTCATCACCAACTGAGCTGCAGCTTTGAATAGGTGCGGTCATGGGTGTGGTGCTTGGTCTGCAGCCCGGCAGTGGTCGCCAGCACGTGGTCCGCTGGCTAGGCCGAGTAGGGCCGACCGAGAGGGGCGGCTCGGGGCTACTGCATCAGGTGGTCTGTGCTAGTGGCTTCACTCGAAACTCGGCTGATTTTTCTCTCTTCACCCGCCACCGGTCAACCGAGACTGTGATTCTTCTGGTCTACGTTGACGATATCCTAATTACTGGCAACGACACGGCAGGAATACAACAGATCAAGGAACAGTTAAATTCTGCCTTTCAGACCAAAGATCTGGGAAACCTTCGGTACTTTCTTGGGCTCGAGGTCGCACGACGCTCTGATGGTCTTGTGTTATCTCAAAGAAAGTACTGTATGGACCTCCTTCATGATGCAGGTTATTCTAGGTGCAAACCTGCGGAGACTCCTATGGACGCAAATCACAAGCTCTCAGCCCATAGTTCTGACTCTGACAAGCTGCTTACAAATCCGGAATATTACAGACGCTTGGTTGGGAAGCTGATCTACCTTACGGTGACTCGACCAGACATCTCGTTTGCTGTAGGAGTTGTAAGTCGGTTCATGCACGCTCCTCGGACATCTCATCTTCAAGCAGTCGAGCGCATCCTTCGATATCTCAAGATCGCCCCCGGACAAGGACTTGTGTATAAGCCATCCACATCTCTATCACTCGTCGCTTACTCTGACGCTGACTACGCAGGATCTATCGATGATAGGCGCTCCACTATGGGGTTCTGCACTTACTTTGGTGGTCATCTCATAACATGGCGTAGCAAGAAACAATCCGTGGTTGCACGCGCTTCTGCTGAAGCCGAGTACCGAGCTATGGCTGCGGTTGCTTCCGAGCTAACCTGGCTTGAGAGCCTTCTGGGAGACTTGGGTGTTCGTCTCTCATCACCGGCTACCTTATTTTGTGACAGTCAGGCAGCAATACATATTGCCAAGAACCCGGTGTTTCACGAACGCACAAAGCATATCGAAGTTGATTGTCACTTTATCCGAGAAAAGGTACAATCAAAGAAGATAGAATTGGAGCATGTTCCTGCTAAAGATCAAGTTGCGGATATCCTGACAAAAGCTCTCTCCAGGCCTCTATACTATCATTTTTTATCCAAGCTTGGTGCCTACGACTTGTACGCTCCAGCTTGCGGGGGAGTGTTAGAAAAGCCCAATTAAGGACCCATGTTTTCTCTCTTTTCTCTCTCCATGTATTAGTCCCACATCTTGTATTTAGGATTTCTCTTCTCTTTCTTCTCCTATATAAGTGTATTCATACTTGTAACTATTCATTCAAGAAGTATATACAAGGTTTGAGGCCTCTCTTTACAATTTTCAATGCAGATGATTCATACACCTATTCTGGAAAGAAACATGCAGCAAGTACAATCCATGTTGGGAATCTTGGGATGTAAGAAAAAAGTTTATCCATGCATTTGTTACCACATGGACATGTATTACATTTAGATAGTCATCATTATTATTATTAACCTTCTCCCAACAAATTGTTATGGCTTTATGAATCCTCATTCTTCTTTTGACCTTATAAGCACTATATGAAGAAGTAAAACCAGTTTTAAGCAACTCTCTATAATTGAAAATCATAACTCCATTTCAGAAAGAGGAAAAAGTAGCAACTGCATCATTGGCACATATGGCGTACAAAGCATGCTGAATTTTTAGCCAGAACAATGTCAAAATATTATTCAGTACATAATTCAGTAACAATAAAGTCACAAGTAAAAATTCTTGCAGGCTTACAGGAAATGTATTCCAGCTTGGCAGTTGAACCAATCCTTGAGGAAGAATTAGTTGGGCATAGCTAGAAGGGCCTTGCCAACGAGGGCTTGCAATAAAAGAAGTTTTTGACAACGGCCAATTTGTTAGCCCCGCAGTAAACGATTGTTGTCCAGGAGTTGTTGGGGAATTCATAGAAGGATAAGCAGGAGAACCATGTAACGAAAGCATTGAATTAGATGGCTGGGGATGGTGAAATTTACAGGTGTTGCTGAACTTGCACTGCCCAGTTCTTAAATAAAATGCACAGTCCTTCTCATTCTTTGACAACAAATAGAAGAAAAAAGTTTTATCGAATAGAGAAGCAAATTAAATGCATAGGGACTGATGATTGAATAGAAAAAAATATTATATTAAGGAATCCCATACCGGACGAAGAGGGTAGCCCAGGGAATTCAATTGAACTCGTCCAGTGATTCCACCCTTATCTTTAGGGTGATGAAATTTGCATGTAGGTCCAAATTTGCATGTTCCAGTCTTTAGATAGTACTAATGAAGGAAAAAATAGGGGAGATATCTCGCATCAGAGCACCACAAAAGTTCAGGATAAGTTTTATCACTGAAGTGAAAAGGGGACTGAAAAGGAACAATCAAATAGCACTTAGAAACCGTAAATTGCGATCTAAAGATAAACTTTTGTAATGAAGTTCATCCTAAGTAATGTATTAGTTTTTATGATGTGCCCATAAAAATAACATGGAAATTGATATGCCAGAAGAAGGAAAATCATCTTTCCCTTCCCACCCTTATAGAACAACTTAACAAAGTAGAACCACAAGTAATAAAATCAGGATTCAATCAACCATGCGAAAAATTTAATGCTCCTATTTCACCATCTCAGAACCCCGGACAACCACAGGCTGCACAAACTATGTCAATTGTGGGCTTCAGATGATGGAAAGTAGTGATCTAAAACCAAATTCACATCTAATATTAAAGAATGTGTATTCAAGTACATACTATAATTAATCTGTCTTTGAAAAGAGTATATCGTCCCAATCACATTGAGAAACCAAAACAGCTGAGCTCTTGCACAACGATTTTAATAACTTAATGATTAAAAATGGTGAGGGTTGTGTTAGGCAGACGGCCAGCATAAAATTTAGTCTCACTTATGAATATGGATCAATTGAGAAATTGTGCATCACATGGTTCAAATGTAGCATCTTGACAAGGACCGATGCAACTCCAGGACTTGAAGGTAGTGTTAAATATGCAATAATACTCATTGTATGGTCTGAATGCGGCATCTTGGCAATGACCGCTGCACCTCCAAGAGGATTTGGGTGTAGTGTTAAATAAGCAAAAGTCCTCACATATTAGACGCATTGTTTTAAATGTCCTCCGACATGTCTCCCAACATGTTTGACATGTCTCCCGACATGTCATTTTTTAAGGCAAAACGATATGTTTTTCTAAAAAAAAATAGATTATGTACAGTAAAATATAGACCGACATGTCCGATTTTTGCAGATATATCGGCCGACACAACTTTTAAATATATCGTCTGTTGTTTTATTTTATGTTATACTTATATTAGCTGACTAGCAGCATATGTTTAGATCACATGTATATATTATATTATGTATATTTATATCGATTAGATCTATTATTTTGATTTTTAATGTTTTATTCTCACAACCAATTTTGTATAATTGTTTCACAATTTTTTAATTTCATATTACAAAATATATGAAAATATTAAATATATTTATTAGTTGTTTGTTTTCATGATTTCAATATAAATTTATAAATTTGAAAAGTCATAATCAATCAAAGACTATTAACTTTTAAATTTTCTTTATTTGCAATAAGCTTATTGTTATCAAAAATAAAATTATTGTATACTACTAAATATATTTTACAATGTAACATTTTGTATTTTTTAATATTATTTTATCTTAGATACTATTCGATTTTATTTCGAAATATAAATGACTTATTTTTTCTCTTTGTTATATTATTTTTTTATAATATGTAATTATAGTTAGTATACATAAAAATAAAAATTTTATTTATAAGACATAGAAATCCGAAATTTTAAAATACCTTGGACATGTCTCCGACATCCGACATTTTAAACTTAATCTGATATGTCGCCAACATCCGATATTTAAAACATTAATTAGACGTCCTATGGAAGTATGATGTAGAATTTGTGACCGACTTAAGTTTGGAAGTTGGAATAGAGGTACGCTAACAGGAAAAGTAATGGAAGAAGTGGATACGATGATTAAGAGAAGGATAAATATTTTACGTCTACAAGAAACTAGATGGGTGGGTGAGAACGCTAAATTTTTAGACAATTCGGGTTTTAAATTATGGAACACAGGAAAAAATAAACAAGTAGTGAAGTAGGTATATTACTTGGAGGGATAAAGTTATTGGGATAAGTAGAAAAGATGATAGAATCTTAGCTACTAAAATGGTCATATGAAAAAAAAACTATTAATATAATCAATGCTTAAGTGTCATAAGTAAGATTAACTGAAATTATTAGAGTACAATTTTGGGAACACTTAGGTGATTTAGTAAGAAAAATCCCACAAAGAGAGAAGATTTTCATATGAGACTTAAATGGACATATAAGAAAGGAAAATGTAAATTATACAGTCATTCATGGAGGATTTGGATATGGAGAAAAAAATGAAGTACGATCAATTTTAGACTTTGCCACAGTACATGAGCTAATTGTGACGAATACGTTTTTCATAAAAAGGGAAGAACATTTAATTACATTTAAAAGTGGATCAAATAAGTCACAAATTGATTAAATTATGGCTCGTAAAATGGATAAAATGATTTGTAAGAATTGCAAAGTCATGACAGGAATAAGTTTGACAACACAGCATAGGTTAGTGGTGTTGGACATGCAAATTAAATAGAATAAATTTACGACAAGGGCAAAAATATTGTTAAAAATTCAGTAGTTGAACTTGAATATGGAAAAACAGGTTGCTCTCAAGACTGCAGTTATAAAACAACTATTTAATGACTCTTATGTTGATCATAATGTCTCATGAGAACTTATGTCTTCATATTAAAAGACAAGTGAAAAGAATGTACTTTGAGTATTAAAAGGTCGTGCGCCCCTAAATAAAGAATCTTAGTGGTGAAAATAAGAAATGCAAGACAAAATGAGGGCAAAAAAGATCAATTATAAATCACTATACGGTCTACGCTTGTAGGAATGATGAAAACTTAGTCAGGTATAAAGTCGTCAAAAAAGAAGCTAAATATGCAGTAAGTAAAGAAAAAAGTCATGCTTATGAAGAATTTTATAAATGACAAGTTACCAAAGATGAAGAGCATGACAAATATAAAATTGTTCGAGCTAGAAAAAAGAAAACAAAAGATTAAAATCAAGTAAAATGCATAAAAGATGAAACAAATACAGTTTTGATAGATGATGTAGATATTAAAAAGTGATGGAAAATATATTTTTATTAATTCTATAATGAAACAAGAGATAATGAATTAAACTTGTAAAGAGTTAAGTAAATCAGAAGAGTATAGAACATAACGTTTTATCGTAAAATTCAAGTATCATAGGTAAATGATGCTCTATAAAAAATGAAAAATTGGAAGGAGGTTGGGCCAGATGAGATAGGATGTCAAACCATTGGAAGGAAAGTATCTTATTACCTTTGTATAAAAACAAAAAGGATATACAAAATTATGTTAATTACAGAAGAATTAAATTAATGAGTTACTATGGTAACGAGTAATAGAAAGAAGGGTAAGACGAGATACTAACATCTCAGAGAATCAATTTGGATTCATGTTAGGGCGGTCGACCATGGAAGTTATACATCTTTTGAGGAGACTCATTAATAACTATTGAGAAAGAAAACAAGATTTGCATATGTTGTTTATCGATCTTGAAAAGGCTTATGATAGAGTTTTAAGAGAGATCTTATAGAGAGTCTTATAAAAGAATGGTGTAAATATATCATACATTGGCATAATCAAAAATATGTATACAAAATCAGTTACAAAGGTGAGGAAATCTGGAGGATTAACACAAGAATTCTATATCATTGTTGGCTTACATCAAGATTCTGTTTTAAGCCTTTATCTCTTCACCTGTATCTTAGATGGGCTTACCGGACATATCCAACTAGCAATAGCTTGGTGTTTATCGTTTGCGGATGATATCGTTTTGGTCGATGAGTCGTGTGAGGGTGTGAACGCAAAACTTCAATCTTGGCGAGACACTTAAAAAAAGAAGGGTTTTAGGTTGAGCATGACAAAGACGGAGTATATGGAGCTTAAATTTAGCAGTGCAAGACTATGTTGTTAAAGGTGCGCCTAAGGCCCCAGGCTCGGAGGTTTGCGCCTTTTTTGCGCCTTTGGACATTAAAGGCTCGTTTAGGTTTTATTTTTGTTGCAATTTTTTTTCAAAACAATGAAAAAATAATGCAACAACTCAAAAATTTTATATGATTCAGTATTTTTGAAATATAATTGATCGTTGAGACGTACATTTGATGCAAGCGATCATATTGATTTATTTTTTAAGAGATATAAATAATAATAATAAATTATTAATGAGCAAAATATATGAAGAATCTGTTTAAGAAGATAAATTAATGTTTGATGTTGATTATTTAAAATGAATGTGATTGCGTCTTGCCTTCTTCGGGCGCGGAGTCTGCGCCTTGAGCCTTGCACCTAGGCTCCAAGACCTCATTGCGCCTTGGTGCGTCTTGCGCCTTGGTGCGTCTTGCGCCTTGGTGCGTCTTGCGCCTTGGTGCGTCTTGCGCCTTTAATAACTAAGGTGCAAGAACGACAGATGACTTAGTTATTAAGTTAGGTGATCAAGATATTTCTGATAGTAGTGTTTTAAATATCTCGGATCGATAGTTAAAAAGGAGGTATTGATAAAGATGTGACACAGAATTCAAGCGGGCTGTGATGCGGAGCAGAGACGAGGACATGCACTGGAGGGGAGTTTTGGGCTCGTTCGGGGCCAATTGGCGACTATCCATATATGGCATGCCTGGATCGACGATCGGACTCCGCAGATAGGTCCGGATTGACGTTGCGAATCGATTTGATATATTAATTCATTAGTTTGTGTTGTATTTTGATGTACTTGGGTGACCCCACCTCCGACCAATCATAGTCATTAAAGGTGGGATGTCCTAGTCTTTATCTTATTATAAATAGATAGGTAGTGGGCTGATTAAGGCTATTGAGGAGTTTGGAGAAATTATTCCCGGATTCCTGCGATCCCACCACGATGCCGACTCCGGGGAACCCTAGGTGACGACTCCTAGGTTGGTATCTTCCTCCCCAAGCCTTCCCTTAACCCTAGCCCACTATCTCCCCCTCTAGAACCCCTTGCCGCCGCCCTCAGCCCCCAAAAAACCCAGCCACCAGTGTTTGGCCTGTTGTCAAAAATTTCAACCTATTCTATAGCACTATTTGATGAAATACACTATTCCTAACCTATAATTTCAGCACCCCTTCCTGTACCTATAGAGCCACCAGCACTCCTGAAAGCCGCCACGCAGAGCTTTTTCCCCCTAAAACCGTCGCATCCCCTCCCCTTAGTTCATGCAGCAACCGGCCCCTTCACTCTAACCCTCCAGTGTTGCAGCTATTTACCCCAAGTGGAACCACCATCTGATTCCCCTCCTCAACACGGATCAGTCCAGATCCGGGAATTTCAGCCCTCGATCCGTCTTTACCTCCATGCATTCTCCATCCCTTAGCCCAAATCCGCTACCAAACATCGGATTCATCCCCCCTCTCCCGGATCTACCCTTACGTGGTCAGATCTATCCATTCCGGACTGATTCCACCCTCCAACGCCGAGGACAGCCACCTATGTCATTTTTCACGCCCTGGTTCTACCTCGGATCGTCGTCCACGCATCTCCGGCTCCGGATTCTTCAGTGTCTTGGTCAGCCCACTATTTGGTGAGATTTCGGTGTACTAGATTATTATTTTCAGCATGTTTATATTGAATTCGCTCGTGTACTTGTTTGGATCTCTTGTATGGTAATTATTTGTTTAGATAAATATTGTGATTTGCAGGGTCAATTCACCGCGTGCTCCTGCTTTGGCCCTCCACGTGGAGGAAAGTCTAAGCTTGTTTCGCCTTAATTAATGATTGTGTCTAGCTGTGAATTTATCTGCATGAGATGTTTAGATTATTATCTAAATGTGGCTTAATCCGTCGGGCTTTGTATAACATGTAGGGTTAGGTCACCGATTTCCCACCACCTATAGATTCGTCTTGCATCAATTGGTATCAGAGCTAGGTTACGTGCTCTTTTGATACGCAGTCGTAAAGTCTATAGGTTTTCATTATGTCTAGGTGTCACAATTATTACTCTTCTCACTTTGGAGATCTCAGAGTCCACTTGCGCCCTCATAGATCCCCTTCAAGGAGACCCTCACGACAGTACGATGATTATTCGCGATCGCAGCACACCACTTCCAGAGATCGTGTTGACCCACCGACACGACCCCATTATGCTAGAGACGATCAGTATGATGATTTTCGTCGTTCTTATCCGCACACACGCGCGGATCGTGTTGATCCTTCGACGCGACTGGGTTACCATAGGGATGATTATTATGAGGATCGTCGATTTGAGAGAGATCTTGAGAGTCAGTTTTGTATTGTTGCCCCTCTCATTGATGGTTCATCGAGTCCTGAGTCTTTCAGTTATTGGCTCGTGGATATGGAGTATTATCTTGATCATTTTGAGTTGTTTGGTGAGCGTCGCGTCAAATTTGCAAAACTTAAACTTTTAGATCAGGCGAGAGCATATTGGTCTAGGATTGAGAGGACCCGCAAACGAGACCGTCTACATCGCATCACCAGTTGGGTGGACATGAAGCGTGCATTGTGTCAGAGGTATCTGCCTTCGTCGTATTGGAGTCACTTACTCAACCAATTATTTTCTCTTCAGCAAGGACCCATGTCTGTCACCGAGTACAGAGACCGTTTTGATGAGTTAGTGATGATGAGTGATATCCGTGAGGACCCAGGCATGATCAGTTCCCGATTTTGGTCTGGACTTCGGTATGACATACGTACTAAGGTAGTTTATCATAGCTCGAAATCCCACGAGCAAACATATCAGCTCGCCTTTCGTTCAGAATAGTCTTTGAGATTCGCAAGAGCTGGTCGATGGGATTCTCACCTTGACCTCAACAATACAAGCTCCTCCCACACCGAGGACACCACTTTGTCTATCATTGTTCTGTCAGACATGATTGATGAGGATTGCTCTCACAGTCTCACCCTAGTGAGGTGCTTAGCCCAGCGAGTGACCTATCTTTTGTTTCTAACGCTCCTCCAGTGACCCTAAATGAAAGCAAGCCTGAGCGACCCATTGAACATGTAGTGTTGTGTCCCTCACCCACACCTCTTTCTCTACCATACACCGGGTTAGTTAGCACCCCAACCACATACTCATTTCCTGATACCGCATTCACGGATCCATTCTTGAGTGTTGGTATAGGTCACTCTCTCATTGTCATTACCCTGAGTCCCATCACGACTGAGATCCCAGATCTTGGTGTTGATCTCGTAGTGACATTGTCACCCATTCACGAGAACACTACCCCTTACGATGGTACTCATATGAATGATCATGACCCTAGTGACGAGTACTATGACGACCACCTTGTTGAGCAGCCTGATGAGCCCCCACATTCTAGTGAGTATGTGATTCAGGTGAGTCACTCGTTTATAGGTTTTGAGCTATTGACGTCACTTTTGTTATCATTTATAGCCTTACCCCAGAGAATTGATCTTGAGTGGAGTATAACATATGTAGGGCCTACCTTGAGTACACTAGAGCATGCTCACATTTTGAGGACCCGCCTTATGACCCATCACACTCTCGATGAGTTTTGGGATGCACCACATGCTGACCCACCAGACGAGTTCTTAATTTTGGGGATACTCACCACACTATAGAGTCACCTCTTCTAGTCAATGTACACAATTTTCACTCAAATGATCATCTCATTCGTGATGACTTTTTGTACGCAGCTCCTGGTGAGCCCCCTAATGTGTTACGTTCCCTGAGAGATATTTGGCTTGTTACGAGCACGTATTTGAATGTAGATGTCTCGCATAGTCACCAGAACACTCGGCACACACGGGATGAGTTTTTCTATACTCCCCCGAGAGAACCTCCTGATAGGTACACTAGAGCATGTTGTGTTGGTCATGTTTCATTTGCATCATGTGCATGAGTCTGTTGAGTCATTTCATCATCATTTGCATGTGTTTTTGAGATGTTTGTCCATCGTTTGCGTGTGTGTCATGAGTTAGTCCGGCGGAGAATTCATAATGATAATAATTTTGTAAGCCACATGCGGATGTTCACTGACAAGAGCAGGTACTTCATGAAGGCAAGCAGGTGATGATGAGAATCTGCGTTATGAGGCTCCGCGCGAGGCTTGCTAAAAACTTGAGTGTTAGACGAATGGATCCTTATATAATCATGAGACGGATCGAGAATCAAACACCTATAATCTTGATATCCCTGTAAGTATAGCATCAATCCGTTATTTAATGTTGGAGATTTGACGCCATATCTACGCGCCTCGTGAGTATGTGAACCAAAGAAGTGGAGACTCCCAGCCACCAACACCTTCACTCTCGTTGCCTTACCACCCTCATAGTCCACCCGCGTTTGATGGCCACCACTACTCACCCATTTCTGACACCCACCCACCCGGGGGCTCGTCTTCTTTGGTTCTGCCTACGGCACCGCCGATTGCACCGGGATCTACCACTTGTGAGTTGAGCGTTGAGAGCATTACGGAGGCCAGACTCCGCCAGTACATTCCTACTACAGACGTTGATGACACTTGGGCAACACTTGTAGCAGAGCTTGATCGATTTGCCCCTGACTTCGACTTCAACACGACCGTCTCCATTCAGCGGAGATGATAGTTTTTCAGTCGAGGGGAGTTGATTGGCGAGGACACTCTTTCGTCGACGACACTTGGACGACTTCCAGTGGATCTCTTCGAGTCTTACCTGGCATACATCGTGAGAATTTTGATCCCTATTCAACGAGAGATGAATTCTTTCAAGTCGGGGAGATTGATGCAGAGCAGAGACGAGGACCTGCAGTAGAGGACGAGTTTTGGGCCCGTTCGGGGCTAATTGGCGACTTTCCGTATATGGTGTTGGAACCCTAGTTTGGATTTGGGCAAGGAGTACCATTAGGATGTTTTAGATTGACCCAAAATGTATAGTCAGGGTCATAGAGTTTTTCTTCCAAGTCCGCCTCAAGAGTCTCCTGAGAAATGTTGTAGAAAGAAATCATGCAGAAATCAGTTTTGTCAAAAGCAAAAAATCAGTTCGACGATAGTCGAACTCAGGTCGACGAAACTCATAGTTCTTTCTCTGAGTTGAGCTCGACGATCTTCGAGCTCACGGGTCGACGATAGCTGAATCTCAAGACAAAATCTCAACTCGACGCAAAGATTATTCAGGTCGGCGATCCCTGAGCTGAGGTCGACGAATAAGCAGACTGAGGTCGACGAAATCTGTGCAGTATTCAAGCAGAGTTATTTACAGTTGGCAAAATTAATTAAGGCATTTAATATCTCTCAGATTTAATGCATATAGCCGTTCAACGGCAGCAGTAAATGTGATCAGTTCCAGAAGTTAATTCTGAGTTAATTCCCTAGGCTTATTTCGCTCTCGGGAAAAATGCTTCAAGCCTTTTCAGTCATAAAGAATTCAAATATCTGAATTCTTCAGGGGAATATAATATAATACAGCTTTTCAAAAGGAAGTAGAGAAGAGAGAGACAGTAACAGAGAACAGAGATCTTCATCTGCAGAATAACATCAAGTTACAGAGTTCTTCATCTGCTTCAGGCTTTCAAGAGACAAGAAATACATATCAGTCTAAAAAGCTTGCTGGAGAGCTACATCAATCTGAAGGCCTACACCCTGAAGCAAAGCTTCCATTTCCTGATCATCTACAAAATCTCAGGGGAAGCTTTGACATCATCAACATCCACTAGTCTTCTCTCAGATCATTGACAGAGAAGACAACATTATTTCTTTTCCCTTTCCTGTGTACAGGGTTATTACTCCCTTCAAAAGTAAAATCTCTTGGTGGCAGGGCACCTGATCAAAAACCTGTGTGTTGGTTTTTGGGCACCTGATCAAAAGCTCAAAGGGTTGTTATATTTCCCTTAGAAAATAGATATTGTGGTGACAGGGCACCTGATCAAAAACCTGTAGTGGATTCCTACCAGGGTGGTAGAAGAGTGGATGTACCCAGTGTTGGGGAACCACTATAATCCTTGTGTTGTCTGTGCTTGCTTGCTTATTTCTTTATTTGTGTGCTCTGATTTCTTTTTCTCCTTATATATATTTATCTCTGAGTAAACATAAGATCTATCCTCACTTTCATATGGCATACCCGGATCGACAATCGGACTCTGCAGATGTGTCCAGATTCGCATTGTGAATCGATTTGATATATTCCTTCATTAGTTTGCGTTGTATTTTGATATATTTGGGTGACACAACGTCCAACCACTCATAATCGTTGAAGGTGGGATGTCCTAGTCTTTATTTTATCATAAATAGATAGGTAGTGGGCTGATTGAGGCTATAACAGAGTGTGGAGAAATTATTCCCGATTCCCGCGATCCTGCCACGGTGCCGACTCCGTGGAACCTTATGTGACGACTCCTAGGTTGGTATCATCCTCCCCAAGTCTTCCCCTAACCCTAACCCACTTTCTCCCCCTCCAGAACCCCTTGTCGCCGCCCTCAGCACCCCCAAAAACACAGCCACCAGTGGATGGCCTGTTGTCCAAAATTCCAGCCTATTCTATAACACTATTTGATGAAATACACTATTCCTAAACTCTAGTTTCAGCACCCCCTTCCTGTACCCATAGAGCCTCCAGTACTCCTCCTAAAATCCGCCGCCCAGGGCTTTTCCCCCTAAAACCGCCGCATCCCCTCCCCTAAGTTCATGCAGCCACTGGCCCCCTCACCCTAACCCTCCTGTATCGCCGGCCATTTCCGGTCCAATTTCACCCTCCACCACCGAGGAAAGCCAACAACGTCGTTTTCCACGCCCCGGTTCCACCTCGGATCGTCATCCACGCATCTCCGGCTCCGGATTCTTCAGTGTCTTGCTCAACTCACTATTTGTTGAGATTTCGTTGTACTGGATTATTATTTTCAGCATATTTATATTGGATTCGCTCGTGTACTTATATTGGATCTCTTGTATAATAGTTGTTTGTTTGGATAAATATTGTGATTGTAGGGTCTATTCGTCGTGCGCTCCTGCTTTGGCCCTCCACACGGAGGAAAGCCTAAGCTTATTTTGCCCTAATTAATTATTGTGTCTTGCTGTGAATTTATCTGTGTGAGATGTTTTAATTATTATCTAACCGTGGCTTAATCCGTCGGGCTTTGCATAGCATGTAGGGTTAAGTCGCCGATTTACCGCCGCCTATATATTCGTCTTGCGTCAGGTTGGTTGAAATGTAAAGGCGCGTCAGCGATCTTATGTGATCGTAAAGTACCATTAAAACTTAAAGGCAAGTTTTACTGTACTGCAATTAGACCAGCGTTGCCCTATGATTCTAAGTGTTGGGCAGTGAATTGTGCACATGAGCAAAAAAAAGGAGTTGCGAAGATGATAATGCTTAGGTGGATACGTGGACACCCGAGACTGGATAAAATTAGGAATAAATGTATCAAGAAAAAGACAGGAGTGACACTAAAAGAGCTTGACTACGATGGTTTGGACACGTACAAAGGAGACCATTAGAGGCACCTATTAGGTGTTGTGAGAATTTAGTCACTAGGCATGTTAAATGAGGGAGGGGCAGACCTAGGGATGAGCATAATAGTCGAAACTCGTTATTCGCTCGAAAATCGCTCGAACTTTTGATCGAATCGAAATCAAATTAAAATAAATCAAATCAAATTGGCTCAAAATCGATTTCGAGTCGATTTCGAGCCTCATAGGAGTCGCTCGTTTGTTGATTCGAACCTGCTCGATTAATTATTAAATTTTTTACTAATTGCAGATGGGTCAGATGAGATGTGTGTATTAGTTAATAAAATTGGCATTTTTTATTGCAGATGAGATTTTATTAATTGCAGATGGTCTTGATACACTTCCATTAATTGAATTTTTTGCCATTTTTTTATTAAACGCTTTAATGCTGTCATAATGTTAACATCCCATCAGACCCATCTACAATTAATTCCTGCCGCCTGTGCCGCCTGGCCCTCTGCGCCTTTAATTGGTTTTAACTTTTACCAATACCGTGTGCCTTTTCACAATTTTCCACAACTTTCATATTTCAAGATTTCCCACTCATCGTTCATATTTCAAATTTCAACATTCGTATTTAAAGATTTTCCACAAGATTCCCCCTCTGTCTCGCCTATGCCCTCTATGTAAAGTTTAAAATTGTCCTTTTTATTTTTTGAGAGTACAAAATATTTTACCAATAATTTAAAAAAATAATAATAAATAATTAATTTCGAGCCGGCTCGAAATTGATTCGAACGGGCTTGGAATCGAGTTGATTTCAATTCGAGCCGGCTCGATTTGAAATCGATTTTGATTTCGAGTCGACTCTGAGTCAAAAATTTCGATTTCGAACCGAGTCTAACTCGATTGAAATTTACTCAATATCACCCCTAGGTAGACCAATAAAGACTTAGAATGAAACTATAAGGAAAAACATGATGTATTTAGGCATTAACTATAGATAAAGACATATAGATAGTAGGATAAAATTTACTCGTTATGCACCCCTAGGTAGACAAATTCATTTTTTCTAAATTTGTCTTGCTCCAAAACACACCTCAAGAGGTGTGTTTTGCTGTGTTTTGAGAATAGACGTTCTCTTCTTCCCTTCTTCCCCGACAATTTTCCGCAAGGAGGGGTCGGCGTTGTCGGCGGCGGCGGCTGCCCAGCTCGAGGACCGTAGCTGGGAGGAAACGGGGAGGAGGAGGATCAATCGTTATAAAATCAATTAAGAGAGGGAGAGAGATGAGGGGAGAGAGACCGACAGATGGAGCAGATGATGGCAGCGTGGTGGTGGGGGAGAGAAGAGACGGCGATGGAAGAGAGGAAGGCGAGGTGGCGACGGGCGCCGGCAACGAGATCGATGGATTCGTTAGGGTTTGGGGCTTCATGTGGAGGTAGAGCAGGATGTTTACCTATGTGGATGGTAGCTTGGATGTCATTAACAGTAGTTCTTAATCTGCTCCGTGAATGTTACAAACGAACGTCAGTTTTTGTTTTGGTCTAAAACGAACACGAAAAACATTCTCCAAACGAACATAAGTTTTCGTTTTACCCCAAAATGAAAATTTCATGATTTTTCGTTTTGGGTCAAAACGAAAACGTTCCCATGAAAACTTGCAAACGAACGGGCCCTTAATGTTGTTGTAATGCTTAAAGAGTTCATAAATTGTAACACCCCAAAATCTCAAATATTTTGATGTTCTAATTTTCAGAATCTGAAATTAGCATTGTCGTCATTCAATCAAAGTTGAGAAGCAATGAATCTTGTAAATATGAAAAACCTATATTTCCTAAATAATTATATTGGCGAATCTTTCCTTCTATGGCTTTAGACCATAGTTCATGTTGTCATAGGGTATTCATGAGCGCGGATGCCTTTGTGACAGATAATGCTAACGATTATTTTCATGTAGTATTGCCTTCTGAATTCCTCGTAACTGAACATTGTTGGCCATCACCTTCCTCTCCATCATAGAAGACTGCCACGAAACTTGTCGCGGCCTTCTATGTGTTCTCCTGATTAAGTTCAGCCATCACCAACTGGGATCGGACATTGGTTGTTGTCGATTGTTCCTGGTACTCATGATTTCTCTTCACGCTAGATGATATGAGTACCCCGCACAATTATAGACTCAGATAACCTAAAAAAAATGGCATATCCCCCTATTTATAGGAAGCCAAGGGTGGAGTTGAAGCGACAGAGAGAGAAGAAAGAGGTAATATTTTGCATTTCAAAATAGTGTTCGCGCTAACCATTTTTGATAACTTTTGTGATGCAGAGACATAGATCGAGATAATAATCACAAACACTTGATAAGGTAAACTACACATCACATTCTTATTCTCTGGCCTGCATAGAGGGATAAATGCGGCACAGCGAAACTATATTCAGAGATTCTCATATATTTTCATATACTTGAACGACCCTGAACCTCACAAAGTCCAATAACTGGCCACAAATTCGCCACCCGATATTCAAAAACATTAGTTTTCATAGTAAGATAATGACCAAACAAAACTTATTAGGCTCCAAAATAAAACGATGTCCAAGTGTGTCCGCAACAAGTATCACAGTCAAACTTAAGCATACAACAAGATTATTATTACAAAGCTTAGAAAAAGAATTTTAGTATTCTCGATTGGTCCCCAAGCGTGTGATTCCTTTAGTAAGCTGGGAAATGGCGACATGGACTTGCACAACCACTGAATAAAGCCGGCTAATTTCTTTGCCAAACCGAAAGTTGTGCAAGCTCAGGCCAACTTCATTCGACCTCTGCTAAGGATGGGCCGAGCGGTCAGCCGGTGAGAAAGAGGATGTCTGATATCATTTCAACAAAAAAAAATCCTCGGATAATGATGAAACATGTTCTCTACAGTACTTGTTATCTTTTTTTTAAATAACGAATTCTATCTTATAGCATTTTGATATCCTTATGAAATCTCTTTCGCAGTCTCTTCAAGACTTCAAGTGATCCTTCCCAGGCATTGACCCGACTAGGTTAAATGTTGCGAGAAAACAGAACGAAACAATTAGTATCACAAAGACATATCTAAACCCTTAAAGTTATTCCATTAGTATTCGCGGGGCCTACTGGGGACCGCAGACGCATCTCATTACATGGGTAATCGTCGTAGCCAGGGCCTGGGGGGGGGGGGGGGGGGGGGGGGAATTGGTTGTTTTTTCTATTCAGGGTCAACAACAACGAGCGTCGGTCTTTGCTCTGCCTCCTTCCATAATCGTCGTTGTCGCAGCTCTTCATTACATAAGGTGACCTCTCCTGTTTCAAATCCGTCGATAGGAGGAATGAGTTTTGATTGTCGCTTGGGAAAAAGAACCGGTCATTTTTCTCGATCAATAGTCTCAACGAGTCATGCATACCTAATCGCATCCTCCTTAACCGTTTCGGTAATCACTTGCATCCCTTCTAGTTGTATTTCCTCCTGAAAACACGGATATTCTGCAGAATCAGTCTCTACCCTCACCTTTATCTCCACCCTAGCTTGAGTATTCCCCCTAGCCACCGCTTTAGCTTCAATCACAGATTAAGATTTCACCTCCTTTTAAGACCACATTTCGGCTTCACGACGTCGGAACTCCTCTTGCTTTTGACTTTGAATCTCCGCTTCACGAAGACGCTGGTTGGTAGCTCCTTCATGCACGACTACGTGAATTCTCTACCCCTCTTCCATCCTTACTTTTGTGTTTATTTCCCCTAATTCCTTTCTAACACGTTGCTTCTCTATCTCAACTTCAACATCAAGAAATCGTTTTGGCTCATCCTGAACGACCTCACTAGTCTCTACCTTTTTGGCGTGCAGAGAAGAAAGCTTGGAAGTAAATTTCTTTTTCTTGATAAGGGACAAGAATTTTGAGATCGTAGGCACTATTATGGCCTTTTCCAACTCCCCTTATTGATTAACTACCAACACCACAATCCCAAGCGATCCACAAATAACCTTATGCACCCCTGCCTTTTCAGATATTCTTTGATTAGCCATCAACCATCTCAGAGGAATCCCTCCCAGCTAAACCAAAATCCAAAAAATCTTCCAAAAAAGTAAAATTTGAAAGTTAGAAACACGTGGATCACCCGGTGCAGTGACCTTTGGGTCTAGATGTGGCAGGCTCGTAATGTTTCGAATATGCATCGGAGGAACAATGGGAGATGCAACACAAACACAAAACTTGATTCCATACGCCCCTTTTTCAAAGTTTTCCTTTTTAGAGAAGACCGACCTCGCAAATGCGTCTTCATTAAAGCAATTAGATCTTCGTTCCTGGAGCTCTCCATCAGTCCGTCAACAATAAAGGCAGTCGACAAGTATCGGTCTGTTTACAAGATACTGCCCCTTGAAAGCAATCCTCGAGCTATTTATAGGTTGGCAATAAACTCGGGGCAGGGCGCTAAATTCGCGGGTAATACAAATTTTTCTAAAGCTCCCGTAAGCTTAGAAAATGTGGGGATTTTGTTTATCCAAAAGTCATCGTACATTAGGGAAATTTATTCTAAGGAACATTCTTTTTTATTAAGGTGAATCCTTGCAATTGATTCGAGTATACCTCGTCTACGACCATTCTAACGATACATGCGATCTCACCTAACGTGTTTATAGAAGTTCCTAGGTCATTCACACAACTCAGCTAGGCAGAATCAGGCAAGCACCAGAAGTCTCACCAGTAGCACTTGCAGACAAGCGAAGAACATAACTCAGTAAGAGGACTCAGCAAGCCCCGACAAACCTCGCATGAATTAATAAGAAGGATATTAAAAGGGAACTCGACTTCCATCACCACAATCTCGTCAACCACTCGGATGCTTGTACTTAGAATTGTTATCACGATATATAAACAGATAGGCCACAATTTTAGAAACTGTAAGTGGGAAGACCCCCCCCCCCCCCGAGCCTATAAATAGGTCATGAACAATAGCTCTAAGGCATCACCAAACAGTGCCCCCCCTCCCTAGTACTCGAACGTCCCTGAATAGTTTTTCCGAGCACCTTTGCGGAGTTATATTAGTATATGTGGCACCATTGCAACCCACTTCAACCAACTTATATCGTTACACACATCCAAGGTTCACTTTGTGTGAAATCTCACCTCATCATACGCGATTTCCTCTTACTCTAGGACTTCACTCACAGCTCTCAGTACTCGCCAAACCTGTCATCTCAGTAAGAAGTAACTAACCACCACCAGCACTCTACCCTCATTATTTTTGTTGAGAGTGGAGTTGGGAGACACTCTTCACCCCACGGGAATATCTAAGGAAATAGCCTCCTCGCCGACCTTCACCCGTGCATCTACAGTAAGAAGTAACTAACCACCACCAGCACTCTCACCTCTTCATTATTTTTGTTGAGAGTGGAGTTGGGAGACACTCTTCACCCCAGCGGGAATCATACCCTAAGGAAACTACAAGCCTCCAATCGCACAAAGCCCCAAGCTAGTCGTCGTTCGCCTCCTTTCCACCGAAGCCTGCCCCCTTTAAGCATCAACCATAGGTTTCCACGGATCTAAAAAAGGGTACTCCAATCTCCTTCTCGACTTTCATCTCCCATGGCCACAAATTTAGGTCTCAAACCGGGACTCTTATGAATATCCTACTTAAGAAGAACAACTAGAGATCCAAGTCAGAAGATCAGTACTAACGACGCGCCAATTGAATCTATTCTTAACATCAATGTTAAGCAAGCCATAATAGTTGACTCAAAAACAACAACGTTAAGAAATGGAGATTCATTTTATGAAAGTCCTTTGGATGATTGTGGTTTACTACAGTACACCTGGGAGAAAGAAGATGAGTTGTGAAGCCATAACTAATATTCTTTCTTGTTTGACCCAAGTATGATGGCAATTTTTAAAACGAAAATTTAACGAGGGGGATTTCAAACACCTAAGAAACTGATATATTTTGTTATTTAAGTTTTCAGAAGCCACAATTAGTGTTGCAATCATTAAACTGAAGTTAAGAAGCAATGAGTGTGTCTTAATATGAGGTGATGGAAAGTCTGTAAATATGAGAAACATATATGTTTATTTCTTACATAATTATATTAGAGTATTTTTCCTTTTATAGTTTCAAACCTTGTATTCATGAGCGCGCCTCTTCATAGTCAACACATTTTCTTCGATAGATAACCCGCATGATTCTTACTCGCGTAGTACTGCCTGATGAATTCCACGTAACCAAACATTATTGGTCGTCGCCCTCATTGCCATTGATGATAGCAGCCACACATGTCATATCCTTCACTGGATTCTCCTGCATAAATAATGTCGTCACCAAGTGGGATCATAGATTGGCTGATATTGATAGTCCCTTGCCTACTAGCTAACTGATACCTCAAGAGCCCATGTGTTCAAAGTGTAAGAAGCCTTCCCCACTCCCTTTCTTCTTCTTTCAATTGCTTCCTTCTTTCTCTGTTCTCAATTAGGATTTATTTTAGGGTTTCAGAAAATCGCCAGGAGGAGAAGAAGGAATTCAGGGAGTAGGCCGGAGAAGGAACTTCGTGCAGATTTTGAAATAGTATAGAGAAGGCATGCCTATGTGTCACGTCTATGAATGTCTGAATATTGAGGTAAGGGCTTCTTTTCCACTAGGTTAACTTTATACATTCAAGTGATTTAATGCGTAGACATGTATTGCATGAAGAAAATTCAATTGTATGTTAGATCAGATAATCTTGATATAAAAATGTATTCCAAGCAGAAAGATAACAACAATTTTGTGGATAATGCACTATTTTAAGCAATAAATTAAAATTGGCCTAGAATGAAAAATGGACTCCATCATGAACTCTTAGATTAGTGTCTTACGGGAATGACTTGCTAGAATGAATGGGTCAACTACTAGGAGGAAATTTTAGTAGGAGCATGAGGGGTGTTTTTATCTTATGAATGATGGAGGCACACCAATATATGCATAGGGTACCATAGACCATGTGAGCCTAATTGGGGAACTATGACCTTAGTTTCACACATTGAAGATATTACGATGCGAGTCCTTGTTCCACACAAGGAGCAAGAGTGCGATTGTGGTTTGGCGGGTCTATGTGTCACGTCATACTTGCCACTTACACATTAAAGTGTTGTTTGGCGGGTCGGTCCCGACCACCATCAGACAGTAAAAAGCAAGAGTGCGATTGTGGTTGGCCTCATGTGGTCGCGATCCATTGGAAATTCATTGTTTTATGCAGATTTCTTTTGTCTGGCCTTCGACAGAACAGTGAACAAGGGCGCAAACAGTGGGAGCCTTGCGACAACACTCATTGTATTCTCTCAACACGAAATTTGTGGCGCCAAGCCAATACTTGGCAGTTATGACACCTAAAAA
The DNA here is from genome assembly GCA_039513925.1 of Platanthera zijinensis. NCBI lineage: Eukaryota > Viridiplantae > Streptophyta > Magnoliopsida > Asparagales > Orchidaceae > Platanthera > Platanthera zijinensis. The sequence continues at coordinate 48,567,605 of CM077082.1, forward strand.
TGTAAACACCTTGTATTTTTATCAACGAGTGACGGGCACAGGGCTCTGCCCCTACGGCCAACCGCGACCAAACCCTGACTGCGTCAGTGCATGCAGGCCCCCGATGCCTCGTGCTATAGTACTCCGACAACAACATTACCCCGGCGCAACGACACTCCCGTCGCTCGCAAAACCTCAAGTGTTATAGTCTGCTCGTCACTCTCTTTTTATGTGTGGGGGGGGGGGTTGCGAGCGATAGGGAGAACACATTTTTTATTGTAGGTAAGAGACTTACCTATATGAGAGCATATTTTTTAAAATTAAAGAAAAAACATATAAATTAAAGAAAATGAAAATTTTGTAATAAAATGGGATAAAATGAAAAGGCTGAATGTTTAACCAAAGATATGTTTTATCTTTTAATATAGTCTGAATGTATAGAAATCTTGTATGTGCATAGTATGTTTTCAAAGAGATAAACCTATTTAGCATGCTAACAATTTTAACTGTAATTTCCCTTTAGAGGTTTTCATACTATTGAAACTGATACCCGGTCTCAAAGAGAGTTCGGACCCAAAGGGGATAGTCTGCACTTACTTATCCTGAGTTGAACCCCTGACCGAAGACTTTGAACTAAGGAACAGACCCTGAGCTGCAGCGCGGAGGTCCCACCACACACCCGAAAGATCTGAGAGAGCTTTCCCTCCCAAGCCAAAGCTGAGCTAGGCACCTTGGAGGGCTCTGGAAACCAACCAAAGCAAAACAGAGGAGGAAGAAGGCCAAAAACTCGTCCCCCCCAAAGGTGTTCTTAAGGGTCTATTTATAGTTTTTCTGACTTTGTCTGCCAAAAGCGCAATCCCGCCTTTTGGAAATACTATGCGCAGCCCAGATGGGTCTGCCAACAGTCAAACTCTGTTGTTTGGAGAGATTATTAGCAAACCAGCGAGGGTATTCTGGAGTTGTTTGTGCCGCTTCCACTCGCCTGGGCCAGCGGATGCCTTGGTGAGACTGGCACTCGCTGCCGACTTGGGGGTATGGGCAAGTGCAAGCTGAGTTACCGCAATCGCCCCTCCCGTGCCTTGATTCTGGACGAGGGTGGGCCTGCATGCTCCGCTCTCCCCCTGGCTCTCGGCTATTTGGTTTACGCGAGTCGGGGAGGGGTACCATCCCTCTCGACCGCCTGACTCGCCTGAGCCCGAAACGGCTCCACCTACCTGGTTTCCGCACTAAGGGACCCACTCGGTGAATATAGGGTTATACACAATCCCCACTCTTTGTGAGATTGTCCCAAGCTCGGAAAAAAAAAGTCCAACCCTGAGAATTCAGCGAGTGGCGGTCATCTCTGGGGGAATCTTTTGGTGGGTCCCTCCCTGGAGTTATAAATACCCCCACCCCCCCTTCCGGAAGGCATTGGAAGAGAACCTCACCGACCTGTTCTCTCCCTTGACTCTTTTGTCCCTGACTTTAGATGTCTCTCCCGCAGGAGGTTTGCGATCGCATGGCAGTAGTGCGAGAACAGAATAAGTCTGAGATTGTTAAGATTGTGGCCTTGTCTCACGCGCAAGTCCACACACTCACCCCTTAAATGGAAGAAGATCAAGAAGACCGAGACCGTCAAGGCATCGGGCGAGTCCATCCCTTCGAACTCGACGCCCCCAGCCCCTGAACCTAGGCTCAACCTTCCTGATCATGCTCAGGTTACCAGGATTTTGTCACGCTTACTTGTTAGGGCACTTATCATTGACCATTTTGATCATTCGCAGGGAAAGCTTGTTGACGAAATGGTTACTGACGCGACCCTGATGGATACTGGTTCGCCCCCTCGCGATGATGCTACCTAGCGGGGGGGCCTTAAACTCTCCTTCAAGAGGCCGCGAGCACACGTGCCACCCCTTTGAACTCCCAAGTGGTTGCTCGCACTCTAGAACTTCTACCATGATTTTCGTCTCGGCTTGACCCCGTGTTGATGTATGAAGCTCTTCCTTTTGGGACTACTGGCCTAGATACTTTGCCGCCTCGATCACCGGATCGGGAGCTATCACGCGAGCTCAACCCGAACCCAGCACTCGCGAGGACCGGCGTTGTTCACATTCCCACCCCTTCTTACGCTCTGGTACCTGGTCAGGAGCCTTCCCGTCCTGTCCGCGGGAAGTCATTTGTGCTACCTCTAGGCCCACCTTTTCAGGAAAGGCCAAGTCCGTCTCGCCAACCCTCCGACTCCTGTTCGTCGGAGCATTCGCGACTTTTACTTTCTTCTTTCTTTTCTTTTCCTCTCATTACCTTCCTACTTGAATTTTATAGTCTTCTAATGTCTCAAACACTAGGGTGATCTCGACAGCTGGTGAGCCTTTCGATGTGGGAGCCTACTCACCTCCCCCTTCCCCTGATTTGATCGAGGACTTCTTGGGCGACCCGAACGATCCCGTCGAAATAAAGAGACTAATGATCGGTGTCCTCCGTAAATATGGGCTCATGTTTCGCGATATGCAGGAGGAAAGGATGATTAACGAGTAGTGAGTGTCCTCTCTCGAGCGCGAGTGCATGCGGCTTGTCGATGAGGTGAGGCAAGGAGAGGGTAGCGAGCCGACTTCCCCGGGCGTGCTCATTGAGCAGATCGAGGAGCACTTATGTCATGTGCACCTCGATCTTGGAGCCATCCGAGAGTACAATGATCCCCGCTGACCGCCTAGGGAGAGGTCGCGAGGCGGGGGGAGATGGAAGTGGCACAAGTTCTGAGCTCCTCGGCACTCGCTACCTCACACTCCCCGTTCTCATCTGCGCCGCCCTTTCGTCGTTATCATTCTGTACTATGATTTTCCATGGACTCGGATAAGCATTGCTTAATGACTCGCCTCTGACGATTGCGCTGCAACAAACTTTTCGCTTGCTAGTTTTACTCATTCAATCGTTGGGTGTGTGTGTTCAACTCGCGTGTATGCGAGGCATCTGACCCTCCCATATCTCTTCTCCGTAACTGCGATGTCTAAACAGGTTAGTTAGCGAGTGAGGAGAGGTTGCGAGAGGTCAGCTACGATGGCGTAGGCGAGATGTTACGAGGAGCCTATACGCACCGCCTCAGGGTCACGGGATTGCCTTCCACACACCCCTCCCGCCTACCCCTCACGACACTCCACCTCCTTCCCTATAAATACCCCCCCCCATTTCTACTTTACTCTTCCACCAACCGCATTTATTATCTCGGTGATTCGATACTTAGCTCTTCCTCGCATTCGCTGCCCTGCTCTCGCACTCCCCGACTCGCCAGTATGGGCAAGAAGAGAGTGGATGCTGACGGTAGATCTAAGTGCGTCATGCAATTCATTGATCACCCCTTCTTTGACGGCAAATTGACCGAGGAGCAGTATTTAAGCTTCGGCCGATTACGTCCCGCCCGGGTTCGAATCGCGCCCTCCTAAGAAGGGTGAGGCCCTCAACACTTTTTACGAGAACGAACTCGTCTTCCCCATCGCGCACTTCGAAGCAGGGTTGTGCCTCCCCCTATGGCCGAAAGTGCGTCAGGTCCTCAAGTATTTCAGCGCCCTCCCGGCGCAACTGAACCATAACGCGGTCTCCATGTTGATAGCATTCTCCTGCTACATGCGCAAGGAGCGAATCGAATTCAATCTTACCGTCTTCCGAAAGTTATTCATCTACAGAGCCACCAGCGACGACGTGGTCTTCACCGGCTCGCACTTCAAGGTGCGCGAGACAGCCAACAAGAATCGTCACTGGACTACGAAGTTCGTCTTCATCGCGGGAACCTTGGTAACATCCCCAACTAGCATGAACAAGAAACCGAGGCCATGCATTGCGCCCCAACGATGGCGGGTCATGACGCCGACCTCCACGTGTTCTTTCTTCAGAAGGATTTTGAGGACCTTTTCTTAAAGGACCTCGACCCGCTCCCTCCAGTACTACATGGGGAAGGTATAATCACTTCTTCCTTACCCTTGGCCTCGCTTTCCTTGATTGCTCGAACCTCACTAACTACTTTCATACAGGGGAGCGATGGATCCCGGAGAGCCAACCCTATGCGAGTTCTGTCGAAGCTGACGCCGCACTCGCTCCCGCGACAACCGTTGTTGTAGTGGCGAGGAAGGAGCATAGGTCCTCCGTGTCGAGTGGCAAGAAGTGACCCGCCCCCATCAGCCCCGATCCCCACACAGCTCCTTTGGCCCCAAAGAGGCTTAAGAAGACGACGGCCCAGAAAATCAAGGGCAAGGGGAAAGTTTTACGATAGGGGGGTCAGGCCGCTCGTATCCCCCAGGCTCGCTTGCCAAGTCAGGGCTGGAAACTTCCGGGAAAGAGGAGCTGCCCATGAAGCATCGCCACTTCGGCCTAGGCTTCAAAGCTAAGGATAGCGTTTGCGAGCATCTGATACTATGGGACGAAAAGGCGAACCGAATATCAATCTCCTCGTTTCTTCCCTCCTGGTCGGAGCGAGATCCTCCCAGCAGCTATGCCTTCGCCCTTGGCTTTAGGCTCTATGGCCAGGAGGACACAAAGGCCTACGACGACATGTCATATCAAGAAGTCGTCTGAGAGAGCATGCGCGCCAGTCTCCGCGCCTTCGAGCTCACTCACATGACTGCACGACGGTGCTTTACCCTCATGCGCGATGCAGCCAAAGTCGAAGAGCTCGCAGAGAGCAAAGAGAAGGATCTGGAGCAGAGGCTGGCGAGTGTCCAGAGGCTCCTTGCGTCTAGCAGCGGTGGGGTGGTAAGTGTTGCTTATTTTTCAAATATTTAATTCTCAACAATCTCCCATCGATTGACCCTTCGCAGGATGCCGAGACGGTCGACCGCATACGCTCGCGCGTCGCGTCTTTGGAGGAAGATAAAAGGGCGCTCACTGTCTAGGTGGACTCCCATCTCGCCAATATCATCCCGCCAATTTGTGGCGAGTCGTCAAGGGGAGAGGGTCGACCGAAGCAATTCTCCAAGCGAGAGGTCGACAAGATGTGCAGGGTCACAGCCATCAAAGCCACGAAGCAGCTACTAAAAATGATCATGCAGCTCAGAGTGGTGAAAGAGGGTTGCGAGTGGATCACCGCCAAGGAGCTGATTCCCGAGATGTGCGTACCTCTCGACCTCTCTGATGACGACATCAATCCCTTCCTCGACGACGAAAACACCAATGCTGCCGACTCGCCAGAAGATTAGACTTAAGATTTTCTTTCTTTCTTTGATATCATTTTGTAATACATTATTTTCTTTGATGCCGACTCGCCCTCGATGGGAGACCGCCTTTTTGTAAACATTTCATACTTTAATATTGTGGACTGCCATGTTCCGCTATGTTGCGGACTGCTTCTGGCGGTCTGGTCAGAGTTCTAGCAAGCATGGGTCATTCAACCCTGTTACGGGTTTGGCGGTCAAGAGGTTGTAGTCGCCAAGGATAGAGGCGACAGTCTGAGCAGCTGAAGCTGCGAATAGATGCGGAGCTGAAGCTGCGGGTAGAGGCGGTTGTCGCGGCCTGATGATCAAGGGAGCTGACCTGAAGTTTGGCGGTCTTATGCACCCATCCGCTTGTGTTGAGCACACTGCTGATAAGGACGACGACATTGGACTGAGTAGAGACCGGCGGTTACTTGTGCGGAGCAGACAGTCTGTCTAACCGCTCAGTTATAAACGGTATGAAATTTTTTAACCGCTTACCCGCATGTTGTATTTTAGGCTTCATTTGGCGCGACGTTTGGAGGTCGCGTTTGCGGCAAACGCCGCCGCAAGGCGGGTAACCAAACGCCCGACGACGGCATTTGTTGCGTCTCCACCCGCCGCGCCTTGAGGAATAAAGCGGATAACGGTGTTTCGAACAGCGGCCTCCCCCCTCTGGTTCGAGCAGCGGCCCAGCTCCTCCCGCCCCCGTCTCCACCCGCCGCGCCAAATGAAGCCTTAGTCCCACATCGTCTGTTGTACAATTTTTCTCTCTCTTCTCCCTATGGGGGTCATACTCATGTAACATAACTTTTTGTGGAATGCAAAGTTTGTTATTTAGATTTTCTCACATGGTATCGAAGTTCACCCGATCTTTGCGGCTTCTGGTTTTCTAACTATCTGTTTTGCTCTTTAGTGCTCCTTGCGGATTTCGGTTTTCTAACTGCACGCCTTCTGCGGTTTCTCCCGCTTCTTCGGTTTCTGCGGATTCTGTTTTTTTCCTAACCGCCCGCTGTGCTTTCCTTCTAACCGCGCAGACTCTTTTCCTAACCGCCCGCTGTGCTCTCCTTCTAACCGCGCGGAACCTTTTCCTAGCCTCCTTCATGGAAGATACTAGGTACTCATCTTCCAATTTATCTGCATCTTCTTCTCAAACCGCACCAACTGTTTCTACTCCGTCTGGCAATCTTGGAACTGCTTCCAAGTTGATTGACCCGAATTATCCAGACTAGAGTGTTTCATTTGTGTCGTTGCTGCGGTCTCAACGCAAACACCATCATCTCACTGATGACCCTCAAGCTCGTGGATCTGCTGCCTTTGATGACTGAGATGTCAATGATGTTTTGGTCAGGACGCGGCTTGCCAATAGTCTCTCTGATGAGTGCCTACCTGTTATTTGACATGATGAGACTGTTAAAGCCGCTTGGACTATTCTTGCTGCTCTGTATTCGAAAGGCGCTCAGACCTCGCGCATATACACGTTATATGCTGATCTGTTTGTCCGCCTTACTTTAACTCATGTTGTTTATCAGGAGGTGCAAGCTCTTGGTGCTGAAATTCTACAACATCGTCTATTCTCCGCTGATCTAGCTGAGCAACACGAACACTTTCAGGAACTTCTGATTGTGTGTTATCTTTTTCGCCTTCTGGAATCTTATGATATGATAAGGAAACAAATTCTTGACGAAGATGATTCTCACACTCTTGATGTTACTGTTGCCCGTATTGAAGCTGTTACCACTCTTCTGTAGCGCCCTCTGCTTGTCTCTCCACCCCCTCCTAACACATTTGCTCATCAGGTTCGCTCTGGTAATTCTAGTGGTCGTGGAGGTCATACTAGTGGGCGTGATGTGTCTCATCATGTCTGCTCTCATTGTGACAAGACGGGACATCTTGATGATCGTTGTTGGTCTAGATATCTTCATCTTCGCCCGTCTGCGGGAGACAACACAAAGAAGTTCACGTCCCATGCTTGTTCTTCATGCAGTGTTAATGTAGTCACTCAGGGTAAGTGGTTGATTGATTTGGGGGCTACTAATCATATGACAGGTGGCCCTGGTTAATTCTCTAGCTTGGACAAGCATAACCGGTCTCCTCCCATTTTTGTTGCGGACGATAATCCGTCTCCAGTATGCGGGACTGGTACAGTCTATGTCACCCCGACTCTGCGGCTTGAGGACACAATTTACGTCTCGTCTTTTCCGTGCAATTTACTCGATGTTCCTGCTCTCTGTAAACAACTGAACTGCATGGTTACCATCACATCTACCACTTGTTTTTTTAGGATTCACACTCCAAGGAGAAGATTGTTATTGGGACTGAAAGCAATGTGCTCTTCTTCCTCAACAATGTTATTGTTTTCTCCACTTCTCTTCTGCAATGACATCTTCGCCTTGTACATCCTCCTCCTCGTCTCATCTACCAACTCCTACCGGATTTGCCTAAGGAGGACTCCTCTTTGAACTATGAGGCATGCCAACTTGGCAAGCATCATCGTTCTTTCTTTCCTGCAAGACAAGGACGTAGTTCTTCTCGTCCGTTTGAACTTGTTCATTCAGATATTTGGGGTCCTGCTCCTGTTAGGACTGTTTGGTAGGGGGGTTTATATTTTGTTACATTTATTGATGATTTTTCTCGTTGTATCTGGTTGTATCTCTTAAAAAAACGTTCTGAACTTTATTCTGTGTTCACGACCTTTTATAATGAGATAAAAACTCAATTTGATGTTTCTCTTAAAGGTCTTCGAATTGATAATGCTCGAGAATATCTTAGTCAACATTTTTCCGATTTTTGCATGTATCGGGGCATAGTTCATCAAACTAGTTGTTCCTACATATCTCAGCAAAATGGGGTTGCTGAACGCAAAAATCAACATCTCCTGGATGTTACTCGCACTCTTCTCACACAGATGAATGTTCCCCGATTGTACTGGGGACATGATGTGCTTAATTCTTGATATCTCATCAACTGAATTCCCTCATCGGTTCTTCAGGGCAACACCACATTCTCCGTTTTACACCCAGGAGCTCAACCTTTTTCTTTACCTCTCCGTGTTTTTGGTTGCACAGCGTTTGTACATTCTCCTTCTCCTGGTCGTGACAAACTTTCACCTCGCTCGGTGAAGTGCATCTTTCTGTGTTACTATCTGACCCAAAAGGGGTATCGATGCTTTGATCCCCTGCTCAGGAAATAGTTTGTTTCTGCTGATGTTACATTCTTTGAGATATATCTTATTTTTCTCGAGCTTTTACTCCCTCGCCATCTGATGTTTCATCATCTCTTCCTCTTGTTCCTACTCCTTCACTTGTTGTTATTCCTCCTTCTCCGTTGTTATCTCCACTTCCCATACCAGTTCCTTCATCTTTGTCTCCGTCTTCTGATTCTCCCTTGCCTTTGGAGCCATTGCTGACAGTTTCCGGGCAAGTAATCTCTCCAACGGATGGATCTACTACAGAAGACAAGTCAGATCTTGACCTTCTTATTGTTCTACGGAGGGGGTTAGAACGTGTACTAAACATTCCATTTATGATGTTGTATCCTATGCTCGTTTATCCCCAGCTGGAAGGAGATTTGTCCTTGCTCTCTCGACAAATGTTGTCCTGGTTAATTATCAGAAGGCTCTTTCTGTTCTGCATTGGAAAGCGACAATGGATGAATAAATGAAAACCTTAACCGAAATGGGTACTTGGACTCTTGTCCTTACTCCTCTAGGTGTGGATGTGGTTGATTGGCGGTGGATCGTTGTCATCAAGTTTCATCTGGATGACACTATTGACCGCTATAAGGCTAGGTTTGTTGTCAAAGGCTTTACTCAAACATATGGTGTGAACTTTTTGATATCTTCTCCACAATTGCTCGCATCAGCACTATCCGTGTTTTGTTCTCTATAGCAGTTAACAAAGGTTAGGAGATATATCAATTAGATGTGAAGAATGTCTTCCTGTATAGTGATCCATAAGAGGTGATTTACATGGAGCAACCTCCTGGGTATGTTGCTCAGGGGGAGTCCCAGGTATGCAAGTTTTGGAAGACAATTTTTGGTCTAAAGCAAAGCTCATGAGCCTAGATTGACAAGTTCAGCAAGATTGTCACTCTTGTTTGCTTCACTCGGAACTCTGTTGATCACTCACTTTTTATTCGCAAGACTACTAAAGGGCTTGTGGTTCTTATTGTCTATGTGGATGATATTCTCCTTACTGGTGATGATAAGGAAAGAATTGATCTAGCAAAGAGACATCTTCGACAACATTTTGTTACAAAGGATATGAGTTTTCCTAAGTACTTCCTTGGGATATAAATCATGCGAAAACACAACTCTATGGTGCTTTCACAACAGAAGTATGTGTTAGATCTTTTGAAAGAAACTGATCTTCTTGGGGCAAGACCAGTTCGTTGTCCTATGGCAGTTGGTGATGACAAAAGTTGGACAGAGGATTCACCTATTCTTTCAGATAATACTATGTACAGGCGACTCGTGGGAAAACTCATTTATCTGACTGTTACCAGACCTGACATTGTTATGTTGTAGGGAAGGTCAGTCAGTTAATGCAAGCTCCCAGAAAATGTCATATTCGATCCGCCTTAAAAATTCTGGAGTATGTTAAAAGGTCTCCATGGAAAGGGTTATTGTTTCAAAAACATAATCATCTGAAGGTAGAAACATATTCTGATGCTAGCTATACTGGCAATAAAGAAAATAGAAAGTTTATTTCTGATTTTTAATTTACTTCTTCCGCCTAACGGCAGCCAAGTCGCGAAGCTCCTCTAGCAGGTCAAGTAAGAGTCGTAGCTCACCTTCATTCTCTGCTCTCCATCCTTCATCTTCTTCTTCGGCGGCTACCACCTGTGGTGACTTGACCTCGAACTCCACTGAAAGTACGGCCTCACAACCGTGGGAAAGCTTGAAGGGGGTATCCAGTGTGGTCGTGTTGGGGGCAGTCCTCAGGGCCCACAGGATCGAGGGAAGCTGCTCTACCCAGTTCCCCTTCAGAATCTCTACCTTCTTCTTTAATAAGTTCATGATGATCTTGTTTGCCGCCTCCACTGCCCGTTGCTCCTATGGTGGTGGACAGACGCAAACCTGAGGTCTATCCCCAGCTAGTTGCAGAAGCTGACAAACTCCTCGCTGACAAACTGTGGTCTGTTATCCGTGATAATGACTTGAGGAAGTCCATGCCGGCAGATGATCTCTCCCCACACGAAGTTGAGGATCACTTGGGAGGTCACCTTGGTCAGCGCCTTAACCTCTAACCACTTCGAAAAGTAGTCGATCATGATCAGTAGGAACCTCCTTTGCCCGCTTGCCTGGGGGAAGGTCCTACCAAGTCCATCCCCCAAATTGCGAATGGTCGAGCCGTCGTGATGCTCCCAAGTCTTTCGGCCGGTAAGAGTTGAATTGGAACAAACAACTGACATTTTTGGCATCTCCTTGCAAGCTCCGTCGCATCCTTGCTCAGAGTCGGCCAAAAATACTCTTTGCCTTATCACCCTCGATTCCAAGGTCCTGCTTCCCGAGTGACTGTCGCACTCACTAGAGTGGACTTCCTCCAAGATCTTCGGGACCTCTTCTTCAGCCATGCACCGTGCCAGAAGCCCTGAAAGGGTCTTCCGATACAGACCTCCTTCGTACAGCAGGTAGTATGTCGATTTGTCCCTGAAGCGTTTTTGATCTGGGACCTCCTTCGAAAACCTACCTGTTGCTAAAAAAAGTCATGAAAGGATCCATCTACGAGGGGTGTTGATCTACCTCCATCAACTCGTCTTCCTCGATGGATGGGCGAAATAAATCTGTCAGGGTCCCTCCAGCCCGGGGTAAAACTCGGCCAACCAATCAACTGGGGCGCTTTCTTCTCATGGTATGTGTTGAATGAAAAAGGTTCAGAATACCCTGATGAGCCCCTTCACCTTGGTCAAGTACTTCATGAGGGTGGGCTCCCTCGCCTCAAATTCTCCCCTGACCTGTAACACCACCACCATCGAGTCTGTAAGCACCTCCACATCTTGTATCCCACGACACACTGGTCAGTCGTAGTCCTGCGATCACGGCCTCATACTCTTCCTGGTTGTTTGTGATGGGAAAATGTATCGTCACGGCTTGTTCTATCCTGGTCCCCTAGGGGCTTTACAACACTACCTCGGTTCCCCTGGAATGTCTTCCTGAGGCTCCATCTACCACCATTTTCCAGGCGACATGTCGTGAGGATTCTTCGTCTTTTACCTCGATCACATAGTCGGCCAAAAAATCTGCTACCGCCTGAGCCTTTATCGATAGTCGGCGATGAAAGAGATATCAAACTCGCTTAGCTCCGCGGACCACTTAGTCAGTCTTCCTGAATGTTCTACTCCTTCGAAGATCTTGCGGAGAGGGTGATCGGTCACTACTTAGATCGAATGCACTTGAAAGTATGGTCTAAGCTTCCTGGCTGAGATGACTAAGGCAAATGCAAACCTCTCCAGAATTGGATATCGAAGCTCTACCATCTTTAAGACCCTGCTCACATGGTAGATGGGCAGCTTCTTTTTACCCTCCTCCCGGACCAAGACGGAGCATACGGCCTCCGCTCCAACGCTGAGGTACAAAGTTAGATCCTCCCCCTCCTTAGGTCCTTCGAGAAGTGGAGCATTGGTGAGTTGATTCTTCAAGCCTTGGAAAGCCTCCTCGCACTCTTTCGTCCATTCGAATTTTTTGGCTACCCCGCAGCACTTTGAAAGAAGATGAACACTTCTCTCCTGCCCGAGAGAGGAATCTGCTTAACCCGGCGAGTTTTCCTGTCAAGTGTTGAACTTCCTTGGTGCTTCGCGATGACTTCAGCTCCATTATGGCCTTTACCTTATCAGGATTCGGCTCCACCCACGTCGGGGTAAGAAGATGACGCGGGAACTTCTCCCTGCTAGTCCTAAAGAAGCACTTCAAGGGGTTCAGCCGCATTTTGAATTTCCGCAGGGTGGAAAATGTTTCCTCCAGGTCCCGAAGGTGAGCTAATATCCTTGCTCTTCACCATGAGGTCATCCGCATACACCTCCAAGTTCCTTCCCTTCTGCTCTGAAAGACGCGTTCCGTCATCCTTTGGTACGTCGTCCCTGCATTCTTCAGCCCAAAAGGCATCATCTTATAATAATAACACCCCTCTCTCGTGATGAAGGAAACATCTTTGACATCTTGTGGGTGCATTCTGATCTGGTGATAACCTGAAAAAACATCCAAGAAACTCATCACAGAAAAACAAACGGCTAAGTCAACCAGCGCGTTGAATCGAGGCAGAGGATAACAATCCTTATGACATGATTTATTTAAAAGAGAAAAATTGACACACGTCCTCCACCGACCATCCCATTTCTTCACCATTACCACATTGGATACCCAGCCGGGATATTGGATCTCCGATACAAAACTTGCCTTTAATTGCAGTTTCAAACGAATGATCGGTAGAATCCTTTGCAGACGACTTAAATTCGCGACAGGGTATTGTACGTGGCAGAGTGGCATTGCTGCCACGATCCACTGAGATTCTGCCCCAAGTCGCAGTAGATTCGTCCCCCCACCCCTCATTATAGAATATTACTATGGGGGTCCTCTTCTGGCGAATGGGGCGTGTGTTTGGGTCGAGGTTCAGACGGTCGCACGCCACGTCTGTATCGATGTCCGACATGTTCGTCGCGCTCCACGCGAATATGTTGACGTTCTTCTAGATGTACTATAGTATCTTCTCCTGGTCTTTTGGGCTCAGGTCTCCGCTAACCCATACCTTCTCCATCTTCCCTGCCCGGGTAAGGACTTCTATCTCCACCACCTCTTCCACTGCCTCCAGCCGAGACTGCTCCTCCCACTTTCCCCTCGCCCTCTCTCCTTGGACAAGTGCCTTTTCATCCCCCGCCTCTTCTCCTGCCATCAACTCAGCCTATTTTTCCAGCGACTCGTTCGCCCTACCTCCTGGGCGCGGAGCTCCTATTCCCCTTCCTCTTCTTCGATGTTGAAAACCTCAACAGGAATCCGCGGCGCATGTCCTCAAAGAAATAAATCGAAATCGTGGGGAGCTGGTGGAACAAGTCCCTAGCCTTCTCCTTTAAGGTGATGGGGAAGAGTCGCGCTTGAAAGCGTCCGACATCTGTCTGATGGAAAAAACATCCTCAAACCACTAGACGTGTTGCATTAGATCATCCATGCCTGTGTAGTAGGACATATCTGGCTCTCGAAACCCCTATGGGACTGGGGTCGAGATGATCAACTCGTTGAAAGAGCTCCCTCCACCCACAGGGCGAGTCGACCTATCTCGCACGGCCGGCTCGTTGATCCTGTCAGCACTCGCCTGACCGGGGAATAGCTCCCGCCCAGCGAGATCTCTTTCATTGCGTTTGACCGGCACCTCCTCGTGTCGCTGACCAAGGGCGTTCTCACTAAGGGACGGGGTCGCGACCACCGGGACAGAAGGCGTCGCTCACTCACCTCTCGTAGCGAATGCAAGGTGAATGGTCTGTAGAACCTCTTGAAATCTTCCAACATTCCAACCGTGACACCACTCGCCGGTGGTGGTGGGTTGCCCGAGCCGGTTCCTTCTCCTTCGCTTCCAGCCATGAGACTTTGCCCTGAAATTTCTTGAGCAGGCTATGGTCCACGCTCACTGCATTAAAATGTTGAAACTGATACGTGGTCTCAAAGAGAGTTCGGGCCTGGGCCGGCGGATGCCTTGGTGAGATTGGCACTCGATGCCGACTCGGGGTGTTTTGGCAAGTGCAAGCTGAGTTACCACACTCGCCCCTCCCTTGCCTTGATTTTGGACGAGGGTGGGCCCGCGTACTCTGCTCGCCCTGTGGCTCTCGGCTATTTGGTTTACGTGAGCCGGGGAGGGGTACCATCCCTCTCGAGCGCCCGACTCACCTGAGCCCGAAACGATTCCACCTATCTGGTTTCCGCCCTGGGGGACTCACTCGGTGAATACGGGGTTGTGCACATACACTGTCAGTCCATTATAGGTAAAATTGACGGCAAATGTTAAATATTGTTTTGTGCATGCCATTAGGACACCGAAAAGAGATACTTACCCCCACAAGAGAAATATTTGTCTTTTAGATCAACATTTTTCAGCTATTTGTTGTCTTCTCTGTGAACTCTCATTCTCAAAACATTTTTGCTAGATCTTCCAACTTTTGCATCTCCATATGTATGCTAATTAAGATAGTGTAGTAACTCTTATATTTAAGGAAATTTAAGCTTAACCATATGATGGGGATCGTGATATACAAAATGTCTAGGTGACGAAGATCATCAATCTAGAAATTTTAGTGATTTTTTTGTATTTTTTATGTATTAAGTGTATTGTGTTTTTGCAGGCCATCATGATCGAGAAATCATGATTGTTAATGGTGGATCCGAATTCTATGAATAGAGATAAATGGTTCCATTTAAAGGATTGAACATCAATTACAGTCATTAGTCACCCGGTGCTAAAACAACAACTAGGTGCAACGTCTAAAATTCTCTTCCTCCAAGCCTTGCATTGGCCAGCCACCTCCCTTCCAATACCCACTTCTGACCACCACCTAAGCTGCTGGTCATCTCCTTAGCCAGCCAGCATCCCCTCCACCTCCACTAGCCGATAACCATGTATAACAATTCATAACTACCTAAAGACAGTGGAGAGAATAATACTTTTGTTAATTGATCCAAGAGAGGCCTTACTCATACATATACTTGAGTAAGGGAAAACTAAAAGGGAAAAAAGACTCAACCCGGGATTAATACAAATAACGACGACTTGGACTGAACTAAATATATATTACAACTCTTCTCATCAAGTCGGACGGAAGATGTCGGTCATCTCAAGCTTTTGAATATCATCGATGAACACATCTATTACGGAACTACACGGCGACGAGCCACCATGGCAAGTCTACATGTGTCGGGCACGTATATCGTGGGGGCCCACCGAGACCGCGGAAGATATTTAATATTAAATATGTTGTTATGTTTGCTTGTTGCGTTTTTAGTATTTTCAGTATTTCATTTTGTATTCTTTCCTCGCCACTATAAGAGGGCATGAGGACCTTGAATTTCTTTATCTTGGATGAATGAATGTTTTCCCTCCTCTCCTCTTTAACCCTAACTCTCCTCTTCTTCCTCTCTCTCTCCTCTACCCCACTCCCGTTCACCTTCTCCTAGACGATCGTACGTCTCCGCCCCGGGTTCGTACCAAACTGGTCCGACCTACCCTTTTCGCCCGTAGTCGGCCGCCGGAGTTCCTTCCCGCGCCGCAGCCCCGTCCGCATTCCCGCGTCGCAGCCCCGTCCGCATTTCCGCATCGCAACCCCGTCTACATCCTGCGCTACATCACCGCAGCCCAACACGCAGGCCGCGCCGCACTTCGTCTGCACCACAGACCAGCCCGCAGGCCACGCCGCACCCCGTCCGCACCGCAGACCGCGTTGGACGGGACCGCCGCCCCAACCCCGAAAGCCCGTCGTTCCAGGCCGCCGCACCGCACCATGGCACCGGCGACCCGATCGGCTACCGAAGCCCCATCAGAAAACGCCAACGAGACCCTCCTATGCCGTGTCGACGCCTAGGAGTCCCTCGTGGCCTCCATGCATGCCTCCCTGCTCGCCCTTCACACCAAGATTGATGCTCTCCAACCTTCCGCCGCCTTGTCCGCCAGCGGATCCAAGTGCCCGGCCTCCGGCACGTCTATTCTCGGGGCAGCCCCGCTACCTCACAATGTGGACGCTGCACCCCCGATTTCCCTGGCTGCCCAGCCCTTGCCTTGGACCTCCCCACTTTCGTTGGGGTGGACCTGATTGGGTGGATCGCCAAGGTGAAACAGTACTTTGACCTTCATCACACCCCCGAGCAGGATAAGGTCACAACAGTCGTCGTGGGACTTGATGGCTCCACCCTAAATTGGGCACGATGGATCCGCCAGTCCAACCCGGCCATCTCCTGGTCGGAGATCAAGAAGGAAATGATCTGCCGCTACGACAGCCGTTACACCGGCTCCGCCATCGAATGGTTGTGTGGGGTACATCAAAGCGGTGCGTTGGATGACTACAACGACGAGTTCGTGGCCTCGTCACCCATGTTCCGGGTTTACCACCGGATCACTATCTCGGCTTCTTCATGCAGGGCCTCCTACCCCACATCCGTTCCCGGCTTCGCACTCATCAGCCCAGAACGGTGTATGAAGCCAAAGACATGGCCCGCCTCATGGAGGCGGATTTGACTTCTCGACACCCTCCACCTCCAGGCAAGCCCACACCAGGGGGCCGACCGTGGCAGATCGCTACTCCGGAGCCTCAAGCTCCTCCAGTCGCTCGGCATGCCCGATCGGCCGCCCCCCAGCGGTTCTCCACCAGCGAGTTTGATGAGTTCTGACGCAAAGGACTATGTTTCCGTAGCGGGCAGCCCTACTCCCCAACCCATGTCGGCACGGTCAAGGAATTCTGCGCCTTCATCGGCGACTTCGAACCAGAGATCACTTTGGCCGATTTCGAGTACCACGAAATCACAGAGGAGGTCACCACCGAGGGTGCTACTGACGCAGCCTTTCACCGGTTGGAGCTCCCTTGTTTTTCCATGGGCGGCATTTCAAGGCCGCAAACTATGAAATTGGCGGGCAAGCTGGGCGACCGCCACATTGTCATTATGGTAGACAGCGGGGCTAGCCACAGCTTCCTCTCCGCTCATCTGGACCACCAGCTCCACCTTCCGATGGAACCCTCGCCAAACTTAACGGTCAATTTGGGCGATGGCCGTCGACGCTTGATTTAGGGGTGTTGCCCATCCATTCCACTTTCAGTAGGCCATAACTCGATGACGGCAGATTTCTAAATTTTCGACCTTGGCGGAATCGGGGCGGGAGTGGCATGGCTCTGCACGCTGGGCGACGTGCGGGTCAACTGGCGAACCATGACGATGCGATTTCTCCAGGACGGTCGAGAGTGCTGCCTGGTGGGGGAGGCCGCCCTACTCCACTCCCCCGTCTCCTCCCATATGATTAAGAGGACGATGGTCGTCGACTTCTCGGTATGGCTGTGGTCCATCTCGGACGCTGTGCCACCAGCCCCATCACCACCATCGGCCTTGAAGGACCTCCTGCTCTAGTTTGCGGGCCTCTTCACAGCACCGTCTGGCTTGCCATCAGTCCGGCCACACGATCATGCCATCCATATTCAGCCTGGCATGTCGGCAGTGTCGGTCCGCCCGTATCTCTATGGGCACGTATAGAAGGATGCGATCGAGAGGCTCGTACATGACATGTTGATGGGGGGGTTATCCGACCCAGTGCAAGCCCTTTCTCCAGCCCGGTCTTCTTAGTCTGGAAGAAGGACGGCAGCTTGCGCTTCTGCGTGGACTACCCTCAATGAATCCACAGTTCCAGACAAGTACCCGATTCCGGTGATCCAGAAGCTTTTGGACGAGCTCCACGACGCCGCCGTTTTCACCAAGCTGGACCTCCGTGCGGGATACCATCAGATTTGCGTCCGTTCGGCCGACGTCACTAAGACGGCTTTCCGAACCCATGATGGCCACTACGATTTCCTGGTTATGCTTTTTGGCCTGATCAACGCGTCATCCACCTTCCAGGCCACGAAGAACGACATTTTTCGATCGGTACTTCGTCAGCATGTACTCGTTTTTTTATGACATCTTGGTTTACAGTTCTTCTTGGCAGGAGCACCTTTAGCACGTCCGACAGACAACAGCTACTCTCCAACAGCACCAGCTCAAGCTCCACCTGACAAAGTGTCTTTGGGGTCCCGGAGGTGTGCTACTTGGGACACACCATTTTCGCAGCATGGGTCGCAATGGATAGCACCAAGATCGAGGCGGTCCTCGAGTTGCCAATCTCATCGTCTCTCTGCGATGTTCGCGGGTTCCTGGATCTGACAGGGTACTACCGGCGATTCATCCAGGATTAAAGCACGATAGCCCGACCCCTCACCCAGCTCCAAAAGAAATCAGTCGAGGGCCCATTCGAGTGGTCGACAGCGGCCTCCGCCGCTTTTGTCGCTCTCCAGCAGGCCTTGGTTCGCTCCTCGGTGTTAGCTATGTCGGATTCTCCCAACCCTTCCTCGTGGAGTGTGACGCGTCGGGCGTCGGCGTGGGGGTTGTACTCATGCAAGCCGGCTGACCCGTGGCCTATTTCAGACGCGCGTTCTCATATACTATCTGTAGTCGTTCGACGTACGAGAATGAGCTCATGAGCCTTGTCCTCGCAGTGCAGCACTGGAGACCATACCTCCTGGGCCGACGATTCGTGGTCTGCACCGACCACCATAGCCTCCTCTACCTCCTGCAGCAGAAGATTGCTACGCCCGCCCAACAGGTGTGGGTGTCCAAGCTACTGGGCTACGACTTCGGCATCGAGTTCTGCCAGGGAAGGAGAACTGTGCGGCCAACGCTCTCTCCCGCAACCCCATACTCGCAACCATCTCCCGCCGGTCTGGGAGGATGCAGACGCCCTCCAACGGGAAGTGGAAGCAAACCCGGCGCTCAACGGGATTCTGATAGGGCTACTCGCGGACGCCACAACCAGGCCACCTTACTCCTTAGTTGATGGCCACCTACTAAACAAGGGTCGCCTCGTACCCGCCCCCTCCTCCCCGAGCATCCCCTCTGTTATTGGTCGAGTTCCATGCTTTCCCGACGGGGGGACACGTCGGTGACTACCGGACATACCGACGGCTCGCAAACTCACTCTATTGGCCTCACATGTTCTGACAGATCAAAGCCTTTGTGGCCGCCTGCCTCATCTGCCAGAAGGCCAAGTACGACGTTGATGCATCCTTCGTCGCATCCTAAAAATTACATATTTTATTTTTCAGCATTTATTTATGAGCATGAATTTCTTTCGTGCATTTTCTTTTTGAAATTGTTCGTCTCTTCGGGTTAGTCATGGGCAAAAAGCCCTTGGCCCGGCCCGGTCGGGCCCGGGCTTCTTCCCAACCGGGCTCGGCCCGGGACCAGTTTTAACCGGGTCGGGCCGGGCTCGGGCTTCCTCTCAAAAGGGGTGCCCGGTTAGGCCCTTTAAGCCGGGCCGACCTGAATTCAAAAGGCAGGATCTTAATCCCGCCTAAACAGGCGGAATTTTAATCCCGCCTGATCAGGAGGGATTAAAAAATCCTGCCTGATCAGGTGGGATTTTTCCTTAGCCCGGTGCCGGGCTAAGGCTAGCCTGGCGCCCGGGCTTTGCTAAGCCCGGCCCAGCCCGGCCCAGCCCGGGTACCGGGCCGGGCAACTGACAAAAATGGGGCCCGGTAAGGGCCCCAAGCCCGGCCTTGGAACGGGTCGGGCTTTTCCCAGGCTGGGCCTAGCCGGGCTTTTGCCAGGCCGGGCCGGGCGGGCTTTTCGGGCCCGGGCTATTTGCCACCACTACTTCGGGTTGACCGCCTGATGAGATCTTAAATAAAAAGGTCCAGTAATATTTAAGTAGTTAGAACGATAAAGACAAGCTTAAATTATTTAGGGATGCACAAATCAAAATGGGAGAAAATTCAAATCTTCATTAGACAACAAATATTTGGAATCCCTATTTGTGAAAATAAAATAAGAAAATATCTTTAAGCAATTATGTTTAGGAAACAAATATTTGTAATTACTAATTGGAGAAATAAAGTAAGAAATTATGTTAATGCAATCAATGTTTGGACATTTATTTTGGAAATAAACTCTTGCCTTGAAGAGGAGATAAAGCCTCTGTCGCTGCTATAAAGGACACGGTGAAGAATCCAAAAGGGAGGGTCGGATTTTCAGAGAAACACTAACTGTTTCTGAGTTGTCGGCCAAAGCACTCTGCTACCACTGCTCCCTGGGTTCAGCCCATCCATCTCCGGCGAACTCCCGTCCAGGTGTCGCCGATGCCCCTACATCAACAACACCCACCGACGAAGTGCCGCCCCCCCCCCCCCGCTCGTCGCCGACATCGGAACTCCACCCCGACGGCCTGGGCGGCATCCAGTGTCGACTTCCCCGTCTTCCACGTCGGTGACCTCTTTCTCGTTGGTTTACGTCGACATCGACGTGACTCTCCCGTCAACCAACAGACGTTGCTCCATCAGCCCCCTGTCAGTTGAAGTTGGACGGGTACAGACCCTGCATAATCAATCTGTAACTCGCTCCTCACTATTAGTTTAATTGCATGCATTTCCACTAAATAATCATGAGCTTGGCAATACGTTCTCGGCTATTTTAAATTACTGTTACCAAAAAATTATTGTTTGTGATGTGTTTATGGTTTTACGGATCTCGCAACGGATCAACTTGTTAGACGATCGAGGGAGTTTCTCTCAAATAACGATTAACAGTTTTGCAAACTTCAACATTGGAAAACGATTTTGCGCGCAAAAGCTCGATTTGGCCCGCTCGGCCTCTTTTTCAAAAAAAATAATCGTTCTTTCAAAAATCCAAATTTTATTTTATAATAAAATAAAAATTTTTTGCTTTAAAAATATTTTAATTTCCAAAAACCTAATTCGGTCTACATCAAAAGCCGTTTTTTGGGTGGTCTACTTCAGCCCCTCTTGATTCCCGACCGGGTTTGGGACGACGTCGACATGGACTTTATCACATAACTGCCTCGATGTCAGGGATCTGACTGCATCCTGGTCGTGGTGGACCTACTCTTGAAGTATGCTCATTTCATTCTCCTCCTCCATCCATACACAGCAGCTACAGTTACTGACAGCTTCATCCAGGGGGCCGTGCGCCTCCACAGGTTTCCACGATCGATAGTCAGCGACCGAGACCAGCTCTTCCTGAGTACCTTCTGCACTACATGTTCCTCCTGCAAGGCACCCTCCTTCGCATGAGTACGGAGTACCATCCTCAGACCGACGACCAGTCAGAGGTCCTCAACCGGTGTTTGGAGGCGTACCTCCGCTGCTTCGTAGGAGAGCAGACGTGTAGCGGGTCTAAGCGGCTCGTGTGGGCCGAGTATTCGTACAAAACCGCCCACCACCAGGCGGCTAGCACCACCCCGTTTGAGGTTGCTTACGGTCGGCCTCCTCCGTCCATCGTCCTCCACCTCCCAAGGGAATTTCAGGTGGTGAGTCTGACCACAGCTTTTCGTGACAAGGACATCATTCGGAATCACCTAGAGCGCCACCTCTGACGGGCCCAGCAGAAGATGGTTTCCTTTGTCAACAAGAAATGTCGGGACCACTCTTTCGAAGTAGGAAAGAAGGTCTTCATCACACTCCACCCTACCGTCAGCTTTCGATAGCCCGACGGCCGTGCCCAAAATTAGCCCACCGATTCTTCGGGTCATTCTAGGTACTTGCACGCATCGGAGAGGTCGTGTACCGCCTTCGCCTCCCAAGCGGAAGCCGCATCCACCCGATCTTTCATGTCTCGCAGCTACGACGCGCAGTAGGCGAGCACACCACCACGAATCAGCTCCCGACCGATCTCAACCTTGTCAGAGAGGCACCATACTACCCCGCCTCGATCTTCGATCGCCGATGCCGCATTCCGGGGGACGATACATCAGAGGAAATTCTTGTGGCTTGGACCGGTTGCCCCGACTCGGACGCGACGTGGCTTCCCCGGGATGATTTTCACAGCCAGTTTCCCAACTACTGCCTTGAGAACAAGACACATTTTCCAAACGGCGGCATTGTTACGGAACTACACGACGACGAGCCACCATGACAACTCTACAGGCGTCGGCTGCGTATATCGCAAGGGCCCACCGAGACCGCGGAGGATATTTAATATTAAATATGTTGTTATGTTTGCTTGTTGCGTTTTTAGTATTTCTAGTATTTCTTATTTTCATTCTTTCCTTTTGTATTCGCTTCTTGCCACTCTAAGAGGGCATGCAGACCTTGTATTTCTTTATCTTGGATGAATGAATGTTTTCCCCTCCTCTTCTCTCTAACCCTAACTCTCCCCCTCTCTTCATTTCTCTCTTCTCTCCCTCTTTCCCGTTCACCTTCTCCCAACAAACTGTACGCCTCCGCCCTGGGTTCGTACCAACATCACACCCTAAGCTTTTGGTAAACACATCGGTCAGTAGATCTTTGGAATGAACAATATGAGTGACCACAATTTTTTATACAAGAGATCTTTGATAAAGTGTCGGTCAACCTCAACATGTTTTGTCTTGTCATGTTAGACAGGGTTATGAGCGATAGTAATAGCTGCCTTATTGTCACAGAATAAGGAGAAAGGAGCTGTCTCAGAGAAATCCAAATCTTGTAACACAGTGCGCAACTATAGACCCTTACATAGGCCTTGAGACTTGCATGATATTTTGTCTCTGCACTTGATCTAGCCACCACATTCTGCTTCTTGTTACGTCATGTGACAAGGTTTCCACCAACAAAGAAACAATATCATGTTGTGAACTTTCTGTCATCACGGCAAACAGTCCAATCAGCATCAATAAAGACTTCAATCTTCAAATGGTGGTTTTTGGAGAATAGGAGACCACGACCAGGGGCTTTCTTCAAATATCATAGCACGCAATATGCAACTCCTTGATGTCTGATCTGGGTGAATGCATATATCTGCTAAGGATACCGACCACAAACATAATATCAGGGCGTGTATGTGATAGATATATAAGTTTCCCAATCAATCTTTGATAATGTGATACATCAGTGTGATCAGCATCACCATCTTCCTTAATCCTGTAATTTTCCTCCATAGGGGTGTTCGCAGGAACACAACCTAGCATACCAGTTTTCTTTAGGAGATCCAATATATACTTCCGTTGGGATATGAAAATACTCTGCTAAAATCTAACCACCTCGATACCCAAAAAGCATCGTAATCTTCTCATGTCTTTCACTTCAAATTCAACAGATAGGAGGGTTTTAAGATTACCAATCTCCTCTGTGTCATTTCTGGTAATCACAATGTCATCCGCATAGACAATGAAAACCACAATCCTCTGTTCATACAACAACACTCAAGCCTTTATCTCACTATAGTGGGGTAGACTATATGGATTCTTTGTCGTCATTGTGCCTTATCTTTTGTCATAATCTCACTAATGTCTAAGTACATCATGCATTTCCTTATAGTTTCATTCCAAGTCTTTATTGGTCTACCCCTCCCTCATTTAACATGTCTAGTGACTAGACTCTCACAACGCCTAACAGGTGCCTCTAATGGTCTCCTTTGTACGTGTCCAAACCATCTTAGTCGAGCTTCTCGCGTCTTCTCTATTCTTTCGCTTTTTACTTTGACCACCACTACAACGACAACAACACTCAAGCCTTTATCCCACTATAGTGGGGTCAGCTATATGGATCCTTTGTCGTCATTGTTCCCTATCTTTTGCCATAATCCCACAATTCTTAAGTACATCAGGTCTTTCCTTATAGTTTCATTCTAAGTCTCAATTGGTCTACCCCTCCCTCGTTTAACCACAATCCTCTGTTCAGTTTTCTGGAAGGATTTCCTTAGGCGACAGACAAGCCCTTCAGTTTCTTTCTTCACAAAATCAAGAGGTAACTTCATGTACACCTCTTCATCAAGTTCGTCGTGGAGGAACGCATTCTTCACGTCCAGTTGATGGAGGTTCTAGCCCAGGCAAGCAGTGCACGATAACAACATCCGAATGGAGTCCATCTTTGATACAGGAGCAAAGCTCTCCTGGTAATCAACTCCCTGAGTCTGAGTGTATCCTTGAGCGACCAAACGTTCTTTGTACCGTTCCACCTTGCCATCTTGGTTCTGCTTAACAGAAGACCCGCCGGGAACCGATAGCTTTCTATCCTGGAGGGAGAGAGGAGACATCCAATGTGTGATTTTTGTCCAAGGCAGACATCTCATCTTGCATAGCTTGTATCCGAGCAGGTATCACCAAAGCTTCCTTTCATGTCTTAGGAATAACGACTAGAAAAAGAGACGAGACAAAAGCATGATGAAGCGGGGTAAGATGATGGTAAGCCACAAGATTAGAAATAGGATGTTGTGTACAAGTAGCTTTACCTTTTTTCAGCAATACAAGAGGGATATTCAGATCAGTATCATCAGAATGTGAGTCTGAAGATGGCACTGATAGAGGTTGGACTGTAGCAGCTTGTGTACCTAAACGACGGTGGTATACGCGGGGAAAAAGAGAAATCATAATAGAGGAGTCTGGTATCGGGATAGGGGATATGGATATTGGAATGGAAGGAATAGAAAGGAGAAGAGGAAGAGGAGTAGATACCGGAATGAAAGGAATAGAAGGGAGAAGAGGAAGAGGAGCAGGAGTAACATCTGTATCACAACTTACAACTACTCTCCCCCTCACGAAAAAGGTGAATCAAAGGCAGAAAATAGGATTCCCCCTCCCGGAAGGTGACATACATGGACCATGGTACAAAACATAGGTCGGGAAGGGGGGATATCCTTTAGTCGTAAAAGAATAGTCAAGGAAGACACAACGTTGAGCCCGAGGGTCAAGTTTGTCGCGATAGGGTTGGTGAATATGCACGAAACAGACACTCAAAAACACGGGGTGTCAAATGAGAAGTATGAACCACGCTGGAGGTGGATAGACGATCCAAAGGAGTAGTAAAAGAAAGGACACAAGAAGGAAGGCGGTTGATAAGGTGAGCAGTAGTAAATACCGCATCACCCCAATAGGATTTAGGAAAATGCATAGTGGCTAGGATATAGCGAGCAACTTCAAGGTGACGCCGATTTTATGATCGGCCACTCTATTTCGAGTAGAGGTGTGAACACACGTTTTCTGGTGGATGATACTGTGAGTGATGAGGTAAGAACCAAAGGCACCATGATCTTCATACTCCCCCCCCCCATTGTCACTTTGAAAAACATGAATAGAGGCATCAAATTGGGTTTTCACGATTTTATGAAACGCTTGAAAAAAGGAAAAACTTCTTTTTTTTCCTTTTTCAACAGAAAAACCATGTAAGGTGAGAGAAACAATCAATAAAAGTGACAAGTCATCGAAAACCAGATAAAGATAAAATGGGGGACGACCCCCAACCATCAGAATGAATAATAGAAAAAGGGATACTACTAGGGGAATAAAGATGCGAAGAAGTATATTGCACACGTTTAGACATATCATATACATCACAAGCAAAATTCTGAAGAAAAGATAAAAAAGTAGGAAATAATTTTTGCAAATAAACGAAGGACAGATGTCCTAGACGCAGATGCCAGCGGCGAACATCATCAGCAATAACAGTGGAACAAGAGAGAGCCTGAGAGTGAAGTTGGGTGTCCAGGTAGTACAAGCTACCACGGTTCCTACCACCGTCAATGTTTCGCTCCGTACACAGTTCCTGAAAGACACAAAAATTAGGAAAAAAAGTTACCGAGCAGTTAAGATATTTAATAATATTGTTGATGGAGAGTAAATTGCGTGGAAAGGAAGGAACATGAGGAACCGAGGGAAGGGAAATAGACGGAGAACATAAGATGTTGCTTTTGCCCGCAATAGAGGATAAATAACCGCTAGCAGAAATAACTGTCTTTACCAGACAAAGAAGTATAAGAGAGGAAACCTGAGGAAGACCAAGTCATGTGGTGTATAGCACCGGAGTCGAGCACCCATTCAGAAGGTGAGGCGGTGACTGCATGAGCACTGGGCATAGAAATGGTGGCAAGAGAAGTAGAACCTCCAGTGTCGGGATCGGACTAAGAGTGAAGCAAGAGACGAAAAACATCCAATTCCTGAGTTGTAAGAGAGGCTGAAGCGGAAGACCGGGACTCATCATAGACATTTGTAGCGTAAGAAGCATCATGAGAACGGTAACCATTGTGTTTACGTCCTCCACAGCCAGGTTCACGACCACGACCGTGTCCAGAAGGTGTCAGATGTGGATAAAGTTTGAAGCATACCTCCCAAGAGTGTCCCCTTCAACCACGGTCATCACAGGCAGGCACAGAAGATCCAAGAGTGGGAATAAAACCTCGACCAACACTAGTCAAGGCAGAGCGATCAGGAGGATCCATAACACTGACGAACTTGCGGCGGTCTTCATCACCCAGAAGGCCAGAACCATACGGAATGCCTCCCGAAGAGAAGGAAGAGGAGAGCGGTGGAGAACATGTGTTCGTACCATATCAAATTTCATATTCAAACTCATCAAGAAGACATGAACACGGAAACGATCCACCTTTTGCTTTAACTAAATGGCATTAGCAGTACACGCAGGAGTGAAATGCGCAAAGTATTCTAGCTCTTGATAAAGACACTTGAACTTTGAGAAGAATGATGAAATGAACATCGATCCTTGCCGCAACTCCAAAATGCAGCAAGTGAGCTCATAAACCTGGGTGGAAGTGTCAATCTGAGAATACGTTTCGCAAGCACGGGTCCAGATCTCGAATGTTGAGTCCACCAACATATAACTCCGATAGACCTTAGAAAACATCGAATGCAGAAGCCAAGAAACAACGAGAGAGTTATCAGAATCCCAACGCTTCCAGAAGGGGTCGGTCATATGGGGCTCCATATTTGTCCCATCGATATATTCAAACATAAGTTGGCTGCGGATAAAATGTCGGGAAGCACAAGACCATTCAAGATAATCCATGTCATTCAAGGGAACCGTGGTAATCTTCAAAGAACTAGAGTGGCCATGAGGCAACTAAGGGTCACTCATCTGAGGCTGGATCACATCTAGAGAGAATACTGAAGAATCAGGATCACCCATACTGGCAAAGAAGAGGGACAAAAGGTCAAGTAGTAGGATCCATTAGAGGCAACAACATCGAAGAATCAGAAGTCAGCGGAGAGAAGCATCGACTAGTTGGGAGCAGCGACAACATGCAACGTCAGCATGAGCAAAAAACAGAGGAGCGGTGGAGAGCGGAGGCTTCACTGGAGAACGGCGGCGTCGTTCTCCTTAGCATCCGACGGCGGCGGCGGTTCCGCCAGATGACCGCATCAGAGGGTCACGCACGAAGGGTCGCTCAGACCAGCGAAATGGGAGAGATGATCGATCGAAGGAGCAGCGAGACGAACGGGAGTCGTGAGAGACCGGTGCACGCGATTAGGTTTCATTTTGGCTCTGATACCAAGTGGAGAGAATAATACTTTTGTTAATTGATCCAAGAGAGACTTTACTCATGCATATACCTGAGTAAGAGAAAACCTAAAAAAA
Source organism: Platanthera zijinensis (assembly GCA_039513925.1). Lineage (NCBI taxonomy): Eukaryota > Viridiplantae > Streptophyta > Magnoliopsida > Asparagales > Orchidaceae > Platanthera > Platanthera zijinensis. Next base: position 48,594,808 of record CM077082.1, read on the forward strand.
GAGAAAAAGACCAAACATTGGGCTCGGATAACAAGTCCTGCCAACTCCAATTCCTCGCAAACCAAGCCGACTTCTCAATTCCATTGGCCGGCTGCAACTCAGGCCGCATTACATATAACTTTTATTTCTCGCAGTGTCAACCTTCCCACCAACCGTCCAGGACTCCTTCGAGCCTGCTGTTTCAGCCTTCTTATGGCTCCACAATAATCCAGCAACTATCAATCCCTTTCCCCTCCCTTATTCCGGCTCTGGACAGACCTGGGGACCAAAATTTTGCTCTATCCAGTATTTTGAAACCAATTTCCTGCTGCACAGTCCATGCCCATCCTCTGCCAATCTATTCCAGTCAGTCCACACGCTCACAGTCCATTCTCAGCCCCAGCAACCACCAACCTGTCCACGAAAATTGTAATTTAGCACTGGAATAGTTCCATCCAACCCTCCGACTCCCCTCGGGAAGTCTAAATTCAGTCCAACATTGTTCCTCAAGCCCCCGGTGCCTCACTGAGCATTCGCCTGAGTCTTCTATCCCGTAATCATTGTGAGTTCATTTCATAGTTGTAATTTCTTTTTGTTGAATGGTGTATCAATTTACTGTTTTGTGGATATTAGTTTGTAATCTTTTCGCCAATAATCTTGTGATTTGCCGGGCTTTGTTCATTTATTTGTTTTCTTCTACACAGCTACACTTGCTTCCATGTTTGGAACTCTATCCCGGAATCATTGTAAGTTTGTTTCATAATTTTAATTTCTTTTTGTTGAAATCGTGTATCAATTCACTGTTTTTGTGGATATTAGTTCCCAATCTCTTTGCCAATAATCTTGTTATTTGTCGGGCTTTGTTTGTTTATTTGTTTTCTTCTACACAGCTACACTTGTTTCCATGTTTGGAACTCTACTTGAATGTGGGTTATTAAGTTGTATTATTTATAGTTCTCACTGTTGCAAGTTTAGTTGTCAGACAAGCGTCAAATTCATTAGTCATTGTTATTGGTCTCCCAACTCTCTTGGAGCATACCCAATGTCAATGAGTCTAGTGATACTATTAGATGAATATATCTTAGCTTTTAATATTTATAGCATGTTAAGGTAATGGTCAGTCTCTATAAGAACCTTAACAATTCAACTGTCTTAAAACAGAACCAACATCAAATATCATTAATGAAAACACCGTGTTTCAGTCTGCATCAAGCCGTCAACCTGAGATTGATTCGGAATGATGGTGCAAACAATATTCTGACAGGCCTGTAAACACAAAAACAAAAAAATAAACGTGTCCAAATCATTTCAGAAGAAAGCTGTGCACGCCACTAACAGAACAAATCAGCTTTATGAAATAAAGTATGTGGAGTGGCAAGAAAAGAGCATGCGCCAACTGTTGGTCCAAGAATAAGATTTACTTCCCAAAAAAGTGACGCAGCATATCACTACCGATATCAAAGAACATATTTACTCAAAAGTAAATACTTCAGTGAATATTTAACAAAGTAACAATGTGCGTAGAGGGCCACAAACAAAACTCTACCATTTATTGACCAATGAGAAAAACGATTTATGCATAAAAACTAAAAAAAGAAAACAATTAAGCTACATCTGTTTGCTGAGAGAAAATCAAAATAAATTGAAAAACGAGGAATTTACTCCATTGATACCTGACATTCAGGTTGCCCTACTCTTTCAGGATACGCACCCTTCATCTGCTCCACAGCCTGACAGTTAATAGGGAACATAATCAAGCCACCAATTCTAAATTTTGTCATCAAAGTTCATACAACTTTTTTCAAACAAAAACAAATGGAAAGCTCTAGAGTGGGGATAATTAAAGGTATTTATAGCCAAAAATGTGGAAGAAAAGATTTCCAGTTAATTAAAAAATCAAAGAAGATATAAGCAAGACACCACAAACAAAGCATGAATTGTGTTAGAGAATATTAGGAAAGATGATGTATAGGCCCATTAATATGGCTCATTTAAGATTCTGATTTATTCCCACATTTTTTGTATAGTTCTTGTTCTGAGCGGCTGCCTGTTTTGTAACTGCGGCTATCCGCGCGGCTTCCTCCCTCTACCCGTCCCTGCTCCGCGGTCTCTCTTTTTCTGACCGCCCCTTCTCTTCTCTCTCCGTGGCTACCACTTCTCTTCCTCTCCCTCCCTTTTGTATAGCCCTCTTCCCTATGACAGGTGGGGCCCTCCCACCCCGCGCCACCGCTCTACTCGATGTGGGTTGTCTAGCCGTTGTGGGCTTCCTGTGATTAGTCGTTGAGCTTCTGCTTGCCGCTACCCGCCCTTGTCTATTCGCTGCTTCTGAGCGCGGGTTCTAGTTGTTGCTCCAGTCCGCTGCTCCTAGTCGCTGCATTTGTTCGTTGTTTCTATCTGCTGCTTCTGACTGCGGGTTCTAGTCGTTGTTCCTAGTCGCTGCTTCTGTCCACTGCTCCTAGTCACTGCTTTTGTCCGCTTCTTTTGTCTGATGCCTCTAGTCGCCGTGTTTGTCCACTGCTTTCGGCCGCTACGTCTGTTAGTCTGACCTCTGCATGCCGCTGCGGGTTCTCTACTCATCGTATGGGGTACTTCTTCCTAGTTGTTGAGTATCTGTCTGTGCTGCCTCTTTGCAACTTGTGTGCCTCTAACCGCTGCAGGCTGTCTTTTGGTCGCGGCCTCTCTTGTCGCTGGTGTGTTGTCGTTGTAACCGTTGCGGGTTCTATCCTACCCGCTCGTGTGTGCTTAGTCGTCGTGACCGCCGCGGGCTCTGACTCTTAGTCGCGGCCTCTCTTACCCGCTCTTATCTTTCCCTGTCCACTCTCTTCATGGCTTCCGAGGATCCTGATGCTGCCTCCGCACTTCCTGCTCGTGTTGCGGCTCCGGTTCCCGAGCTTCGCGATAAACTCTGGATTACTACTATCTCTCTCAGTGGGAAACAAAATTTCGTGGAATGGGTGCACTCAATTCGTCGCGTATTGCAGACGAAAGTACTCCATCATCACTTGAATCGAGTCACTCCTACCGCCCCCACCGATGAGTGGCATCGGGATGATGGTCGGGTCCAGTCATGGCTGCTCAACTCCATGGACACCGAGCCATATAGGATGGCTATGTATCATGGCACGGCGAAGGGCATGTGGGAGGAGCTCCATTCTTTTTACTCTGGGTAGAATAGTCTTCAACACTTGTTTGACATCATCTCGGATCTTCAGAACCTTGATCTCGGGGCTCCCGGTGATATGATCTCCTTTGTTGCTAAAGCCAAGGCTCTGATTGAGGCCTGAATCCAGCACCAGCCTCCTACTACAGATCTGCCTACTCAATGGGCCCAGAAAGAAGTTGTCGGGATTGCGATGATGATGTCCCGAGTTCCTTCTCACCTACACAGTGTTCGGGCCCAGATTCTCTCATCTACTACCACTCCATCTCTGTCAGATGTGTGTTCTATGCTTCTGAAGGTTACACCGCCCCAGGATGCTCTTGTGACTCCCTCCTCCATCTCTATTTCTAACTCTGTGCAGGAGGCTCTTCTTCATCCAGGGTGGCGTGCGGCTATGGATGAGGAAATGACCGCTCTTTGGTCTAACTAGACTTGGGATCTGGTTCCTCTTCCTCCTGGGCAATCTTGTGTCAGTTGCAAGTAGGTGTTTGCTATCAAACATGTTCCAGATGGGGCAGTTGAACGCCTCAAAGCCATACTTAGGCTCGGGGGTTCATTCAACAACAGGGACTTGATTATGATGAAAGCTTCTCTCTCGTCGTCAAGTTGAACTTTGTTCGGGTGCTAATCTCCTTAGTTGTTCATCGCCACTGGCCACTCCATCAGCTGGATATCAAAAATGCTTTTTTAATGGTGATTTTCAAGAAACGGTCTACATGAACCAACCTCCCGGATTTGAGACCACGGGGGAGTCTCGTGTATTTCATCTTCGGAAATCTATTTATGGACTCAAACAATCTCTCAGAGCTTGGTTAGATAAATTTAGTAAGGCCGTTCGCGAAGTTGGATTCAAGAGGAGCTCGGTTGACTTCTCTCTCTTCACTCGTCATCAATTAACTGGGACTGTCATTCTCTTGCTTTATGTGGATGATATTTTGATTACTTCTCCACAGAGATACAACAAATCAAGCAACACTTAAACTCCGTCTTCCAAACAAAAGATCTAGGGGCCCTTAGGTATTTTCTTGGACTTGAGGTTGCAAATGGCCTAATGGTCTTGTCCTTTCACAACGGAAGTACTGCCTCGATCTCCTCTAAGATGCTGGCTACTCCTGGTGCAAACCCGTGGAAACCCCAATGGATGTCAATCACAAGTTATGTGCTCATGGGCCCGACTCTGATTCTTTGCTTACGAATCCCGAGTATTATCGGCGTCTTGTAGGAAAACTGATATATCTGACAGTTACAAGACCTGATATTTCTTATGTTGTTGGAGTGGCCAGCTGATTTATAAATGCTCCTCGGATCTCACATCTCCCGGCAGTAGAACGCATCCTAAGATATTTGAAGACAGCTCCTCGACAAGGATTGGTATATAAGTCATCCTCCTCTATCTCTTATTGCATATTCAGATACGGACTATGCGGGCTCCCTGGATGATAGACGTTCCACTACGGATTTTTGTACCTACTTTGGAGGGAATGTTATCATTTGGCGTAGCAAGAAGAAGCCTGTGGTTGCTCTCTCTTCTGCTGAAGCTGAGTATCGTGCAATGGCGGTCGTTGTATCTGAACTCACTTGGCTTGAGGGTCTTCTTAGTGATTTGGGGGTCACTTTATCCTCACCAGCAACTTTATTTTGCGATATTCAGGCTGCAATCCATATTGTGAAGAATCATGTGTTTCATGAGCGGACCAAGTACATTGAAGTTGACTGTCACTTCGTCTGTGAAAAGATTCAATTGAAGAAGTTAGAGCTGGAGCATGTTCCTGCATCAAAGCAAGTTACCGACATTCTCACCAAGGCATTACCATCAGTACTTATCCAAGCTTGGTGCCTACGACTTGTACGCTCCAGCTTGCAGGGAAGTGTTAAAGAATATTAGGAAAGATGATGTATAAGTCCATTAATATGGCCCATTTAGGATTCTGGTTTACTCCCACATTTTTTGTATAGTTATCTTTCTCTCTCTTCTCTCCTATATATGTGTGCTCATACTTGTATTTTGTAATTCAAGAAATATATACAAGGTTCGGCTCTCTCTTCAAAAAATTGAATCACAACTGAAGAAGCATTTTGTTCTTATCCTACAACATCCAGTACCTTTTTTCCATGTGGCTTCGTGTTTTGACAGTTGCAATAGCCATGTATGATTGATGTGAACTAAGGTAGGGGCTGTAGATTTTAACGATAATAAAATGCGATCTTTTAAAATAATTATGGCGCCAAGGGATTTCGCAGGCTATTTTAAACGGATAAAATGACCTAGGCGTCCCAAGGCAACTGCACCACGTAACAACGTCACAAGTTAAAATTCCACGGGCACAGAAATAAGGTGGAGAGTATATATGGCAATGGAAAACAAACGGTAATCAGGAGATCGGATTAACTGGCAAGCTCTAAATAATTAACTATTCAATTTTAAGCATAACATACTAATGTTCGCGACGAGGAAAGTGGAGAAGTATACCAAAGGGATAGAAGCAGCGACAGAACTGTCTTCCAGGAAGACGGAGAAGGCTGCAGGGATTGTTGTGCTCAGACTGCTAGGAAGTCGTGGGAATTGATGGAGACTAGCAGTGGAGAGCTCACTGGAAGTTGGTCGAGCAAGGAAGGGTTTGGAATAAGCAAAAGATGGCAGCCTGGATGCAAATACAGGCAGGTGAAGGACAGCCAGAACCCTAGGAAGGTTCCCGCGACAGAAACGGCGGCCGGTAGGGCTTCCGGAGATGGCGTCGTTAAGGGAGCAGAGCGTTGGACGGTGTGGGCTTCAGGATGCTCTCCGCAGACGAAGGATGTGCGTTGGAAAGGAGTGGAGCAGCGAGAAACTTCTGTCGGGGATGGAGATCGCCGGAAAGGCGCGGGCCTCAGGCTTGCGGCGCTGGAAGAACCAAACCAAGAAATACACTCGGTTCAATTCTTTTTCCAGCCGCCAGGTTCAGGAAGGAGGCGGCTGATTTTAAAGGGGAGATTAGGGTTTGATATTGTTATTGGCATATATAGGTTTCCTTTTTAACTAATGGCAGATTTTGGGTGTCGGCCAAATAAAGAGAATTTGGAGTGGAATTCCAAAACGGGGTCGGCTATAGACATAAAAAAACATTTAAAATAGTTAATTACCTAGGGCTTGCTCTAATTAACTTATCTCCTAAATTACCGGACCTATGCATTTAGGGTCTCGTCGGTCGGTCACACCAACGAGCCAAACAAAAATGCGCAAACAACATGCGCCAAATTAACACCATAAAGCTCATAACACGCGCAATACAACTCGATGCTACAAAACAAATTCAAAAAGCGCAAAAATACGCACTACAAAAATTACAGACATGTGCAACAAGGACGCGACACAGGTTGCATCAATTCTCCTGGGGTTGAGAGAGCTCGACCCCGACGAGACTCGATGTGACCTACAAGTAGAAAGTCCGAACGTGAATCAGAGAAAATGTTGCATGACTGTCCTGTTGATGTCATCGCTGCGACCCAAAACCTGGAGGTAACCTCTTATCCCAAAAAACTCGCAATCCATTAGTCAATGTTTTATGCCAAATATTCAAATAAACAGTAACTATAAGAGCTTTCAGAGGATGATATGGGCGGCGTGTGGGGCAAACATGTGGCAGGAGGAAAAACGGGAAACAAGTGGAATCAACCCGTGGAAAAAGTAACTCATAACGCAACATACGCTCGCTCAATAGACACCTACGAACGTCCGCGAAACCAAGATCGACTATCGTTTTGATTTCACTCGATGAATTCACACTGGAGTCGCAAAATTTTAAACAGACCCAAATTTTATCGTCCAGGATCTCCCACAAGAATCCATGGAAACGGGGGTCCCGATGAATAGTATAAGGTCTACGGATCGTCCCGACTCTCCTAGTATGGCTCGACTAAAAAACTCTGATAACAAACTATAGTGGTGGTGTGGCTCAACATACTAGCGCAAAACCAAAGAAGGTGAAGCAGATGATGGAGAGGTGCCCCCAGGTGCCCTAGGAACAAGACCATTCTTCTGGGGAAGAAGAATAATCTTGTGCCCATGGTGATCAAAGGAATGGGAGTTCCTCACACCATCATGCAGAACATGTCGGTCATACTATCATGATCGTCCTAGTAGAATGCAGATGACATCAATGGGGGTGACATCACATAACACCGAATCATGAAACACATCCCCGATAGAGAACTCTACGTGACAATGATGAGTAATGGGTATATTCAACAGACTACTAACCCCAGATAAGTGGTGTGACTGCTCCAAGGGTCGTGTCACGAGTCCTAACGTCTCTACCATATGCTGAGAAACGTAGTTTTCCATACTGCTGTTATCAATAATAATGGAACAAAAGTGTCCATGAATGCGGGCGGTAGTGCGGAAAATTTCCGTTCTCAGAGATTCAAACTCAGTTGTCTCGCTAGAGGAAACCAAACTAGAGTGAAGAACACAGACTAAGTGCTCTGCTTGCTCGCCCTCGACCTCGATAACGCTATCATCCTCGGGCAGGCGCTCAGGCTGGGAGTCACTAAGGAAGACTCCATACTCAGGTTCACGCTCAGTGGTGGAATCAATTACTGCGACGAAGTGGCGTCGCGGGTACTCAGAAGATTTGGGCTCAGGTTCCATACACTTGAAGCAGCGGAATACTCCAGCGTTGGGTCGAGCTCCCATGGTCTCCTTACCCCGAGAGGGGCCAGGGTGAAGAGTCGATGCCCCAGTAATGCCAAGCGGAGGAGGGGAATCTGAAACACCAAATGTGGATGCAGTGATGGTGATTCTCGAAGCAGGTCTATCAGTAGACCAAGGTCCATCAGTAGACCTCTGATCAGATGTCCTCTTCTGGAGGGCCTCCGCTTGACGAGCTCGGCTGGAAACCTTTCCCAGGTCCCGGAAATCGTGAATCTCTAACTGGTCATGTATCGCATATCGCAACCCATTAAGATAACGGGCCACAACCATGTGGTCTTCCTCCTTCAGATCTAAGCGTGACTGAAGGACAAGGAACCCGCTCGTGTACTCGTCGATGGTCTTCTTGTCTTGTCGTAGGTCATGGTACCTACGATACAAGGTCTGCATGAAATCAGTGGGGCGTACCTCCTCCTGACTTAAGCTTTGAACTCAACCTAGGTGGTGATAAGCGGTTGTCCCATAGTGTAGCGCATCCGCTCGATCTGCCCCGACCACGTGAGTGTGGGGCTCTTCGGCTTTAAGGTAGCATACTCCACCTGCTGGTGAGCAGCTATGCGCTGCCAGCTGAGGAATCGTTCAATTCATTCGCACCAGTCAAGACACACCTCATGCTCTAGTGTGCCCTCAAAATCCCCAACATCTATTTTAATATCAGTATCCCACATAAGTGGATTCCAATTTTCGTGATGTGCTGATTGGGGTTCTAGTGGTGGAGGTGCAGGGGGTTGTCTAGGAGAACCCCCTGGATGATGTTGTGCCTCTAGGTTATTGGCCGAGATGCGTAACCCTAACATGACTTAGTTCGTATCTCTCATGGAAACAAAGAGTGCAGTGACAGCGACCATAAGTTCTTCTATACGCTTACCCATGTCTCCTAAACTTCCCTTTATGTATCCCACTCTCAACTCCATAGCTTAAATTTTAAAACTTTCAAACTTTGAGATTTTGAAAACGACCGCCGCTCAGCTATCCCACGATAAGAGTGAGATATCTCAGTAGTCACACCAAACTAATGTGAACCACGGTGGGGGTTGTAGATTTTAACGATAATAAAATGCGATCTTTTAAGATAATTATGGCGCAAAGGGATTCTGCGGGCTATTTTAAATGGATAAAACGACCTAAACGTCGCTCGCAAGAGCAAGGCTACCGCACCAGGTAACAACGTCACAAGTCAAAATTCCACGGGCACGGAAATACGATGGGGAGTATACATGGCAATGAAAAACAAATGGTAATCAGAAGATCAGATTAACTTGACAAGCTCTAAATAATTAACTATTCATTTTTAAACATAAGCATAACACAATACTAATGTTCGCGACGAGGAAAGTGGAGAGGTATACCAAAGGGGTAGAGGCTGCGACAGAAGTGTCTTCCAGGAAGACGGAGAAGGCTGCAGGGGCTGCTGTGCTCGGACTGCTAGGAAGTCGCGGGAATTGATGGAGACTGGCAGTGGAGCTCACTGGAAGTCGGCCGAGCAAGGAAGGATTCGGGAGAAGCAAAAGATGGCGGCCTGGATGCAAATACTGGCAGACGAAGGACCTCCGGAACCCTAAGAAGGTTCCTGCGACAGAAACACCGGCCGACGGGGCTTCCGGAGAGGGCGTCGTCAAAGGAGCAAAGCGTTGGACGGTGCGGGCTTCAGGATGTTCTTCGCAGACGAAGGATGTGCACCGGAAAGGAGTGGAGCAGCGGGAGACTTCCGTCGGGAATGGAGATCGCTGGAAAGGCGCGGGCTTCAGGCTTGCGGCGCTGGAAGAACCAAACCGAGAAATACACTCGGTTCAATTCTTTTTCCAACCGCCGAGTTCAGGAAGGGGAGGGCTGATTTTAAAGGGGAGATTAGGGTTTGATATTGTTATTGGCAGATATTGGTTTTCTTTCTAACTAATGGCAGATTTTGGGTGTTGGCCAAAAAAAGAGAATTTGGAGGGGAATTCAAAAATGGGGCCGGCTATAGACATAAAAAAAACATTTAAAATAGTTAATTACCTAGGGCTTTCCCTAAATTAATTGATTTCCTAAATTACCGGACCTATGCATTTAAGGTCTCGTCAGCCGGTCACACCAACGAGCCAAACAAAAATGCACGAACAACATGCGCGATACAAATTAACACCACAGTTCTCATAACACGCTTAATACAATTCGACGCTACAAAACCAATCCAAAAGGCGTGAAAATACGCGCTACAAAAATAACAAACATGTGCAATAAGGATGCGACACAGGTTGCATCAATGACTCCCCGTGAATGTGGTCTTAGACCAATTGTGAGTCCTATTCATGTGGTATATTCATAAGCGCTTCTTGTGCGCACCTATGCTTACGCTATCCCGTGGTTTCTATCTTTAGATGGTGCTTTCAAGGAGATTGTAGAGAAAAGGTCCAAATCTTGTATATACTTCATGAATGCCTCAAATACAAGTATGAGTACAAATATATATGAGAGAAGAGAGAGGAAGCATCATATACAGAAGATGTGGAACTAAACAAAAAAACTATAAATGGGTCAACTTATTGGGCATTTACATTACTTTTCCTTATATTCTCTAACACTCCCCCGCAAGTTGGAGCGTACAAGTCGTAGGCACCAAGCTTTGACAAGAATTGATAGTACAATCTTCGTGATAATGCCTTGGTGAGGATGTCAGCAACTTGATTAGAGGCAGGAACATGCTCTAGCTTCAACTTCTTCAATTGAACCTTTTCTCGAACAAAGTGGCAGTCGACTTCAATGTGTTTGGTCCGCTCATGGAACACGGGATTCTTTGCAATGTGGATTGCAGCCTGGTTGTCACAAAACAAAATTGATGGTGAGGATAATTCAACTCCCGGATCCCCAAGGAGACTCTCAAGTCATGTGAGTTCTGATACAACAGACGTCATCGCACGGTATTCAGCCTCAGCGGATGAGCGAGCAACCACAGGCCGCTTCTTGCTACTCCAGGTGATGAGATTTCCTCCAAAGTAAGTACAGAAGCAAGTAGTGGACCGTCGATCGTCAAGAGAACCCGCATAATCCGCATCAGAATATGCAACAAGAGAAAGAGACGAGGATGGCGTATACACGAGTCCCTGTCCAGCAGCAGTCTTCAAATACCTGAGAATACGTTCGACTGCCTGTAGATGAGAAACCTGTGGAGTGTGCATAAATCGGCTGACCACTTCAACCGCAAATGAGATATCGGGTCTTGTAACCGTTAGGTATATTAGTTTTCCCACAAGACACTGATAGTATTCTGGATTTGGAAGTAGAGAATCGGACTCAGATCTCTGAGCACATAACTTATGGTTGGTGTCCATCGGGGTTTCTGCAGGTTTGCATTCTGAGATTTCGGCATCATGCAGAAGATCAATGCAATACTTTCGTTGAGATAAGACAACGTCATCAGGTCGCCTTGCTACCTCAAGGCCAAGGAAGTACCGTAGATTTTCCAGATCTTTGATTTGAAATACAGAGTTTAAGTGTTGTTTAACATGTTGTATCCCTACGAAGTTGTCACCAGTAATCAAAATGTCGTCCATATAAACAAGAAGTATGACCGTCCCAGTTGACTGATGACGAGTGAATAGAGAGAAATCAGCTGAGCTTCTCTTGAAACCAACCTCAGGAACAACGTTACTAAGGCCCTGTTTGGCGGAGCGGCAGCACAGCAGCATGGAGCTGCTTTTTCTGCCGCTCCGCCAAACAGAAATGGTGTGCAGGCGGTGGCAAGAAGCAACCACCCGCGGCAGGCAGCAGCGCTGCAGCTTTAAAAAAATATTAAAGCTGCAGCGCTGCATTGTTTAAAAAAAAATTAAAATTAAAATTTAAAATTTATATATATATATATATATATTTAATTTATATAAACGTTTATATTATTAAACTTTTATATTATTAAAGTTATTTATATTATATCTTTAATTATTAACGTTATAATATATATAGTTTTAATTAATATATTAAAATTATTAATCAGTTAATTTGTATTTATAATTTATACTATTTAAATTTTTAACGCTAATTAATTTAAATATTAACATTTAATTAATCTTATTTGAATTTTATATTAATTTAACATTAAAATATTTTAACATTTTTATTTTTTAAATAATTAATTAATGTTTTAATGTTTAATAATTTTTGTTGTGAGTCACTCGAGTAGCTCGTAAATCGGTTAAAAATGAATCATCCTAGCTCATAAGCGAGTCGAGCGCGCATACGTGTGTTTTGATGTCCGTTTGAAATATCAAACGAACTCGAAATTGTGCGAGAATGTGCCCGTTTGAATTGTAGTGTTGAGCCGGGCGAGATCGCGAAAAAAATCTTCAGCTCGTCCGAACATATTTTGGGGAACCCCATGAATATTAATATATTTACTTTTATAATTAAATAAAATTAATGTTTAGCAAATTGTTTATTTATTTTTAGATTTCGTAAATTCTTCTGGTTGTTTAATTATTACTATCACTGTTTAATTCTGCACCACTGTTTCACACAGCACTGTAAATACAGTTTTCCAAACAGTTTTATAAATTTTTCCACCACTGCAAAACAGCTGATTCATGCACCACTGTTTCCCACCACTGCTTCCTGCACCGCCACAGCTTAGTCAAACAGACCCTAAACTTCTCAAACCACACCCGAGGAGACTGTTTGAGACCATAGATAGATTTCTGAAGCAAACAAACATGAGACCCTCCCCCCTGCGGTCTCAAACCCGGGCGATTGATGCATGTAAACAGTGTCAGTAAGATCACCATTCAGGAAGACATTTTTGATATTCAGCTGATGTAGAGGTCACTGGCGATGAACAGCTAAGGAGAGCAGAACCTGAATCGAGTTTAACTTGGCGATAGGGGAGAAAGTCTCATCATAATCAAGGCCGTATTGTTAGAGTGAATCCCTGTGCCACCAATCGAGCTTTCAAGCGATCAATTTTGCCATCCGTCGTGTGCTTGATTGTAAAGATCCACTTGCAACTAACACAGCTCTGGTCGAGAGGGAGAGAGACAAGATCTCAAGTCTGATTGCCACATAAAGCAATCATTTTCTCATTCATGGCAGCACGCACCCCAGATGCTGGAGGGCTTCCTGCACAGAGTTAGGTATAAAAATAGAGGATAGAGAGAGCAAATGTAAGAAGAGGCGGAGAGAGGCGATGTAAAGAAACATAATTGACCACGGGATGAGCCGTAGAGGCTGATGTCGAATCAACGGGCCGCGAGACCACACTGGTTGAGGGAAGCTGCTGTAGGGCATCAGAATGAGGAGTACGACGAGTGTAGACCTGAATGATGGGTGGTTTGGGGAGGACTAGCGGTGGAATCTAAGTAGGTGTGGGAAGAAGAGGATGAAGAGGAGATGTAACTGGAACTGGAGTGGGTGTGGGAAGAAGAGGTGGAAGCGAAGACGTAACTGGAACTGTGGGTCGAGGTAGAGGGGAAGGAAGAAGAGGATCAGCAGGAGCGGTGTGATAGAGTTGGTCCTCATGAAAAGAGACATCAACAGAAACAACCACCTTATCAGTGGCAGGATAATAACAGACATACCCTTTCTGAGTGCGAGAGTATCCAACAAACATAGCATTGGTAGCACGAGGAGCAAGCTTGTCCTTTGAAGGGCCAAGAGTATAGACATAACAGGTACATCCAAACACATGAGGCGTGAGAGAGAAACGTTCATTGGATGGGTACAGAAGAGTCACGGGGGCCAAAGAGTGGAGGATAGACGAGGGCACAAGGTTGATAAGATGACATGTCGTGGAGACCGCAAAGTTTCAATACAGAGGGGGAATCTGCATTTGAAGCATAAGAGAGCGAGCAACATCAAGAAGGTGGCGATTTTTTCGTTCTGCGTCACCATTTTGTTGAGGGGTATACGCACACGAAGTCTGGTGGATAATACCAAACTCAGCGTACAGATTGGAGAAGGTTCGACCGGTATATATTACGGGCCAGGCTACCCCCCTATTATACTGGGTCGAAGCCCATCGGGGGACCCGTCCGTAATAGCTTAACAGGGCCGCGGCCCGCACACCCCAACCCTGGCCCCACCTGTTCTCAGTGCGGCTCAGTTGGTGATGAGATGCGACGTTAAGGTATTCTTATCAAGGTCCCGGGTTTAAATCGCGGAGACAACAACCAGCCTAACTGAGAACAGGTGGGGCCAGGGTTGGAGTGTGCGGGTCGCGGCCCTGTTAAGCTATTACGGACGGGTCCCCCGCTGGGCTTCGACCCAGTATAATAGGGGGGGTAGCCTGGCCCGTAACATAAAAGGGCTCAGTTGGTGATGAGATGCGGCGTTAAGGTATTCTTATCAAGGTCTCAGGTTCAAATCGCGGAGACAACAACCAGCCTCACTGAGAACAGGTGGGGCCAGGGTTGTGGTGTGCGGGTCGCGGCCCTGTTAAGCTATTACGGACGGGTCCCCCGCTGGGCTTCGGCCCAGTATAATAGGGGTAGCCTGGCCCGTAACAGTATACTCATGAGTGTTATTGGTGCGGATAATTTTAACACATGTGGAAAACTGTGTGCGAGTCTCGGTAAGAAAAAAGCGGAAGATTGATGTGAGTTCGGTACGATCACGAAGGAAGTATAACCAGGTAACACGCGAGTAATCATCAATAAAGGTTACAAAGTATCGATAACCAAAAACACTAGGGATCTTATATGGTCCCCAAATATCAGAATGGACTAATGAAAAAGGAGCATCGCTCCTAATACCGGGAGAAGTAAAAGAAACACGATGTTGTTTGCCAAAGATACAAGATTCACAGAAAAACTCCTGAAGAGGAATATCTGGAAGGGCTTTCTTGAGAATCTTGAGAGGAGCATGCCCAAGACGACGATGCCAGTCAACGGAGGAGATAGTGGTGAGAGCAGTAGGAGGGATATCAAGTAGATACAGCCCGTTGGACAACCGCCCCGGCCAATTATAGTCTACGTTTGTCGATCCTGCACAACAACAGAAGAACGTCAAAAGATTACACAACAGTCAAGGTCCTGAGTAAGACGGCTAACAGAAAAAAGATAAAAGGGGGACCCCGGAACATGAAGAACTGAGGATAAGGAAAGGGAGTGGGTAAGAGTGAGATGGGAAACACCAAAAACCAGTGTCATGTCACCATTAGCCACAGTGATAAATTTGGGATAATCAGAAGTTAAGTACTGCGACGGCTTTTGCAGAGAGATATGATGTGTGGCACCCGAGTCCATAATCCAATGAGAGTCGTGGGAGAGGCAAGATATCCCTTCATCGGAGATCGAGGCCACGGAGCCAGAGGAGCGACTGATCGCCCCTTGGAGCTGTTGAAGTTGAGCACGCAGAGCCGCAATGTCATCATTGGCGGTAAGCGAAGCTGACGTCATGCGTACTGAGCCAAGGAGCAGCGAGAAGGCAACCTGCCTGAGCGGTTAGAACAATACTGCAGAGGAACGGGCACAGACCGCACAGCAAGAGCCCGGAGACAAGCCGTGCAAGAATGGAAGGTCGACAAGCTTAATGAGGAAAGTGGGCACAAGCATCGACTAAGAGAGACCGCAGCGGTCACAGTGATAATGCACCAGCGGCCAGAAAGACCACGACTAGCGCAAAGAGGAGAACCGCCGCGGAAAGAAACAAGCCGCGGCGGTAAGGAGGCATCCTTCAGCGGCCAAGAAAAAAACAGAAGCAATACGGCAAGAATATTGAGCTGCAGCGGTTAGAGGGAACAGCGGCCGGCGAACAGGCACAAAACCGTGCGGTTCAAAGCAGACCACAACCAGAGCAAAGACCGGCGAGAAGGTACAAGACTGGGCGATTAGAAGCAAACCACAACCCGATAGAAGCAAACCGTAACAAACCACGGGAAAGAAGACCGGACGGTTAAAATCAAACCGCAACAAATGGCGGTTAGAAGCAAACCGCAACAAACCGGTAGAAGCAGTCCGAGCGAACAAGAAGACCCCACCGCAGGAAAGAACTCTGTGCGACAAGAGCGATAAGAGGAGAAGGGAGGTCGCAACGAGTAGAGGCACGGAGGGTTAAGACGAGGCCGCTGCGAGAAGAGCAATCCGCTAGGAGAGCGGTTAGAAAGCAATTGCAGCGAGAAGAACGGCGGGGCGAACAGAGAAGAGAATCCACTGATCAAACTGGACCAGAGGCCGCAGCGACAAGAAGCAGATCGCAGCGGAGAAGAGAGAGACCGCTGCTTCAAGAGAAGATTGCAGCGGTTAAGGCAAGACCGCCGCGAGTAGAATAGTTCGCAGCGATTAAGGGAGAGAGCAGCGGGTAGAGAACACTAACCGCACGGGAGTGGGGACCACGTGCCAGAGAGGTAAAGCTATATTAAGAGCGTAGAAAAGAGAGAGAGAAGGTGGATCCACGGGAGAGAAGGAAGCGGATAGAAAGGAAGGAAGCCGCAAAGCCGCGCGGTGAAGCAGACAAACAAGCCGTGCGGTTAAACCGACAAACAAGCAGCGCGGTAACAAGAGGACTGGGCGGTTAGATCAAAACAGGTCGGACTATTTCCCTCTGATACCATGTAGAGAAAAGGTCCAAAACTTGTATATACTTCATGAATGCCTCAAATACAAGTATGAGTACAAATATATAGGAGAGAAGAGAGAGGAAGCATCCTATACAGAAGATGTGGGACTAAACAAAAAGACTATAAATGGGCCAACTTATTGGGTCTTTACATTACTTTTCCCTATATTCTCTAACAGAGATTATAAATGTGTTCTGAGACACGATAGAAAATTCTAAGAATAAATTAAAGTTCAACTTTGAATGTGGAAGCCTTCGTAATTCAGGATTCTCATTGATAAAATATGATGTTTGAAGCATTCCGCGGTAGGTGGTATTGTTCAATTCGATTTACCTATTGGTAAATTTTTCCTTTCTCTTTTTTTGCCTTTCCCACTCTCTTTCTCCATCCTTTCTTATTTTTCTGCTGACTGGTTGAAAGTCCGATTGAGTTCTTTCAGACTTTAATATAGTAGGGTTTTTTTTTATGGGCAACAAAATCTCAATCATTTGTGATTTTTTTATCTTAAGATATTATTGTTGATTAGTATTAGATGGTAAGATTCCTTTGAATGGAATTGATTTTTTATTTTTTTAACTTTACATTGTTTAAAGTAAATGGTTGTTTAATATGAGTGGTGTTAAGTGTGATCCACCTTTCGCTATGTGCAAACCTGGAAAAAAATGAAATGATTATTTTATTGAATGTTAAGAACCTTTAGGTGCAGACCACCCTCCAGATAAAGAAGCTGGAGATCAAGAAGCAGGGGAACTCGAGTCTCCTCAACCTTCGCCACATGGCATCTTCAACATATGTCTATGCATTGTGTCTCAACCTTCGCCACTCCTTCATCCTATCCACTCCTCTTGAGTGCTGCCATCATTATCGACAGTGAAAGTCCAACGTCCAGTGACTTGAAAGGAATAAAGAAGCACATGTTCCTTCCTTGAGATTTCAAAATAGGGAGAAAAAAACATGAAGCACAAGTTCAGGAGGAGAAGAAAACGCCAAGCACAACTTACTTTTCCTCTGTTTTCGGAACAAGGAAAGTGACCCCAAGCACAAGTTACTTCTCAGTTTTCGGAACAAGGAAAGTGACACCAAGCACAAGTAACTTCTCTGTTTCCGGAACAAGGAAAGTGACACCGAGCACAAGTTACTTCTCTGTTTCCGGAACAAGGAAAGTGACCCCAAGCACAAAACTTTTTCCTCTCTATAGTGATTGTCCCCAATCCATCTCCTACAAGAAGTAGTGAAGCCAAAGAAGATAGCTTGCTATCCGAGTTCCAGGCTGAGTTAGTTGACTTATCTGCAGTGCTCGATAGCATGAAGTTACTCCAACAAGAAATAGTGAAGCCTAAGAAGACAGCACACTCGCCCGCCCAGAACAGAGTACTTTGCCAAATGTACCGACGAACATGGAGTCACTCCAGGTGGGGACGTCGTCTTCCCCACGAAGTGACGCGGAGGTGGTTTGGAGGTGGAGGAAGTTGTCATGAACGAATTGGTGGGGTTGATGTCGGAGGCGGGTCAGAGAATAGAGAAGTTGTGGTTTGTGTTAGAAATTTTGTAATTAAAACATTTAATTTATAATGTTTTATTGGAGTCTAGTATGGTGTTTGGTGTTTAGCTCCTCATATTTGATGAAAAACTCAAAAATCAAATGGAGGAAATCCAAATATTTGGAGGAGAACCTTTCATGAAAGGAAGGATGAAACCTTTAATCCCATCATATTTATCTTCACTCATGATAATGAGTGTATAAATGAATTCACTCTTTCATATTTGTTCAAAAGAACATGAGGAGGAACTATGAAACACAAGCGCGCGTGCACCGCACTGGACCGGATCGGGATTTGGGTTTAGGGAATAATTGAATTGAATTGCATTTTTTGTACAAAATAGTTTTGACACTTTTGAATCCTAAATTTTTGAGTTGCGTCGACTTCTCCAAGTTGCGTTGATGTTGTTGCATCGACTCCTCCCAGCCTGCGTCGACTTCTCGTTTACGTCGATAAGAGCTCGACACATGCGTCGATTAGAACTCCGTCGGCTTGAGTTGCGTCAATAAGATCTCGGCGTGCGTCGATAAGAACTCGACGCAGGACTTCTCTTTTCGCACCCATTGCACATATTTTTCAAACCGTTTATGTTACGTTTTTTTCTCATCATTACTCGTATACGTTGAAAATATAATGTTTCTCAACACGATTAAAATCTAGAAATTATAACCGTTGTAATAATTACGAGGTTTATTTTTTTACCATTTTACAAGGATCCCATTTCAGGAAATTTTCTAATTCGAATTACACATGCTCTCTGAATACTGCACTCTGCTCTTGCGCTCTTACGACGAATTTATTCTTGATTCTTTTTTCTTTACGTTTGCTTCATCAAATGGGAGTCTGGGTGCTCTGTGTTTCTTCGGTGTCCGCGCACATAAATATTGTCTCAGATCTCTATGGAGGAGGTGCGCCCAGAAAACCCAGTACATGTTGTTGCGAGCTAGCATGTGTGCCCGCAACAACTTTTACGCCAGTGCCATCGAGCAACCATTCCACCATTCATGCAACATGCACTTTCAGCTGACCAAGGGTGGTCGTCCCTCTCTACTAGACAACTGCTTTACCTTTTGCCTTGACCATAAGTCTCGCCGCCTCCGCCTTAATATCCTCCTGCGTCTTCTTAGCATCAGCTCGCTTTTGAGCCTCCTTCTCCAGTCGCAACGTCTCAACGACATCACCCTGCTTCTCCTCGTTCTGCAAGTTAGCCCATCTAACTGCATCCTCTACAACAACCTTGGTCGTGACCTCATTACATGCAGGGTCGCTAGCAACATGAGTTCCAGGCATATCCACAGCCAGAGGAGTTCATCCAAACTCTTCTCCCTCCAAACGAGCGTCATCAGGCTGAAGATTTTTCTCTCAGCCCTCAACATCAAGATGCATGTGTATCTTCTTAGCAACCTCCTTCTTGAAGTTTTTCTTCTTTCGCTTCTTCTTTATTTTGGTAAAATAACTAACGTTACTTCTGCAGCTTTCTGGGATGCTCCCAGTTCGCTTGGTTCCTTAGGCGCGAGCTCACCAGGAGCATATTTTTGTGGTTTCTTCCTTGTCCATTTCAATATGCTCATTCAGCATCGCAACATCAAGATCAGGTGGAGTGTCAACAACCTTCAAATTCAGCTAGCCATGCAATTGGAAGCCTCCGCGATTATTTCTCTTGTAATTAATTCACATGAATTAATTGATTGATATTAATTAATAAATATTAATTAATTTTAATTAGATTATTAATTAAGTAAATTATTTTGCATTTTCCTTGTATGGTTGCCCTCCCTCATCTATCTAAGGGGAGGGATTTATGTGTTACGGAGTCCTGGATGTTCTAGTACTTTTGGGCTCTCATTTGAGAGAAGGCTCTTGGATGATATAACCATTGATCTTGGTCGAGGCTTGCTCCAAATTGCATCAGGTGCTCATTTTAATTAATTCAATCAATCGTTGTGTTCATTCTCTCGCTCACAACCGCATAAGTTTCAGCTCTGTAACATCACACGGCAAGCAAATCAAAAGTAAAAAAACGGATGGAAGGAGAAGTCCATTTTGGAGGCTCAAAAAAGTCTGTGATATGATGGATATGTAGAAAATGAAAAAATAAACATAATCGCATTTTGAATGAGGTTTGATGGAGAAATGAGTAATGTCTGTGGCGGAGCTAGTAGCGGCGGCGGGATACAGAAACTGAAAACATGGAAGTCAATTTCATGCAAAATGTATGGTGTATTTGGATTCCTCACGTCGAGATAATGAATTTACACCAATTTAGACGTCAAAATGGTGGTCAGACAGAGGAGATATGACTCTGACAAGTTGGTGGTTCACGGATTCAACCTAAGTTGGAAGAAGAAGATGCTGACATGTGGACATCAGGCTTACGTGGCGGCTAACAAGGCTGGGTTAGAAAATGGGTCAAGAACAAAATAATTAATTAAAATCAAAGTCAATATTAAAAGTGAGTATGATGGAGGGCCGAACGAGCTCAAAAAATTTAAAGAAAAAATTAAACTTTTAAATAAATTTTATAGAATTTTATATTAAATTTTCAGAAAAATTTAAACATATAATATTTTAAATTAATTGACTAAACATAAATGTCTTATAAATTTTTAATGAAATATCAAAAACAACAACACTCAAGCCTTTATCCCACTATAGTGGGGTCGACTAGATGGAAACTTTGTCGTCATTGTGCCCTGTCTTTTGTCATAATCTCACTAATGCCTAAGTACATCATGTTTTTCCTTGTAGTTTCATTTCAAGTCATTATTGATCTACCCCTCCCTCGTTTAACATGCTTAGTGACTAGACTCTTACAACGCCTAACAAGTGCCTCCAATGATCTCCTTTGTACGTGTCCAAACCATCTTAGTCGAGCTTCTTGCATCTTCTCTGGAATTGGTGCTACTCATGTCTTATCCCTGATACGTTCATTCCTAACTTCATCCAGTCTCATGTGTCCACACATCCACCTAAGTATTCTCATCTCCGCAGCTCCCATTTTTTGCTCATGTACACAATTCACTCCACAACACTTAGAACCATAGAGCATCGTTGGTCTAATTGCAGAACGATAAAACTTGCCCTTAAGTTTTAATGGTACTTTACGATCACATAAGATCCCTGACGCGCCTCTCCACTTCAACCAACCCGCTTGGATTCTATGTGTCACATCTTTATCAATACCTCCATCTTTTTGAACTATCGATCCAAGATAATTAAAACACTCACTACGAGAAATATCTTGATCACCCAACATAATAACAAAGTCATTTGTCCTTCCTGCACTGCTAAATTTAAGCTTCATATACTCCGTCTTTGTCCTGCTCAACCTAAAACCCTTCTTTTCTAAAGTGTCGCGCCAAGATTCAAGTTTTGTGTTTACACCCTCGTGCATCTCATCAACCAAAACGTATCGTCCGCAAACAATAAACACCAAGGTATTGCTTGTTGGAAATGTCCGGTGAGATCATCTAATATAAGGGCTTAAAGCTGAACCTTGATGTAAGCCAACTGTGATAGAGAATTCCTGTGTTAATCCTCCAAATGTCCACACCCTTGTCACTGAATTTGAATACATATCTTTGATTATGTCAATGTATGATACCTTTATACCTTTATTTTTTAAGACTCTCCACAATATCTCTCTTGGAACTCTATCATAAGCCTTCTCAAGATCCATAAACAACATATGCAAATCTAATGAAATATCAAAAAAAATGTCCAAAAATTAAATTAAAAATATATAAAATCTCAATTTTAAATATAGAATAATATATTAAAGTTTTAACATAATTGGAAATAAAAATATTTCTTATCTAATATGAAGGACTAAATTAATTCATAAAATTATAAATTTTATTTTTTTGTCTTTAAATACTAGAAATATATATTAAAGGTTCAAAAGATTTAGAAAAAAAATTGTGATATTTTATCAAATATTAGGATCTTGATTGGGCCTGATCAAACACAGATACGCTAAATAGAAGATTAATAATAATAAAGAAAATGAATGCAAAGAACTATGAAAATGAATGCAAAGAACTATGAAAATGAATGCAATGAACTATGAAAATGAATGCAATGAACTATGAAAATGAATATGATCCTACGAGCAAGTTTGGCATACTTGTTTAAAATTAAATGAACTAGCAACTTACATATGAAGTTCTCAGCATACTCTAAGTCTAAGTCTTCAATTAAAACTTGACCAGTTCGAATGGCTCAATACGAATATAACCTCCATATTTGCTTAAACCTGAATTAGCAAATCAATCAATATTTTGTTATAACTAACGCGCATGGGGCCAACAGAGAGATCTAAGAAGAGGGCTGAAATCACTTGTCAATAATCTTGGTATGGATTAAATCGAAAGGGATTTCTCTAACTTGTCTGAAGAGTGAGAGAGAAATTAGAGTTAGAAAAAAAATGAGAGAAAAGAATTGAGTTCTATGTATATTAATGCATGTATTCAAAATCCTATCAGAAAAGGAAAAGAGGAATTTCCTTAAACTGATATTTTGGGAAGGAATGTCATTATGTCAGAAATCTCATTTCTTATTTTCTATGTACTTTCTAGAGGAATTTCCTTAAACTGATATTTTGGGAAGGAATGTCATTATGTCAGAAATCTCATTTCTTATTTTCTATGTACTTTCTAGACGATTCTGGAGAATTTTTCAACGACTATATTCTTTTAGAGTTGATACTTTCTAGTTGAATTGCATTCTACTATCTATTTTTATCGTATGCTCTAAAATACTGCTTCATTGAGTGTTCTTATTCAATAGTACCTGGTCAAGCTTTGATAACTTGGTCAAGCTTTGATACTCGTTACTGGTGCCTGTTATTAGCACTCCTCCTTTATTAATAGAACAAAATTTGGCCACTGCTTACTAAATATCATCAATATTGAATATGACTTAGGCTCCGTTTGGGGGGACTTATTTTCACCGGTCAAGCGGTTACGACCGCATGTACCGGACCTTAATTAAGGTCCGGTACATGCGGTCGTAACCGCTTGACCGGTGAAAATAAGTCCCCCCAAACGGAGGCTTAAGCTCCAAAAGTTATTTTCCTACCGCTTAATGATAACATTTTGCATTGAGGTCAAGCTCTGAATATCACTCGACTACAGGTTTCTAATAACTCATACTGATTGGGTAAAGGTGTCTAGTGGGACCTCTAGGCAGGATCTCATAGGTCATGGTAGGTTTATTTGACCTTTTACACTTGTGTTGACTTGGCCAAACATGGTGAGTGAGGTCCACATTGGTGAGTGAGACGCAACTTGATCACTTGGTTTTAATGGAGTCAAGCTAGTTGAGTAGGACCAATTTAGGGTTATATGAGTCCCATAAAGTCAACATGTGTGGGTCGGGCCCATTTAGGATTACAAGGTCCCAAAGGTGAACATGTTTGGGTGGGACCCATTTAGATCACTTGGGTTCAATAGAGTGGTTGGATCCATTTAGGGTCGCATTAGTCCCATAAGGTCTATGTGTGGGTGGGACCCATTTAGGGTAGCATGGATCCCATGGGATTAAAATATATGGGTACCCTAGGCTTGGGTTCAAATGAATAAGCCTAGTGGAAAGTTAAAATGGCTAGCTAATATCTAGTGCCCAACTAATTGTGAGATGTTACCGTAAAAAAAGGTTAAATAAAGGCAAATTTTATTGCTCCAAAAAGATGTATAATACATAGATATGTCCCCTTATTTATAGAAAATGGGGGAAATGAGATAATACAATAAGAGATGTGGTACTAAATAGAATCTGCGCGGCTTATGCGGTTTGACACTGTCAAACCGCAACACTGTACAAAGCTGATGATCACTAGCGGCAACAAAGGTAAGCCGCCAAACCGCCACTGAAGACCGCTAGACCACCGCTGCTAGCCGCCAGACCGCCGCTGCTAGCCGCCAGACCGTCGTTGCTAGCCGCCAGACCGTAACTGCGGGTTACCACCAGATCGCAGTTGCGGACTCCCACCAGACCGCAGTTGCGGGAAGACCTCCAGGATTGGAAAGCCCTGCGGGAAGCCAACTACCAAACCGCAACACTGCTAAACAGTCAGACCGTTAATCCTACCAAGATAGTCGCCAAACAAAACCGCTGCCACTAACCAAACAGCCACACAATCAGACCGCCTGGACAAATCGCCTGACCGTCCGAACTACAAGCCGCTAAGACTAGACCATCAAACCGCCGAACTTTAACACTCCCCCTCAAGCTGGAGCATATATATCAATCATGCTCAGCTTGCCACAAACATCTAAAAGAGAAGCGGAAAGTAGTTTCGTGAAGGTGTCTGTCAGTTCTTTTTCAGAAGTGACAAACGGAGTGCAGATCTGGTTCTTCAACACCACTTCTCTAATAAAATGACAATCAACTTCAATGTGCTTTGTCCTCTCATGGAAGAAAGGATTCTTCGATATGTAAATAGCGGCTTTGTTATCAAAGAACATAGGGAGAGGATGATCATAGACTTCTCCTAAGTCAATCACAAGTGCTCGTAACCACTTCAATTCACAAGTTGTTGAAGTCATGCTCCTATACTCAACTTCAACGCTCGACCTTGAAACCACTGACTGCTTCTTGCTTTTCAAGCTAACAAGATTTCCTCCTACAAACGTACAAAAACCTGATGTAGACTTTCTATTTTCTTTGTTATCAAGCTTATCAGCATAACTGGCATCAGACAACGCTTCAATCTTCAAATGATTATGCTTCTGAAACAACAAGCCCTTTCCTGGAGACCCTTTCACATACTCCAGAATTTTCATAGCAGAACGCAGATGACACTCTCTAGGAGTTTGCATAAACTGACTGACATTCCCAACTGCATAACAGATATCTAGTCATGTAACAGTCAGATAGATGAGTTTTCCTACAAGTCGTATGTATACAGTACAATCTGGGAGAATAGGAGAATCTTCAGTCCACCCCTTATCAACCCCAACAGTCATCGGACAACGAGCAGGTTTTGTGCCAAGAAGACCAGTTTTCTTTAAAAGATCTAGCGCATACTTCTGTTGCGAAAGAACCACGGAGTTTCGCTTTCGTGAAATCTCAATTCCCAGGAAATACTTCGTAGTTCTCATATCATTAGTAACAAAATGTTGTCGAAGATGTCGTTTGTCAAATCAATGTCTTCTTTTTCATCATCAGTAAGAAGAATATCATCAACATAGACAGCAAGAACCACAAGGCTTTTAGTAGTCTTGCGTATAAAGAGAGAATGGTCAGCAGAACTCTGATTGAACCCAATAAGAGAAACAACCCTACTAAACTTGTCAAACCAAGCTCGTGTACTCTACTTTAAACCATAAATCGCCTTCTGAAGCTTGCATACCTGAGACTCCCCCTGAGCAACATACCCAGGAGTTTGCTCCATGTAAACCACCTCTTGTAAATCACAATAGAGGAAGACATTCTTCGCATCTAACTGAGACACTTCTCAGTCTTTATTAACCGCGACAGAGAGAAAAACACGTATAGTGCTGATGCGAGCAACAAGAGAAAAGGTATCAAAGAATTCAACACAATACGTCTGAGTAAACCCTTTGGCAACAAGCATCGTCTTATAGCGGTCAACAGAACCATCTGGAAGATACTTGACAACAAAAATCCATCGACAACCAACCACATTTGTGCCCAGAGGTGTGGGAACAAGTGTCCAAGTACCTCTCTCAGTTAAGGTTTTCATTTCTTCATTCATAGCGGTCTTCCACTGCGGAATAACAAGAGCCTCTTGATATGTAGCTGGGATGACAGTAGAAGATATAGCAAGAGCAAAACACATGGCAACCGGAGAAAGCTGAGCATATGAGACAATATCTTCAATAGGATGCTTAGTGCATTGGAGGACACCCTTCCGCAATCCAATGGGAAGATCAAGATCACTCTGGTCCGTAGGAGCAGATCCATTGTTAGAAGAGGGAAGAGACTCGGGAACAGGCACAGAAGGCTCCAAGGGCAAAGAATCAGTCTCGAGAGAAGGAGACGGTGTAACAAGAACAGTGGTGAAAAGAACTGGGTCTGGCATAGGTGCCGAGACAATATGAATTGAAGAGGAAGCATCAGAGCGAAAGAGAGAAGAAGCAGGAGAAAAATACGGTGTATCGTCAAAGAAGGTGACATCAGCAGAGACGTATTGTTTGTCGAGAAGAGGATCAAGACAGCGATATCCCTTCAGAGTCGGACAATAACCAAAGAATATGCATTTAACAGAACGGGAAGAAAGTTTGTCACGACCAGAAGAAGATATGTGAACAAACGTCGTACATCCAAAAAACCGAAGAGGTAAAGGAAACGGCTCAGCCTCGAGATACAAAATGGAAAATGGAGTCTTGCCCTGAAAAATAGATGAGGGAATTCGATTAATGAGATAGCAGGAGAGAAGTACAGGATGACCCCAATAAGACCGAGAAACATTCATTTCTAACAGAAGGCTGCGAGCAACATCCAAGAGATAACGATTCTTGCGTTCAGCAACTCCATTATGTTGAGAGGTATAGGGGCAAGAAGTTTGATGAATCAAACCATGGCTCGCACAAAAAACAAAAAATTGACGGCTGACATATTCCTTGACATTATCAGTACGAAGACCTTGAATAGGTACATTAAACTGTGTCAAGATCTCATTATAAAAGGCGGTAAACACAGTGTAAAGTTCAGAACGATTTTTCAAAAGATACAACCAAGTACACCTGGAGAAATCATCAATGAAAGTGACAAAGTACAAGCTACCTCTACCAACAGTGGCAGTAGAAGCGGGACCTCAGATGTCAGAGTGAACTAATTCAAAAAGACGTGAAGAACAACGTCCTGTTCGTGCTTGGAAAGAAGATCGATGATATTTATCAAGCTGACATGCTTCACATTTCAAAGGGGAATACTCTTGAGCAAGATCTGAAAGAAGTTGGTGGATGAGCCGAGAAGGAGGGTGGCCAAGACGACGATGTCATTGCTGAAGGGAAGATGAAGCCGAAGAGCAACGACATTGTCAAGAAAGAAGAATCCACCACTCGCAGTCCTAGTAGCAATTGTAGCCTCTAAGGCAGAATTCCAGAAAGAACAAGTAGTGGCAGTAAAAGTAACTATGCAGTGTAAGTGTGTAACTGTGTGCAGAGAGTATAAACAGACAGCCAATTGCATGGAAAAGTGGAAACATATAGAGTGTCCTCAAGCTGCAAATACAAAGTGATGTGCACAGTGCCTACACCATGCACAGGAGCAGAAGTCTCATTGGCAATAACGACAAGAGATACTCATTTCTGGTTGTTCAAGCAGGAGAACAAACGAGAATTGTCGGTCATATTACAAGTGGCACCAGAGTCAATAAGCCACTTGTTGGAAGAGGCCAAAAGAGCCTGAGTTTTAGAGGAGACAAGAGAAACCAACAACATGGAGAAAGAAATCAGAAGGATAAGAGATTAATCGCACGGTTAAAAACAAGTCGGCAAAAGAGCCCAGAAAGAGGACCGGCCAACAAAGAGTAGCAAACAGAGAAGAGACCGCGCGAGTAGAGAAAACAACTCACACGAGAAGAGAATCAACCAGCGCGAACAGGGGAAAGAAGTCGCGCGAACAGAAAAGAAGGCAAGTCGCGAGAAAAGCGACAAGCAAGGGAGGGCAAGGGAGGGAACAGAAAGGAAGCCGCACGAACAAAAAAGAAGCCGCGCAGACAGAAGAAGACCTGATGCGGTTAGAAAACAAACCGCGAACAAATTGGAGCAAAAGACTGATTAACTCTGATACCATGTAAAAAAGAGTCAAATAAAGGCAAATTTTAATGCTCCAAAAGATATATAATACATAGGTATGCCCCCTTATTTATATAAAATGGGGAAGATGAGAGAATGCAATAAGAGATGTGAGACTAAATACAATCCGGGCGGCTTATGCGGTTTGACACTGTCAAACTGCAACACTGTACAAAGCTGCTGATCACTAGCGGCAACAGAGGTAAGCTGCCAAACCACCACTGAAGACCGCTAGACCGCCGCTGCTAGCCGCCAGACCGCAACTGCGGGTTGCCACCAGATCGCAGTTGCGGAATCCCACCAGACCGCAGTTGCGGGAAGACCTCCAAGACTGGAAAGCCCTGCGGGAAGCCGACTACCAACCCGCAACATTGCTAAACAGTCAGACCGCCAATCCTGCCAAGATAGCCTCCAAACATAACCGTTGCCACTAACCAAACCGCCACACAATCAGACCGCTAGGACAAACCGCCTGACCTCCCAAACTACAAGCTGTGAGACTAGACCATCAAACCGCCGAACTCTAACAGTTATAATGTGTCATAAGAATTTCTCATAATAACAATGATGTATGTAATTTTTTACCTAAGGTAGGTAGTCATTGCACGAGTAATTTGATGTCACCTAAGGTCTTCCTTGAGAAAAGATTGATGATAAAGTCAGTCATTATATACATTGTAAATCATGTGATGAAAGTTTCTGATGTAGATAAAATTTACCCTCTTATATAAGAGTGATATCCACTACAAAATGCACGTTCACACTCAACTGAGTCAAGATATTGATATTGAACTCATTTTTTAAAATAATCTATTATTGAATTAAGTAAACAAAAAATGAATTATAAAAAGGATGACACATTCCATACCTCGAGTTTTGTCTGGATGTCAAGGATAGACAGTAAACTACATGAGAAATTTAGTAACAACAAGATTATCATCGAGTTACCAACATTTCTTATTACTAAGATAATAATGATATATTACTAGATGCTGCTATTTGTTTGTGAAACTATGGTTTATTTGCTCTAGTTCAAGTGGAAGATTGGGAGATCAAGAAGTCAATCAAAAGATTAGTATTCGCTGTAAATATAATATGAACCAACAAGGTCACAAACTAAGAATGCACTGGAATAGGAAGATTGATTGTGTTGAATTTTTAATTAAGTTGGACTTTAATAATGTTAGAATATGTTGTATTTTTATTTTTTATGTTCGGTTAAAATATGGTGTAATACCCCCTCAATATATAGAGGGGTTCTTTTCCCAAACTTAATCAATTTCATTTCTACGTTCAATATGGTATCAGAGCACAATGCGTTGGTGACCTAATCTCCCATCAGCTTCGCCCGCTCGCCGCTACATCTTCTGTGCTGTCTCCAATCACTCGATCTCCACCGCCGACTCCCGCACTTCAGTCGCTCGCTCCCCATCGCCTACTCTCGCACTCCAGACGCTCGCTCTCCACCGCCGACTCCCGCACTCCAATCGCTCGCTCACTCCTGCGAGCCAGTTCCACTTCTTCTTCTTCTTCCGCCCTTGTTTCCGGCGCTAGATCCTCTATGCATTGAGTGGCCTGCTTCTTTCGGCGCCAGCAGCCCTCTTTTTTTGGTGATCTTATGGAGTGGATTTCTCTTCCTCTCCCGTTTTTCCTCTTGCACTAAATTCTGGTAGTCTCCGAATTTCTATTCCTGAGCCACTATGTCTAGCGGTGCTAATTCACCCGCTCCCTCGTCAGTGGTTATTCCTCCTGCGAGTTTTCTTCATGGACACCATGATCATAATACTCCTCAAATCACTACTATTCGTCTAGAAGGCTCTAATTACCTTTCATGGTCCTAGTTCATCACCCTGGCGCTCAAGAGTCATCGTCTCTTTGGCTATGTCACTGGTCAAATGAAAGAACCAGATAAGACCTCTTCCGATTGGATCCAGTGGGAGCCGGAAAATTCCTTGGTCATGTCCTGGCTTACTAATTCGATACAGGAATCCATCGCTTGTAACTATTTATTTCTCGACAATGCTACAGACGTTTGGCGACGAGCGGAGTCTAAACACTCTCGTCGAGGCAATGCTGCCCAGATCTTTCAGTTGCAACGGAAGATCTCCTTACTTCGACAAGGTGACCGTCCTCCTTCTGCATACTACTTGAAGTTCACAGAGTTGTATCAGGAATATGATCATTTTGATCCACTTACCTTTGTTAGCCCTATTGATGAGGCGATGGTTTGTGCCAGAGAAGACCGTAATCACATATTTGAATTTCTTCATGACCTGCATCGGGACTTTGATTAAATCAGTGTTCAGATTTTGGGACGTCTGTAGTTACCTTCTCTTCCTGAGGTCTACAACATTGTGCAACAGGAATTCAATCACCGTTAGACCCTACTTCCTGATATTGTGCTTGATGGCTCTTCTCTGGCTGCTACATTCCCTTCTCTCATTGGTAGTCATCCATCACGTGACTCGAAGTTGAAGGGCTCTGATAAGGACCATCCCCTCTGTGATTATTGTGGCAAGACTCGCCACACTCAGGACACCTGCTTCAAGCTCGATGGGTTCCCTCCGTCAAGAGAGGGTGCTCCACCTCGTGGGGGTCGTGGTTTAGGGCATTTCTCTGATCGTCATGCTTCTCCTCGTGTTGCTCATCTCACTGATGTTACTGTTGATATTCCTCATAGCTATTCCAGATCTGATGGCTCTGCCACTCCTAGTGCATTCACAGTGAATGAAATGCTTGCCCTCTGACGCTTGATGAAGGGTCTTTCTACGGAGCCTACTGCCTCTTCCTCCTATGCTCGCACGGGACTTCTAGGTCCTTATTTTGTCGTCTCTCATCCTTTTACCCAGTGGATTATTGACTCTGGGGCCACAGATCATATGACAGGATCCTCTACAGGTTTTATCTCTTATACCCCTCTCTCTAGCTGCGATAAGATGAGCATTGAAGATTGTATTCTTTCCCCTATTGTCAGAAAGGGTTCCATCCCCTGCTCCTCTCTCACTTTATCCTTTGTCCTTCATGCTCTCAATTTTACTCAAAATTTACTTTTTATTAGTCATCTCACTAACTCCATGCACTGCTCTGCGACTTCCGCCTTCTTGTGTTTTCAGGACCTGGTGACGGGGAAGATGATTGGCTCTGATAGCATGATCAATGAACTCTATGTGCTCGACTCTAGCCCAGCTCCACCTCCTATGGCTCTTCACTCCAGCACTACCCATTCATTGTATTCCTGGCATTTTCTCCTGGGCTACCCGTCTACTTCTGTCTATGTTGCACCGACACCGACACCGACACGACGCTGACACGCAACACGCGACACGACACGTGATTTGTCAATTTTAAAAAAATATCATATTCTGACATGCTGTGACACATATATTAAATATATATTTTTTATAATTATGAAAATCCTAAAACATTTTACCAAAAATAAAAAAATAAATAATAAAAAAATATTCTAATAAACTACGTCAAATTTAAATATTACGACATTACGCATCAAATATTCAAATGTAAAAGTAAAACTTAACAAAACGTCATAGATAGAACATTGTCACATTACCATTATATATGATCAGTAAAAATAATAGATTTCATCTCGGGCTCATCCAGTAAAAGATTTGCAACAAGCATGCCAACATCTTCAAACGTGTCCAATGAATCTCCAGCAATATCCCACGTCTTGGTCTCTCCTCGTCGTATTGTGGATCTTTTTCTGGATAGAAGATATAGATTGTTGTGTATAAAAACTAGATCTTCTGCACGTTTTGGAGTCATTCTATTTCTTCTCATTGAATGTATAAAGGAGTACGTACTACAATTCCTCTCGATATATGATGAATAAGATGGTTATGCAGGAAGCTTTAAGGCTAAACTTTGTAGCATAGGTGCACTTGCACCATGAATGACCGACCAAGCCTTAGGATCCATTGAAAAACGACTTTGAATTGAATCAAAATCTCTAAATTCTCCATTTATGTAAGCAAAATTTGCGTACTCTAAATTCACCTTGGTGCGATCCTCCCGAATAAAACATTCGGGCATGCCTCCCAAATAAAACATTCTAGCTAGGTTAAAAGGCAAACCACCTGAATAAAACATTCTAGCAATCTCATAATTTAACTGTTCCTGTTGATCCATGTTAAATGCATTCTCAAGCACGTATTTTTCCCCACTTTCAATCTTTCTTTTTCTAGAAAAAAGATCCACCTCACTTGTAGATCCAACTTCACTACTTGAAATGCTAGAAGGGGGCAAAGTCACTTTTTAGGCGCAAGACTCACTATTCTAGCATTCACCTCTTCTTCTACTTTTTCCTTCTCAAATAGACACTCATTGAGACTTTTGCACATTTTTCAATTTCTTTTCCACCATCATTAACAAATGTGATCTCACTCTTGTATATGAATTTATAAAACTTTTGTCACAAAAATTTCACTTCCAAGATAAATTACCTCCTGCATCACCATAAGTAGCTAACTTATTGACAAACCTCCATAATGGTTTATTTCGATCTTCATCAATAGATATATGCTCCTGTGGACCATCATTACTACCCTTTCTTGAAGACATTCTACAAAAAAATTAGGTGTTGTCTGATCTTCAAACATAAATCACAGTACACCCACATATAATTTAATATAATTATATAACATATTTGAATGTGAAGAATGATAGAACTTAGTAGAAAATAAAGATAAACACAGCAAAACCTAGTAAGAAATAACCTACTAACAATCATTATATTCTACATTGTACAGTGTGCAGAACCTAGTAGGAAATAACCTACTAACATCATATACAACAACAACACTCAAGCCTTTATCCCACTATAGTGGGGTCGGCTATATGGATCCTTTGTCGTCATTGTGCCTTATCTTTTGTCATAATCTCACTAATGTCTAAGTACATCATGCATTTCCTTATAGTTTCATTCCAAGCCTTTATTGGTCTACCCTTACCTCGTTTAACATGCCTAGTGACTAGACTCTCAAAACGCCTAATAGGTGCCTCTAATGGTCTCCTTTATACGTGTCCAAACCATCTTAGACGAGCTTCTCGCATCTTCTCTGCAATTGGTGTTACCCTTGTCTTATCCAAGATACTTTCATTCCTAATTTATCCAATCTTGTGTGTCCAAACATCCACCTAAGCATTCTCATCCCCGCAACTCCCATTTTTTGCTCATGTACACAATTCACTGCCCAGCACTCAGAACCATAGAGCATCGCGGGTCTAATTGCAGTACGGTAAAACTTGCCCTAAAGTTTTAGTGGTACTTTACGATCACATAAGATCCCTGACGCACCTCTCCACTTCAACCAACCCGCTTGGATTCTATGTGTCACATCTTTATCAATACCTTCGTCTTTTTGAACTATCGTTCCAAGATATTTAAAACACTCACTACGGGAAATATCTTGATCACCCAACTTAATAACAAAGTCATTTGTCCTTCTAGTACTGCTAAATTTAAGCTCCATATACTCCGTCTTTGCGCTGCTCAACCTAAAACCCTTCTTTTCTAAAGTATCTCGCCAAGATTCAAGTTTTGTGTTTACACCTCGCGCGTCTCATCAACCAAAACGATATCATCTTCTCTGCAATTGGTGTTACCCTTGTCTTATCCCTGATACTTTCATTCTTAATTTATCCAATCTTGTGTCCAAACATCCACCTAAGCATTCTCATCCCCCCAACTCCCATTTTTTGCTAATGTACACAATTCACTGCCCAGCACTCAGAACCATAGAGCATCGCGAGTCTAATTGCAGTACGGTAAAACTTGCCCTAAAGTTTTAGTGGTACTTTACGATCACATAAGATCCCTGACACGCCTCTCCACTTCAACCAACCCGCTTGGATTCTATATGTCACATCTTTATCAATACCTCCGTCTTTTTGAACTATCGTTCCAAGATATTTAAAACACTCACTACGGGAAATATCTTGATCACCCAACTTAATAACAAAGTCATTTGTCCTTCTAGTACTGCTAAATTTAAGCTCCATATACTCCGTCTTTGCCCTGCTCAACCCAAAACCCTTCTTTTCTAAAGTATCTCGCCAAGATTCAAGTTTTGTGTTTGCACCCTTGCGCGTCTCATCAACCAAAACGATATCATCCGCAAACAATAAACACCAAGGTATTGCTTGTTGGATATGTCTAGTGAGCTCATCTAAGATAAGGGTAAAGAGATAAGGGCTTAAAGTTGAACCTTGATGTAAGCCAACAATGATAAAGAATTCCTGTGTTAATCCTCCAAATGTCCTCACCCTTATCACTGAATTCGTATACATATATTTGATTGTGTCAATATACGATATATTTACACCTTTTCTTTTCTAAGACTCTATAAGATCTCTCTTGGAACTCTACCATAAGCCTTCTCAAGATCAATAAACAACATATGCAAATCTTGTTTTCTTTCTCGATAGTTGTCAATGAGTATCCTCAAGAGATGTACCTCTCTGACATGAATCCAAATTGATTCTCCGAGATATTAGTCTTTCGTCTTAATCTTCTTTCTATTACTCGTTCTTATAGTTTCATGGTATGACTCATCAATTTAATTCATCTGTAATTAACACATTTTTGTATATCCCTTTTATTCTTATACAAAGATACCAAGATACTCTCTTCATTGGTCTGACATCTTCTTAAACTTCAGTATTTTATTGAAAAAACATGTATGCCACAAAATTCTTTCATTTTCTAGACATTTTCATATTTCGATGGGTATATCGTCTGGCTCAACCGCCTTTTCATTTTTCATCTTATTTAGAGAATCTTTTACCTCTGATACTTGAATTTTACGATAAAATGTTATGTTCTTATATTTCTCCGATTTACTTAACTCTTCCAAGTTCAATTAATTGTCTTTTGTTTCATTATAGAGTTGATAAAAGTATGTTTTTCATCGCTCTTTAATATCCACATCAACCGTCAAAACTGTATCTGTCTCATCTTTTATGCATTTCACTTGACTTAAATCTCTTGTCTTTCTTTCTCTAGCTCGAGCAATTTTATACGTGTCACGCCCTCCATCTTTGGTATCTACACTGTGCAAAACCTAGTAGGAAATAACCTACTAACACTCTCAGGTCTTTGACGGAATTAAAGATAAACATGTATCAGAATGCGGGAAAACTGGGAAGAGGCAAGAACTGGGAAGAAACATGCATCAGAAAAACAGAGAGAAGGTCAATCAAAAACTAAACATGCATCAAAAAATGTATATTAAAGATAAACATGCATCAATTTTAGCCACTACAATCACTACACATACATCAGAAAAAAAAATAGAGAAAAAATAGAGAGAAGGTCGATCAAAAACTGGGAAGAAGCAAGAGATCCAAACGTTTTCGTTGAGAAAATGTATATTACCTCACAGAAAATGTAGAGGGTGGGGGAGGTCGATCAAGAAGATAGATTCAGGCGTTTCTGTTGAAATCAAGATCACTGAGGTCTGCTATCGTCGTCGACTCGTTGCTGTAGAACTAGGAAGAGGAAAAAGATCGGCGTTAAGGAGAAAAATAGAATGCGGCAAGCACAAAAAGGAAGCCAACGGGGAGCGGCGTCGATGCATTACCGAGCGAACGAGCACGAAGAGGAAGCCGAGCGCAGAGCCACAGATGCCCTAATCGGAAAGAAGGCGGAACACGAGTCATGGGAGAAAATTAGAATGCGGGAAGCGGAAGGTCTGAAATTAATAAATAAATAGACGGTTCATGGGATTCGTCCGTCCAATTTAGTGAGACACGCGAGTCCCGCATGAGCGCGTGTCCGGGACTTCCGACTTGCGTGTCTGTGTGTGTCGGCGTGTCGACGTGTCGAGCGCGTGTCAGAGTGTCTGACACCGACACTCTGGTCATTTCAAAGTGTCGGTGTTTCATAGACTTATGTTATGAAATTGTTGTTTTATGTTATGTCACATATTGTCGTTGATTCTCTTGTGTGTGATGTCTGTACTATTAACAAACATCATCATACTTCGATTAATCATGTGTCGTAACCTAGTTTTGCACCTTTTGTCGTTATTCATACTGATATTTGGGGGCCCTGCCCGGCTGCCCCATACCTTCTATTTTTGGTTGTGAGTGATTTGTAACTTTTATTGATTGTTTCTCTTATACTAATTGGTTATATCTGATGCGCAACAAAAATGATATTTTTTCCCGAAGATTTCATAATATGATCACCACCCAGTTCCATACCACTATTAAAACTCTTCGCACTGACAATGACCGTAAATACATGGATTCACAGTTAGAGCGATATCTTGTTGATCATGGTATCCTCCACCAGACTACCTGTGATTATTTCCCAGCACAAAATGGTGTTGCTGAGGGGAAAAATCAACATCTCCTAGAGATTGCTCGTTGTCTCTTGTCCACCATGAATCTTCCCAAATTCTATTGGGGCAATGTGGTCCTTACTGCGGCATATCTCATTAATCGTATGTCCTCTCGTGTCCTTGGGAATGCTACTCCTCTTAGCACTCTCCATGTGCCTCCTACTCAGCTTCCACCTAAGGTGTTTAGGTGTATCTGCTTTGTTCACATCCATCACCCTTTCCCTTCTAAACTTGATCCTTGCGCACTCAAGTGTGTCTTTATTGGTTACTCTCCTACGCAGAAGGGGTACGAATGATTTCACCCACCTACAAAGAAAGTGTTTATCACTATGGATGTCACGCTCTGTGAATCTGAGGCGTACTACCCTGCCTCGGGTGACCTCTCGTGTCCTTGGGAATGTGGTCCTCGGGTGACCTCTCTTGTCCACCATGCATCTTCCCAAATTATATTGGGGCAATGTGGTCCTTACTGCGGCATATCTCATTAATCGTATGTCCTCTCGTGTCCTTGAGAATGTTATTCCTCTTAGCACTCTTCATGTGCCTCCTACTCAGCTTCCTCCTAAGGTGTTTAGGTGTGTCTGCTTTGTTCACATCCATCACGCTTTCCCTTCTAAACTTGATCCTCGCGCACTATAGTGTGTCTTTATTGGTTACTCTCCTACACAGAAGGGGTACGAATGATTTCAACCACCTACAAAGAAAGTGTTTGTCACTATGGATGTCACGTTCTGTGAATCTGAGGCATACTACCCTGCCTCGGGTGGCCCCCCTCCTGTTCCTGTTCCATATGTTCCTCTGCTCATACCTCCACTGTATCCCTCACTTCAAGGGGATTCTACATCAGTGGAAGTAAAACCCCCTACTGTGGCTCTATCTCTTCCTTCTACGACTCCAAACTTACAGGTATATACTCGGCGTACAAAGAGGACAAGCACACAAGATCTGACAATGCCACCAGAATAGTCATTGGATCCTGACTCAGGGTCTTATGATCCACCAATTGCCCTTAGGAAAGGTATCCACTCTTGTACTCGTCATCCTCTCTCACATTTTGTATCTTATGACTTTTTTTTGCTTCCTATAAGGCTTTTGTGTCTTCCTTTGCTTCTTTTTCCATACCTACATCTTGTCAGCAAGCTCTAAAGGTCCCTATGTGGAAAGAGACGATGGTTGAAGAAATTACTGCTATTGAGAAGAACCATACATGGGATTTGGTGCATCTTCCCTGTGGAAAGAAGATTGTTGGGTGTAAATGAGTGTTCTCAGTTAAACAAAACTCTCAAGGGATTGTCGATAGGAGCAAGGCAAGACAGCTTGCAAGAGGTTATACTCAAAACCCTTGGTATTGACTATTAGGAAACATTTGCCCCGGTGGCAAAGATGAACACTATTCGGGTCTTGTTATCCAATGTTGCCTGCAAAGGTTGAAATCTTTGGCAACTTGTTGTGAAGAACGTGTTCCTCCATGGGGATCTGGATGAGGAGGTCTACATGTTTATTCCACCAGATCTCTTTCCGAGAGATGCAAAAGGGAAAGTCTGCAGATTAAAAAAGGCTCTATATTGGTTGAAACAATCCCCAAGAACTTGATTTGGGAGGTTCCGCAAAACCATGGTGTCATTTGGATATAATCAGAGCAAAGTCAATCTCACACTGTTGATCAAACACAGGACCGGGAAGCTCACCATTATCATTGTATATGTTGATGATATAGTCATAACAGAGGATGATGTCAAAGAAATCCAAAATCTGAAACAGAAATTAGTCAGGGAGTTTGAGGTCAAGGACCTGGGAAAACTCAGGTATTTCTTGGGTATTGAGATGGCAAGATCCAAGCAGGGAATCTTCATTTCTCAGAGAAAATACACTTTATATCTTCTTGAGAAGGGGGGGATGTGGATGTAGACCAACTGACACCCTGATTGAAGTAAATCACTGATTTGGGTGCAATGATGGAGAGGTGATTGAAGACACCTCTGAGTTTCAGAGATTAGTGGGGAGAATGTTTTACATGTTCATACTCGCCCAGATATTTCTTATGCAGTGAGTGTTATCAGCCAGTTCATGCATGCTCCAAAGACACGTCATGTGGATGCAGCTCACAGAATCCTTAGGTACCTCAAATCCTCACCAGGAAGGGGTATCCTGTTTGCTCCAAATCAAGGTCTAAGTACTGAAGTTTACACATATGTCGATTGGGTCAGGTCTGTTGAGGATCGACGATCAATTTCTGGATATTGCTCCCTTGTTGGGGGAAACCTGGTTACGTGGAGGAGTAAGAAGCAACAGGTTGTGATAAGATCCAGCGTTGAAGCTGAGGTTAAAGTTATGGCTCATGGGGTTTGTGAAGGCTTATGGCTATGCTCATTGATGAGAGACCTAGGCCTTGTTGAAGCAAAACCCATCTGACTGAATTGTGGCAATAAGTCAGCTATTAGTATCGTCCACAATCTCGTTCAACATGACCGCACTAAACACATCGAAGTAGATCGACACTTCATCAAGGAGAATATTAAGAGAGGAATTGTGTGTACTCATTTTGTGCCTTCTGACAGACAGCTAGAGGACATTCCCACCAAATGGTTGAGTGGGAATATATTTGGAAGGATTGTTGACAAATTGGGCATGGTTAACATCTCACGCCCAACTTGAGGGGGAGTGTTAGAATATGTTGTATTTTTATTTTTTATGTTTGATTAAAATATGGTGTAATACCCCCTCCATAGCTAGTGGGTTCTTTTTCCAAAACTTAATCAATTTATTTCTACGTTCAACAAATAAAAATCAAGTCCAGAAATAAAGAAAAGACTGATAATTAATTTATTATTAATTTGGAACAATTAATTTCGGCATAATTAAATTTGTTTAGAACAGGAGGCGCGATTCAATTACCGAATAAGAGCAATCTGAAAGGTCATAACATCGTAACCTTAGAACTTTCTCTATTTTATTTAAGAAATGTAGTTTTCAAAACAGATCTACACGAATGATTCTAAAAAACTAGTTTTTCAGAGTGAACCGAGAGAGAGGAGAAGCAAAAAAAGAATTATAGACTTGGGCTCTGTTTGGCGGAGCGGCAGCACAGCTGCATGCAGCTGTTTTTGCTGCCGCTCCGCCAAACCAAAATTTGGTGTGGGCAGTGGCAAGAAGCCACCACCGGAGCAGGCAGCTGCAGCACTGCAGCCCCTTTTCAGGGGCTGCAGCGCTGTATTTTTTTTAAAAAAAAATTAAAATGTTTTATATTTATAATTAATATATATTTTAAATTTTAAACGATTATATATATATACATAAAATGGAAATTAAAATGATATTTAATTATAAAAAGTGAAATTTAAAAAAGTTTATTTATTGCGGGTCACTCGAGTCGTCCGTAAATCTGGCGAAAACGAACTGTCCTAGCACTGCAAATTGTTTATTTATGTATTAATGTTTTAATTAATATATATTAATATTTTATTATTAATGTTGATGGTCCCGCGGCTTGAAAATCGGATCATCGTAACCCCGTGACAGAGCGTGTTTGATTTGAAAATCTCTAGGGAGAGCCTCATCAATTAATAAATAAAACTTATATTAATTTATAATTAAAACATTTTAACATTTTATTTTATTTTAATAAATAATTAATGTTTTAATGTTTAATAATTTTTGTTGTGGGTCACTCGAGGCGCTCGTAAATCGGTCAAACATGAATCGTCCTAGCTCGTGAGTGAGTCGAGCGCGCACACGTGTGTTCTGACATCCGTTTGAAATATCAAACGACCTCGAAATTATGCGAGAATGTGCCTGTTGGAATTGTAGTATCGAGCTGGACGAGATCGCAAAAAAAAATCTTTGACTCGTTCGAACATATTTTGGGGAACCCCATCAATATTAATATATTTACTTTTATAATTAAATAAAATTAATGTCGAGCAAATTGTTTATTTATTTTTAGATTTCGTAAATTCTACGGGTTGTTTAATTAGTATTATCACTGTTTAATTTTGCATCATTGTTTCACACACCACTGCAAATACAGTTTTTTAAACAGTTTCATAAATTTTTCCACCACTGCAAAACAGCTGATTCTTGCACCACTGTTTTCCACCACTGTTTCATACACCGCCACAGCTTAGCCAAACAGGCCCTTAGCATTAGAGATATATGATCTTCATTCTACGAGATAGTTGGACGGGAGGTGTCGGTGTCCCGAGCATTTGTGTGGATACTAATAGAGGCGCAAATACATTTTTCACGTTCAGTCATCGACAAACACCTTCGAAAATAAAATTGTATTCCATTGTTTTGTTGCAGGTATCAATTATAATTCTTGGTTAGATGATCTCGCATGTATCTTGTGAGGGTTTTGAACTTTCCGATATGCATTTGAAGTCCACGTAACTCGACATTTTCTTCAGAGCCCAGTGAAAACCTATAAATATTATGATAACTGAACATGCGTACGCATGTTTGGACAACACCTGAGCAACAAACATAGATCTTCGAGGATTTTTGCATGGGTCTTGGAGGATTTTTGTGAATTTCCACCGTGCATTTAATGCTCTCAAAACCCAACAACTACTACCCAAACCATTGAAGGTCGCTTGATCCCACCTCAACTGAGGGATGTTTAAAGTACTCATCTAATGGGACAGACCACTATAGAAAAGACCTTGAAGCCACGGGATGACTTCAAAAAGTCATACCCTGACTTTTAACTTGACGACAAACTCGATCAAAATGAGGGGAGTGATGTTACATATGCAGATATAGAAAGAGATCTCGTGATGATTGAGCATAGATACACCACATTAATTCCATTATTTCACTATTTCATTGTTATTTCATCTTTGTGGTTTTTATTATTTTATTTACTCTCAAATTTATTGCCAACTTTAGGCATTGTAATGTTGTCTTTATACCCGTGGTGTCTTAAAAATCGGGTATGTTGAATTATATTTTGTATTTTGACATCATGAGTTAAGGCTCCTCACCTTAACCATCTCCCATCCCTCCCTTACCCAACACACCAAGGGGCATATGTCGACCCCCTTGTAAGTCCAAGGACAATGCAACAAGGTACCTGCAGCTCAAAACTGCACACTCTATTTCCCTGCACACTATTCTCATGAAGGCAACGTGTCATGCAGTGCACCAAATAACCGTCACATTCCAGTTGGCGCACAATGCTACAACGGGTTGTCCCTTCTGCTGTGCAATTCCTGCCCATTCTTTGTCATCCACTGACGCCCTTGCCTGATGCCGCAGCAAGGATCCAAGATTTCATCATAGGTCGGCATAGAGAGTCAAGGGTGCGCGCCACCTGAGAAAATCCACATCTTCTTCCTCTGTCTCTTCCAGTTCTCAAGTTTTGATTGATACCTACAAAGCACGGATACTTAAAAATGGTCTACGTATCGACTCGAACACGTACCGGATACGGGAAACTCCCGGAAACGCGTTTTCAAAACTCCAGGAAATACATTTTTAAAAATATATATTTTTTATTTTCGGAATCGCGTATCCCGCAAGGGGGATACGCGATTCCGTGAGATATAGAGCTCGCGTATTTCTAGCCGAACATACAAGTGGGGAGTTGACCTCGACCGACTTGCAGAGGTCTGAATTTATGTGTAATTGGGCGTTATCCCAAGCACTTTTTAAAATGCATTGGGTGGGTGAGGCAATTGAGGGTTTGTTGGCCAATCATGCAAGAGGGGAGCTAATCTCGATTGTCAATGCAGGGGTTTGGATAGATTGATACTGGGTATGTGAATGTATGTGTGAATTTTGTTCAACTTGGAAGAAGTAAAATTTACTCTTTCAACTGAGCAGTCATTTCCAGTTCCTACCCTCTTAGTTTCTTTGTTTTCAATCTGGATGCTTCGAAGTGGGAACTATCACTCCAAATGCTTTCGGCCTCATCTTCTTCTCACTCCGCTGAATATTCCCACTTCTTCCTCATGGTTAATGTCGTCTTTTGTTGAAGAAAGAGGTGGAAGGTGTTTATAGTTTTTTTTTTGGAAGGTGTTTATAGTTGGGCTTGGAAGTTTGAATTTCTGTGTTATTAATTAGTTTCTTGCAACTAGGAAGGTCGTATAAGAATGTTGCAAAAACATTTGAGGTCATCAATCAACAGCAGTTGGCGCTCAATCCAACTTAGGTCGTAGCTTAAATCCATCATATAATTTTGTCATGTGATACATAGTTTTTTTAATCTGATTTTTGGTTTACTTATATTATTAAATGCTACTTTTTAGAAAATATTTATCATATGAAATTATGAAATTATAAAATAATGAAATAAGAAGTCCAAGAAAATTTGTTCATGAGATTCTTTCAAAAAGGATGGCATCGGAAATCCTATGTCGTGTTATTAATTGTTTCTTTTAAGATGTCTGTGCTTTTAGCTTGAGATTGAGAAGGGACTGGATCAAACTTTTAGGGCATCAAAACTTAGGGGAAGGACCATGGAATTTGTTTAATTAGACATAATGGGGACATTGGAATTGGAGGATGGAATTTGAATTCACTGGACTGCAGTCATATATGCCTGTATATGCCAATTCCAATTCATGTACAATTGAATTCTTGCCTGCATCCAAACAAAAAAATTGCCAATTCTAATTCATGTGATTGGATTTTTGACTGCAGACGAACAATAGAATTGGAATTACCACAATTCCAATTCACGTAGGAATTGGAATTAAGTCCATTCCAATTTCTATCCCTCAATTTCATCCAAACGAAAGGAATCTTAGAGCAATTATGACCTGTACTGTATGCATATATCTTCCCTGCTCTAATTACCCTAATAGTTATCCATTGTTGTTCTATTGAATATACATGTATAATTCTTAAAAAATGGTGCAGTAATCCAAATGATTTGTTGCCTTCCTTAACGAACTTATAAGCAGGTTCCAAAAGGGTGTAGGTGTGCACTAATGTGGAGATTGTGTTGGGTACCAGTGGCTCTATTTAAAACTGTTGGATCCATTGCTCACAATGTCCTAGATTTGAGGAATTCAATCTTATCAATGATATACATATATCAGTAGATGACAGTGATGGGTCAAGTTGCTTATATGGCCAAGTCAGGTAAACACTTACCTAAGAAATGGGCTGACAGAAATCTGTCCAAGTCCACAGGCGTTGAGTGACGGTGACT
Source organism: Platanthera zijinensis (assembly GCA_039513925.1). Taxonomy (NCBI): domain Eukaryota; kingdom Viridiplantae; phylum Streptophyta; class Magnoliopsida; order Asparagales; family Orchidaceae; genus Platanthera; species Platanthera zijinensis. Next base: position 48,637,982 of record CM077082.1, read on the forward strand.
TACTCAACGCCAGATGACTTATAGCGATGAGTGAAGCCTATACAATCAAAGCCAAAGCAGTGGCAAGCTGAGAAGTGGCTAAGTCCACAGACGTAGAGTGAAGTCAACTCACTCAACGTCATACAGCAAAAAGCTGTGAGACAGGCTAAAGCAGTAAAAGCCTGAGTTGAAATGAGCAGAAAAGTGGTTATGTCCACAGGCGTTGAGTGAAGTCAACTCACTCAACGCCATGCAGCTAAAGGCAGAAATATGGCTAAGTGTTTTGGCGTTGAGTGATGAAGACACACTCAACGCAATACAGCAAAAAGGCTGTAAGTTGAACTGGATTCTGAATTAGTTGAACTAAGTTCAGAATTCGTCCAACTCAGTTCATAGTTCGTCGAGCTAAGCTCAGCGTTCGTCGAGCTACTCTCAGAGTTTGAGATTCTGAGCTAGTCGAACTTAGTTCGGAATTCGTCAACCTGAGTTCAGAGTTCGTCGAGCTAATAAGCTCACCGTTCGTCGAACTCAGTTCTGTTCGTCGAACTTAGCTCAAAAAATTGGCTAAGGCAAAAAAGCGTTGAGTGAGCATGTCTCACTCAACGCTCTCAACGCCTAAGATGCTTCAGAGGCAGAAAATTGGCTAAGGCAAAAAGCGTTTAGTGATGAAGACACACTCAACGCTCTCAACGCCAGAGAAGCGGGAAGTTTTTACTAAGCCAAAAAGCGTTGAGTGAGGTCTGTTAACTCAACGCCTAGATAGAAAAAATTTTGTCTAAATGTTTTGGCGTTGAGTGAAGCTCATTCACTCAACGTTTATTCTACTGATGCTCGATTTTGGCTAAGTTCACAGGTGCTGACGTCAGCAAAATCGACAAAGTCAACTAAGTTCAAATCAGGTACGGGGAAGCTACAGAACACGACAAACTTTGTCGTGAAGCTACTGTACGTCTTTTTCCGTTAAAGCAAGGTGCAGCTGGAAGCTGCAAGTAGGGCCCACCGATCTCTAAGAGTCATTGATCGGTGAACTACAAAAGGAAGAGATGGGGCCAAGACAGAAAAAAAACTTTTAGGGCTTTTATCAACTTCAAAAGTAAGCAGCAGTCTTCATCTTCCTCGTCATTGTTGCATGTGAAAAGCTTGAAGCTCTCCAACAAGAAAAGTTCAGATAGTTGCGTCGTCTCCATCTGGCGCAGCAGGATCATAAATAGTCTGAAGAAAGAAGAACCTTCAGCCTTTAAATAGTTCAGTTAGCTGCTTGAAAACTCTAGATCAACAGATCTTTAGTCTTCTACAGCAAGTTCAAGAGTAAGCTTATGAGTTCTCCCAGCAAAGTTTTTTCTGCTGTGTAGAGAGTTAGAGCAGAAATTTCTAAGCTCTAGTTGTTGACACAAAGAAATTTCTCTGTGTCAAAGTTAATTAAAATATTTCCACCTTGTATGATCCTTTGTGGATCTGAGTGGTAAGGGCAAACTTGCTCTGAGGTAGGATCCAGAAATGGATCTGAGTTGTAGGGCAAATTTGTCTGAGCTGTAGGAGAGTGTTCCTCTCTGAGTGTAGGATCCTGCTGGGATCTGAGGTAGGTGCGTTTTACTCACTGAGAAGTAGGGCATTTGTGCCTGAGGAAGATTCTGGGTGCAGATCTGTGGTAGGGCTATCCTCCATAGCCTGAGTGATAGGGCTGAATTGTCTGAGGTAGGTGATATTTGTATCACTGAGTGTACGCCCTTGTGGCTGAGGTGTAAGTCTTGGAGGAGACTGAGAGATCTTGAGGGATCTGAGGTGTAAGCTCTTTGGAGCATTGTTTTGGAGAAGTGTCTTGACTAACAGGAAGTTAGCAAGGTGGGAGGAGAGTGGATGTACCCATAATTTTGGGGAACCACTATAAAAATATTTGTGTGTGTTTCTGTGATTGTTTTCTGTTTGCAGGTTCTCAAAAAGTTATCATTTAGCCAATCACAAAGTAACTCAAGAAGAAACTAGAAGGAAATTAAAAGACCTAGACAAACCTATTCACCCCCCCTAGGTTGCTAGCTACCTTGAAAATAAGAACTCTCAAGTGGTATCAGAGGGAGGTTGCTCAAAAGGGATTTAACAATCTGAGTGATCATGGGCTCTGGAGAGAGCCAGAGAGATCTGAGTTCCATGAAACTCCCCATCTGCAAGGAGTATTTTGGAATATGGAAAGAGAGAGTGAGGCTATTTATGGAAGTCTATGATCCAAGGATCTTTGCAACAGTCAGGGAGGGACATGTCATTCCTATGAAGGTCTCTGCTCTGGATGTCAACATCAAGACACCAAAGACATACTCTGAGATGACAAAGGATGAGGTCATCTTAGCTGGCTTGGACAAGAGAGCACAGAATATCATTGTCAGTGTTGTAGATAATTCAACCTTTCAGAACTTGGTTCACTGTCAGACCTCCAAGGAGATGTGGACACAGTTGTGGTCTACGTAGAGTGTACTGAAGAGGTAAGGGATGATAGAAGTCTCTGCTCAACCAAGAGTATGAGGCTTTCAGGGAAAACCTGAAGGAGAACATAATTGCTTGTTATGAAAGATATTTCGGGATCGTAAATGAGTTGAAAACCTATGGGAGGGTCTTCAATAATTATGAAATAAATGACAAGTTTCTCAGGTCTCTCACTAGAGACTGTGATACTAAGATCTGTGTCATAAGAGAGGTGGCTAAGCTTGCTGACACTCCTCCCCAAATATTATTTGGAAAGTTGCTCTCCTATGAGATGGAGCTATCTGTCAGGAAGGAGGATGAGGCCACCAGCAAATCCTTGGCCAAGGAAAAGTCTTTGGCCTTCAGAGCAGAAAGCACAAGGAAGGGCAAGGAGAGGATTCCTTCTCCACCAAGAAGACCAGCTGAGTCATATAGCTCAGACTCAGAGGCATCAGACAGCAGCATGTCTGATGAAGACTTTGCAGCCTTCTCCAGACAACTCCAGAGGCTGATGAAGAAGAAGCATTGGAAGAAGAGGCCTTCCAATTCCACTCATCACAGAAAGAATCAGTCCAAGACTGACAGGTAAGGTTCCAAACCTAATAAATATAACTCTTCTAAAGTAATTTGCTACTGTTGCAGCAAGCCTGGGCACATAATAGTTGACTGCCCAGAGAAGAGGAATGAGGCTGAGGAGAAGAAGCAGCATCATTACAAAGGGAAGAAGGAGAAGTCCTTCATTGCTAAGAAGTAAAAGAGTTGGACAGACTCATCATCTTCTGAGTCTGAAGAAGAGAAAGCCTACATTGGGCTAGTTGCTGCTGCTGCTAAAGATAAAGTTGTTGCAGTAGGAGAAGTCAATCCTCAAGTGAGGATAGGAATCAGGGCCCCTCTGACACTGTCAGACAGTGATTCAGAGGTGGATGAAGATGATGCCTACAGCTACAGATGGCTGATGGCAATGACAGATGAAGAGGGCAGCCAAGATCAGTCTGGTCAAAGCAAGGTACATTCTTTACCTAATTCAGCTTCTTTGTCTGAGTATGAGACTAGTCATTGCTCAGAAGCCTCTTCACCCAGTGGTGAAGAAGACTTTGGATCTGAAGGAGATGTCAATCAACTGCTTGTTGATTGACAAGCATGGAGAACTTCTGAATGCCTTCAAGAAGGTCAAGAAGTTGTCTAAGAAGCAAACCAAAGAGATTTCATCTCTTAAGCTTGCAGTTGCCTAGCAGACTGTAACAGCTAATCTGCTGGACCAGAAAGCTAGGGAAATAAGCCAATTGAAGTCTCTCTTGGACATCCAGATAACCTCCATCAAGCACAAGAACTCTCTCATCAGGGAGCTTGAAGATAAGCTTGAGAAGGAGAAAAAAATAGTGGCTAGCTATTCTAAGTCAAGTACTGTCCTCCCCTTGATAGACTCCTTCTCCTCTCAAAAGGGCAAGAATGGGTTGGGATTTAAGGGAAGCACAAGAGTTGCTCCTTCCAAAAGGAAGGGCAAAGCTCCAGCTTAACTTATTGCTTCCAAGCCTCCCATTTTTTTTAGAAAAGTTCTGTTACCTTCCAACAGGTATGACCAGGAAAGCTCATGCGGTCACTGGGAGAAGGGTTGTTCATCTGGAGTGAACAAAGATGTTCACTGTCATGGTGAAAATTTTAGCAGGGTATGTGCCTTCAAGGCTGCCAATGAGAAATTTCAAATGGCCCAATCTGGGCCATTTGTTTTTGGTGCTTCTGCCCCAACTCTCAAGAATGTTGTTGCAGTCAACACTCAGAATCTGACAGCAAAAATTCAGACTAAGGGCAAGTCTATCAGTCAGGGTGATTTGGGCATATCTGAAGCCATCGGAAGCATGCTTTCTAAAAAGAAGCTTGTTGCTGCTATCATTCAGAGCAGACCAAATAAACCAGCTGGAAAATTTTCCTTCAGTCAAATTCTAGCTGAAAGAAATAAGAAAAAGGCTACAGCACATCTTCCTCCTGTTAAGGCTGCTGCTAACCAAGCCACAGGGCCTACACAGAAGAGAAGATATAACATACATGAGTGTTGGTGTTGTGGTAAGATAGGGCATTTTGCCATTGACTGCTGGCACAATCTCAATATGGTCAGAGCTAGGGTCAGTCCACCAGTCAAAAATTCTGCTGGTGGACATGTTCAGTTTCATGCTAACATGCACTTAGGACCCAATAGATATTGGGGTCCAAAGGTTAAGTAAATTGTATATTGCAGGATAGTCCAAGATGTCATACCCCTATATGGTACTTGGACAGTGGTTGTTCCAGTCACATGACTGAAACAAGGAGCAACTTGAAGGAGTTTACTCCAGTAAAAGATGGACCCAAAGTCATGTTTAGTGGGTCAGATAAAGGGGTAACCAGAGGATATGGTAAGATTACCAATGACATAGTCACCATCACCAAGGTGGCTTATGTTGAAAAGGGTTGCAACACAACCTGATAAGCATAAGTCAGCTCTCTGATCTTGGCTATGTTATTGTCTTCCACAAGGATGAGTGTCTAATTAAGAGATCAAGTGACCAAGAGGCCATCTTGACAGACACTAGGAGTGGAAATATTTATTGCTTAAACTTTCTATGTTTAGATACGGATTTTCCTATCTGTTTAGTGGCAAATGAGAAAGTCTCCTACTGTGTTTAATGGCACAAGAGACTAGCCCATTTGAATTTCAAGACTATTGGCAAGCTCTTCAGTCAAGAGTTAGTTAGGAATGGCCCCAATATGAAGTGCTTCAAGAAGGGCATTTGCTCAGCTTGCCAAAAGGGCAAGCAGAAAAAAGTCTCCTTCAAGGGCATTTGGACCAAAGATTCTGTAAGGTGTTTATACCTCTTACGCATGGACCTATTTGGTCCTATGTCAGTTCACAGTCTTGGTAGGAAAGTCTACACCCTTGTGGTAGTTGATGACAATTCCAAGTTTACCTGGATGTTCTTTCTTAAAAAAAATGAAACTCTTGATGTCTTCATGAGGTTTGTCAAGCAAATTCAGAATGAGCTTGGCAGTTCTGTGGTCAAAATCAGAAGTGATCATAGGATTGAATTTCAGTCTGATGGCATGACAAGATTTTGTGAAGAGCATGAGATTCATCAAAAATTCTCTTCTCCTACAACACCCCAGCAAAATGAGATAGTTGAGAGGAAAAACAGGACTCTCATAGAGGCTGGTAAAACAATGTTGAGTGATACATTTCTTCCAGAATATTTCTGGGCTGAGACAGTAAATACTGCATGTCATGTCCTCAATAGGACCTCTATCACCAAAAGCCACAAGAAGACTCCCTATGAAATCTTGAGGGGCAGAAAATCAAATCTGGGTATCTCAGAATCTTTGGTAGTAAGTGTTTTGTACTTCACAATGACAAGTCCTATGTGACTAAGTTTGTTGTCAAGTCCTTTGATGGAATATTTATTGGGTACAACAATCATAGCAAAGCTTATAGGATCTACAACTTGAAAAGCCAAGTTGTAGAAGAATCAGTTCATATAGTCTTTGATGAGTCTACTATGATTAACAGTGGGCTGCTTAGCTACAGAACAGATGATGGACAAGCTAATCATCAAGGAAGCATCACCAGTTATACAAGATGAAGTGGATACTCCAGAAAATCAACCAGATACACTGGGAATGGATGAAGATCAACAAGAGGCTGCACCTGAAGCTGAAGCTGAAGCTGTTGCTGAAAGAAGACTGTCACCAGTAGTCAGACACATAAGAGATCATCCAGCACACCAGATCATTGGTGAGGCAAGCCACGGAGTAATAACAAGGAGCAGAAGTATGAACACAGTCATGTACTCTAGTTTTCTGTCACAAGCAAAGCCCAAGAAGTTTGAAGAGGTCAACATAGACCAGCATTGGATTGGAGTTATGCGGGATGAACTAAACCAGTTCAAGAGGTGCAAGGCCTGGAAGCTGGTTCCCAGACCACATGGTCATAATGTTATTGGAGTTAAGTGGATCTACAGGAACAAGCTTGATGAAAATGGCATTATAGTTAAGAACAAAGTCAGGCTAGTAGCTAAGAGGTACAGGCAAGAAGAAGGCATTGATTTTGATCAAACTTTTGCCCCTGTAGCAAGATTGGAGGTCATCAGATTGTTCCTTGCATATGTTGCTCACAAGAGATTCAAGGTCTACCAGATGGATGTGAAGTCAGCCTTTCTGAATGGTGACTTAAAAGAAGAAGTCTATGTTGAGCAGCCTCCAGGTTTTGTAGTTCCTAACTCACATGATTATGTTTATAGACTTAAGAAAGCTATATATGGGCTGAAGCAAGCCCCTAGAGCATGGTATGAGACTTTGTCTAGTTTCCTCATTGTCAAATTCTCAAGGGGAAAAATAGACAAGACTTTATTCCTAAGGGAATCTAAGGGTAAGATCATCCTAGTTCAAATCTATGTAGATGACATCATCTTTGGATCTACTGATGACAACCTCTGCAAAAAGTTTGTTAAACTTATGCAGGGGGAGTTTGAGATGAGTAGTATTGGTGAACTTAAGTTCTTTTTGGGTCTCCAAGTAAGACAGACTGATGATGGTTTGTTCATATCTCAGTCTAAGTTCACTAAGGAGTTAATAAAGAAATTTGGCATGGAGAACTTCTTCACCATAAGAACTCTCATGGGGTCAAGTATGTCTGTATGCAAAGATGAGGCAGGGAAACCTGTTAATGAAACTTTGTATAGAGGGATAATTTGTTCCCTTCTATATCTGACTGCAAGTAGGTCAAACATCATGTATGCTACATGTGTTTGTGCTAGATATCGGGCTTGGCCTAAAGAATCTCAATACTCTGCAGCTAAGAGAATTTTGAGGTATCTTAAGGGCACTCCAGATCTTGGCATATGGTGCCCTAAGAATGGGGAGTTTGAACTAACAGGCTATTCAGATGCAGATTTTGCAGGTTGCAAAGAGGACAGAAAGAGCACATCTGGCACCTGTCAATTCTTGGGAGGGAGACTGGTATCTTGGAGCAACAAGAAACAAACCAGTGTTGCAATATCAACTGCAGAGTCAGAGTACATCTCAGCAAGTAGCTGTTGTGCTCAGTTGTTGTGAATTCAGCACCAGCTTCAAGACTACAACCTTCAGATAATTAGAACTCCTCTATTCTGTGATTCTACTAGTGCAATCTCAATTGCTAGTAATCATGTCTCTCATAGCAGGACTAAACTCATAGAGATTAGATATCATTTCATTAAGGAGCATGTGGAATGTGAAGACATCACCCTTGAGTTTGTTCCAACAGTCAAGCAAGGGCTGACATCTTCACTAAGCCACTAGATAAAGTCAAGTTTAACACCTTCAAATTTGAGTTGGGTATATTAAACTTAGTATAGCTTCAGTTGCTCCTCATCTGGTAGCAAGCTTTTTGGTATTTTGCAGATGGAATTGTTCTTTAAAGAAATAAGGACTCTCCAATTGAGGGGGAGCATGTCCAGCAATTTCAACAATTCACTGTTGTCTAATTGAGGGGGAGCAGATGATCAAATGATCAGATGAATCCTACCAACTATTTGCTGAAGTCAAAAAGGGGGAGGAAAAGATGATCAGATTAATGTTGAAGTGTGGTAGCAACAATTCAAGGGAAGTTCCACTCTGCACGCAGGGAAGTGTGGTAACAGGTTGCTTATATAGTTTTTTATTATGCTTGTTCCTGCATGATTCTGTGTATGTCATTGACTCACTTGCTTAAGAGTTTTGACTTCCTCAAATAAGGGAAGATTGTTAGGTCCATTGCCCACAATGTCCTAGATTTGAGGAAGTCAATCTTATCAATGATATACATATATCAGTAGATGACAGTGATGGGACAGGTTGCTTATATGGCCAAGTCAGATAAACACTTACCTAAGAAGTGGGCTAATAAAAATCTGTCCAAGTCCACAGGCGTTGAGTGAAGGTGACTCACTCAACGCCAGATGACTTATAGCGCTGAGTGAAGCTTATACAGTCAAAGTCAAAGCAGTGGCAAGCTGAGAAAGTGGCTAAGTCCACAGGCGTAGAGTAAAGTCAACTCACTCAACGTCATACAGCAAAAAGTTGTGAGACAGGCTAAAGCAGTAAAAGCCTAAGTTGAAATGAGCAGAAAAGTGGTTATGTACACAGGCATTGAGTGAAGTCAACTCACTCAACGCCATGCAGCTAAAGGCAGAAATATGGCTAAGTGTTTTGGCGTTGAGTGATGAAGACACACTCAACGTCATACAGCAAAAAAGCTGTAAGTTGAACTGGATTCTGAATTAGTTGAACTAAGTTCAGAATTCGTCCAACTCAGTTCATAGTTCATCGAGCTAAGCTCAGCGTTCGTCGATCTACTCTCAGAGTTTGAGATTCTGAGTTAGTCGAACTTAGTCCAGAATTCGTCAACCTGAATTCAGAGTTCGTCGAGCTGAACTCACCGTTCGTCGAACTCAGATCTGTTCGTCGAACTTAGCTCAGAAAATTGGCTATGGCAAAAAGCGTTGAGTGAGGCATGCTCACTCAACGCTCTCAACGCCTAAGATGCTTCAGAGGCAGAAAATTGACTAAGGAAAAACGCGTTGAGTGATGAAGACGCACTCAACGCTCTCAACGTCAGAGAAGCAGGAAGTTTTTGCTAAGGCAAAAAGCGTTGAGTGAGGCTTGTTAACTCAACGCTCTCAACGCCTAGATAGACAAAATTTTGTCTAAGTGTTTTGACGTTGAGTGAAGCTCATTCACTCAACGCATATTCTACTGATGCTCGATTTTGGCTAAGTCCACAGGTGCTGATGTCAGCAAAATCGACAAAGTCAACTAAGTTCAAATTAGGTACGGGGAAGTACAGAACAAAACAAACTTTGTCGTGAAGCTACTATATGTTTTCTTCTGTTAAAGCAAGGTGCAGCTGGAAGTTGCAAGTGGGGCCTACCAATCTCTAAGAGTCGTTGATCGGTGAACTACAAAAGAAAGAGATGGGGCCAAGACAGAAAAAAACTTTTAGGGCTTTTATCAACTTCAAAAGTGAGCAGTCTTCATTTTCCTCGTCATTGCTACATATGAAAAGCTTGAAGCTCTCCAGGAAGAAAAGTTCAGATAGCTGCGCCGTCTCCATCTGGCGCAGCAGGATTAGAAATAGTCTGAAGAAAGAAGAACCTTCAGCCATTGGCTGGTTCAGTTAGCTGCTTGAAAACTCTAGATCAACAGATCTTTAGTCTTCTACAGCAAGTTTAGGAGTAAGTTTCTGAGTTCTCCCAACAAAGTTTTCTCTGCTGTGTGGAAAGTTAGAGCAGAAATTTCTCAGCTCTAGTTGTTGACACAGAGAAATTTCTCTGTGTCACAGTTAATTAAAATATTTCCACCTTGTAGGATCCTTTGTGAATCTGAGTGGTAGGAGCAAACTTGCTCTGAGGTAGGATCCATAAGTGGATCTGAGTTGTAGGGCAAATTTGTCTGAGCTGTAGGAGAGGGTTCCTCTCTGAATGTAGGATCCTGCTGGGATCTGAGGTAGGTGAGTTTTACTCACTGAGAAGTAGGGCACTTATGCCTGAAGCAGATTCTGGGTGCAGATTTATGGTAGGGCTATTCTCCATAGCCTGAGTGGTAGGGCTTAATTGCCTGAGGTAGGTGATATTTGTATCACTGAGTGTAGGCCCTTGTGGCTGAGGTGTAAGTATTGGAGAAGACTGAGAGATCTGAGGTGTAAGCTCCTTGGAGCATTGTTTTGGAGAAGTGTCTTGACTAACAGAAAGTTAGCAAGGTGGTAGGAGAGTGGATGTACCCATAATTTTGGGGAACCACTATAAAAATACTTGTGTGCGTTTCTGTGGTTGTTTTTTGTTTGCAGGTTCTCAAAAAGCTATCATTTAGCCAATCACAAAGTAACTCAAGAAGAAACTAGAAGGAAATTAAAAGACCTGGACAAACCTATTCACACCCCCCCCCCCTCCTCTAAGTTGCTAGCTATCTTGAAAATAAGAACTCTCAAAAACGCCTCTATTTAAGCTTAGGAGCTCTATTTAAAACACCTTTATTCAAGCTTATTCTTTGACCGCTGCTTGGCGATCAACTATCTTCTTTAATCATCTACAAGACGATGTGACCTTCAGTTGAACACTCACTTCTCAGTTCAAAGGTTATTTATAATGTCGCTCAACCATTTCATATATCCATAGAAATTACCCTCATTGCCACGTGTTTGACCGCTGCAAAAATGTGTGGTTACAAATCTCGAAGGAGATGCGACGGCAGTGCACTGGTCGAAATAATAAAGTGATTTTGAATATAAGAGTTATTGTCTCCATAGGGAGCATGGAGCCGAGATCCCCAAGATTAAAATACCAAGATGCTAAAGAGAATCGATGATAGTTTTGTCGTTGCACTAATAACAAGAAAGAAAACTTAACGAGAGCTTTCATTATAATCATTCCACAACACAATGATTGGATGAAAAAAATCACAACTACATTAAATTAACCATAAGAGACTAGGAAGCACCGATACGGGTACCGGGTACGATACATATCCGGTACGGCAAAATTTTAAAATCAAGGATACGGGTATGGCGGGATACATTGTATTAAATTTAATAAATATATATGCATATATCACAAATACAATTATAAATTCTCAAAAAATAAAACATGAAACATAAATAATCAATTGAAGCATAAATATCATCTTAAGCATTTATTCCTCCCCAAAGAAGTTGAACCAGTGACACTAATAGGAGATTGTGATTGAGACATAATTGCTGTAATAAGAAAAAGATGGAAAAAATTGAAATGAACATTATTTAGTATTCACAAATTACTGAATAGGAATGAACTATAATACAAGAATGAACTAACACTCTAACAGACATGAACTATCACATTCACTAACAAATTAATTGAACTATAATACAGTATTCAGTATTCACGAACTAACAGCATATTCACAAATTAATTTGAACTAACAGCTCATTCACAAATTAATTTGAACTAATTAATTGAACTAACAGCACATTAAGAAGAAGAAGAAGTACCTGCCGTCAGGAGCAGAAGGGAGCAGGAGCGGTGACGGGAGCCGGAGCAAGAGCAGGGATCGGGAGCAGGAGCGGCGACGGGAGCCGGAGCAGGAGCAGGGATCGGGAGCAGAAGCGGCAACGGAAGCCGGAGCAGGAGCGGCGATGGGAGCCGGAGCCGGAGCAGTGACGGGAGTCGGAGCCGGAGCAGGGAGCGGCGACGGGTGGGAGCAAGTAGCAGGGAGCAGCAACGGGATCGGGGCAGGAGCAGGGAGCGGCGACGGGATCGGGAGCAGGAGCAGGGAGCGGCGACGGGATCGGGAGCAGGAGCAGGGAGTGGCGATGGGATCGGGAGCAGGAGCCGGGAGCGGCGACTGGATCGGGAGTAGGGAGCGGGATCGGAAAAAATGAAACCTAAAAAATTAAAAGCGCGATAATATCGAACCCAGACATGCGGTACGCGTATCCGTACCGGAAACGTACCCGGTACGGGTACGGCTTTATTTTTGGCGTATCTGTGCTTCCTAGATAAGAGTACATGATTTATGCAATCATCAATAAAATCATCCAACCATTCCATAAAAAGATATTGAGAACATTAAATCTCTCTAACCCTAGCGAAGGGGAAGAAAATACAAAGAAAGCAAGAGACATTGCCGCATGTATGTAGTGTGGACTCCGGGTTAGCAATCAGAATCCCCATTCAATCCTTAGTTGTGTCTGGAGTCGAGGATCAATTATCACCAACCTCCCAATGTAACCTGTCTTCTCTTTTGTTGTGCTTCCTCCCCGTTAGATTCTAAATCCCTCGAATATTCCGAGAAAATTCTTGGAATCCTCTCTTGAAACTCTTGGAATGATTGGAGAAGACTTAGGGCCGAGTAACAAAATATATCACTAGAAAAATTCCAATGTCTTTGCAAAACATTCCCATTTCAAGGGCGCATGAGTTTCAAGGGCGCGTGAGTTTCAAGGGAGGATAGTAAACATTCCTATTTCAAGGGAGAATTCCTAGAAGAAATTTTCATAATTTCTTAGGCCAAAAACATGATCGCTGGAAAATGTGCGGTAGCAAATCCAGAAGGAGATGTGACAGCAATACACTGGTCGAATTAATAAAGTTATTTTGAATATATGAGTTATCGTCTTCACGGGAAGAGCGGAGCGGAGATTCTCAAGATTCAAATACTTACAAGCTATCTAAGTGAATCGATGATTGGTTTGTTGCTACACTAATAACATTAGAAAGAAAACCTAACTAACAAGAGCTTTCATTACAATCATTACACACATCAATTGAAGGAAAAATAAATCACTAAAATAGATTAAACAATAACAGTACATGATTTACACAACCATCAATCAAATCATGCAACCATTCCATAAAAAGATATGATGAAACCATCCTTTTAAGTGCACATTCCGCTAAATCTACACATCTCCACCTAGGACACTCATTTTGCTCCTCTGTGTTCTTCTAGAACACATCTCTGATAATGATGACGATCTCGGTATATCATCTCCTTGAATGGAGTGACGGTGCTCTGATGGGCACTCTATCGTTATTCTTTGTTCCTACTAATATTAATTTCAACATTGTAGGTTGCAACCATTGTTTCAAGTACAAAATTTTGAGCAGATGTGCAGCTTGTCATTACTATATTCTGCATCCATGGGATGGTTGTATAGGGGAAGTTGTTGGGTTGCTTCTTTCGATCAGAAAGAGAATATATATCTTCTTATATGAAAGTTAATGGGCAATAAATACGAGAGTAAGTTAAGCAACCCTCTACACCAAGTAAGATATTTCTACAAACATCTTTTTATTATCCCAACAGAGTTGAGATTGAGGCCAACATGAAGTATTTGAGTGGCATAGTTGATTCTCTCAAGAGCCTATCAAAATGAACCTTTGACTTTGGATCAAATTATTAGTGAGCTTGATCATAACTAATATCAAGAAAGATTATTTGGTAAAAATTTGGAAAAATAGACTTGATCTAACATGAATACTTATAATATTATGTTGATAAATTGGAAATTTTAGTATCAGGGATGAGACAGGAGTGACACCAATTTCTGAGAAGATGCGAGAAGCTCGACTAAGATGGTTTGGACACATACAAAGGAGACCATTAGAGGCAACTGTTAGGCATTGTTAGAGTTTAGTCACTAGGCATGTTACATGGGAGAGGAGTAGACCAATAAATACTTGGAATGAAACTATAAGGAAAGACATGTACTTAAGCATTAGTGAGATTATGACTAAAGATGAGCCACAACAAAGGATCCATATAGCCGACCCCACTATATTGGGATAAAGGCTTGAGTATTGTTGTTAACTGAAAATTTTAAATTTATTTTTGCATTGAGGTGGTAATGAATTTAAATATTTTGTTTTATTATTAGTGTATTGGTGGAAGATGAACAAAACCGAGGGTATTCAACTCATATTCATGGCACTACATATTTTGAACTTAATTATTATGTCTTCTGGATGTTAGAGGAACTATTTGTCAGCATGCATTTGATGTATTTTCTACTAATTGATCTGATAAATCAATAAGAAAATAAATGAATAGATCTAATAATTTTATGTAAACAAGAGTTATAACACGAGTTATAACTCGTGTTATAACACGAGTTATAACACCAATATGGAAACAAGATAAGTAAATGAAAGTCAAAGAAATCTAAAATTAATCAGGTAGGTAAAAAGACAAGCAAATATAATTGATATTTTCTCTAACTAACCAAATAAAAAAAGGAATATTAGGTTCCACCAATTGGCACGTAGAAACAGAGAATGACACAAACCTACTCCCTGTCATTTCCTTCTACTGACAAATCCCAACGACCTCCACTCCTTGACGCCTGCAATCTAACTACGGTTACTCGAGCTCGACAACTCCAAAATGGCGCTAAAGCTTCTCGTTTGGATGGCTCTGGACGAAGGCTCAGCTTGTTGACATCCCTGTTGAGTCCCTACTCAGCATAGCATAAGCTCTAATTCATAGAATTCAAGCCGAACCTCCTTCACACTTCACCTCTTATAGAAAAATCCCATCCGACACTAAACATCCCAATACTCGATTCACCCCGACGTTATGAACCCTCCAAAGGGCCTCCAAACAATGATTGCACACTCTAATTTCTTCTCTCTTCTCTATACTCCTCAATCAACAACTTGAGATCAAGTAATACTCAAGTCAACAAAAATTTGAAGCGCTCGCGGATTGGATATCAAATTTAGGTATCAACAACCACAATGTCAAATACTCGGAATAATGTTATCGAAGACATATTGAACTGATACGACTAGTTTATATGTACTGGAGTTTAGGGTTTTTCGTTGAATCATGCATGAAGCTATAAACTAAGAGCTTCGTATAATCATCTCAGAGTAAAGGCCACTAAATAATTCAAGTTGAAGAACATGAAATGATGAATAAATGGATGTGGGATTGCATTCCCATGCAAAAGAGGATAACATGAATGCATACAATAATTAATTTTCAAGTATATATGTCTAAAGGAACCTAGGAAGGAAGGAGCATGCAATCAGATATCATGAAAAATACTATTGCATGGCATGTCACTAAACAATCAAATTTATGCTTCTAACTTGTGCTAGATCACTAATTCAACCACAGGACATTTTGACTAGAATTGTGCTGATTTCATAGCCACAAACCACTTGTAAACATTGTCAGTTCTTCTCCAAAAGAAAGATAACCTAAGACGACACATTTTTTTGAAGGTAGCATGAAGGGTTGTGAAATAAAAGAAAGGAATACAAGATAAATATATCTGATAAGATGTCAAGTAAAACATGGGAATGCTTAAGCTCACTGTAACTAAAGCAATTTTAGTAAGAAACTGAGTAAAATTGAACAACAAAAATACTGGGGAAAAATGAGGGGTAAAACAAGTACAATCAAGATAGGGTTAGTTAAAAATGTATGCATGTGTCAGTTTACTATTGTATGTAGTAAATTTTGGAAAAAAGAATCAAGTTAGAATATAGAAATCAAGATAGGGTAAGTTTCAAAATGCATTTGTCAGTTTACTATGGTACTCTGTAAAGTTTGGAATAAGGAACCAACTTGGAATATGTCAGTGCCTACGCTTTAAAACCCACAAATTAAATAAAAAGACGTGAACACTTTAACACCCAAACCAATTGAAATGTTCCTGAATGGTTAACTGCATGCAAAGTTGCAGTTGGAACAGCATTATAAGGGAGAGACAAAGGGCCTGTTTGAGAAACCGGCGCGGCGCCGTTCCGGCCAGAACGGGCCGGAGAAAACTGTTTGGGAAGGAGACGGCGAGCTCCAGTCCACGCCGGCCAGCGTGAAAAGGCGAAAAACGGAGGTTTTTCAGCTGGCCACTCGCGCTCCAGCCCTCCGTTCAACCGGCCTTTTTCTCTCTCCTTCCCGGCGTGCTTTCTGCGCTGGTTTGCAACGGGTTGCCAAACACAGCCAAAACCAAAAGGCAAAGGAATGCATAGTAGAGGAAGCATTTGGCACAGGCTAGTTTTCAATTTCTATGATATTCAGAAATTGGCAGTAACTCCATTGAAATAAATAGCATTGAATTCCAATTAATAACTATTAAAACATTCAGATAAAATAATGCAGATCACTAAACTAATTCAATAAGCATCTCAAAAGGCTTAGCTCTACCAGTTTCCTGTTGGGAGGATGATTAAATCGGCATGTCACCCCAAATCTACAAACGCCAGTCCTGAGGTAATAAGCACAGTCCGGCTCTCCTGGACGCTCCGGATAAGGTCCAGAGTCCATGTTCTCCGCCGCTCTGAAACTCATTTGCCATGACTCTGCAGCAGCACCAGATGCATACATTTTGAACAAGAAGCATTTGCTTATATTCCATGGTAATTGGTCAAAACTAATTTTCAAAAGAGCAAACACGCATGAAGAAGATGACAAAAAATTAAAATTAAAAAATGATTCAAAGCGAGAAATAAACACTATGCTAACTGCAAAAATCGCTGAGGATACCGTTTTATCAGAGAATAATGACAAACTAAACATACCCGTTGAATCAGTCGGGATCCAGTATATGGTAAAATGGCAGATAGCTAGGAGGAAAAAAAAAGGAAAATTTCTTCTGAAAATATGCGTAAAATGAGAATTTTAGTAGCATTCCTGACGAAAGAATAAATTTTCTCAAACGCGAAAACCAGCATCAAGCTCTCCAGATACGAAAATTATCTCAAATGTTGTGAATTTTTCCTAAAACGAATCCTGTAGCGCTAGAGACATATAATAGAAGGGAATGAAACCCTAGAGAGGGATGCACCGACCTTCGTCGAGATGCGGAGACAGAGATGACGAGGCGGATGCTTCGGCAATGAATACCGACGCCGGTCTTTGAGGATGCATCTGCATCCCGCCACTACCGGAAAACTCCATTAGACGGCCGCCGCCGTTACAGGACGTGGGTAGCGTGAGCTCCCCGCCCGGCGGCGGCCTCCAGAAGCACGAGCGGTCTCCTTCGAGAAGAGAAGGAGAGGAAACGGAAGAGGCTGGTCGATTAGGAAGTGAAGGAAAAATATTAAGCGGAGAAGAAAGAGAGGGGAGAGAGAGAAAGGGGGAAGAATAGACCACTCCTCTCCACAGACCAAAGGGACGAATAGGAACCGGCCATCCACTGAGATCCAGTCGTTTCCTACTTGCTCACCCGTGGAATCTGAAGAAGAACATAGAAATAAATTTATACCATACTTCTGTGTTCACTATAGGTCTATTGTTAGCCGTAAAAACTTTTGGTATGCAACGTATCTATTATTACTGTTTAGTGATTTCAATAGTTCAGTTCTTCTATTAAAAATATGTTCCTATTCAAATGAAAAGTAATCAAACACTGTTAATTTCACAATTTTACGGCCGAATTTTCTCCGGCGGATATATAAACATACCAAAAAATTAGGCAGTTGAAAAAAAATCTTGCAACAGTACCCTTGCTTTTTATTGCAGGTGAACATAATATTATTACAGCCCCATGAAATACAAAACAAAACCTACTTTCATCTATTCTTCCTATTATTTAGGTTTAGGTTTAAATTTTGAAATCGTGAATAGCATGAGTCTCCGAGTGATTCTTTTATTTTATTATCCAGGCCGAAATAGTAATCTGAACCGCAACATAAGAGTTTCAAGTGATTTCAGGATTTTTAGACCCGAATCGGATTGAAGCAGAACCGAACCTCAACTCGTTTATTATTGTTTTCTATAATATTTTTTATTATTAATATTATTATAATATTATTTTTTATAAACTATCGATAATATCTATACTTACTATTATTGGTGAAACTGGTGCGCGTAATTTGGTGCGGTTTCAAGTCAAACCGCAACCGCACCAAAGGGGATGGTTTTGGAATGTACAAAACATCACCACACCAAAATCGTGTGGTGTGGTTTGACATTGTCGCAGTTTGAAGTTGGATTTTGCAGTGAGGTTTCGGTTTTTATACAATTATGAAGGATCAAGCGCATACTGTAACGTCCCAATTCGCGCTAGGCCCCTTGATTGCGTATTTGAGTCAAGGGGGCTGTGGTGAGCCCAATGGGGGATGTGGGTGAACAGGTGCGGACGTGCGGGAAATGAGGAAAACAAGGCAAAACAGCATTTTTGGCTGACACGGGTATGGACACGGCCGTGTCCATACCCGTGTGCCTCATAAAAATAGGTTTACCAGTCAGAGAGGTACACGGGCATTGGGACACGGGCGTGTCCCTAGCCGTGTGCCAAGGACACGGGTCGGGACACGGGCGTGTCCCTAGCCGTGTGCCAAGGACACGGGTCGGGACACGGCCGTGTCTCTACCCGTGTGCCGCAACCCTGACCCGGCAGAAAGTGGTTCTGGGAGGAACACGGCCCTAGACACGGCATGCCACACGGCCGTGTCACCTGAACACGGGTAGGAACACGGCCGTGTGCCTACCCGTGTCTGCGATGTATAAAAAGGAAAAGTTGGGAAACCCTAGCATTTCATCTCCTTTCTTCTGCCCCGAAATTCCTGAGAGGGTTCTTGGCTGGAGGAGGAGGAAGAGCTTGCCGGAGCCATCCTTGGAGGAATCAAAACGCCGCCGCCGTCAAGGGAAAAACAATGCCGCCGCGAAGGAGTGCGAGGCTCATGGCCGGCCATGGTGGTACCGCTGGACTTGAGGTGAGCTTCCTCCCCTCTCCCTTGGTGCTAGATCTATAGCTATTTTAGGAGAGACATCGACTCCATAGAGTCTTGATGGTGAGGAGAAGAGTTCTTAGGTTAAGCCATGCCTAGGTTTTCTAGGCTTAGTATTCCTCAACCTTCTCATCGTTCAAAGTGGAGATGAGAGGGATTTTCGTTGAGGGTTTGGCTTTGAAAGGAGGAATAAGGTTGGGTGTGATTTCTGGAGAAGTTTATGCGAGGTCGTTGCAAGGAAGAAGATGAACGGATGCCGTTCATCTCGCCTTAAGATGCGTGCAGAAATCTGATTTCTGCACGCAGCGACCTTCGTGGCCAATTTCGGAGGTGTTCTGGCCAGATCTGGGTGAACGACTCAACACAAGAGTTGTAGCCCTTGAAATTACCTTTCCAACGAGTGGTTGCTCGTTTCCATGCGATACCTGTAGCCACGGGAAAGCTGGTTCGAGTCCGCTGCGTTCGGGAAAATTCCTGTACAGGAAACTGTTTCCTGTACGTGTTCGAGTTGAATTTCTGGTAGGTTGCGACCAGATCTGGGCGATCGACTCAACACGAAAGTCGTAGCCCTCGCGAATACCTTTCCAACGAGGGGTTGTGCGTTGTGATCGGATTCCTGTAGCTCCGGGAATCCCAGTTTTAGTATTGGGCTATCCTATGTTAATGCACTTGTTAATTTATAATGTTAGCTCTCTTGCAATGATTGTGATTTGCTCATTTGATATCTTGCTCCCATATATCTATAATGTTGTTGTTACTATAATTTAGCATGGTTATTCATTTGGTTGTGTAATAAGGTATAACCATGTATTGGTAGAGAAATG
Organism: Platanthera zijinensis; assembly: GCA_039513925.1. Taxonomy (NCBI): domain Eukaryota; kingdom Viridiplantae; phylum Streptophyta; class Magnoliopsida; order Asparagales; family Orchidaceae; genus Platanthera; species Platanthera zijinensis. The sequence continues at coordinate 48,657,438 of CM077082.1, forward strand.
GGTTGGATGGGAAGGCTAGATATTAGGAGTTGAGATCGGTATAGGATATACGTATACAATTTGGTGTTGAATATATCTATTGTGCGTAGTGTTGAGGTGAAGTTATTGAATAGGTGGGCGTGAAAATGATGAACACTATGTGAGGAGTATTTTGTAACCGTAATCCGAGCCCAAGGGGTTATTAATAACCGATGCTTAGAGTTGAAGTCTCCCTACGGGTAGCATCGAGTGAGTTGTTTTGGGGCATGTAATGTGCGACGATTCATCGTGTCGCGATATTGAGATAATGACTGTGGCAGGTCTACGGGTTCGCCAGTCGTCACACCGATGGGAGCCAATGGGTAGACCTTGGGCGGTAGGGTTAGATACTCGGTGTCCATAAACCGAGATCTCCTCCGCGCCATGAGAACGGTTGGGCTTGCACCTCGTGTGCTTCCGAGGTTCCATCCGGTTCGAAATCAAAGGCCAGGTTGGGCTGTGTTCTTGGTGCACATTTACCCAAGACCCCTTCTGAGCCGTAGTACGCAGGTGAGCTCCGCTGTTGTGTTCTTAGCGTTGAGGCGTACGGGGGCCTAGGATAGGTAGTGTGATACCACCTAGTAGTGGAGACGCCCGCTCCACTGTCGCCGTCTGGCCACGACGGACGACGCCTGAGAGGTTAGCTACCTGCTCGAAAAGTGGGAACTTCAAGTCTGTGTCGACATAGCAACTTGCATGTGCGTGCGCATGAGTCGGTCATACCATAACATTCATATCATGTCATTCATTGCATACACAAGATCCTCACCGTATAAGTTTGTATGGGCACTCCTATACGATGAGTTACTTTATTGTTAAGCCGATCCTTAACTTATAAGTTTGTATGGGCACTCTTATAAGTTAAGTTACTATTCTGATTAATTATACCTGCTGTCATATACTATTGATATTTGTAGAACTGCTAGTTGTGTAGCGTAGTTTATACTCCACTATTTTTACAGTCACCTGCTTGTTTACTTGCTTATATATAATCATATTGTACCTTGTTCCTTTCTCCGCCCGGTGCCGAGGAGTCGCCGGGGGAGCGGATGTGAAGCCACTTAGTCTTATGACTAACGGTTGCTACATCTTCCTTTTTAGGAGGAAACCCCGCAGGTAGAGCAGCGACGGACTATGCAGCAGGACAGCCAGGCCCGGATGATAGGACCTGAGGTGGTGGTGCCATCGGCACCGTCAGTGACAGTCGTGAGTGTTTTCATGTAGCCGTTTGGCAAAGCATTTCTAGACTCTTGTTCCTTTTGTACAAGCCTGTTGTGCTTGTTATCTTCCGCTACTTTTGGACTTTAACTTAGCTGTGAACTGAACTGCTTTTGCTTTTACTTTTCTGTTATGGTTGGGTTGGCATGTTTGTTGTGATATGGATTGTAGCCGGCGGAATAGGCGTCTTGTGGTAAAGGCTAACCCGTGTGTTAGTGCTACCGCAAGGCGGCTATTTCGGGCATAAGACTCCCCTCGTGCCGTGTGTTGTGTTCCGGGAGGGGGGTCCTACAAATGGTATCAGACTTAGCCGATCTTCACCTACAGCAGTCAGGTAACAATGGGCCACTCCCGTTCGATTAGTCGGTTTGGGGACAAACCGACTTAGCGGAAGCAGTGGTGTGCCCATATGTAATTCACACTAAGTTGTCCAACTTTGACATTAGTTTTAGCCAACCTGACCCTAATTTGTACCTTGCGTATAGGTCCCAGCGCAGGTGGAGCCGGTTGGGGGCACTCCTACCCCTTCCGTTCCTTCACAATTCCAGCAGTCGGAGCTGGGACAAACGCTGTCAGCCATATTGGATGCATTTAAAGCCCAGCAAGCTCCGGTGCAACAACAAGCGCCAAGCTCCAACTGGTTGAGCACCTTCCGTGCCCTGTCCCCTCCTGCCTATCTTGGGACAGAATCGCCGGTGCGCACCGAGGAATGGCTTGATACCGTGCGGGAATTGATGGCTGACATAAGATGTCCGAACAGCATGGCGGTGACATTGGTAGTGACGCTGCTAGAGCTGCACGCCAAAAGGTGGTGGAAGTCCCTCATGGGCTCCATCTTCCAAGGGCGGTTGTACACGGACATCGGTTGGAACGAGTTCACCGAGGCTTTTCTGGATCACTTCATCCCTTCTTCTGCTCGGGATGGACTTGAAGGAAAATTTCTGCAGCTGAAGCAAGGATCGAATTCGGTAACGGAGTACCAGAGGGAGTTCCAACACCTCGCTAGGTTTGCCGATTCCTATGAGTTGGACGATAGAGGCTACGCGAAGCGCTTCTACAAAGGGTTGAGGGACCCCCTGAGGCAGGCCCTTTTGTTTATAGCCGATGGAAGCCTGGCAGAAATCATTGACATGGCAAAGAGACTGGAGGCGGACCACATGGGATGTGGCAAGAGACCCGCGGAAGGAGTAATTGAAGTCGGCCCTAGTAATAGAAGGCGGAATGATCATGGTAGAGGAAGGGGAAACCACAGAGGCGGTCGGTGGGTCAACCGGAACTATCGGGTGGAGTACCCAATTCCGCAACCACTAGCTTTACCTCCACCACCGCAGCAGCAATATTATCAACAACCTGGGGGCCGACGTGAGGTGATATGTTTTGAGTGCAACCAACCGGGGCATGTCCGACGAGTTTGCCCGCGATTGATCGGGGATGCTCCTATTGCTCCCCCTCCAGTAGCTCCACGGGGGCGAGGGCACATGCGTGGCCGAGGAAGAGGACCACCAGGGAGAAATCAAGGACATGCACGGGAGCATGTATTCGCATTGGATATGACTCAGGAGAGAAATCCGCAGGAAGTCATCACCGGTACGTGCAAAAATTTATTAATATTATATGACTTGTTAGATTTATGATACAAATGATACGCGCTATTCTGAATAGTGATTACCCTTTTGGAACCTAGGCACTGTCGTGGTTAGCGGGAGACCCGCCTATACGTTATTTGACACGGGTGCGTCTCACTCGTTCATTTCGGAGGACTTCGTGAAGGACTTGGAGGGAGTGCAACACTTCACGGGCATTACTCAAAGGGTGCGCCTTCCGGACGGCTCTGAGATGACGTCGTCAGCAAGTTGCGATTTCGACACCCTTATTGGAGGAAAGTTCTTTGAAACTCCGGCTACAGTGTTAAGAATCCCGGAGTTCGATCTCATCTTGGGCATGAAGTGGTTGGACTGGCACCACGCCAGGATCAATTGTGCGGAGAAGCAGGTTATGTTGAGGCATGGAGACTCGGAAGTCATCTTCCAAGGTATTAAATTCGCACCACGTAAACTATTATCTTCAATCCAAGCTATGAAATCTCATATGGAAGGGGACGAGGTCTATGTAATCTGCTTTGAGTTGAAGAAATTGACATTAGAGGTCAAGGATGTGCGGGTGGTGCGAGAATTTCCCGAGGTATTTCCCGAGAAATTGCCGGGACTACCCCCGCATAGGGAAGTGGACTTCCAAATCAAGCTAATTCCGGGTGCCAAGCCCGTCTCGCGAGCTCCATACCGAATGGCTCCGAAGAAACTTGCAGAGTTTAGAGTCCAGCTTCAGGAATTGGTGGAAGCAGGGTTCGTTCGCCCAAGCTCGTCGCCTTGGGGAGCGCCCGTTTTGTTCGTCAAAAAGAAGGATGGCACCCTGCGGTTGTGCATTGATTATCGAGAGTTGAACCGGTTAACGGTGCGGAACACCTATCCCCTACCGCGCATCGATGAGTTATTTGATCAATTGGTGGGATCGTATTGGTTCTCCAAGTTAGATCTGCGTTCGGGATATTATCAGCTGAGGATACAAGAAGATGACATTCAGAAGACGGCGTTCAGTTCGAGATATGGTCTGTATGAATTCACCGTGATGCCGTTTGGGCTCACAAACGCCCCTTCCGCCTTTATGAGCTTGATGAACAAGGTGTTCAGCCCTTATTTGGACATCTTTGTCATCGTGTTCATCGATGATATCCTAGTCTACTCCAAGACTGAAGCAGAACACGCCGAACATCTAACTTTGGTGCTGAGGAAACTAAAGGAGCACGCTTTGTTTGCCAAGTTCAGCAAATGCGAGTTTTGGCTTCGAGAGGTCGCGTTCTTAGGCCATGTGATTAGTGGGGCGGGGCTAGCAGTAGATCCGGCCAAGGTGCAGGCCGTGAAGGAGTGGTCGCCATTGAAGTCAGCGGCCGACATACGGAGCTTTCTTGGACTTGCCGGGTACTATCGCAAGTTCGTGAAAGGCTTCTCGAAGATCGCCCTTCCCCTTACTACGCTGACCAAGAAGGGTGTGCCGTTTGAATGGACACCCCAGTGTGAAGCTGCATTCCAAGAGTTGAAAGACAGATTGACGACTGCACCCATCCTAGCTCTTCCATCTGGGAAGGAGGGCTTTCAAGTTTACACGGATGCGTCGTATCAAGGGATGGGAGCTGTGTTGATGCAGAATGGGCATGTGATCGCTTATGCTTCAAGACAGTTGAAGAAGCATGAAGCCAGCTACCCGGTGCATGATCTAGAGTTGGGAGCGGTGGTATTCGCCTTGAAGATGTGGAGGCATTATTTATACGGCGTCCACTGCGAGATCTACTCGGATCACAAAAATCTGAAGTACGTTCACACCCAAAAGGAGTTAAACTTGAGACAGCGGCGGTGGTTGGAGTTCTTGTGCGACTATGATTTCACCTTGAACTACCACCCCGGGAAGGTTAATTCCGTAGCTGATGCCTTGAGCCGGAAAGCGCCGGAAGCGAGCACGGAATCCCGCTTGATGAGGATGGAGTTAATCCGGACGTTGCAAGAGATGGAAATCACTTTGGTCTTTAAGAATCAACCGGAAGAGTATACCGAATATTTGGCCGCGATGAGTATAGTTTGCAACATACGAGACCGGATCCGTACGGAACAAAAGAAGGATGCGGCTTTAACCCCGGCTTTCAAGTCAATGGAGGATGGGACTACGGAAGAATACTCCCTAAAAGACGGCCTCGTCCATTTTCGTGGCCGGCTTTACATCCCCGAAGGTGACAACATTCGGGAGGATATTCTAAAGGAGGCCCATTGCTCCAAGTACTCGGTGCACCCGGGGATCGCGAAGATGTACACCGATTTGAGAAAGACGATGTGTTGGCCGGGCATGAAGAGGGATGTCAAGTACTTTGTTACTCATTGTTTGGCCTGTCAAATGGTGAAGGCGGAGTGCAGAAGCCCCGGTGGAATGCTACAGTCGTTGCCCATCCCCGAATGGAAATTTGAGGACATCTCCATGGACTTCGTCCACGGGTTACCTCGCTCGCACTCGGGGAATGATTCCGTGTGGGTGATAGTTGACCGGTTGACCAAGGTAGCCCGATTTATCCCAATGAAGAAGGAGGCGCAAGTGGGCGTCTTAGTGCGTCTCTTTGTGGAACAATTTGTGCGGTACCATGGTGTGCCAAAGACGATCGTCTCCGACCGGGATGGTCGGTTTACTTCAAGAGAATGAAGGGCTGTACAGGCTTATTTGGGCTCGCGCCTCGCCTTTAGCACAGCCTTTCACCCACAAACGGACGGGCAATCTGAACGAACCATCCGAACATTGGAGGACCTATTGAGGTTGTGTGTGCTAGATAAAGGAGAACCATGGGAGAGGCTCTTACCTCTCGTGGAGTTCTCTTATAATAACAGTCATCAAGCTAGTATTGGAATGGCACCTCATGAAGCTTTGTATGGAAGGAGGTGTAGAACACCCTTGTCCTGGGTGCAAGACGAAGATCCGAAGACATTGGGAAATGAGTATATTGATGACACGGACGCGGTGGTTAGGTTGATCCGGAATCGAATGCTAGAGGCTCAAAGCCGACAGGCGAAATATTACAACGCAAGGCACCGTATGGTGGAGTTTCAAGTGGGTGATAAGGTGTTCCTGAAGATTCGACCGATGCACGGAGTGTCGCGGGTACGTGGAGTCAAGAAGCTCAGCCCAAGGTATGTCGGGCCCTATGTCGTAGTGGAAAGGATTGGCCCTTTGGCCTATCGATTGGAGTTACCACCGGAGCTGGAGAACCTTCACGACGTGTTCCATGTATCGTCGCTTCGGAAGGCTTTGTTGCGACCTGAACAGTATATCCCCACGGCGGATGGTGCCGTGGCGTCTGATAGGTCTGTGCGACTGGAGCCGGTGCGGATCGTTGATAACGAGACAAGGACCTTGCGCCGCAAAAGTGTTCCCTTGGTGAAGGTGCTATGGTCTAATCACGGGAAGGAAGAGTGCACATGGGAGCCAAGGGATTTGATGCAAGAGCGCTACCCGGAATTATTTACTCCAGGTAAAAATTTTATTTGAAAGCATAGTTCCCTTTTTATGTGTTTCACTCCCATAGCCTTACCCTGATTTCGGGGACGAAATCTTTTATTTTGTTTATAGGATTTGTAACGTCCCAATTCGCGCTAGGCCCCTTGATTGCGTATTTGAGTCAAGGGGGCTGTGGTGAGCCCAATGGGGGATGTGGGTGAACAGGTGCGGACGTGCGGGAAATGAGGAAAACAAGGCAAAACAGCATTTTTGGCTGACACGGGTATGGACACGGCCGTGTCCATACCCGTGTGCCTCATAAAAATAGGTTTACCAGTCAGAGAGGTACACGGGCATTGGGACACGGGCGTGTCCCTAGCCGTGTGCCAAGGACACGGGTCGGGACACGGGCGTGTCCCTAGCCGTGTGCCAAGGACACGGGTCGGGACACGGCCGTGTCTCTACCCGTGTGCCGCAACCCTGACCCGGCAGAAAGTGGTTCTGGGAGGAACACGGCCCTAGACACGGCATGCCACACGGCCGTGTCACCTGAACACGGGTAGGAACACGGCCGTGTGCCTACCCGTGTCTGCGATGTATAAAAAGGAAAAGTTGGGAAACCCTAGCATTTCATCTCCTTTCTTCTGCCCCGAAATTCCTGAGAGGGTTCTTGGCTGGAGGAGGAGGAAGAGCTTGCCGGAGCCATCCTTGGAGGAATCAAAACGCCGCCGCCGTCAAGGGAAAAACAATGCCGCCGCGAAGGAGTGCGAGGCTCATGGCCGGCCATGGTGGTACCGCTGGACTTGAGGTGAGCTTCCTCCCCTCTCCCTTGGTGCTAGATCTATAGCTATTTTAGGAGAGACATCGACTCCATAGAGTCTTGATGGTGAGGAGAAGAGTTCTTAGGTTAAGCCATGCCTAGGTTTTCTAGGCTTAGTATTCCTCAACCTTCTCATCGTTCAAAGTGGAGATGAGAGGGATTTTCGTTGAGGGTTTGGCTTTGAAAGGAGGAATAAGGTTGGGTGTGATTTCTGGAGAAGTTTATGCGAGGTCGTTGCAAGGAAGAAGATGAACGGATGCCGTTCATCTCGCCTTAAGATGCGTGCAGAAATCTGATTTCTGCACGCAGCGACCTTCGTGGCCAATTTCGGAGGTGTTCTGGCCAGATCTGGGTGAACGACTCAACACAAGAGTTGTAGCCCTTGAAATTACCTTTCCAACGAGTGGTTGCTCGTTTCCATGCGATACCTGTAGCCACGGGAAAGCTGGTTCGAGTCCGCTGCGTTCGGGAAAATTCCTGTACAGGAAACTGTTTCCTGTACGTGTTCGAGTTGAATTTCTGGTAGGTTGCGACCAGATCTGGGCGATCGACTCAACACGAAAGTCGTAGCCCTCGCGAATACCTTTCCAACGAGGGGTTGTGCGTTGTGATCGGATTCCTGTAGCTCCGGGAATCCCAGTTTTAGTATTGGGCTATCCTATGTTAATGCACTTGTTAATTTATAATGTTAGCTCTCTTGCAATGATTGTGATTTGCTCATTTGATATCTTGCTCCCATATATCTATAATGTTGTTGTTACTATAATTTAGCATGGTTATTCATTTGGTTGTGTAATAAGGTATAACCATGTATTGGTAGAGAAATGGGTTGGATGGGAAGGCTAGATATTAGGAGTTGAGATCGGTATAGGATATACGTATACAATTTGGTGTTGAATATATCTATTGTGCGTAGTGTTGAGGTGAAGTTATTGAATAGGTGGGCGTGAAAATGATGAACACTATGTGAGGAGTATTTTGTAACCGTAATCCGAGCCCAAGGGGTTATTAATAACCGATGCTTAGAGTTGAAGTCTCCCTACGGGTAGCATCGAGTGAGTTGTTTTGGGGCATGTAATGTGCGACGATTCATCGTGTCGCGATATTGAGATAATGACTGTGGCAGGTCTACGGGTTCGCCAGTCGTCACACCGATGGGAGCCAATGGGTAGACCTTGGGCGGTAGGGTTAGATACTCGGTGTCCATAAACCGAGATCTCCTCCGCGCCATGAGAACGGTTGGGCTTGCACCTCGTGTGCTTCCGAGGTTCCATCCGGTTCGAAATCAAAGGCCAGGTTGGGCTGTGTTCTTGGTGCACATTTACCCAAGACCCCTTCTGAGCCGTAGTACGCAGGTGAGCTCCGCTGTTGTGTTCTTAGCGTTGAGGCGTACGGGGGCCTAGGATAGGTAGTGTGATACCACCTAGTAGTGGAGACGCCCGCTCCACTGTCGCCGTCTGGCCACGACGGACGACGCCTGAGAGGTTAGCTACCTGCTCGAAAAGTGGGAACTTCAAGTCTGTGTCGACATAGCAACTTGCATGTGCGTGCGCATGAGTCGGTCATACCATAACATTCATATCATGTCATTCATTGCATACACAAGATCCTCACCGTATAAGTTTGTATGGGCACTCCTATACGATGAGTTACTTTATTGTTAAGCCGATCCTTAACTTATAAGTTTGTATGGGCACTCTTATAAGTTAAGTTACTATTCTGATTAATTATACCTGCTGTCATATACTATTGATATTTGTAGAACTGCTAGTTGTGTAGCGTAGTTTATACTCCACTATTTTTACAGTCACCTGCTTGTTTACTTGCTTATATATAATCATATTGTACCTTGTTCCTTTCTCCGCCCGGTGCCGAGGAGTCGCCGGGGGAGCGGATGTGAAGCCACTTAGTCTTATGACTAACGGTTGCTACGTCTTCCTTTTTAGGAGGAAACCCCGCAGGTAGAGCAGCGACGGACTATGCAGCAGGACAGCCAGGCCCGGATGATAGGACCTGAGGTGGTGGTGCCATCGGCACCGTCAGTGACAGTCGTGAGTGTTTTCATGTAGCCGTTTGGCAAAGCATTTCTAGACTCTTGTTCCTTTTGTACAAGCCTGTTGTGCTTGTTATCTTCCGCTACTTTTGGACTTTAACTTAGCTGTGAACTGAACTGCTTTTGCTTTTACTTTTCTGTTATGGTTGGGTTGGCATGTTTGTTGTGATATGGATTGTAGCCGGCGGAATAGGCGTCTTGTGGTAAAGGCTAACCCGTGTGTTAGTGCTACCGCAAGGCGGCTATTTCGGGCATAAGACTCCCCTCGTGCCGTGTGTTGTGTTCCGGGAGGGGGGTCCTACACATACCAACTGCACCAAAAGCCCGGACTGTTGGAGAGGGTGCTACTTAATTTTTTATATAAGTAGCAGAGCGCCACGGGTCAAGTGAAGGAACGCCGGACCCAACAATCCCCCCCCCCCCCCGCGTCCAGCACAACCCGTCAGCTCAGAGGTGGGGTTACCACATGGCCCACACAGCTCAGAGGTGGGGTTACCACATGTTCACGGTTGCCTGACCCACCGGACCCACACAGGTAGAAGGGAAAAATCAGGATTTAATAGCTCCCCCCGGTCTTGAACCTGTGACCTCCTCTGATACCAATTGAAGGATCAAGCGCATACCCAACTGCACCAAAAGCCCGAACTGTTGGAGAGAGTGCTACTAAATTTTTTATATAAGTAGCAGAGCGTCACGGGTCAAGTGAAGGAACGCCGGACCCAACAAATTATATAATATATTTTTTTAAAATATTTGGTTTTGAAAATATAGAGAGTAAGTACAATTTAATAGTAATCATGAAAGACAACTATAATTGTAGCCGATAAATTAGTTAAATTGAATTAACTAACATATTCTTCAAGTAAAATTGTAATTGTAAAATAAGATTTCTATTGCAACAAGTCAAAGTTCTTTACTGTATGTTGAGTTGTGATCTTCAGTCACATGAACAGTGCATTAGCATTACACAATTACAATATTTGAATTTTTGAATGGAGATTGGAGAAATGATAATACCAGAATGATTTCTAACATGAGTACCAGCAATCACTAGAAAGAGTTGAAGAGGAATGAATTACTAGTCGAAGAGGAGACAAGAAAGTTGCAGAAGAATGAAGGTAACATGTACTCATTGGAAATGATTGGAGTGATTGGGTTGTAGCACGGTAATAGTCCGCCTGACCAGGACAGCTCCGCTTGAGGTAGATTGGGTCTATGGGTTGAGGGGATGTTACAATAAAAAGTGCATTTTTTTTGCAACGGCCTCCCAGCACACAGCTCGAAAGGATGACCGTCGGCACCCCATCACGCAGCTCGAAAGGGTTCAACCTCAAATGATCTGCAGATCATGCACCTCAACCCCTCTCCAATCCACTAGCGGGTTGTTGGAGGCCACAACCTCCCTTCAATGAGCAAAATTTGATAGTTAAGTGGACAACACGATGACTTCCCAGGAGGTCACCCATCGCAAGATTACTCCAACCCGAACACGCTTAACTATGGAGTTCTTCCGCTTCTCATCACCGATTGAGAACCCGAGGTCGCAACCTCCCTTCGATGAGCGAAACTTGATAGTTAAGTGGACAGTGCGTGGACTTCCCAAGAGGTCACCCATTCCAAGACTACTCTCACCCAAGCACGCTTAACTATGGAGTTCTTCCACTTCTCATCATCAATTGAGCTGCTCAATTGGTGATGAGAAGTGAAAGAACTCCATTGTTAAGCGTAATCGGGTGAAAGTAGTCTTGAGATGGGTGACCTCATGGGAAATCCCTGTGTTGTCAACTTAACTGCCGAGTTTCGCTCATCGAAGAGAGGTTGCGGCCTCCAATAACCCGCTAGTGGACTGAAGAGGGGTTGGGGTGCATGGTCTGCAAATCATTTGAGGTTGAACCCTTTCGAGCTGCGTACTGGGTGTCGGCGGTAAACCTTTCGAGTCGCGTGCTGGGGAGGCCATTACACAGGCGAGCAATTAGAAGGTTCACTCGCGAGGAGATTCATGAAGTAATCACCAATGAATACAGGCAAGTTAGGCGATGAGCCGCTCTTGTCTACCGCACTCTACATCACGGCTCTTCGTTGACGCCACAAGTCCGTATACATCCAATTTTATATGGCTTCAAGCTCCCTCACATCAAGATGTTCGATGGGATGGATGATCCGCTGGAGCACGTCATCCACTTCATCGTCATCATGATGGTAATACAATGCTCTAGGTCAACCGGTATGCCACATGTTCCTAACAACACTTAAGGGGTAAGCACGCACTTGGTTCCATTCTCTGCAAGATGGTGTAATATACAGTTTTGTGGAGTTAGCCTAGTAATTCACAGACCAGTTTATAGTTAACCAAAAAATCGTCTGAGATCCCTTTAAGCTTTTGGGGATCCACCAAAACGAGGGAGAACCCTTCAAGAACTTTTATCGCTGCCTTAATATCGAGGCACAACAAATTCCTAGGGTCGACCCCGAGCTTCTGTGGGGTCTCTTACTGGGAGGACTTCGCCCAAGGGGTTTCTACTCAACACTAATTAAAGAAACGGTGCCCAACTATCTTGGTCTCGTGCATCGAGTCAAATCTTAAATAACTACTAATGAAGTCATTAAAGCGCACGACCAACAATTTGAACCCCCAAATAGATCAGGGTCCTCGATCACCTTGGGTGTACACACTTTTGAATACATCTCAAACCAACGTGCTCTACGCCATACAAGACAATCATGTATTGCAGAGGCTAAGAGCACTTCCCTGAAATCATAGGGCCGACCAGTCGAAATACTGGGAGTTATTTCATAGTGTTGGATCTTGAGGCGCCCTTAGAGGGGGTGAATAAGGGCAAATAAAACTTTTTCTAAATGTAAAACTTTAGGTAAAATAATTGAGAATGTTAAGATGATATTTTTCACAAATCATAATATATTCCAAATACTCAGAAATTTAATGAAAATAAAATGACAATTTTATTTCATAAGTGATAAAAAAACATAAACAAAGATTTCAATAGAGCTTGAAATCGAGGCTACAAATGAAAATTTTCTTTTGAGTTTTCACCGATCATTCTCCCATGGACCGGTAGGCTAAATCTTATCTCTCCCTAAATACAGCTACTAGTCTCCCCTAGATCTCTCCATAACTTATCTGATGTACACAAGGAGGCGATTTCCCCCTAAGCCACATACAGACCTAATCTCCACACACAAGGCGGTGAGTTCTCTACTAATTACACTGAATAAAGAAAAGAAACAAAGTAGAAATATGGAAATGAAAACTCCCTCTAGTGTAGAGCACTTGAAGAAGACGATGAATCCTTGCAAATGTTGTCAGAGTTGTAAAGCACGAACGGTCTCTTCTACGCTCTTCAACTTAATTGCACACTTATGAGTTTTTCTGGTTCCACGGAGTTATCAGACTGGGAAATCTCAACACAAAGGCTCCTGGAGATGTGTGTCACGAAATGCACAAAATGTAGTTCTTTTAAGCAATCAACACTATCATCCTGCGATAGCTAGATATCGCCTGTGCGATATCACCTCAGCCTGCCATGTGGCCCACTCTGCTATAATCGTGTTGGAGTGATGATGATCATGCTGGATCGAGCGATATCGCCTCGCGATAGGCAGATATCACCATGCAATATCAGCAAATAATGCGTTGTGCTAAAACCGTCGGGAAAATGGCTGACGTCATCAAGTCGATATCGCCCAACAATAGATAGCTATCGCCAACGATATCTCTTCCTTTAAAAATTCTGCAGCTTAATGTCAATCCAAAATTATCAGAGTATTTATCTGGAGATATCTGCACACCATAAACAGACTAAAATCAAATACATTCGTGATTTATTATTTTCAAACTAAGAAATGTGGAACACATGCTTCAACAATCTCCCCTTTTTGATAATAACAAATTCACTGAGAAAGAAATCAGCGATGATCAATAGAGATGATAAAATAAGTAAATGATAAAATAAGTAATATTCTTGTTATTAGCAAAAGAATTGTAATATTCAAGGATTATCATAATAGAGTTACAGAAGCAAATGTGAGAAAGAATGAAGTGTCAGAGAAAGATGTTACCAGAGAATTTGAAAAAGTGAATGAGATGGACATGTAACTCAAATATAAGTAAGTTAGTGACTCATCAAGAAAAGATAGTCTATCAATGAAAATTGTCATAAAGGCTAATAGAAACATTGTTAAACTAATGCTAATATATGTTATCCAACGATTTTAGAGAGAAATGTTCTAACCGTGTTTAGCCCAATTCTCATGAGAAGAAATGTTAGAAAAGATATTGAGGTGTACAATGTGAGATAGTTTGGAAGATATAAGTGGGGGAATTATCCCGCATGAACCAAATGAATTATAAAGCATAACATAGAATGTATATAATGTTCTTGATGCTCATAAAGAGATTCAGTGCACAGAATGCTAAAGTGGCATGACTTTCATGTTTGCACGGGGTACTTTACAATTCTTTTCAATGTGTTCAAACTCACAATGCTCATTAAAACTGATCAGAAAGTTGAGTAGTGCTGGGTGGAATTGCCTTGAGATTTTATTTTGCGTAGCATTTTTTTTATATTGCACTCAACACATATTTGTTTAATAATGACCAATAACTCCGAATGCACTTGTATTGCAAACATAGTATTTTTTATAAAATAGTCATATGATTTGAATTGAACAAGTGTGCTTGAATCACATATGAAGTAAGGAACATGCATAATTTAAGAGGTTAAGTATTTATAAGGCATAATCATGAGAGAGAAATTTTAAATAACATATATCTTGGAACTAAAAAAACGTGTTCGTAAATGTCATTATCTAATGTAATACATTACTCATTCGCAGAGGCATGCAAAAATAATCATAAACATTTGTTACTCTAATTTCATTGGATAGTAAAATATTCAAGGCATGAATAAGCAAAAAACAATGTACTTGTAACTTGAAATAAAAAAGTAATATGGTAAGTCATCTGAATAAGATAAAACAAAAACTTAACTGAATTATGAGTAGCATAGTCGAATAAAGATGGTCATAGAAAGATTGGTCAAGTTGGACTAAATTTGATAGCGTGATATCGCCTGCGATATCAATTTATATAAAAAGGCTGGATCTGATTCCAGATCTCAAAATTGCTTTGTGTTCATGTAACCCTTGTGGAAAAAGACGACCGTACAAGCTCCGAAAATCTAAGATATAAGGTAATTTGGTACTTTTCTCATGAAAAATTTTAGGGATCTTGTGTGAAATGTCAAAAGAAGAGATTTTATGCGATCAAAAACATATTTTGATGAAAATTTGTGGATTTTGAAACGGGTTTCACCCCTGAGTAAAACACTACTTCTCATGCTTATTTTCTTCATGGATGTTGTAGATCTAGAGCATGCATGAGTTTGGAGAAGTTTGAAAATAGTTTACATAAAATCTATAGGGTAGATTTAAAAATTGTAAGACGAATTTTCAGGCTTGAAGAAGATTTTCAGCTATCACCTAACGATAGTTACTATCGCTGGCGATAGTGAGAAAAACTGATAATTTCATATTTTTTCCAGGAAATGGCCTACAGTTCCCGAGAACGAAAGAGCATTGCACGAAATCCGCATTCATCGTACCAATCATAATGAGGGATCGAAAAAGCCGCTATAGGCATAACGAAGATCGTTGAATTGGACATGACTCATGAGTCTCAGATCTATGAAATGTTTGCACAGTCAGGTATATTATCTCTGCTACTACCTGATATGTTTAGTTCAGTATTAGTCAGAGAATTTTATAATCATTTGGAAGATCCTACTTATACTGGACTAAATGGAGGTGTAAGATCACGATTACAAAAGTGAATCGTGGAGATAATTCATGACGATCTGAGAAATGAATTTGGCCTGAATGCTAGTGAAAATGTCTTGGATGTCGTAGAAAATTATACGAAAGACAGAGATTGGACACAGATGAACCAAGTCCTTCACAGAACATCAACTAAAAATCTCATCCATACCACGACTACACTCACTCTTGAAGCTTATTTAGTACAGGGTATATTAAGAAATACTGTGTTGTTGAAGGCCGGTGATACAAGAAAAACACCGCACAACTGAGCCTAGTCACTTTTCTAGTAATAGAAAGGGAGCAATTTGATGTGGCGTATTTGGTATTATCGGTGATCCGATATACATTTAAGATGAAAGACCCTTTGAGAAGGAAATTCAACACACTTCCATTAGGAAGTATCATTCAACGGGTACTTTTTCAAAAGTACCAATGAATTCACTAAGACCTTTACATCAATGACTGCATTCCTCCCATCTATAGCTCAGAGGCGACACGATATCCATCAGGACAAGGTGAAGCATCCTTATCAGCAAGAACGACACGAGGTGAACTCTCCACGTCTACTAGACTGCCACTTATTTGAGGAGGATCTCTTTGAGAAAGGGTGGATGAGTTATATGATTTAGTGGAATAGCATAAAGCTGAAACGAATGTGAGGTTGAGTGGATTCAATAAATTTATGAAGTTTATAGCTAAAGGACTGAACTTGAACCCGACCCCGGAGGAGGAAAAAGATTGGGAGAGTCCAGTGGTGGATCCTCCTCATCATTCTATTCGACGTTTAAGATGACCATAATAGAGAGAACAAAGTTTAAGTGATGACCAGCTACCTACCAGTGAGGATTGAGACTTTTGATCAGATTTTCTACAAGGTTGCTGAAATGGAGCTATCGCCTGTTGATAGAGGGCTACCGCTTGACGATAGAGGGCTACCGCCTGGCGATAGGGAGCTATCACCTGGCGATAGGGAGCTAACGCCTGACGATAAAGAAATTTCATATTTTCGTTTTGCAATTTGTCTTCCTGGACTAGTATTGTAATAAAGACATTTTGTTGAATTTATTTCAATTATTATCTGGATAATTAAGACATGTTGAGCTTGATTTTCATGAGTAATATTTTTGATTAATTTGGTAATTTGAATGCTGATAAGCTTTTGATAATATTCATAATTTTTCTGGTTAAATGATTTAGATTTTTAATTTGAAATGTTTAAGACTCCTAACTCTAGTCTTAGTGTAGAAAATCGTGAATCAGCAAGAGGTTTGGTGAAGGTATCAGCAATTTGTGATTCGGTTCTTATAAAAGTGACGTTGTCCTTTTTAATGTGAACTCTAATAAAATGATAATGAACGTTTATATGTTTAGATCGTGAATGATGTACTGGATTGTAAGTAAGATCAATTGCACCTTTTTGTCGCACCTTAATTTTATGGTTTGTTGTTGTATTCCAAAGTCTTCTAAAGTTTGTTTCATCTATAAAATTTATGCACAACAACTACCTAGTGCAATATATTCGGTCTCGATGGTGGAGAGGGCAACAGAATTCTATTTCCTACTCGACCATGAAGTAAGTGAAGAGACTAAAAAGTTACAAGTGTCACTTATGCTTTTACGATCTAACGAACAACCAGCATAATTTGAATCCGAATAATCGTGTAAAATAAAATCATCATTATGAGGATACCACAGTTCTAGTTTAGAAGTTCCAATTAGATATCTAAAGATGCGTTTAACCACTTTTAAATGCGATTCTTTAGGATTAGCCTGAAATCTAGCACACAAGCAAACTGCAAACATAATATCAGGTTTAGATCCAGTTAAATATAATAAAGAACCTATCAACACTCTATATAAAATTTGATCAATAGATATTTCACTTTCATCTTTTCTTAACTTTATGAAACACTCATAGGAGTGATTGCTTGCTTAATATTTTCAAATACAAATCTTTTAAAAATATGATGAATATATTTAGATTGACAAATAAAAATACCATCATGTTTTTGAGTAATTTGAAAAGCTAAAAAATATGGAAGTTCTTCCATCATGCTCATTTCAAATTCATTTTTCATTATCATTACAACATCATTACATAACTCTTCATTAATGACTCCAAAAATAATATCATCAACATAAATTTGTAAAACTATTAATTTATTTTAAATTTGCTTGATGAAGAGTGTAGAATCAGTACTATATATTTTATAATCATTTTTCAACAAATATAAATTTAATATATCATATCATGTATGAGGTGCTTGTTTCAAACCATAAAATGCGTTTTTTAATTTATAAACAAGATTAGGATATTTGTCATTCACAAAATTAGGGGGTTGTTCTACATAAACTTCTTCATTAATATACCCATTCAAAAATGTAGTTTTTACATACATTTGAAATAACTCAAATCTCTTGAAACTAGCAAATGCAAAAAAAATCTTAACTGCTTCAAGGCGTGCTGCAAGTGCAAAAGTTTCATCAAAATCTACTCCTTCAATTTGAGAATAACCATTAATTTGTTACAAACCTAGTTTTATTTCTAGTGATCCTAGATTTACTGTCTAATTTATTTTTAAAAATCCATTTAACTCCTACAACAGGATGATCAGAATGTTGGAACCAACAAAGTCGGTCCCTCCTAAAGCTCAGGTCTAAAATTATAGCTCACACTTACTCTCCTGGGATCTCTCTCCTGATAAGATTCTTGAAAGAATAGACCGTGGGCTTCAGCTCGGAGGTCCCACCTCTTACCCGGAAGAATCGGAAATTCTTCCCCTCCCTAACCAATGCTGAGCTAGGTGCCTTAGTGGAAGAGAAGAAGGGTCATACCATGCTTATATAAGGCACCTTACCGGTCTATTTATAGGCCTCTAAACCTGAACTATCAATATCCAAACTGAACCGACCTAAAATTATCAGAATACCCTCAGTTTGGTCTGCCAACAGCCAAACTCCGCTGTTCCGAAGGGTTATACGCAGACCACCCAGGGTAAAAGCGTAAAATCCCATGGGGCTAAAAAAAGATAAAACCATCTCTACCTTAGTTGGCCTCTGACTGAACACCAAAACGGTACTAGGCCACTCGTTGAACCGGCTCCCGGTGAGAGCATCGTCTCGCGGGCGAGGGCTCCCCGGTGGAGCCCTCTCGCCTAGCGAGTCGACCCTTGCCTTGCGAGTGCCCCGTTCCCTGGCACCCGCTCGCCCAGACGATGGCGCAGCTCTCGCTTGGGCCCCTCTCGCATGGGCCCCTTTCGCCGCGCGAGTGGCCCTTCCCCCGGGATCCACTCTCCTAGTGAGTCGATTATGACTTGGGCCATCTCGCCACCTTTAAATAGCCTTCTCCTTAAAACTCTCTTGCCTCTCTTCCTTGAGCCTTCTGCTCCTGCGAGCTCGAGGTTGTACACAATCCCCGCTCTTTTCGAGGTTGCCTCAAGCTCGGAAAGAAAGTCCAACTGAGGCTCGTGTCATTAAAGTGAACTTATGATGGAATCTTTTGGTGGGCCCCCTACCTGAATCTATAAATATGGGATTTTCACCTCCCTGTAGAGGGCCCTTTCCTTCTTCATTCTATCCCCTTCTAGCCTTTGCCAACATGTCTCTTAGCCAGAGTTTCTGTGACCACATCGCGGCGGTGCGTTAGAGGAATAAGGCGACCGCAGCGGTCCTAAACAGGATCCCGGCCCGTGCTCCACCCTCCTTACCGTCATCTTCTTTCCACCCGAAGAAGGCAAAAATAACAGATCCTGCTCCCTCGACAGAGGAGCCCTCTCGCACCTTCCCGGGGAGGCGTATCCCTCCTACTACTGCGCCTCTCAGAGAAAAGGAGGTAGAACCCCCGCCACTGATCTCCCTTTATTCCTACCTCATTCGTCTTCTCATTTACTGCCTGTTTTTAGATGGACCTAGCGCCTTCTCATCGCTCCGAGAGTATGCGAATCAACACCGCCGAGTACCGCCAGCGGTCTGTCTCTCCTCAACCATCTACCCCTCCGTCTACTCCTGCTGCGAGGAGGGACAACCCTTCCAATACCGCGGGGACCTCTCGTCGCCCTGGTAAGGAATCCTCCCTTTTCGGGTCTCCGCCCCTGCTTACCACTTTTCTATGCTACTATCAGGATCATCTCTATTCCACCCCCTGCTTTATACGCAGGTATGCACGACTCGCACGCTGAGGACTCGCTAGCCGAGGACTCGCCCGCTGAAGACTACTCTAGGCAAATGGTCGTCTCGCCCCCTCCTCCCATAGATGAGATCAAGGATTATTTGGGCGACCCCATGGATTTGCTGGAGATGAAGCGCAGGGTAGCCGAGATGTTTCGGAAGCACGCACGCATTATCCATGAGTTGGAAAAGGACAATCAAGCAGCTGACCACAGGATCGATTGGCTGGAAGTGGAGTGCGCCCGCCTGACTTCAGAGATCGACACTGACATTGAAATAGACGAGACCGACCCCCAGGCGATTCTGAATGAGGTCGATCAGCAGCTCCATCTCGTGCGCTGTGGCATTGACGTGGCTCGCACATTTCACCTCCCCAGTCGGCCGCCTTGTGCGAGATCTCGCGGCGGAGGACGTTGGAGGTGGCACAAGAATTGAAGAACTCCCGTCTCGTCTCGCCTCTCTCTTTATTTATGACTGTAATAATATTTTTTTGCTGCTATCTCGCCTGAACTGCGTGTCCTGCAAACTTACTGCCCGCCTCGCGCGGGATGAAACGTTTTATTAACTTAATAATTACTTGCTCTTTCATAACTATCTGATTTATCATAACACGACGCTTAATTACTATTTATGCTAGTTTTTCTCAATTTTCTAATTCTAAATCATTTTCCTTTTTTCATCGCTTCGTATGCTGAGGGCTCACGTCGGGCTTCGTAAATCGAGGTCCGGGGAGAGAAAAAACCGCCCGCCTCTTCCCCTTCATCTGCATAGATTTTTCCGCCCGTACACTCTCTTTTTCCCAATCATATGCTTGTTATAAATACCCCCTTATACAGATCAGTATTACACTCTTATCCCCCATTGCGCCCCAGCCCTCATCCTTGTTCTCCGTCCATTTCGCGTACCGACTTCCCTTGGCCATCTCGCTCCCTAACTTTAGATTGTTTCACCGAGTCTCTCCGCCTCTTGCTTCAGTCGTCTCGCATAGACATGGAAAAGAGGAGAGTTGAAGAGGGCGAGGGACGCAGCCGTTGTGGGAGGCGATTCGCCGACCATGACTTTCCTCCTGGCCGCATTTCTGAAGACGAATACGACACCTTCATTCGAGAATTCCTGACGGAGGGATTCGAGTCGCGCCCCCCTAAAATCGGCGAGTCCATCAATACGTTTTACTCCAGAGAACTCGCCTTCCCCGTCTCGAACTTTGAGGCGGGGTTGAGACTGCCTCTCTGGTCAGAGGTAAAATAGGTCCTGAAATACTTTAGCACAGCTCCCGCTCAGCTAAACCCCAACGCCATCTCGGCACTGGTCGCCTTTGCCAGTTACATGCGGCGAGAGCGAATCGAGTTTAGCCTGAACGTCTTCCGTAAGTTGTTCATCTACCACGCCAACCATGACGGGGTGTCGTACTTCACGGGGCAAGGTCTCAAGGTCTGCGAGACGCCTAACAAAAACCACCACTGGCTCACGCGCTTTGTATTTGTCCGCGACAACTTGGGGGGCGTTCCGCTTGCGCCCGTCTCGCCTGCTGAAGTGTTCTACGTAACTCCCCAAGTCGGCGGCACGGACAAGCTCCTCTGCGACTACCTCACCGGAAATAACTTTGAGGTCCAGTTCCTGAGGCGCGGCCTCGACTCCCTCCTCCCCGTACTTCCTGGCGAAGGTATGCTCGCCCCTTCCCCTTTTGGTCTCACCTTTACTATTTTTGTCTCGCCGTTTCTTGCCTTTAACACTCTGTCTCGCCTCTATTAGGAGAGAGGAACATGCCCGCTCATCCTCCCTACAATAGCAACATCAAACCGTCTAAAGATATCACTCTCGCAAATATGGCGGCCGAGGCGGCTAAAGAATCCTTGACTCCCTCCCTCAAGAAAAGGCATGCTGAAGGCTCTGCTCCGTCTTGCCTCAGCCCCTCGAAAAAGATGAAGATGAAGAAAGTTGTGTCCCTCCCGACCGAGAAGACGAAGAAGGCCCCCAAGGAGATGGTTGTGGTGTCGGGGTATTTGAGCCCTATCTCCCTAGGGTCCCAGTCTCCCCGATCACCTCGGGCATCTCCTCAAAGGGCCGTCTCGCAAACTGGCGAGGCGGCACTGCTCGCCCAGCATACCAGCACATCGCGTCAACCATCCAGGTCCCCCTCTTGTGAGGTTGGTTCTTCCAATCGCCCAGCCCCCTCTGCCCATCAGAATTTTAACATGAGTCCTGTGGTTCTCGATGCAGTTAATGACCTGACTCTGATATGGGACAAGGGGGTGAATCGAGTATCCATCTCCACCCTCCTTCCCTCCTGGAAGGAGCAGGACCAGCCCACGGGTCATGCATTCTCTTTGGGCTTTGGCCTTTACGGAAGTCCCGAGCCAGATCCTGTCGACAAGGCCTCCTCGCGAGACTTTGTTCTGAAGGCTGCACACTCCCAATTACGCACCCTGGAGCTTTCGCATCGGCTCTCGCGCCGCCTGATCTTTAACAACCAAAACTGGAAAGAGTCTGAAGTGAATCTGGCAGCGGAATGCGAGAAGTCTGGAGACCTCGCAAAGAGGCTGGTTGTGGCCGAAAACCTTCTCGCCAAGGCTCGGGGCGGCGTGGTGAGTTTCCTCCCCTACTCAATTCATTTCCCATACGTGTTGAAGTTGGTGACCGGGCGATCTGGCGGTCCGTCTTAGCGGATTGAAGACCGCGCGGTCTGGCAGTTCCCTTCAGCGGTTTGGTTGTTGTGCTGTTGTTGTCTGGAGTCCGAGCGGTCTAGCAGTTTGTCTCAGGCGACTTGGAGATCGGGCGATCTAGCGGGCTCCCATGGCAATCTCTCTCTCTCTAGTGGTAGCCGAGCGGTTAGCCCTTCTGTCTAATCGCGCGGCTTGTGCGAGTTATTTCTGTATAGACCTCTTAGTCATGTAAATTTTTAGTCCCACATCTCTTATTTGTATTCTCTCTTCCCTCCTCCATTCTATAAAATGGAGGTCATACCTTTGTAATATATACCTTTTTCGGATAATAAAATTTCTGTTAAACCTCTTTCGGTTTGTTCTTGTTCGTTTCTCACATGGTATCAGAGGAAATGATCTTTTCCTCCTGATTCGGTTCCTCTTTCTGTCTGGCGGCTTGTTCTTCTCTATTTGCGCTGTTTCTCTTCTTCTTCTTATTCGCGCGGTTTTTTCTTGTCATTGCCCTCTGTGTGCGCGACCTCTCTGTGCGACCTCTATTCTGCTCGCACGCCTTGTTAGCCTTCCCGCGGACTTTTCTCTGTTCGCGCGGTCTTCTCTTTCTTCTGTTCGCGCGGGTTGCTTTCTAGCCGCTCGACTTCTTTTCCTCTGCTTGGTTTTGTGACTTGGTCGTGGCTTTTCTGCCCGCTGGTGTCTATCATCGTGACCACTGCAGATCTCTTTCTCCTAACCGCTGTGATTTCTCCCTATTCGCACGGCTTGTTTCCTAACCGTACGGTTTGTTTCCTAACCGTGCGGCTTCCTGTTGTTTTCTCCTACGGCTCTTTCTGATGCTTTTACTGCCACCACTCCTGTCGCCAATCCGACTCCGCCTCTTCCTCCTACTCCTTCCGGGAACCTTGGCACCGTTTCCAAACTTGTCGGCTCCAACTACCCGGATTGGAGCGTCTCCTTCACCTTTCTCCTTCGCTCGCAACGCAAACGCCACCATCTCTTTGATGACCCTCCTCCCACCACTTCACCTCTCTTTGATGAATGGGATGCGAGTGACGCGCTTTTGCGTACTTAGATCGCTAACAACCTCTCCGATGAATGCCTTCCCGTCATCTGTCATGATGAGACGGTCAAGGACGCTTGGCTTCATCTTACCGCTCCGTACTCAAAGGGGGCTCAGACATCCCGCATCTATATATTGTATGCGGACCTCTTTGCCCGTTCTACATTGTCTCCTGCTGCTGCCTACCAACAGGTTCGGGCGCTTGGGGCTGAGATTCTTCAGAATCGCCCATTTTCTGCGGATTTTGCTCAACAACACAAGCATTTCCAAGAGCTTCTGGTTGTGTGTTATCTGCTCTGGCTTCCTGATACTTATGATATGATCCGCCAGCAAATTCTGGGTGAGGCAGAATCTCCTACCTTAGATGCCACCACTGCCCGCATCACCGCTGTCACCTCCCTCTTTCAGCGCCCGCTTCTGCCTCCTCCTTCTCCACCAGACAACTATACTCACCAAACTTAGCGGAGTGGCTCTGATAGCCGCAGTCACCAGTCTAGCGGACGCGCTCCTTCCCGCTACCTTTGCTCACACTGTGGCCATACCGGCCACACTATGGATCACTGCTGGATGAAGCATCCCCATCTTCGCCCCTCGGGTGACTCTTCCGCCTCTTCTTCCAAGCCGTCTGCCTCCATGGTCACATCATCAGGTAGTGCCCACGTGGTGACTCAAGGTAAATGACTTATCGACTCTGGCGCGACTAATCACATGACGGGCAATCCTCAGTGCTTCTCTCTCCTCGAACAACATGATCGATTGCATTCTGTCCTCGTTATAGACGGTTCTCCCTCCCTGATTCATGGGTCAGGAGTGGTTAATGTTACTCCATCTCTTCGCCTAGCAGACACTCTCTATGTGCCCAAATTTCCGTGCAACTTATTGTCGGTTACCTCTTTATGCAAGCAGCTTCAGTGCTCTGTGACGTTTACTCTGACTTCTTGTTCTTTTCAGGATCCGAGCTCCCAACGAATGATTGCTACTAGGACTGAGAGCGGCGGCCTCTACTTCCTCGACAACATTTCCACCTTGTCTGCCTTCTCCTCTTCTTGTACGGATATTCTCCAGTGGCATCTCCGCCTCGGTCATCCTTCTCCACGACTTCTACATCAGCTTCTGCCCCACCTCCCTCCTTCCAGTACTCCTCTCAACTGCGACGCTTGTCAGCTTGGCAAGCACCACCGTTCCTCCTTCCCGCCGAAGCAAGTTCGGGGCTCTACCCGCCCGTTTGATCTAGTCCACTCCGATGTCTGGGTACCTACTCCTACCCTCACCATTGGTCGGGTTAGTTCTTATTTTATTACTTTTATTGATGATTTTTCTAGATGTACTTGGGTGTATCTCTTACGAGATCGCTCTGAACTTTTGGATGTATGGATCTCTTTTTATCAGTTAATTAAAACTCAGTTTGGTGTTTGTATTAAAACCTTTCGCTCAGACAATGCTAAAGAATATCTGAGTCATGCTTTTACCACTTTCTGTGTGCAACATGACATTATTCATCAGACTAGCTGTGTTTATACCTCCCAGCAAAATGGGGTGGCGGAACGCAAAAACCGTCATCTCCTCGATGTCGCTCGTACCTTGATGACCCAGATGCATGTTCCTCGCTCTTATTGGGGCTATGATGTTCTCCTTGCCTGCTACCTCATCAATCGAATTTCCTCCATAGTTCTCTACGGGAAAACCCCATTCTCCATTCTGTATCCGGGCAAGGAGCCTTTTTCTCTCCCTCTCCGAATCTTTGGGTGCACTGCCTTTGTGCATGCCCCATCTGCCACCCGTGATAAGCTCTCCCCTCGTTCCACAAAATGTGTCTTTCTGGGGTACTCCACCACTCAGAAAGGCTATTGTTGCTTTGACCCCATCCTTCGTAAGCAGTTCGTCTCTGCTGACGTAATCTTCTTTGAGAATGCCTCCTACTTCTCGGATGACTCCTCTTCTCTTCCCCCAGCTTCTGATACTCCTGCTGTTCCCTTCGTTCCCTCATCTCCTACTGAGATCTCAACCCCTACACCGTCTCCGTCCACTCCTCTCCCTCTGTCTCTCTCTCCCTCTTCTCCACCACCATCTCCCTCCTCTCCGCTGCCGTCTCTCTCTACTCCCGGGCCAGCTCTCTCTGCCATGGATGCTCCGGATGCCGAGGGACCCGCTGACCTAGATCTTCCTATAGCTCTTCGTAAAGGGGTACAGACGTGTACTCTATAACCCCTTGCTGCTGTTGTTTTATATGATTGCCTTACCTCTTCTCGCAGGGCCTTTGCACTGGCTATCTCTGCCACTGCCACACCCCGTTCCTACCAGGAGGATCTTATTATTCCTCAGTGGAAGATGTCCATGGATGAGGAAATGGCAACCCTAACTGAGCGGGGTACCTGGAATCTTGTTCCTCCTCCCTTCGGTACTGATATTATTTGTTGTCGCTAGGTCTTCATGGTCAACTTTGGCCCGGACAGCACTGTGGATCGTTATAAGGTCCGCCTTGTTGCTAAGGGCTTTACTCAGACCTATGGGGTTGATTACTTTGACACCTTATCTCCCGTGGCTCGTCTCAGCACTATCCGGGTCCTACTCTCTGTGTCAGTCAATAGAGATTGGCTGATTTCCCAGCTGGATGTCAAGAATACCTTCCTTTATGGTGATCTTCAGGAGGCCGTCTACATGGAGCAACCTCCTGGGTATATTGCTCAGGTGGAGACACGAGTATGTCGGCTAAAGAAGGCAATCTATAGCCTCAAGCAGAGCCCTCGAGCTTGGTTTGACAAGTTCAGCGGCATTGTGGCGGCCGTTGGTTTTGCATGAAGCTCTGCCGATCACTCACTATTCATTCGCAAAACTTCCTCGGGACTGGTGGTTCTTGCTGTGTACGTCGATGATATTCTTCTCACTGGCGATGACCAAGAAGGGGTAGCCTTGACAAAGCGGCATCTTCGTCAACATCTGGTTACGAAAGATATGGGCTCTCCGAAGTACTTTTTGCGGATCGAAATCTCTCGAAAGCCCAACTCCTTAGTCCCCTCCCAACGTAAGTATGCTCTTGATCTATTAAAAGAGGCAGGATTGACTGGAGCCAAACCTGCCCGATGCCCCATGGCAACTAGAGAAGACAAAACCTGGACAGATGATTCGCCTCCTCTTTCAGATATTACGCGGTACAGGCGTCTGGTTGGTAAGCTCATATATCTCACAGTGACCAGGCCCGACATTTCCTATGCTGTGGGCAAGGTGAGTCAATTCATGCAAGCGCCTAGGGAGTGTCATCTACAGTCCGCCTTGCAGATCTTGGAGAATGTCAAAGCAGCGCCTGAGAAAGGATTACTCTTTCAGAAGAATGATCATCTGAGGGTTGAAGCATACTCAGATACGAGTTACGCTGATGACAAAGGAGATCGCAAGTCAACCAAGGGTTTTTGCACCTTTGTTGGGGGAAATCTGGTGAGCTGGAAGAGCAAGAAGCAGACTGTTATTTCCAGGTCCAGTGCAGAAGCAGAGTATCATAGTATGTCATCGACCACTTGTGAGTTAAAGTGGTTACGGGCACTCATAATGGATTTAGGAGAGGTCTACAAATATCCTCTACCTATGTTCTGTGATAACAAGGCTGCCATATACATCTCCAAAAATATGGTCTTTCATGAAAGAACCAAGCACATTGAGGTCGACTGTCATTTCATTCGTGAAGAGATTTTGAAGGAACAAATTTGCACTCCCTTCGTCACTTCTGATAAAGAGTTGGTTGACATCTTTACCAAGCCAATATCCGCCTTGTTTCTTCATATTTGCGACAAGTTGGGCATGATCGATGTATATGCTCCAGCTTGAGGGGGAGTGTTGAAGTTGGTATCTGGGCGGTCTGGCGGTCTGTCTTGGCGGATTGAAGACCATGCGGTCTGGCGGTTCCCTTTAGCGGTTTGGTTGTTGTGTTGTTGCTGTCTGGAATCCGAGCGGTCTAGCGGTTTGTCTCAGGCGACTTGGAGACCGGGCGGTCTAGCAGTCTCCCATGACGATCTCTCTCTCTGGTGGTAGCCGAGCGGTTAGTGCTTCTATCTAACCGCGCGGCTTGTGCGGGTTATTTCTGTATAGACCGCTTAGTCCTGTAAATTTTTAGTCTCACGTCTCTTATTTGTATTCTCTCTTCCCTCCTCCATTCTATAAAAGGGAGATCATACCTTTATAATAGATACCTTTTTCGGATAATAAAATTTCTGTTAAACCTCTTTCGGTTTGTTCTTGTTCGTTTCTCACAATACGCTCGACACTAACCTAATAAACGGTTCCTGCGGGATGCTGAGACGGTGGATAGATTGCACTCGCACATAGTGGAGCTGGAGGCGAAGGTAAAGGACCTGAAGTCCCAGATCACCCAACTTCGGTACACAGCTCCCTCGCCCTCTCGCCCGGCGATTCCCCCACCTCCTCCTCATTATTCTTATGAGGAGGTCGAGGAACTCTGCCGAGACGCTAACATCAGGACTGCCGAGTTGATCTTGAAGATGATGAAAGAGATGAGAGTCGTTAAGGAAGACTGCGAGGACGTCACCGCCCGCGACCTCGTACCGGAGATCTACGGTGAGGGCGAAGGAGGCTCGTCCTCCAACGAGAAGGAGTAGAAGGCTTCCAGAACATGATATCATTATTTTCTTGTCATCCTGCCAGTGTACCTTTCATTTTTATACCAGGCCTGATTTTGCACTGGACATGATATTTAATGGATATGATGTATATATATATTTTTTCTTTCGGGTAATGTGCCACGCTCCCAGATAAGTTATACCTTTGCATTCTGGTTATTCGCAAGACAATCTGGAGATCCACTCGTATTTGCGAGATGGGGTCACCCCTCGTCTCGCCTCCTGACTGGAGTATAAACCTTGCCCCGAGCGCGAGTCGTCGTGCTCCCGTCGCTCTCGTGTGTGGGACCGTCTCACTTCTTCTCGCCTCTTCTTCAGATACCTCCCGACGCGAGTGGCCTCGAGGGGTCGATTTCCCCTCCTCTTTCTTCTTAGGCAGGAAACTTCCTTACCCATCATGTCTGGGGTCTCCCTTTTCTCCTCAGCCAACTCCAACCACCGAGTGAGCCTAAAGCCCTGCCAACTTGATGAGAGCCTGGTCAGCGGGTGTTCTCGGGGTCTCCTCTCATCAACCAACTCCAACCACGGAGTGAGCCTACAACCCTGCAAGCTTGATGAGAGCCTGGTCAGTGGGTCTTCTCGGGGTCTCCTCTCCTCAATCAACTCCAACCATCGAGTGAGCCTACAGCCCTGCCAGCTTGATGAGATCCTGGTCAGCGGGTCTTCTCGGGGTCTCCTCTCCTCAACCAACTCCAACCACCGAGTGAGCCTACAGACCTGCCAGCTTGATGAGAGCCTTGTTAGCGGGTCTTCTCGGGGTCTCCTCTCCTCAACCAACTCCAACCACCGAGTGAGCCTAAAACCCTGCCAGCTTGATGAGAGCCTGGTCAGCGGGTCTTCTCAGGGTCTCCTCTCCTCAACCAACTCCAACCACCGAGTGAGCCTACAGCCCTGCCAGCTTGATGAGAGCCTGGTCAGTAGGTATTCTTGGGGTCTCCTCTCCTCAACCAATTCCAACCACCGAGTGAGCCTACAGCCCTGTAAGCTTGATGAGAGCCTGGTAAGCGGGTCTTCTCGGGATCTCCTTTCCTCAACCAACTCCAACCACTGAGTGAGCCTATAACCCTGCCAGCTTGATGAGAGCCTGGTCAGCGGGTCTTCTCGGGGTCTCCTCTCCTCAACCAACTCCAACCACCGAGTGAGCCTACAGCCCTACTAGCTTGATGAGAGCCTGGTTAGCGGGTCTTCTCGGGGTCTCCTCTCCTCAACCACAACAATCTCATCTCATGAAGAAAACCACAGAAATGCATTGTATTAAGGAATCGCGCCACGCTTACAAATAGGAAGAACATTATAGACATGATTAATAAATATAAAAAAGGACAACCTTAGGGGTAGAATCGCTTCAGATCATCGCCGTTTCGGGAGCGATCAAGGGGTATCCCGTCCACATCTTGGAGGTGGTACCCTCCTGACTTCAAGACCTCGTTTATTATAAAGGGACCCTCCCAGTTGGGGTTGAGCTTCCCCACGGAGGCCCCCTTGCCTGCGACATCTACCTTCTTGAGGAACAAGTCCCCCTTCTGGAACTGCTTGATCCAGATGTGCTTATCGAAGTACTTGGACATTTGGCGCTTGACTTCTTCCTGCCGGATTGACGCTATCTCCCTGAGCTCCTTTACCAAGTCGAGAGAGAGCCTCTGCTCCTCTCCATTGTCCTCTTACCACCCTTCATCTCCCCTCCTTGCTGTTGTCACCCTGGGGATTCAACCTCGAACTCTATAGGTATGACGACCTCCGAGCCATGGGAGAGTTTGAAGGGCGTCTCTCCCGTGGCGGTATTTGGTGTAGTACTCAGAGCCCATAGAACGGAGGGGAGCCGCTCCACCCAACTTACCCTCAAGTTTTCTACCTTCTTCTTCAAGAGGTTCACGATGATCTTGTTCGCGGCTTCTACCTGTCCATTGTATCGGGGGTGATGAACCGAGGCAAACCAAAGATCTATGCCAAGATGGACACAGAAGTCTACAAATTCTCTACTAGCGAACTGTGGCCCGTTATCCGTGACAATAGCCAAAGGGAGCCTATGCCGGCAGATGATCTCTCCCCACACAAAGTTTTGGACTACCTGCGACGTCACCTTTGCAAATGCCTTCACTTCTAACCACTTTGAAAAGTAATCCACCATGACCAGCAGGAACTTCCTCTGGCTACTGGCTTGGGGAAACAGGCCCACCAGGTTTAAACCCCATATGGCAAAGGGCCATGGAGCCGTAATCGTGCACAATCTCTGAGTTGGGAGGAGTTGAAGGAGGGCGAACTCCTGGAATTTTCTACATCTCCTTGCAAATTCTTCAGCATCCCTCCTGAGGGTAGGCCAGAAGTAGCCCTGCCTCAGCACCCTCCCTTCCAGGGTCTGACTACCTGAATGACTTCCGCATTCTCCCGAGTGAACTTCTTCTAGTACCCTCGAGGCCTCCTTCTCGGACACGCACCGAGCTAGTAGGCCAGATAACGTCTTTCGGTAGAGGATTCCTTCTTTTAACAGGTAATACGTTGACTTGTACCTGACCCGCTTCCTCTCAAGGTCCCCTTCGGGTAGACGTCCTGATGTCAAGAAAGTCACAAATTGGTCCATCCAGGACCCCTCCTGGTCAACTTCCATCAATTCTCCCTCCTCTATGGAAGGACTGAAGAGCTCCACCATAGTCCCTCCGGCCTGAGGGCCGTGTTTGGCGAGCAGGTCCGCCCGAGTATTTTACTCCCATGGAACATGTCGAATTGAGAAGCTGCGGAACTGCCCGATGATACCCTTTGCCTTTACTAGGTACAATTGGAGGGTGGGCTCCCTCACTTCAAACTCCCTGTTGATATGCCCCACGACCACCATAGAATCCGTGGAGACCCCGACGTCCTGTATGCCAAGCTCACGAGCCAGCCTGAGCCATGCAATGATGGCTTCATACTCTATCTGATTGTTTGTGAGGGCGAAGTGGATCTTCAAAGACTGCTCGATCCTGGTCCCCTCAGGACTCATTAAGATCACCCCTCCTCTGAAAAAACTTCTTCCCGAGGCCCCATCCACGAGCATTTCCCAAGCCACCAAAGGAGGCGCTTCCGTCTCCTTGACCTCGACCACGTAATCCGCCAAGAAATCCGCTACCACCTGTGCCTTGATGGCCACCCGAGGGATGAAGGTGAGGTCAAACTCACTGAGCTATATCGACCACTTTAGGGCTGAGTATATTATTCGAAACTCGAAAATCGCTCGAAAATCGTTCGAAAATTGAGCCGAATCGGAATCGGTTAAAATTGATTCGACTCAATTTGAGTCGATTCAATTTATTAATATATTCTTATTTTAAGATTAAAAATAACAAAATTTAAACATAAATAAAAAGAATGAATGCTTTAAGTGTTTCATTTGCTAAATTTATAGGTTATCCAATTTTATTTTGAGCAAACTAGGAATAAAGCAAAAAATTGCTAAATTTTGAGCCGACTTGATTCGATTTCGAGCCGACTCGATTCGATTTCAAGCCGACTCGGAATCGAGCCATTTCGTGTCGAGCCGACTCGACTCGAAATCAATTTCGATTTCGAGCCGAGTTCGAGTCGAAATTTTCAATTTCGAGCCGAGCCAAAATCGCTCGAACTCGACTCGATATCAGCCCTAGACCACTTGACTAACCTCCTCGAATGCTCCACCCCCTCTAGAATGCGGCGGAGAGGGTGATCCGTCACGACCTAGATAGAATGGGCTTGGAAGTACGGCCTGAGCTTCCGGGCTGAGATGATGAGGGCGAAGGCTAGCTTTTCAAGGATAGGGTATTTTAGCTCTGTCGTTTTGAGGAACCTGCTCACGTAATATACTGGGAACTGCTTCTTACCCTCTTCTCGTACGAGGACTGAACTTACAGCCCCCGTCCCTACTCCCAAGTAAAGGAACAAACTCTCTCCCTCTCGTGGCCCTTGAAGTAACAGCGTCTGGGTGAGCTGTTGCTTCAAGGCTAGAAAGGCCCTCTCATATTCAGAGGTCCATTCAAATTTCTTCCCTCCCCTTAGAGTTCGAAAGAAATGGGAGCACCTCTTTCCTTCCCTAGAAAGGAACCTGCTCAACCAAGCCAACTTACCGGTGAGACGTTGGACCTCCTTGGCATCCTTCGGAGATTCTAACTCCAAGATCGCTTTTACTTTGTCCGGATTAGGTTCCACTCCTTATGGGGTGAGGAGGTGTCCTAAAAACTTTCCCCTACTGGCCCCGAATACGCATTTTAGAGGGTTGAGCCTCATCTTATACTTCCTTATGGTTCTAAAGGTTTCCTCTAAATCCAAAATGTGGGACTCGAGATCCCGACTCTTAATCATCAGGTCATCTACGTAGACCTCGAGGTTCCGCCCCTTCTGTTCCCGGAATACCCGATCCATCATCCTCTGGTAGGTTGCCCCCGCGTTCTTCAACCCAAAGGGCATCATATTGTAGCTGAAACACCCATCCTCGGTGACGAAGGTGGCATCCTTGATGTCCGGGGGTGCATGCGTATTTGGTGGTACCCTGAAAAGGCATCTAAAAAACTCATTAGTGGAAAACCGACGGCTGAATCGACCAACACGTCTATTTGAGGCAGAGGGTAACAGTCCTTAGGGCATGCTTTATTTAAAAGAGAGAAATCGATACACATTCTCCACTTTCCCTCTTCTTTTTTCACCATTACAACATTGCTTACCCACCCTGGATACCTATTTGCAGATATAAACCCTGCCTGGAGTAGCTTCTCCACCTCCTCTCTGATGGGCCTGGCCATCTTGGAAGCGATGGACCTCTTCTTCTGTTGAATTGGACAGACCTTGGGGTCAAGGTTGAGACGATGGCACGCCACGTCCGCGTCGACCCCCAGCATATCAGCTACGCTCCAGGCAAAGACGTCAATGTTTTCTTGCACACACCTCCGGATCTCTTTCGGGTCCTCGGGAGTGAGCTCCCCGCTGACCTTGATCTTCTTTTTACCATCCTTCGTGAGGATGTCCATCTCCAGAATCTCCACTGTATCCCTCAGCCTCGAGGGCTCCTCTTCTCCCTCCTGCTCCCTATGACTCTCCTCTTGCTCCCTCAGACTCTCTTCCTGCTCCCCCTCTTTCTCGGGATCCCTTCCCAGCGACGATCCCCCTCTCCCTTCTGGCTGAGCCTCCATTCCGATCGACTCCCCCATTTAACCTATCTTCCTTTTCCTTCCTCCGGCCCCTTCTACCTCCCCCCTATCCTCCTGCTCCCCTGCCATTTCTGGCTCCACTACAGTGCCTCTTTCCACTTCTGCCACCCCTCTCTCCTCCTGCTCCTCACCTCCATCCACCTGCTCTCCCGCCATTTCTGGCTCCACCGCAATGCCTCTCTCCACTTCTGTCACCTCCCTCTCCTCCTGCTCCTTTTGCTCCATCCACTTCTCAAGCTCTTCTGCGTCACCTTTCCATGAGATGGTATTTACCGCCGTCACATAGCACTCTCTAGCTTCCTTCGGATCTCCCCGCACTCTGATCTGAGTCCCCCCTAAGTTGAGCTTCAAGAACTGATGGAGAGAAGACGACACGCATCTGAAGGCGCTGATCAAAGGGTGCCCAAAGATTGCATTGTAACTGCTGGGGGCGTCCACTATCACAAAGCGGCAATTCCTAGATAGCCCCCCCCAGAGTTACCTGGAGCCCTACTCCTCCCTAAACCTCCTTCCGTTCTCCTGAGAACCCGAACAATGGTACGTCCGCTCCCAACACCCTCCTAAATTCCACTCTCATCTCGTTGAATGCCTTTTTGAAGACGACATTCACGGAGCTCTCATTATCTACCAAGATCCTTGACACCGTGAAGTTCTCAATGGCGATCCGAATCACCAACGCATCACAGAAGGGATCCTAGTGATCCAGCAGGTCCCTCCTGGTAAAAGTAATCTTCTCATCCGGGGGCGGGGCTTGTGACGTCGAGGCGACGCTCTGACGATACATGGCATGGAGGGTGGCCTTGCGGGTAGCCTCAATCCCCATCCCCATGGATCACCCCAATTCCCCCTCGATCTCCCACATCCGATCGGTCTACACATCGATCCTCCTCCCCAGTTCCAGTCACCTCTACTATCCATACCGGTAGCTGCTGCTCACCTGCTCCTCTCCTCCCTTCAATTTCAGAAACTCTGGGCAAGTAGTCATCGCGTGGCCTTCCTCCTCATGGAAGTCACAATACGGCAAGGCTACCTCCTTCTCCTGCCTTCCCTCCGGGTGGTTCCTCCTTCCTTTTCCAACTCCCGTTCTTCCCCGCTCTCTTCCTCTCCCCCGCCCTCGGCCAATGGCCATAGCTTGCTGAGGCGGGGGTGGGAGTGGTCTAGGACCATGCCCCCACCCTAGTTGATTGAACCTCCCTGGTCCTCCCTGATAGTAGTTCCTTCCTCCTTGGGGGAAACCTCTTCCCTGCCCTTGAACAGGGCCTCCTGGATACCTCCAACCCAACTCTTGATGCACCGGATCCCTCAGCTCTTCCCTCCTCCTTCCTTCTTACTGCCTCGCTCCTCCTGATTCCCTCGACTCCACCTCCGTCAACCTTGCCAACTTCTTCGCAAACGTCGGGTTCACTGCCTCTATCGCTATCTCCTTCGCTGCCTTCTCCATCAACCCTTCGAACGACAACGACGCCTTCCTGGTCAGACTCATCTTGAAGAAGCCCTCCCTCAGCCCCACGGTGAAGGACATTTGAAGAGCAAATCCTGGCACCTCCTGAATGTCTAGGATTTCCTACTGGAAGCGGTCCACATACTGGGCCAAGGACTCGTCGGCCTTCTGCTTGATCAGAAAAATGGACTCTGGGTTCTTCTTCCTCTTCTTCGAGGTCGAGAAGCACAACTGGAAGCTCCTACTCAAGTCCTCTAAACCGTATATCGACCCCACTGGAAGTTGGTGAAACCAATCCCTGGCCTTATCCTTCAAGGTGATGGCAAAGAGGCGGCACTCGAAATAGTCCGTCATCGGTTTGATGGAGACCACGTCCTCGAACCACTGCAGGTGCTGTAGGGGGTCGTCCTTTCGTACACAGTAGGTCATCTTTGGCTCGCGGAATCCCTCTGGGATGGGAGCCGAAAGAATCAACTCGCAGAAGGGAGACACTCTCGCCGGAGGTCTCGCCACTTCCACTCGCGCGACCATCTCCCCTGGCGAGACGACACTCGCTGGGTTGGCGAAAAGAACTCTGCCTTCCATGTCTCTCCGGCATCCTTCCACCACTACCTCCTTCCTTGGTCGCCTCCCTAGCGCATCCTCGCCTATCCTTGTCACGACGATCCCTTCGTGGGGCGCGAGACCGGACATCTGGGGTGGTGGGGTCTCACAATCTCCTCGCTGTGAGATTTTCTTCAGCATGTCCATGATTCCCCCCGATGTATGCCATGAAATCCTCCCTCCCAACATATCCCCCCGGGTTCTGGGACCCGCACTCATTTCCTCCTTCAAGATCTCCCGCCATGAGGTAGCCCAATGTTCTTCCGTGTAGGTTGCGAATCCACGCTCACCGCACCAAAAATGTTGGAACCAACAAAGTTGGTCCCTTCTAAAGCTCGGGTCTAAAATTACAGCTCACACTTACTCTCCTTGGATCTCTCTCCTGACAAGATTCTTGAAAGAATAGACCGTGAGCTTCAGCTCGGAGGTCCCATCTCTTACCCGGAAGAATCAGAAATTCTTCCCCTCCCTAGCCAATGCTGAGCTAGGTGCCTTAGTGGAAGAGAAGAAGGGTCCAAAACATGCTTCTATAAGGCACCTTACCGGTCTATTTATAGGTCTCTGAACCTGAACTGCCAATATCCAATCTGAACCGACCTGAAATTACCAGAATACCCTTAGTTTGGTCTGCCAATAACCAAACTCTGCTGTTCCGAAGGGTTATACGTAGACTACCCAGGGTAAAAGCGTAAAATCCCATGGGGCTAAAAAAAGATAAAACCATCTCTACCTGAGCCGGCCTCTGACTGAACACCAAAATAGTACTAGGCCACTCGCTGAACTTGCTCTCGACGAGAGCATCGTCTCGCTGGCGAGAGTTCCCCGGTGGAGCCCTCTCGCCTAGCGAGTCGACCCTTGCCTTGCGAGTGCCCCGTTCCCTAGAACCCACTCGCCCAGACCATGGCGCAGCTCTCGCTTGGGCCCCTCTCGCATGGGCCCCTTTCGCCGCGCGAGTGGCCCTTCCCCCGGGATCCACTCGCCTAGTGAGTCGATTATGGCTTGGGCCATCTCGCCACCTTTAAATAGCCTTCTCCTTAAAACTCTCTTGCCTCTCTTCCTTGAGCCTTCTGCTCCTGCGAGCCCGAGGTTGTACAGAGAACGTCTCGCTATAAGATTCTAAACCTTATTACGTTCAAATTGATTAAGTTCATCAACCATAGATAAAAACCAAGATTCATCATTTAAAGTGGTTGAAACATCTTTTGATTCTATATTGGAAACAAAACAAAGTTTTGAAAATAATCATGTAAAGAAGAACAATTACTTATCCCTCTTAATGGTTCTCCCTTGCGGATGATCTTTTAAAAATCTTAGTTCACTTGGAGGCACATATTCTTCCACTTCTTCTTCTCTTTCTTCTTTATCTTCTTCTTGATCTCCAAGTATTTCATCATCATCCGATTTCAATGATGGAAGGGGCTCTTCATCATTACCTGTAGGATTAGTTTCTACATAAGAAACAAGCTCATTAAATTTAACATGAATTGATTCTTCAATTATTTTTATCCTCTTATTATAGACTCTATAAGCTTTATTATTTGAAGAATAACCAAAAAATATTACCTTCATCACATTTTTCATCAAATTTTTCTAATGTGTCTTTAGTGTTCAAAATGAAACATTTGCAATCAAAACTTTAAACTAAGATACATTCAGTTTCTTTTGAAAATATAGTTCATAAGGTGTTAATTTCAAAAATTGTCAAAACATAACCCGATTAATAATATAACATACAGTATTTATAGCTTCAGCACAAAATGATCTAGGTAATTTGTATACAGATAACATAATATGAGCTAGTTCTTAAAGAGTCATATTTTTCCTTTCTACCACACCATTTTGTTGCGGTGTTCGAAAAGCGGAAAATTCATGTTTAATTTCTAACTCATTACAAAAAAAACAGACCTATCATTATCAAATTCACCTCCATGATTCGAACGAATGCATTTTATTTTTAAGTTAAGCTCATTGTGAATACGTATGCATAATTTAGTAAATTCTAAAAATGCATCAGATTTAGAAGTTAAGAAAATAGTCTAACAAAAATATGATTAATCATCAATCAAAATAAAGGTGTATTTTCTACCTCCTAGACTTTGTGTAGTAATAGGACCAAATAAATTCATGTGAATTAATTTTAAAGGTCTAGTAGTAGAAATAACATTTTTGCTTTTGAACGAAGAATTTGAAAATTTTCCTTTTTGACATGTTGAACATAAAGAAAATAAATTTCCACTTAAGGTAGGTAATCCTTCAATTAATTTATTTTTTGATAATTTTAAAATTAAATTAGCACTAGAATGTTCAAGTCGCTTATGCCACAAATTTAACTCCTCAATTTTGGACATAAAATATTTTATAGATGAATGTGAAAGATCATGATATTTTATCAAATAAACATTTTGAGATCTTGATGCTGTAAGAATAATATCATTTGTTTTAGAATCAAAATTTTTGCAAAAGTTTGTAAAAGACTCAAATAGAACATTTAGGCCAATATCACATAACTGACTTATAGAAATCAAATTGTGTTTTAAATCTTTCACATACAAAATATTTGATATAGTAAAAGAATTGTTACCTACAACTGTAATGCCTATGATCCTTCCTTTACCATTGTCGTCAAAAGTCACTACTCCTCCTTTATTTATTTCTAGGCTAAGGAATTTTGACTTATTGCCCGTCATGTGCTTTGAACATCCTGAGTCCAAGTACCACACGTGTTCTTTGTCCTTATCCTTCCAAAACACCTAGAAAGAATATGAGAGTAAAGATATGGTTACCCAAGTAGTTCCTCCCATAAAATAGGTGGAAGCCTTAGGTATCCAGACTTGTTTAACAAAACTTTGACCTTTCTTCCTACAATGTGTTAGTGGTGTGACCAAACCTATTACATTTGGCACACATGATAAAAGAGGATGAAACATTTTTCAAAATATTTTGAGAATTCTTGCTGGAAGTAGCGGTGATAGTAGATTTAGTATTTTTTTTCGAAAAGTTCGAAGTTTTGAAATTTTTGCTATCGCCGGGTGATAACTTTCAGAAGTGTATCCGAGCCCATATTTCGCAGATCCATAGCTTTGGTTTGCCAAAATCATGTCCAGTGATTTTCAGTCTACTTCAAATTTTTTTTATAGGCACTTCTAAATCACAGACCCGGGCCTTCAAAGTAGTGTTTTTAGTGACTAACATAACACACCTATTTGCAAAAGCCTTTTACCATCTTCTGCTTGGGATTGAGAAAATTTCAGAGATCTTTCTAAGTCTCTTTTTTTCTTTTGTAAGACAATCAACGTTAGATTGGCACTTAGCAAAAGCCTTCTCCAATTCTATTATCCTTACCAAAGAGTGACTGTCCTCTTGACAAGAAACCTTCTTCTTCCCAAGTACTTTTAATTCAATAGATAGTTTTTTATTTTCTTTTAGCAAAAGTTTGATTTCAAATTTAAGCTAATCAATATCTTTTAAACTTTTATCAAAATATTTGCAAGTGTTCAAAAATTCAGAATATAGCTCATCATAAGTTGGAGGAGTTATCTCAGTGTCGCTCTGGACACTGCAGTCATCATCAGATGATGAGACACTCTTTTCCATCAAGCACATGTTGACTTCCTCACCAGCTTCTAAACTTGATCCACTCAATTCCTCAGATGCGAAGTCATCCCAAATTTCTGCCTTAAGAACTTTTTTCTTGCCATTCTTCTTGTGCCTCTTTTCCTTCAGTTCTTTCTGATATTTTGGGCACTTGCACCAGATATGTCCGACTTTTCTACAATAGTAACATTCAGGTGGTGGACGCTCTTCATCATCCTCTACATCAGCTTTTCCTTTTCCCTTTTTTAATCCAGATCCCTTCTTGTTAAAAAACTTCTTGAACGAATTTCTTCTTTCAGGGTTCCTCAAAAATCTCTTGAACTTCTTAACGAACAAAATCTCCTCATTTTCTTCATCATTCTCATCGGTTTCACTTTCCTCTTCCTTCTTGGATTTCAACATCAATGCTTTATTTCTTTGCTCCAAATTGTATTCTTGTTGTTGAATCCTTAACTACACCTCATGAGTTTTTATATTCCTGATGAGATTCTCAATTTGAAAAGTCTTTAGATCGTATGACTCCGAGATGACAGTCACTTTTGGATTGAATTTTGGGGAAAGTGATCTAAAAATCTTCCTTACTAGATCACCATTTGAGAAGTTCTTTCCAAAAACCTTTGAGTCATTCACAATTTTACTGAATCTTGTGTACATGTAATCTATATCTTCATCAACTTCTATCTTAAACTTTTCAAATTCTGATTCTAACTTAAATAACTTTGAGTTCTTCACCAGCAATGTACCTTCATGAGTAACTTCAAGTAAATTCCAAATACCATACACAGTTTCGTATACACACACTCGATTAAATTCAGTCCTATCTAACGCACATAATAAAACATTCATTGCCTTATCGTTATTTTTACATCTCAGTTTATCAGTATCGTCTCATTTGTCCTTAGGTTTTTCCATAATGACACTTCCAACTACCGTTGTAGGTGAAGTGTAACATTATTCTACCATGCCTCATACTTCAATATCTAATGCGATTAGAAAGCATCGCATTCAATTTTTCCAATAGTTATAATCTGTGCCAGTGAATAAGAGAGATCTACTAATCCCTTGCCCCTCAGGCCTCAGAGAAAGCATGATTATTATGCGCCATTACTCCCGGTGGTGAAACTGATTTGGTGTAACCTGCTCTGATACCAAGTGTTGGATCTTTAGGCGCCCTTAGGGGGGTGAATAAGGGCAAATAAAACTTTTTCCAAATGTAAAACTTTAGGTAAAAAAATTGAGAATGTTAAGATGATATTTTTCACAAAGCACAAGATATTTCAAATACCCCAAAATTTAATGAAAATGAAATGACAATTTTATTTCATAAGTGATGAAAAAAACATAAACAAAGATTTAAATAGAGCTTGAAATCGAGGCTACAAATGAAAAATTTATTTTGAGTTTTCACCGGTCCTTCTCCCATATCTCTCCCTAGATATAGCGACTAGCCTCCCCCTAGATCTCTTCACGACCTAGTCGCTGCACATAAGGCGATGATTTCTATTGGGTTTCTAAGAATGCACATCATATGTGCGCAACAGAATAAGGAATCAAGAAAACCCAATGAGAAATGGATCTTGCGATGATCAATGATCAAGAAGTAAAAATAACTTTAGATAAAAGTATAACTTAGTGGGATTAAATCATTACTCAACAAAGGTGCTCAAAGGAAGTCCGATAACACTTGCGGATGGAGTTCCGAGCGTAGAAGTATATCAACGCCTCTATGGGTATCCATACGAGCAAAAAGAACCCTTAGAGTCTTGTCATACAAGATCTGGGTTGGAAGAAGGAATGCCCTCAACTTCTCCATAGATTGCTAAATTCGTTAAAGGAGAGGCGGTAGTGACGAAGGCGAAGCTTAGGAAACACTTTCCCGGTGACGACAATGGATCAGAGTGGTCGGCGGCACAGAGCAATGACTGCGACTTCTAGGTTGCGGAATAGTTCCGACGGGAAGAAGAAGTCGACACACTCACGATTAGGATCGATTAGGTCAAGCATGCCCCGAGATAAAATTTATCTCATATATATATACCGAAACAACAGTTACCCATAGACCAGACCAAAATCGGACTTAAAGAATCAAATCGAAGTTAACAGCATTCGTCGAGATGACACGTGTGTACAACCCTGTATTCACTGCGTGGGACCTGCCGACAAGTTCAGGGTTTTATAGGATATTCAGGTCCAATAATATCCAAGTATGTGAGTGGGGGATGCAGAGCCGCACTCACCTAGAAGGAGAAAGGGGATCCCGCCCATAGCAGGCGGAAGGGCTCTCGCCAATATAAGCGAGAGGCATGTTGATCTCTCATCCGCCCTTTTTGGGAGCTGCGTAGGCGAGTACCAGGCTCACCCAGTACTCGCCCCTTTAGTCGAGTGGTACCTTCATGGACCACTCTCCTAGTGGGTTCCAGAGGCAGAATTACCTTGATGCCCTTGAAGGACTGCAAATAGCCTTCCAGAATAACGGAGCTACGCTGTTGACAGACACAATTGGGCTGCATATAGTAATTCTGAACAGTAGAGCTACATTGTTGGCAGACCAAGGTTGGAAATCTGTAAATAGAATTGAGGGGCACCTTTGAGGGAACAAATCAACAATTTTCTCTTGTTTCTTTCTTCTTCAGGCTCTCTCTAAGGTGCCCAAGCTCAGCATTGTATTGAGAGAGGAAGAGCTTTTTGATCTTCTGGGTGTGTGGTGGGATCTCCTGGCTGAGACCTCGGTTCTGTTCCTAGGTTCCTGAATCTTTAGTCTAGCGTGCTACCCGAGGGAAGTAAGTGCGAGGTCACACTCTTTTTGGGACCCCGAACTCCACAGAGACCGATTTATGATTTCAA
Organism: Platanthera zijinensis; assembly: GCA_039513925.1. Classification (NCBI taxonomy): domain Eukaryota; kingdom Viridiplantae; phylum Streptophyta; class Magnoliopsida; order Asparagales; family Orchidaceae; genus Platanthera; species Platanthera zijinensis. The sequence goes on from CM077082.1 coordinate 48,698,554, forward strand.
CACTTTGGTGCGGTGAGCGTGGAGAGTGCCTAGCACAGAAGAACCTCAACTAGTTCCATGGCTGGAGACGAAGGGCAAGGATCTGGCCAGGAGCATTCGCCACCCCCACCGAGTCTGGTGACTGTAGGCATGTTTGAGGATTTCAGAAAGGAGGTCATGGAGAACTTACACCATTGGCTCAGTGCCACTCGCGGCGAGTACTCAACTCCGACCATCCCAGTGGTCACACAGCCCGCCTTGAGCAAGAACGCCCCGGTCAGGCAGGTCGGGAGGGGAAAGGAAGGCGATATCAATGTGCAAAATCCCACCGGGCGAGAACTATTCCCCGACTTGCCGAGTGCGGGCCGGATCAGTGAGGTTATCCTGCGACAGTCACACACTCACGTGATAGGCGGGAGCCCTTTCATCGAGCTAGTCGTGTCAGCCCCTATTCTAGAGGGGTTCAGGGAGCCAGAGATGTCTTACTACACTGGTAGGGATAACTCGATTCAGCACGTCCAATGGTTTGAGGGTGCGGTCTCTATAAGGCAGATGACTGACGCTTTCAAGTGTCGGCTCTTTGCCATCTCCTTCAAAGACAAGATGAGGGACTGGTTCTACCAGCTTCCCAACAGTTCAATTTACTGCTACGCGGACCTGCGCCGGGCTTTCCTGTTGAGGTTCTCGACTTCGAAGAAGAGGAAGAACGGTTTGGAATTTCTTTTCGCAATCAAGCAGGGACCGGAGGAGACCCTAACAAGTTATGTTGACCGATTCCAGGAGTAAGTCCTCGTTGTGGAGGAGGTGCCAGGGTTTACCCTAATGATGGATTTTACCTTGGGGCTACAGGAAGGGTTCTTTAGGGTGGCGCTGAAGCGAAGGCCACCGCTGTCTTTCAAGGAGGTAATGGAAAGAGCGGCGCAATAGATCGAAGGAGAGGCAACAAACCCCAACTTTGCTAAAAAACTGGCCAGGTTGGGAGGAAGCGAGGAGAAGGAATATGAGATGAACTGGCGTCAGGAGGAAAGAAGAAGGGACGAGCCCGGGGGGCAGGGACTCCCAAGGCAACAACAAGGGTGAGGTTATCAGGAACCCACCAATCAGCTGGGCTGGATGCAGCAGGAAGGGCCTGTCCAAGGCCAAGGAAGAAGGTTCCAGGGAGGAGGAAACTACCAAGGGGACAGGGGAGGTTAAATCCCCCTAGGTGGAGACAGAGCCCAAGGCCACCTTTCCCCCTATAGCATCAAGCCATGGCAATAGAGAGAGGAATGAATGGGAGAAGGAATGTACGGGGAGGATGGAGAGAAGCGGTGAAGTTATCATACTGTGACTTCAATCAGGAGGAGGGTAACGTAACTGCCATCTTCCCCGAGTTCTTGGAGCTAAAGAGGGGGAGAGGACAAGGGAAGCAGCAACTAGCATTGTTGATCGAGGAGGTGGCCGCAGGAGCCGATGAGGACATGTGTGAGAAGAGGGCCGACAAAGGAGGCTCTAGGACGATTAATGTGATCCACGAGGTGGGGGGGCAGGGATCGAGGCCACCCGTAAGGGGAGCCTCCAAATAGTGTTTTGGAGAAGCGTCACCTCAACATCCTAGACCCCACCTCCTGTGGAAAGGATCACCTTCACCTCAGGAGATATACTGGATCATGATGATCTATTCTACGACGCGCTGGTAGTACAAGCAGCGGTCGAGAACTTCACTGTATCCCTAATCCTGGTGGATAACTGGAGCTCGGTCAACGTCATCTTCAAAAAGGTGTTTGACGGGATGAAGGTGGAGGTCAAGAGGGTTCTAGCCTCGGATGGACTGCTCTTCCGGTTCTCAGGGGAGAGGAAGGAGGTTGAAGGAGTATGGCTCAATGTGACTCTGGGGGGTCAGTCCCGCAACTGTCGGTTCGTGATCGTGGACCCCCAATGCTACAATGCCATCTTTGGCCAGCCCCTCATCAGCGTGTTTTGATGCATACCCTCGTCCTTCCATCAGTGCCTCAAGTTCAATGATGCAGGGGGGGGGGGGGGTTCAAGTCCGGGTCCGGGGAGACCCCAAAGTGAAAAACTATGTGCATATGCTCTTCTATTTTAAGAGTCCTCTTGTTGAAACACCTACAGACCTTGCTTGTTGATGAATATCCTAAGAATATACTATCATCGACCTTCTTGTTAAATTTAGTAAGATGGATCTTTCCATTATTTAAAAAGAAATAAGTGCAGCCAAATATTCTAAAATATTAAACTATATGCGTTTTTCCATTCAGAAGCTCACAAGGGGTATTCAACTTGGTCTTGTGAATGAGACTTCTATCCAAAACATAATTGGCAATGTTAATTGCTTTAGCTCAAAAGGACTTACCCAAGTTTGACTCAGCCAACAATGTCCTTCCTAATTAAATTAGGGTTCTGTTTTTCTTTTCAACAACCTCATTTTATTGAGGAGTTATAGGAGTTGAAAAAATTTGTTGCATCCCTTCATCCTCTCAAAATTTATAGATTAACTGATTTTTAAACTCTGTGTCATGGTTAATAAAAAAAAAACTTTGTGTCATGGTCACTTCTATCCAAAACATAATTGACAGTGTTAATTGCTTTAGCCCAAAAGGACTTAGCTAAGTTTGACTCCGCCAACAATTTCCTTCCTAATTAAATTAGGGTTCTATTTTTCCTTTCAACAACCACATTTTATTGAGGAGTTTTAGGAGTTGAAATTTTTTGTTGCATCTCTTCATCCTCTCAAAATTTATAGATTAACTGATTTTTAAACTCCGTGTCATGGTTAATAAAAAAACTCTATGTCATGATCACTTTTAATCATATCAACTTGAGTGTTGAACTTAATTGAATCTGTCTAATGAATCTTAAGAGAATCTTAATAGTTTTAGATTTAGCACTCAGAAAAAACATCAAAGTGAATGGAAAAAAGGCATCCATTACAACTAAAGTGAAAAATTTACCTCATAAGCTATTAGTGGATATTGGACCAAATAATTTCATATGTAATAAGTAAAATGTTCTAGGTGAATCATTCTTTCCAATTAGTTTGAATAATGACTTTGTTTGCATGCCCATTTGACAAGCCCTACATGAATATTCTTTCCTATACTTACCAATTGGTAAGCCTCTTATAAGATCATTCTTTGCTAACTTGGTAATGATCTTATGATTGAGATAACCAAGGATTAAATGCCAAAGATCATTGTTTGGTATTTTTATACCATACTCGTTGTTCCTCGACAAGGTAGCATTATTATCCTTTCTCTTGGCAAAAGAAGTATTCACCAATCCAGAAGTACTCAAACTCGCCCAACGACGTGATACCCGCTCTAAAAGTATTCACCAAATAAAGAAATAAACGATCTCATTGTCGGCCACTTCCCACATCCATCTTGGAAAATGGGCAGCACAGATAAAAGAGAATTGCCCGCAGGGTAGTCCCTCAAGCCAATAAATAGGTCGGGTACTATAGCTAGGGAAAGAGGGAAAATAGCTCATGGTTCGCAAAATTCTCGCTCCTCCCTAAAAAGAGCTCTTGAGTACTCTTAAACTTTTTTTTTTTCAAAATTTTCGCAATAACTTGTAACTGTCAACTTAAATAAATACAATCACGCACAACTAAGGTTCATGTTGTGTGAAGCCCGGTCTAGCCGTCTGCAGAATTTGAATCCTTGTCTAAAAATCTCACAACTGAAGTAAAGGGTCACTCGGTGTATCAAGTCATCCATATCGAAAGAGCTATGCGGAGCTTGGATAAAAAATGTATCAATAATTCAACATGCAACCATCAAATACCAGAGTGAACGAAGAAAAATAGTTGGGATGGTCAGATGAGACTCTTCCGAAGCCTCTCCCGGGGGTTCTCACAAGCCCAATGACTTGGTTATAAGGGAATATTTTGACTAGATGATGAGTATGCTCATCTGAATCCCTAAGAAGGTCAAAGGACTAAATACAGGAGCACTGACCCCCAGTAATCGCTTCCCAAATCCCGAGCCAGCTCCTTAGTTGCAGATATAGGAGGGGGAACTCGCTAAGGACAATTGATAACATTTCAGGGATGCCTCAATAAGGAGTCTATGAGTGCTAAATTATGGATTATTCAATGACATCCAAGAGGAGGGAGATCTTATCAATAGGGGATGAGTGGGTTTCGGGCCAACAATGATCATAAGCTCGTGAGTACAAAACTATGAAGTATTCGCTAACACTCAGGAGGAGGAGGATGAACCATCTCCTTTCACTGATGAGGTCCATTAGGCATCTATCCCAAATGGATTTAGAGAGACTTATCTACCTCACTTCTTGGGCAGGGAAGATCTCACTTGTCATTTGCACACTTTTGAGTCTGCTACTTTAATGTGAACATTAACTAATATGATTTGATGCGAGTCACTTCTCACCTCCTATGAAGGTAAAGCTAAAGAATGTTTTTATTAGCTACATGCATAATAAATCAACTCCTTCTAAGATCCTTGGAGGTAACTTCTTTTGAGGTTTGCGACCACAAAGAAGAGAAAGAGAGGTAAATCTGCCATTTTTGAAATAAGATAGGGACTCAAAGAGTCCTTTGGATACTATGTGGATAGATTCTAAGAAGAAATCCTAGAGATACATGATGTTGATCCATCTTGGTATCAGGTTGCTTTTGGATTTCAGGAAGGCCTTTTTAAGTTCAATGTTGGGACGAAGCCACCGGACACTTGTGGAGAACTCATTGATATTGAATATTAATCATTGGATCATGAGAGAGAGAGCATGAGGGGGAAAGTTGAGAGAGATAGAGAGAGGCGGAAGGGAGGGGGAGAGTGAGAGTAATTTTAATGAAGAAAGAGAGAGGGAGAGAGGGGGCGGGAGAGAGAAGGAGAAGAGTAATCACGACCTTGTCTTCTCCCTCGACGATCTAATCCGCTAGCGTCGAGTCAAAGTCCTAAACTCACCCCCCAACGCGCGTTCTACATCATCACACATCACACCAATAAGAGTTCTTCTCATCTTAACCATATGGAAGGAATTTCCATCATCCTCGACCTCCTCCATGCCCTTATCGTTCAATCAAATGAGACTACAACATCCACTATCTCATATAAGAAATAGAGGGCACCCTCTCCCTCAAAGCCATCAATCAACCTTGCAGATCAATCCAACAAAGTACGATGACGCCCAAGAAGAATATACAAACTTGATCTTTATATTGGGCAAAATTTTGGAAATTCTACAAAAGCAACTGGGGTACAAGAAGCCTCCTCCCATCTAAGGAGGATATACAAACAATATTGATCCCACCTCTTCCAAAGGGAAAGAGATAGCATACATCATGGGGTTGCGATGTGAATGCATCGAGCAAGAAAACATTGACTCCTTAGGAAGCACAAATTGTGTATCAGAGTGCGTGGAATCAGAAGATGAAGGTCTAGGTTTCACCAACTGCATCAAAGGAGGAGCTGGCCTTCGTTCTTCTAGGAATTCCAGGACCAAGAGAATCAATTACAAGAGGTAACATCTACCTATCAATCTATTCCCTCCAGAGGATGAGTCTCTTTAGGAGAATAATATCTCCCTAAAACTTCTAATCCTTTACACGGTGTGGTCGTCATCAGGGCAGTGCTCAACAACTACATATTGTCTAGAATTTTGATTAACACTAGTAGTTTAGTCAATGTTCTTTTCAAACCTGCATTTAACGCAATGCATGCGGAAAAAGAACTCCAATCTTATGGAGGTCACCTTTATGGTTTCACGAGAGAAAAGAAATAAAATGAAGAACGTATAAGTCTTATTATTACACTCTGCAATATAACAAGGCAAGAGACCATTCTGTCCGTGGATACTCCTAGCAGTTATAATGCTATTTTGGCAAGCCACTTTTGAATTGGTATCAAGTTATAATATAAACTTATCACCAAGCATTAAAATTTCCTCTAGAGGGGAAACAATATCGAGTTCGAAGTGATCCACAAATTGCCTAGGAATGCAAGTGCGGTCAATATGATCGATACATATTCACCCCTAGGGTACACGAGAATGTGAGAAATATAAGACCTCCTAAAAGGGGAAAGAGAACAAGAAATAGGGAGCACTAAAGTTTAACATATAAGGGATGGTGCTCACCTGGAGGCTGCCCACGAAGTTCAAGCTGCTCCAGTTGTTGGAGGAAGTGGATATATGAACTTTTGACCAATGTTGAACTAAGAAAAGGAAGATGCAGTAATTCTGATTAAATGTATCCTTCACAACTTGGACATCTTCGTATGGTTAGCCATGGATATGCATAAAACACATGTCTCTATAAGGAGTGAAAATTTTAGGAATCTTTAGTAACCTTCTTGAATAAATCTTCCTAAACTGATAAATACTGTGGCGATAAATTTCAATGTGCAAATCTAAACTCAGAGGATAGTGAAGTGGACTAAGAATGTGTTCACCAAATACACAATCAAAATAAGGTGGTGATGCTAGTGTGAGTGACAAGTGATAATAAGAATGTGTTCACCAAATAAAAAAATCAATATAAGGTGATGACACTAGTGTGAGTGACAAGTGATCATCAAACAAAATGCTTTCGAGCACAGGGATAGACAATTGTAGCAGACTAGGTGACTCGAGAAATACTGAGATCGAATTGGTGTCATCTAAGGTGAGTGACACATTGCTAACAAATTCTTCTTCCTAGAGTAGAGGCTCGGGAGGAAACTCAGTGATTGCATGTTGTGATGTAGTAGAGGAAAGTGGAGCCATACTCTCAGTCGGGATGAGAGGATGAAAAACAAGACACTCTCCATCCTGAAGCAAGGGCTCATGAAGAAGCTTTACGATTGGAGGGAGTGTTATATTGAAATAAGTGGGGATAAAGTGCTGATGGGGGTGGTAATGCTAGGGAAATTTATGTCCTTAAAGGTGGGGGCAATGGCGAAACTAGTGAGAGGACTATCAACAGACCTAAAATCAGACTCCACTCGACGATCCATACTAGAAACTTCCTCTAAATTGTGATAGTTGTGCAACTCTAGTTGATCTATAATGGATAATGTAACATGTGCAGGTAACAGGTTACGATCATCATATCGCCCTCTTTAATATCTAACATAGATTGAAAAACTAGAAATTTGTGAGTGTATTCATCCACCGATAACTCCTTTATTGCAGATTACGGAATCTATGATGTAAAATTTGGAGGTAGACAGGGGAGACACAGTGTTTGCACAACTCAATTTTAAAATCATCCCAGGTAGTTGTAGGGGAGCCATAACTTATCTCTCATTCATTCCAGCGGTTTCCACCACTCTAATCCGAGTCACGTAAGTTTACGAGTTGAGAATTCTACTTGTTTACTCAAGTGTATCTGACCAGTTCTCAAAAAACATTCCATATCATGACACCAGTTTAGACAATCCTCAGATCCTAAACATCCATTAAAATAACAAGGGTGTCTATGCTCTAAGCGTTTATGATTTGTGTGTTTGTCATGACATGGGTATTTCATATTGGCAAGTAGAGCTGTCACTTAAAATTGAAAACCATTATGCGAATAGAAAAAGATAAACCGAAAATTAGACAATAACAAATTTTTTATTTCCAAAAATTGTATATATTACAAAGGTATGACCTCCCTTTTATAGAATGGAGGAGAAGAGAGAGATTGCAAATAAGCAATGTGGGACTAAATATATTTACGGTGACTAGCGGCTAGACAAAACCAGAACGCACAGGTCACGCAGTTAGACGAGAAGGCTAACTGCCCGACCATAACGACAAGCCGCTGGAGAGAAGCCGCCCGACCGCCTGGTCTCTAAACCGCCCGGTCTCTAAACCGCCAGACCGCTTGGTCTCCATACTATAACATAGGAGAATACTAGACCTCCCGGCTACCAAGCCGCTGGAGAGAAGCCGCCAGACCGCCCGACTATCAAGCCGCCAGAGTGAAATTGCCAGACCGCGCGATCTCCAAACCGCCAGAATCAAGTCACCAGACCGCCCAGTCTCCATACTGCAACACTCCCCCTCAAGCTGGAGCATATATATCAATCATGCCCAACTTGTCACAAATGTAAAAAAAGGAAGCAGATACAGGCTTGGTGAAGATATCTGCCAACTCATTGTCTGAAGTAACGAACGAAGTGCAAATCTATTTCTTCAAGATCTCTTCTCTAATGAAATGGAAGTCAACTTCCATGTGCTTTGTTCTCTCATGAAATACCGGATTTTTCGAGATATATATAGCGACCTTATTATCGCAGAACATAGGTAGAAGATGATTGTAGACTTATCCTAAGTCCAGCGTGAGAGCTCGTAATCACTTTAACTCACAAGTGGTTGACGCCATACTCCGATATTCAGCTTCGACACTAGACTTGGAGACTACCGACTATTTCTTGCTCTTCTAGCTCACAAGGTTTCCCCCCATAAATGTGTAAAAGCCCGATGTGGACTTGCGATCTCCTTTTGTTGGGTCCATTGATCCCAATGTCCTGGATTTGAAGAAAGCATAGCAAACAATGTATACACATGTGGTGATCTAACTTATGCTCAAGTTTAGTGATTGCATGATGTCTACTATGCATTGATTGGACAGATTGTCCATGTGGCCGAAACAAGTAATGTCTAGGCATGCTAGTGGAAAGACAAAAATTTGTCCAAGTCCATAGGCATTGAGTGAGGTCAACTCACTTAACGCCAGATGACCAAAGACTGTGAGTGCAGCATGGTCAGTCTAGCCAAATGATTGGCTTGACAGAAATAGGCTAAGTATACAGGCGTTGAGTGAGGTCAACTCACTCAATGCCATATGGCCAATAACGTTGAGTAATGCTCAACCACTCAAAGCTTAAGAATAAACTGACAGAAATATAGCTAAGTAGTCTGGTGTTGAGTGAAGCTCACTCACTCAACGCCATACAGAAAAAGGCTATGAGTTAGGCTGAGACAGTCATAGCCTAAGGATAAGTTAACAAAAGAGTGGCTAAGTACACAAGCGTTGAGTGATACTACTCACTCAACATCATACTCTATATTCGTTGAGTATTGCATTGCAAGTCAAAGCCACAGAAAATCTGTGCTGATTTTTTGACTAAGTCCACAGGCGTTGAGAGAGGCAAGCTCACTCAACTCCATGTGATAAAAGCATTGACTAATTCTCATCCAGTCAGAGCCCGTATTTTCAAGCACACAATTTTGGCTAAGTCCAAATGCGTTGAGTATATACTACTCACTCAACCCCAGATAACAGAAGAAAATATGTTAAGTAATTTGGCATTGAGTGAAGCTTACACACTCAATGCCAAGTAGCAGAAAGCATGGCTAAGGCAAAAGGCATTGAGTGAGACGTGCTCACTCAACGCTCTCAATGCCTAAAATACAGAAAGCATGGTTAAGACACAAGGCATTGAGTGAGGCATGCTCACTCAACGCTCTCAATGCCAAGCATGCGGAAAAGGCTGAAAAATAAGCTAAGGCAAAAAGCGTTGAGTGAGGCTTGCTCACTCAACGCTGTCAACGCCTAGATAGATAGAATTTTGTCTAAGTGTTTTGGCGTTGAGTGAAGCTCATTCACTCAACGCCTATTCTACTGATACTTGATTTTGGCTAAGTCCACAGGCGCTGACGTCAGCAAGTCAATAAGTCAACATTATTCAAACTGATAGCAGGAAAGCTACAATAATGACAAAAGGCGTCGCATAGCTATTGTACGACAGTTGACGTTAAAGCAAGGTTGTAGCTGACCATTAATGGTGTGGGGTCCACTACTAAAATAGCCATTGGGTTGCAATCAATAAAAAAGAGAAGCTTTTCTACAAGCAAGTGAGCTATTACAGTTGTTCTTTATAATCATCATTATTGTTGTGGCTGAAGAAAAGTGAGCTCAAGTCAGCAAGACGAAGAACAAAAAGAAGTTAGCTGTTGGTTATCATCCTCGACATCAGCAAGATCAGAGCTAATCTCTGAAGAGAAGAAAGTGAGTAAGTTGGTGTTATCTTCACCTGCACCAGCAAGATCAGAAGGTCTGCCTTCTCAGGGAGAAGCAGAAACAGATAATAAGTTTCTGCAGATCAAGTTGCTTCTCAGTTCAGCAAACTCAAATCTAAAGATCTACTTCTGAAGCTGAGAAGAAGAGAGAACAAAAGTTGCTGATTTTGTCCTGAAAAGGAAGAGGAAGCAGAGCAGTTTACTGCTAGTTACTTATAGCTCAAGATCTTGAAGTTAAGTAGAAAGTCAGCGCTAAGATAACTTAGCTCAACGGATAACACAGACAAATTTCTCTATGTTAAATATAAATCACCATTTTTCGGTAGGATCCCTCTGGATCTGAGCTGTAGGGCCATAGGCCTGAGGTAGGGCAAATTTGCATGAGCTGTAGGAGAGTATTACTCTCTGAGTGTAGGATTCACTTGTGAATCTGAGGTAGGGCTTAACAGCCTGAGGTAGGTGAGTCATTCTCACTAAGTTGTAGGGCACTTGTGCCTGAGCTGTAGGATCCTTTGGATCTGAGGTAGGGCTTATCAACCTGAGGTAGGAGAGCCATTCTCTCTGAGATAGGATCCCTAGTGGATCTGAGGTAGGGCTGTCCTCCCAGCTTGAGTTGTAGGGCTTCACAGCCTGAGGTAGGTGATCTTAGGATCACTGAGTTGTAGGCCTTTGCGGTTGAGTTATAAGTCTTGGAGGATACTGAGAGATCTTGAAGGATCTGAGGTGTCAGCTTTTAAGAGCTGAGTTTGGAGAAGTGCCTAGTCTTACAAGAAAGTTAGATAGGTGGGAGGGGAAGTAGACGTACCCATAATCTGAGGAACCACTATATATCTTGTGTATAATTTGTGTGTTTTCTCTGTGTTGACTTTATTACAGGCTGAATGTCTTGAAAGCAGAAAGTAATCAACTAATAAAACATCTAACAAAAGGAAATAAAAGATAGTCACTAAGGATTAAGAAACCTATTCACCCCCTCTAGGTGATTTAGCTATCCTTGAAAACAAAAACTTTCACCTTTGTCATCAGCATAGTTATAATCCGAGTACGGTTCAACCTTTAAATGACATTCTTCTGAAACAATAGTCCTTTACCTGGCGCCGCTATAATATATTCCAAAATCCTCAGGGTATACTATAGATGGCACTCCCTAGGAGCTTGCATGAACTGGCTAACCTTATCTACTGTGTAGGAGATGTCGGGTCTGGTTACCAAGAGATAAATGAGTTTGTCGAAGAGACGTATGTACCTCATAACATCTGATAGAGGAGGTGAGTCATCTGTCTAGGTTTTATCTTCTCTAGTAGCCATGGGGCATCAGACAGGTTTAGCCCTAGTCAACCCTGTCTCTTTTAGAATATCAAGACCATACTTACGTTGGGAGAGGACAAAAGAGTTGGGATTTCGAGAGATTTTTATCCCCAGAAAGTATTTTGGGGAACCCATGTAACATCCCAAATCCCAAGTTTGGAGTTCAGGCTAGACAACACGGCCTGGGACACAGGCATTGAGTGATTTTGGCCTCGAGAAAGCGTTGAGTGATGTTGGAGTTAGTGACTGGGCGCTCTGGCGGCTTATCTTGGTGGATTGAAGACCGCGCGGTCTGACGGTTTCCCTTCATCGGTTTGGTTGCTGGGCTGTTGCTGTCTGGGGTCAAAGCGGTCTAGCGGTTTGTCTCAGGAGGCTTGGAGACCGGGCGGTCTAGCGGTCTCTCATGGCGGCTTCTCTCTCTATGGTGGTAGCCGAGCGGTTAGCCCTTCTCATCTAACCACACGGCTTGTTTTTTGTATAGGCCGCTTAGTCCTGTAAATTTTTAGTCTCACATCTCTAATTTGTATTCTCTCTTCTCTCCTCCATTCTATAAAAGGGAGGTCATACCTTTGTAATAGACATCTTTTTCAGATAATAAAATTTCTGTTATACCACTTCCGGTTTGTTCTTGTTCGTCTCTTATATGGTATCAGAGGACTCGATCTACTCCTCCTTATTCTGTATGCCTTTTCTGACTGCGCAACCTGTCCGCGCGGCTTGCTTCTTCTTCTCGCGAGCTGTCCTCGCGGTTTGTTTCTTCCGCCTGCTTGCGCCCTATTTGCGCGACTTCTTTCTCTCCTTGTCGTTGCCCTTTGTGTGCGCGACCTCTTTGGTTCATTTTTCTTCTCGCCGCGACCTGTGCTTAGTCGCCGCGACCTCTTCTTTAGTCGCCGCGACCTGTCGCCGCCACCTGTTAGCCTTGTTCGCCTTGTTTTCCTTCCTGCGAACTCTTCTCCTTCTTCTTCTGTTCGAGCGGTCTGCTTTCTAGCCACTCGGCTTCTTCCCCTCTGCTTGGTTCTGAGGCTTGGTCGTGGCTTTTCTGGCCACTGGTGTCTATCATCGTGACCGCCGCAGATCTTTTTCTCCTAACCGCTGCGATTTCTCCCTGTTCGCGCGGCTTGTTTCCTAACCGCACGGTTTGCTTCCTAACCGCGCGGCTTCCTGTTGTTTTCTCCTATGGCTCTTTCTGATGCTTCTACTGCCACCACTCCTGTCGCCAATCTGGCCCCGCCTCTTCCTGCTACTCCTACCGGGAATCTTGGCACTGTTTCCAAACTTGTCGGCTCCAACTACCCGGATTGGAGCGTCTCCTTCACTTTTCTCCTTCGCTCGCAACACAAATGCCACCATATCTTTGACGAACCTCCTCCCACCACTTCACCTCTCTTTGATGACTGGGATGTGAGTGACGCGTTTGTGCGTACTTGGCTCACTAACAGCCTCTCCGATGAATGCCTTCCCGTCATCCATCATGATGAGATGGTAAAGGCCGCATGACTTCATCTTGCCGATCTGTACTCAAAGGGGGCTTAGACGTCCCGCATCTATACGTTGTATGCGGATCTCTTTGCTCTTCCTACCTTTTCTCTTGCTGCTGCCTACCAACAGGTTCAGGCTCTCGGGGCTGAGATTCTTCAGAATCGCCCATTTTCTGCGGATTTGGCTCAACAACACAAGCACTTCCAGGAGCTTCTTATTGTGTGCTACATTCTCCGGCTTCTAGATACTTATGATATGATCTGCCAACAAATTCTGGGTGAGGCGGAATCTCCTACCTTAGATGCCACCGCTGCTCGCATTGCCGCTGTCACCTCCCTCCTTTAGCGCCCGCTTCTACCCGCTCCATCTCCACCGGACAACTATGCTCACCAAACTCAGTGGAGTGGCTCTGGTAGCCGCAGTCACCAGTCTAGTGGATGTGCTCCTTCCCGCTACCTTTGATCTCACTGTGGCCGTATAGGCCACACGGTGGATCGCTGCTGGATGAAGCATCCCCATCTTTGCCCCTCGGGTGACTCTTCCACCTCTTCTTCCAAGCCGTCTGCCTCCGTGGTCACATCATTAGGTAGTGCCCACGTGGTGACTCAAGATAAATGGCTTATCGACTCTGCTGCGACTAATGACATGACGGGCAATCCTCAGTGCTTCTCTTTCCTCAAACAGCTTGATCGGTTGCCTCCTGTCCTTATTGCAGACGGTTCTCCGTCCCCGGTTCATGGGTCGGGAGTGGTTCATGTTACTCCGTCTCTTCGCCTAGCGGACACTCTCCATGTGCCCAAATTTCCGTGCAACTTATTGTCGGTTACCTCTTTATACAAGCAGCTTCAGTGCTCTGTGACGTTTACTCTGACTTCTTGTTCTTTTCAGGATCCGAGCTCCCAACGGACGATTGCTACTGGGACTGAGAGCGGTGGCCTCTACTTCCTCGACAACATCTCCGCCTTGTCCGCCTTCTCTTATTCTTGTATAGATCTTCTCTAGTGGCATCTCCGCCTCGGTCATCCTCCTCCATGACTTCTACATCAGCTTCTGCCCCACCTCCCTCCTTCCAGTACTCCTCTCAACTACAATGCTTGTCAGTTTGGCAAGCACCACCGTTCCTCCTTCCCGCCGAAGTAAGGTCGGGGCTCTACCCGCCCGTTTGATCTAGTCTACTTCGATGTCTGGGGACCTGCTCCTACCCTCACCATTGGTCGGGGTAGTTCTTATTTTGTTACTTTTATTGATGATTTTTCTAGATGTACTTGGGTGTATCTCTTACGAGATCGCTCTGAACTTTTGGATGTATGGATCTCTTTTTATCAGTTAATTAAAACTCAGTTTGATGTTTATATTAAAACTTTTCGCTCAGACAATGCTAAAAAATATCTGAGTCATGCATTTACAATTTTCTGTGTGCAACATGACATTATTCATTAGACTAGCTGTGTTTATACCTCCCAACAAAATGGGGTGGCAGAACTCAAAAACCGTCATCTCCTCGATGTCGCTTGTACCTTGATGACCCAGATGCATGTTCCTCGCTCCTATTGGGGCTATGTTGTTCTCCTTGCCTGCTACCTCATCAATCGCATTCCCTCCACGGTTCTCCACGGGAAAACCCCATTCTCCATTCTGTATCCGGGCAAGGAGCCTTTTCCTCTCCCTCTCTGAATCTTTGGGTGCACTGTCTTTGTGCATGCCCCATCTGCCACCAGTGATAAGCTCTCCCCTCGCTTCACCAAATATGTCTTTCTGGGGTACTCCACCACTCAAAAAGGCTATTATTGCTTTGATCGCGTTCTTCGTAAGCAGTTCATCTCTGCTGACGTCACCTTCTTCGAGAATTCCTCCTACTTCTCGGATGATTCCTCTCCTCTCCCCCCAGCTTCTGATACTCCTGTTTGTCCCTTCGTTCCCTCGTCTCCTACTGAGATCTCAACCCCTACTCTATCTCCGTCCACTCCTCTCCCTCCGCCTCTCTCTCCTTCTTCTCCTCCACCGTCTCCCTCATCTCCGCCGCCGTCGCTCTCTACTCCCGGGCCAGCTCTCTCTGCCACGGATACTCCGGATGCCGAGGGACCCGCCGACCTGGATCTTCATGTAGCTCTTCGCAAAGGGGTACATACGTGTAATCTACACCCCCTTGCTGCTGTTGTTTCATATGATCGCCTTACCTTTTCTCGCGGGGCCTTTGCACTGGCTATCTCTGCCACTGCCACACCTAGTTCCTACCAGGAGGCTCTTGCTATTCCTCACTAGAAGATGGCCATGGATGAGGAAATGGCGACCCTAACTGAGCGGGGTACCTGGACTCTTGTTCCTCCTCCCTTCGGTATTGATGTTGTTGGCTGTCGCTGAGTCTTTGTGGTCAAATTTGGCCCGGATGGCACTGTGGATCGTTATAAGGCCCGCCTTGTTGCTAAGGGCTTTAATCAGACCTATGAGGTTGATTACTTTGACACCTTCTCTCCCGTGGCTCGTCTCAGCACTATTCGGGTCCTTCTCTCTATGGCTATCAATAGAGATTTACCGATTTCCCAGCTGGATGTCAAGAATGCCTTCCTTTATGGTGATCTTCAGGAGTCCGTCTACATGTAGCAACCTCTTGGGTATGTTGCTCAGGGGGAGACACGAGTATGCCGGCTGAAGAAGGCAATCTATGGCCTCAAGCAGAGCCCTCGAGCTTGGATTGACAAGTTCAGCGGCATCGTGGCGGACGTTGGTTTTGCACGAAGCTCTGTCGATCACTCGCTATTCATTCGTAAAACTTCCTCGGGACTAGTGGTTCTTGCTGTATACGTCGATGATATTCTTCTCACTGGCGATGACCAGGAAGGGGTAGCCTTGACAAAGAGGCATCTTTGTCACCATCTGGTCACGAAAGATATGGGCTCTCTGAAGTACTTTCTGGGGATCGAAATCTCTCAGAAGCCCAACTCCTTAGTCCTCTCTCAACGTAAGTATGCTCTTGATCTATTAAAAGAGGAAGGATTGACTGGAGCCAAACCTGCCCGATGTCCCATGATAAATGGAGAAGACAAACCTGGACAGATGATTCGCCTCCTCTTTCAGATATTATGCGGTACAGGCATCTAGTTGGTAAGCTCAAATATCTCACAGTGACTAGGCCCAACATTTCCTATGTTGTGGGCAAGGTGAGTCAATTCTTGCAAGGGCCTAGGGAGTGCCATCTACAGTCCGCCTTGCGGATCTTGGAGTATGTCAAGGCAGCGCATGGGAAAGGGTTAATCTTTCAGAAGAATGATCATCTAAGGGTTGAAGCATACTCAGATGTGAGTTACGCTGATGACAAAGGGGATCGCAAGTCAACCTCGGGTTTTTGCACCTTTGTTGGGGGAAATCTGGTGAGCTGGAAGAGAAAGAAGCAGTCTGTTGTTTCCAGGTCTAGTGCAGAAGCAGAGTATCGTAGTATGGCATCGACCACTTGTGAGTTAAAGTGGTTATGGGCACTCATGATGGATTTAGGAGAGGTCTACAACTATCCTCTTCCTATGTTCTGTGATAACAAGGCTGCCATATACATCTCCAAAAATCCGGTCTTTCATGAAAGAACCAAGCACATTGAGGTCGTCTGTCATTTCATTCGTGAAGATATTTTGAAGGAACAAATTTGCACTCCCTTCGTCACTTCTGATAAAGAGTTGGCTGACATCTTCACCAAGCCAGTATCCGCCTCGTTTCTTCATATTTGCGATAAGCTGGGCATGATCGATATATATGCTCCAGCTTGAGCGGGAGTGTTGGAGTTAGTGACCGGGCGGTCTGGCGGCTTGTCTTGGCGGATTGAAGACCGCGCGGTCTGGCGGTTTCCCTTCAGCGGTTTGGTTACCGGGTTGTTGCTGTCTGGGGTCCAAGCGGTCTAGCGGTTTTTCTCAGGCGGCTTGGAGACTGGGCAGTCTAGCGGTCTCCCATGACGGCTTCTCTCTCTCTGGTGGTAGCCGAGCGGTTAGCCCTTCTCATCTAACCGCGCGGCTTGTTCGGTTTGTTTTTTGTATAGGCCGCTTAGTCCTGTAAATTTTTAGTCCCACATCTCTAATTTGTATTCTCTCTTCTCTCCTCCATTCTATAAAAGGGAGACCATACCTTTGTAATATACACCTTTTTCAGATAATAAAATTTCTGTTATACCACTTTCGGTTTGTTCTTATTCGTTTCTTACAAGTGAGGGACACGGCCTGGGAGACGGGCGTGTCCCAAGCCGTGTCCTTCTCTGTGTTATCTCGAGCACTCGATGCCATGCATATCGAGAGAGCATTGAGTGAGGCACATGACCTGGGACACAGGCATTTCCCAAGCCGTGTCCTTCTCTGTGTCGTCTCGAGCACTCGACGCCATGCACTCAATGATCGTTGAGAGGGTACACGCCTAGAGACACGGGCGTGTCCTCAGGTTTTGGCCAAGGCTGTGGGGCCTAGTGAACACGGGCTAGACACGGGCGTGTCTGAAGCCGTGTTAGGACACACGGCCCGTGACACGGGCGTGTCACATGCCGTGTTCTGTTCTGGATAAGTCGGTTTGTGTGCTGCTTGCAGTACACGGCCTATGACACGGGCGTGTCACAGGCCGTGTCAGCCGAAAAAATAGACTTTTCAGACGATTTGTGGTCGTTCGTTTCCCTCATCCTAGATCCAATGACCCAGGTTATTTCCTGCTGGGTTTAACTCCAGTATTGAGTGAAGATGTCATTATTCACTTGGCCATTATCTTTTTAAAGAGAGAAGAGAGAGAGGAGAGCTAGGAGGAAAAGAGAGAAGTCTTCCGGCCGCCGGTGGATCTATAGCGGTCCGACTCGAGATCCGAGGCCAACGTTTTGGAGGCAAGGCCGTTGCGGTGATTTCCAACCGGCAAGTTTTCCATGGCTCCGAAGCGATCGTCAAGGGTAACGATCTTCCTTCATTGGACAAGTGAAGTCCTCCTTTATACATGGGCATGGGATCCTCCACTAAAAGGTGGAAGAGTAAGTGATCCCCGTGGGTTGATAGTTGTTATCCCCAATTGAGTCTGCATCTAGACCCGGAAGTGTATAGTACAGGATAGGTATACTGTGTGAAGCCCATCTGGACAGGTTGGTCTGGATTGGTGATGTTACATATTGCGCACCGGAGAAGACTCCACAGTGAAACGTGTGGTTTGTGGAGTCGAAGGGTTGTGCCTGTGAAGGGGAGTAGCAGGAAGTACTAGAATGAGGAGTTCCAGGAAATACCCTTGTATTGATTGTGCTGTGGCCAGTCCTTTGTGGGCAGTGTGGTCATTGTGAGGCCAGTCCTTGGCGGGCAGTGTGGCCATTGTGAAGCCAGTCCTTGTTGGACGTTATGGCTATTGTGAGCTGAATGCTCTTAAAAAGGCTTCGTGCCGAACAGGAAAGGTGAAACCGACCCGCGCCTTTAGATATAGCCGCGAGTATGCCGTACTCGGTGATGGTAAGGCGAATTGAGCAACGGGGAGTTGCTGATCCATACCTGCGTTATGTCGATTGTACAGGAGAGCATCAAGACATTGAGCTTTCGTTAGTGGCATAATGAGAGTCTTAGGTCTGCGCGCCATTAAGACTAAATGCTCAATACCGTGTAAACGATGGTGTTGACCCTGGTTCGTCAGTGCACCAAGAATGTGCCCTGAGTGCACGAATCGTCAGTCCGTGTGGGTGAAGGTTGTGATGGATTGCTTGTGCGTGAGAGCACAATATTTGTGATATCTTTCTATGCATTGCTATGCCTGTAGGGAAGGAATGCCACTGCCCCAAAAAAAGGGGCAGGATTGTTATAATTTGATCAGCTGAATGTTGACCGTTGCCTTGTTTACCTCCTTCTGGGTGGGCTGTCCCTGTGCAGGTGCTGGAGTGCCGAGCATGAAGTAAAAGGGTTGAAGTCCCTGCGGATGCTGCTGCTGCTAGCCCTTGAAGGCTGCTTTCTTTTGTATTTTATTCATGTGTGGCCAGACTGCGTGCCGATGTATGGAATCCACATTGTGAAAAGAGGAACTGTAAGGCCTTAAAGCCCAACTTTTGTGTATTTGGTACATTCCTATGAGTGTATATATAAACATGCTATTTATATATATAGTGGACATTCGTGGCTATGAGTTCAATGTTAATATTAAGCTTCCGCTAGCATGCTTTGGGTTAGGATGCGATTATGGTTTGGTATTAACCTGTAACTTCGCCGCCTGTTTGTGGCATATAGTGTGGGGCCCCGGCCGGACCTGCTACTATACGTCATGTAACAGATGGGGTTGTTATAATTTTAGTATCAGCTTGTCTCGGTCTTCCTCTTTCGAATTCGTGGTCGAATTCTTTTGTGGGGTGGCGAGCACGTGTCTGTGCGAACCGCTTTAACACTAATGAACTCTTGAATGTCCACTAAGGAATGCAAATACACTTGTTTGAGGAACCTGCGCGTTCCTATATTATTGTTATTGCTTGTCTAAGGTCGCTAATGTGTGTCTTGTCCACCTATATGTGACTCGTAGTGGTGCTGGGCAGTCTGATCCCAAGCATTCTGATGAGAGTACGACACCAGCTGAGGTGCCTACACCTCCCCCTTCTGCGAAAACTGTCTGCTTAGTTGCTGAGGCCCTCTTTGCAATGTTTCAAGCTTAGCCGATTGGGTAAGAACAACCGACAGTGGTGCTAGAACGGGTTGCTGTAAGGCCAGAAACTGTTGCGGCTGTTGACCCCCGAGCAACTGAACGATAGTTAAAGCAGTTTATGAGTTTCAATCCGCCTACGTTTATGGGTATGGGATCCCCAACGCAGGACGAGGATTAGTTATCGCGCGTCAAGCGTATATTGACGGCAATCAGGACGGAGGAAGATCAGAAGGTCACTTTGTCCACCTTATTGTTGGAAGGAGAGGCTCGGTTATGGTGGGACGAGATTGAGTTACACCATTTAGCGTGCAGGCAATGGACTCAAGTTTTGATGGAGGAGTTCTCTCGAATGTTCTTGGCAAAGTACTTGCCAGCGGCACAATGCATTGCTATGGAGAACGAGTTACAATGGTTAACGCAAGGAGAAAATAGCGTGGATACGTACTTGCATGAGTTTACCAGGTTGGGATGGTATGCGGGGTCAATCTTCGCAGATGAACAAAGGAAAACCAACCGGTTCTACGAAGGGTTGCAGGACGAGTTGAGGTTCCTGTTCTCCAGTTCGGTGAACCAAGAGTTCCAAGCATTGGTTGATACTGCATGTGCGCTGGAAAAGGATATGAAGCGGGTGCAAGGCAAACAAGACTTGGCTGCGATAAAGCCAGAGTTCAAAGCACCCCGCCCTGGAAAATCGTACTACTAGAAGAAGTGGGGCAAGAGGTCCAAGACTTCTGGGCAAACTTCTGCGATAGTTGCATCGGGAGCAACTTCAAGGCAGAAGCCTCGTACCTGCTTTACCTATGGCAGAGTGGGGCATATAGCCTGTGATTGTCGGGTTGCTCAGCCAAAAGGGGAAAAGAAGGCTGGCGCGTCTTATGCTGAGAAGGGCAAAGCAGTGGTAGAGTCCTCTGCATCCCAAGCGCAGCCCAGAGTGTATAACCAAGGCCAGCAGGAGGCTATAAAGCAAAGTGAGGTCGTCACATGTACGATTTAAGTTATTGATTGCTTTGTTTTTATTGCATAATTTGTGTGTAGCTTGTGCATGATGTGTGTGCTACAGGCTTTGTCCTGATTCGGAACAACCCGGCGAGAGCCCTATTTGATACGGGTGCTTCGCATTCATTTCTGTCTAAGGACTTAGTATCTCGAATTGGAGTACTAAGTCATGGGACGATAGATAGGGTGAAGGTATTATTACCGAATGGATGTGTGATGCTTGCGGATCGGGTCTGCGATGTGGTTGTGCAAATTAGAAGTCAGGATTTCGGTTTGAGTGCATCTGTACTACCGATATCGGAACTTGATGTGATCTTTGGTATGGACTGGATCTCGGAGCAGCGTGCTTGTATTGATTGCAATTCAAAGGAGATCACACTGGGCCAGAATACCGAGCTTGAGACTAAGTTCGCTGGTATGCGAGGAGTGAGCCAGACCTTGATGTCTGCACTCCAAGTCGTCAATGCTGTTCGGAAGGGCGCGGAGTTATTCTTCACGATTATTCAAGCTGTTGAGCCAAATGCTAGTGTGCATGATGTTCCGATTGTATCGAAGTTTACTGATGTTTTTCCTAAGGATCTTCCTGGGTTACCGCCCCAGTGGGAGATCGACTTCTCAATTGAGTTGGTGTCAGGTGCGAAACCTATGGCCCGCTCGCCATATCGCGTAGCGCCAAAGGAGATGGCTGAGTTGAAGGTCCAGTTGCAAGAATTATTGGAACAGGGATACATACGCCCAAGTATGTCACCTTAGAGTGCGCCTGTTCTGTTTGTGAAAAAGAAGGACGGTAGTTTACGGTTATGTATTGACTATCGTGAGTTGAATAAGCTGACGGAGAAAAACAGGTATCCGATTCCACGGATAGATGACTTGTTCGATCAGCTAGTGGGGTAAACCGTCTATTCCAAACTGAATTTGAAATCTGGATATTACCAGTTGAGGATTAGAGAAGGTGACATTCCCAAGACCGTATTTGGAACACGCTACGGTCATTATGAATTCACGGTAATGCCATTTGGGCTATGTAATGTGCCTTCAGTATTCATGGATCTAATGCACCGAATGTTCCGAGAGTACTTGTATCTCTTTGTGATCGTATTCATTGATGATATATTGGTGTACTCTCAATCGGAAGTTGATCATGCGAATCATTTGCGGATGGTGTTGCACACCTTATGGAGGAACAAGCTTTATGCCAAATTCTCAAAGTGTGAGATTTAGCTGTCGTCGGTGGCTTTTCTTGGCCACGTGGTAAGTGGGGAGGGCATTGCAGTGGATCCGTCAAAGATAAGTGCCATACAGGAGTGGCCGGTGTTGTCCTCAGTGGCTGAAGTTAGAAGTTTCCCTAGTTTGGCAGGGTACTACAGGCGGTTTGTAGAAAACTTGTCACGGATCGCCTTGCCTCTTACCACGTTGACGAAAAAGGATCAAGAGTTCATTTGGACGCCGGAGTGCGCGCGAGCTTTTGAAGAGCTGAAGAGTCATTTGACCACGACACCTATTTTGACATCGCCATATAGTACAGAAGGCTATGAGATCTATAGTGATGCTTCAGGGAGCGGCTTAGGCTGCGTTCTTCTGCAGTTCGGTAAGGTGATTGCTTATGGCTCACGCCAGTTGAAAGTGGACGAACGCAATTATCCCGTCCATGATTTGGAGTTGGCGGCGGTGATCTTTACGCTGAAATTGTGGCGACACTATCTATATGGCGTAAAAGTGGATATCTATACAAATCATAAGAGCCTAAAGTATCTATTGGATCAGAAGGAACTGAATATGCGACAATAAAGGTGGATGGAGTTACTTGGGGACTACACCTTCGATATTCACTATACTCCCGGGAAGGGAAATATGGTCGCTGATGCGTTGAGTCGTAGGACTCTGATGCGGGCAAGCTGGTTGCAGATGTATGATGAACGTCTGATCCAAGAGTTGGAAGCGTTAGAGATTTCTTGTGTTGACAAGAATTCCACAGCCAACACATGCTTGAACTGGACGGAGGTACAATATGACCTTGCGGACAGAGTTCGGCGGGAAACGGAGCTTGATGAAAGTCTCCAATGCTATGCAAAAGATGGGTTAGTTGACCAATTCTCCTGGGATGACGGCTTGTTACGGAAAGATGGCCAGTTGTGCGTCCTAAGTACGGGTAAGTTGAGGGAAGAGTTGATGTATGAAGCTCATTTTGCCAAGTACTCAATTCACCCAGGGAGCACAAAAATGTACAAGGACATGAAGAAGTTGTTTTGGTGGCCTGG
This sequence comes from Platanthera zijinensis, assembly GCA_039513925.1. Lineage (NCBI taxonomy): Eukaryota > Viridiplantae > Streptophyta > Magnoliopsida > Asparagales > Orchidaceae > Platanthera > Platanthera zijinensis. The sequence goes on from CM077082.1 coordinate 48,721,140, forward strand.
TTTAAAGAACGACATAACTCACTATGTGGCTAAATGTCAAACTTATGTTTTGGTAAAAACTGAATGCCAGAAGCCTGGAGGATTCCTGAAGTCATTACCTATTCCGGAATGGAAGTTTGATGATATTTCAATGGATTTTGTGCACGGATTGCCGAGATCTCAACGCGGGAATGATTTAATCTGGGTGATTGTAGACCGGTTGACAAAAGTGGCTCACTTCCTACCGAATAAGAGGGACGATTCAGTGGAATCTTTGACAAAGCTCTATGTTGAGCAAATCGTACGCTTGCACGGTGTTCCCCATAGCATCATAAGTGATCATGACGAGAGCTTCACATCGAATGATTGGAGGCTAATCCATCATTTGTTGGGCACAAAGTTAAAGTTCAGTACGACCTTTCATCCCCAAATTGACGGCCTGACTGAGCGAACCAACAGGACGATGGAAGACATGATCCGAATGTGCGCCTTGGATTTCGGTAAGAGATGAGAAGATCATCTTTATATGGTGGAGTTTGCCTACAATAATAGCTACCAAACGAGCATAGGTATGGCTCCGTATGAAGCTTTATATGGTCGGAAGTGCCCGTACACCGCTAACTTGGTCGGAAGTGCCCGTACACCGCTAACTTGGGTGGAAGTAGGCGAATCAAAAGTATATCCGCGTAAGGATGTCGAAGAATCTACTTTGACGATATGCTCGATTCGGGAGAGGCTATTGATAGCCCAGGATAAGCAAGTGAAATATTACAACGCCAAACACCGGAACGTGGAGTTTGCGGTGGGCGATTGGGTATACTTGAAGATCAAGCCCTTTAAAGATGTGTTCAGGATTCGGCATCTGAAAAAGTTAAGTCCAAGATATCTTGGTCCGTTTGAAGTGGTGGAGCGAGTTGGGGAAGCGGTCTATCGGCTAGCTCTTTCAGCAGAATTGAGCGGATTGCATGATGTGTTTCACATCTCAGTACTTCGAAAAGCCGTCAAGGATCCAGCTCAAGTGATTGAAAATGATCGCGTACCGGTCGAATATGGGCTAACGACGAAGGTTAGATCCATTCGGATCAAGGATCGAGCCGATAAATAGTTGTGGAACAAGACAATAGGGATGATCAAAGTCCGGTGGGATAATTGTGGCCGTGAAGAGCTAACATGGGAGCGGGAGCAGACCATGCGAGCTGATTTTCTCGAGTTATTTGTTTAAACTGTCATAAATGTGTGTCTTTTATTGTAATAGACATTTTGAAGATTATAACATTGTGAATGTTGATTTCCTTACTGTGTGCAAATTTCGGGACAAAATTTATTGTGAGGAGAGGGTTGTAACATCCCAAATCCCAAGTTTGGAGTTCAGGCTGGACAACATGGCCTGGGATACAGGCATGTCCCAGGGCGTGTCCTGCTCAGTTTTCTCGAGTGTGATTTTGGTCTCGAGAAAGCGTTGAGTGAGGCACACGGCCTGGGACATGGGCGTGTCCCAAGCCGTGTCCTTTTCTGTGTCGTCTCGAGCACTCGACGCCATGCATGTCGAGAGAGCGTTGAGTGAGGCACACGTCCTAGGACACGGGCGTGTCCCAAGCCGTGTCCTTCTCTTTGTCATCTCGAGCACTCGACGTCATGCTCTCAACGATCGTTGAGAGGGTACACGCCCAGAGACACGGGTATGTGAGAGGGCGTGTCCTCCTCGGGTTTTTGCCAAGGCTGTGCGGCCTGGTGAACACGGGCTAGACACGGGCGTGTTTGAAGCCGTGTCAGGACACACGGCCTATTACACGGGCGTGTAACATGCCGTGTTATGTTTTGGATAAGTCGGTTCGTGTGCCGCCTGCAGTACACGACCTATGACACGGGCTTGTCACAGGCCGTGTCAGCCAAAAAAATAGACTTTTCAGACGATTTGTGGTCGTTCGTTTCCCTCATCCTAGATCCAATGGCCCAGGTTATTTCCTGCTGGGTTTAACTCCAGGATTGAGTTAAGATGTCATTCTTCACTTGGCCATTATCTTTCTAAAGAGAGAAGAGAGCTAGGAGGAAAAGGGAGAAGTCTTCCGGCCGCCGTTGGATCCAATGGCTCAGTTTTATCGAGTCTGCTTCTGGACCCGGAAGTGTGTAGTATGGGATATGCATACTGTGTGAAGCCCATCTGGACAGATTGGTTTGGATTGGTGATGTTGCATATTGCGCACTGGAGAAGACTCCACGGTGAAACGTGTGGTTTGTGGAGTCAAAGGGTTGTGCATGTGAAGGGGAGTAGCAGGAAGTACTAGAATGAGGAGTTCTAGGAAATAACCTTGTATTGCTTGTGCTGTGGCCAGTCCTTTGTGGACAGTGTGGTCATTGTGAGGCCAGTCCTTGGCGGACATCGTGGCCATTGTGAAGCCAGTCCATGGTGGACGTTATGGCTATTGTAAGCTGAATGCTCTTAAAAAGGCTTCGTGCCGAACAGGAAAGGTGAAACCGACCCGCGCCTTTAGATATAGCCGTTACTACGCCGTACTCGGTGATGGCAAGGCGACTTGAGCAACGGGGGGGGGGGGGGGGGGGGCTGATCCGTACCTGCGTTATGTCGACTGTACAGGAGAGCGTCATGGTATTGAGCTTTCGTCAGTGACATAATGAGAGTCTTAGGCCTGCGTGCCATTAAGAATAAATGCTCAATACCATGTAAACAGTGGTGTTGATCCTGGTTCGCCGGTGCACCAAGAATGTGCCCTGAGTGCACGAATCGTCGCGCCATGTGGCTGATGGTTGTGATGGATTGCTTGTGCGCGAGAGCACAATATTTTTGATATCTGTCTATGCATTGCTATGCCTGCAGGGAAGGAATGCCACTACCCTGGAAAGAGGGGCAGAATTGTTATAATTTGGTTAGCTGAATGCTGACCGTTGCCTTGTTTACCACCTTCTGGGTGTGTTGTCCCTGTGCAGCTGCTGGAAAGCCGAGCGGGAAGTAAAAGGGCTGAAGTCCCTGCGGATGCTGATTCTGCTAGCCCTTGAAGGCTGCTTTCTTTTGTATTTTGTTCATGTGTGGCCGGCCTGCGCGCCGATGTATGGAATCCACACTGTGAAAAGAGGAACTGTAAGGCCTTATGGCCCAGCTTTTGTGTATTTGGTGCATTCCTATGGGTGTATATATAAACATGTTATTTATATATATAGTGGATATTCGTGGCTATGAGTTCAATGCTAATCTTAAGCTTTTGCTAGCATACTTTGGGTTAGGATGCGATTATGGTTTAGTATTAACCTGTAACTTTGCCGCCTGTTTGTGGCATATAGTGTGGGGCCCCGACCGGACCTGCTACTATACGTCATGTAACAGATGGGGTTGTTATAACCTATATCCTTCATGACTAGGTGTTGATGGAGATGTTTCTTTGTCAAGTCTACGCCAGCATGGTCATATCTAATGAGAAGAATATAATCCACATATACGGCAAAAACCACAAGACCCAGGGAGGTTTTGCGAATGAGTAATGAGTGATCGACAGAACTTCTTGTAAAACCCACGGCCGCCACAATGCTGCTAAAATTGTCAAAACAAGCCTGAGGGCTTTGCTTTAGGCCATAGATGGCCTTCTTCAGCCTGCATACCCGTGTCTCCCCCTGAGCAACATACCTAAGAGGTTGCTCTATGTAGACATCCTCCTGAAGATCACCATAGAGAAAGGCATTCTTGACATCCAGTTGGGAAATGAGCCAATCCCTGTTGACAGCCACAAAGAGGAGAACCTGAATAGTGCTGAGACGAGCAATAGGAGAGAAGGTGTCAAAATAATCAACACCATAAGTCTAAGTGAAGCCTTTTGTGACAAGGCGTGCCTTGTAACGATACACACTGCCGTCCGGACTGAACTTCACAACAAAGACCCAGTGATAACCAACAACATCGGTGCCCAACGGAGGAGGAACAAGGGTCCATGCACCCCGCTCAGTGAGGGTGGCAATTTCCTCATCCATGACAGCCTTCCAATGAGGAACAACAAGGGCTTCCTGGTAGGTGTGGGGAGTGGCAATGACATAGATAGCCAACACAAAGGTCATGCGAGAAGGAGTAAGACGAGCATAGGAAACAACAGCATCAATTGAGTGCTGGGTACATGTCCGCACCCCTTTGCAAAGAGCAATGGGAAGATCCAGGTCGGCGTGTTCCTCAGTATCTGATGCATCCGTGGTGGAGAGAGCTGGCCCGGGAGTAGAGAGATGGTCCCGGAGAAGAGGAAGATAGCGGTGACGGAGAGAGAGGAGGAGGAGACGGGGGACACGGTGGAGGAGGAGAAATATCGGTAGGTGTAGACGGGATGGAGGTAGAAGCAGGAACATCAGGAAGAAAGGAAGAGTCGTGAGAGAAATAAGACGCATTTTTGAAGAAGGTTACGTCCGCGAAGACGAACTGCTTGCGAAGAACAAGGTCAACACAACAATAACCTTTCTGAGTGGTAGAGTAACCCAGAAAGACACATTTGGTGGCACGTGGGGAGAGTTTGTCATGGGTGGTGGAGAGAGCGTGCACAAAGGCCGTACACCCAAAGATACGCAGAGGGAGAGGAAATAGATCCTTGCCTGGATAGAGAATGGAGAATGTGGTTTGACCGTGGAGAACCGTGGAGGGAATGCGATTGATGAGATAATAGGAAATGAGAACAACATAACCCCAATAGGAGCGAGGAACCTGCATCCGTGTCATCGAAATGAGAGTGACATCAAGGAGGTGACGGTTTTTGCGTTCCGTAGCGTCATTTTGTTGTGAGGTATAAACATAGCTAGTTTGATGAACAATCCCATTTTGCAGACAAAAAGAAGGAAAACCATGACTAAGATATTTTTTGGCATTATCAGAGCGAAAGATTTTAATAGAGACACCAAACTGAGTTTTAATCATAAAGTAAAAAGATGTCCATACAAAGAATAATTCTGAGCGATTTTTTAAGAGATACACCCACATACAATGAGAGAAATTATCAATAAAAGTTACAAAATATGAACTACCCCGACCTACGGTGAGGGTAGGAGCAGGACCCCAGACATCAGAGTGAACAAGATCAAACGGACAGGAAGAGCCACGACCTTGCTTCGGCGGGAAGGAGGAGCGGTGATGCTTGCCAAGCTGACAAGCATCATAGTTGAGAGGAGGACTGTTCGGAGGTAGGTGGGGCAGAAGCAGACGAAGACGCCGTGGAGGAGGATGACCAAGGCGAAGATGCCATGTAGAAGATCCGTAGAAGAAGCAGAAAAAACGGACAGATCATATACATTGTCTAGGAAGTAGAGGCCGCCGCTCTCAGTCCCAGTAGCAATCGTCCTTTGGGAGCTCGGATCCTGAAAAGAACAAGAAGTAGGGGTGAATGTGATGGAGCACTGTAGTTGCTTGAAAAGGGAAGTAACAGATAACAAATTGCATGGAAACTGGTGCACATAGAGGGTGTCCACCAGGCGAAGAGACGGAGTGACTTTAACCACTCCTGTCCCATTGACCGGTGAGGGAGAGCCGTCCGCAATGAAGATCGGGGGAAACCGATCATGTTTTTCTAGGAGAGAAAAACACTGAGGATTGTCGGTCATATGATTAGTAGCACCAGAGTCAATCAGCCATTTATCTTGAGTCACCACATAAGCACTACCTGAAGACGTAACCACCGAGGCTGATTGTTTTGAAGAGGTGGAAGCGTCACTAGGAGGGAGAAGATGCGGATGCTTAATCCAGCAACGATCAATCATATGGCCGATGTCGCCACCATGAGAGCAGAGAAAGCAGGAAGGTCCACGACCGCCGGTTTGATGGCCGCGGCCACTAGAGCCACCCCGCTGAATATGATGAGCGTAAGTGTTGGGGAGCGGTGGGGAGGACAGCAGCGGACGCTAAAGAAGAGAGGTAACAGCAGCGATGCGGGCAATAGTGGCATCTAAGGTGGGAGAATCCGCCTCGCCAAGGATCTGTTGACGGATCATGTCATAGGAATCTGGAAGACGGAGAAGATAACACACAACTAAAAGCTCTTGGAAGTGCTTGTGTTGCTCGGCCAGATCCGCAGAGAATAGACGGTTCTGAAGAATTTCGACTCTCAGAGCCTGAACCTATTGGTCAGCAGCAGTAGGAGACATGAAGGGACGAGAAAGGAGGTCCGCATAGAGAGTATAGATGCGAGACGTCTGAGCACCCTTGGAGTAATGAGCGGCAAGATAAAGCCAAGCCGCCTTCACCGTTTCATCATGGCGAATGACGGGAAGGCACTCATCAGAAAGGCTGTTAGCCATCCAAGTGCGAACAAGAGCGTCATTAGCATCCCAGTCATCAAAGAGATTGGACTCGGGAGGAGGTGGGTCATCGGTGAGATGATGACGTTTGCGTTGTGAGCGAAGTAGAAAGGTGAAAGAAACACTCAAATTCGGGTAGTCTGAACCGATAAGTTTGGAAACGGTCCCAAGATTACCCGAAGGAGTAGGAAGAGGAGGACGAGCCACGAGTGGGGTAGTAGTAGTAGAGGAATCAGAGAGAACCATAGAGAATAAGAGAGCGGACAGAAAAGAAGCCGCTCGAACAGGCAAAGAGGTCGGGCGAACAGGCAAAGAGAGGCTGCGTGAACAAGGAAAGAGAGGCCGCGCGAACAGGGAAAGAGGTCACGCGAATCTGGGAAAGAGAGGCCGTGCGAACAGGAAAATAGGTCGCGGGGTGACGGGGAGATCGCGGAAACAGGCGTGAGCAAAAAACAGAAAAAGGCATACCGTGCGAATAGGCCGTGCAGATAGAGAGGGTGTGCGGGCAGAGACAAACCGTACGGGCAGACGAAGCTCAAAGAAGAACAGAAATCTGCAGGAACAGGTCGTAAGAAGAAAGGGCAAAACTCGCGGACAGAAGAAGTTCACATAATCAGGTGAAAAAGATCGAGTCCTCTGATACCATGTGCGAATAGAAAAAGAGAAACCGAAAATTGGACAATAACAGAGTTTTTATTTCCAAAAATTGTATCTATTACAAATGTATGATCTCGCTTTTATAGAATAGAGGAGAAAAGAGAGATTACAAATAAGCAATGTGAGATTAAATACATTTACGGTGACTAGCGGCTAGACAAAACCAGACCGCACAGGTGGCGCGGTTAGACGAGAAGGCTAACCGCCCGACCATAACGACAAGCCGCTGGAGAGAAGCTGTCAGACCGCCCGGTCACTAAACCGCTAAAGACAAATCGCCAGACCGCCCGATCTCCATACTGTAACAGAGGAGAACGCTAAACCGCCCGACTACCAAGCCGCTGGAGAGAAGCCGCCAGACCGCCCGGCTATCAAGCCGCCAGAGTGAAAACGCCAGACTGCCCGGTCTCCAAACCGCTAGAATCAAGTCGCCAGACCGCCCGGTCTCCATACTGCAACAACCGTAAACCAAACCGGAATCAAACCAGAACCGCAAAGAATCGGATCAAACCGTTCGTGAATTATTCGGGTTACGACTTGAATATTGGAACCGTGAATAACATTGGTCAGGATGTGGTTCTTTCATTTTAATATTCGGGCCGGAACCAGAATCGGAACCGCAACATACAAGTCTCAAGCAGTTTCAAAAATTTTAGATCCGAACTGGACCAAAGTAGAACCGAACCGCGACCCGTTTATTATTATTAGTATATAATATTTTTTTATTATAAATATTATTATAATATTGTTGTTTTTTATTATATATATAATAACTATACTTACTATTAAATGCGAAACTGACCGCAATCACACCAAATGTGGGCAATTTTGAATTGAACAAAATCACACCGCACCAAAAACGTAAAGTGTGGTTTGATATTAGTGCAGTTTGGAGTCGATTTTTTCCGTGCGATTTCAGTTTTTATACTGTTATATAATGTATTTTCAATTTTACTCACATATTTATTTGAAATATTTTGTTTTAAAAATATAAAGGATATATAATGATTATTTAATATTAATCATAAAAAACATTGTAGCTGATAAATTACTTAAATTAAATAATATATTATTCAAACAAAATTTTATTATAAAATAAGATTTTAAGATCAACAAATCAAAGTTCTTGCTATATTATACAAAAAAATACTCCTCCTTGGTACACAGCAAAATTCATGCGTCAGGTCTCAGGACTTCAAAGTCCCTATTGCAAAAAAACCAATCACGTTTACTTTTCTCTCTGGTGTTTTATTTTTTACTTCCTTCATTCATTTCGTCAAGTTTGGTTTGTTCTGGTTGGAACCGGACCGAACCGCATAGAACCAGACCGAACCGTTAGTGAACTGTTTGATTTTGATTCTTGCTGAACCGTAACCGGAACGATAACCAAAACCGTTGACGCGACAATTCTAAAAATTATGTTGGAATCGGAACCGGACAAACCAAATAAGGTTTGATTCTTATTTAAAGAACCGTTACCTTAGCGGTTCGGTTTATAGTTTTAGTGGAACCAGAATCCAACCGGAACCGTGACAGCTCTATTGGCGAGAGATGCTACCATTTCTAATCATCTTTTTATTTGAGCATTTACATCTTTGATAAGGTTTTTTAAACATGCGTGATTCTCCATTAAATGTTTTTTTAATTGGCACTCAAAATTATTATTATTATTTTATAAAATCTTTCGTATTTAAAATAAGTGATTATTTTAATAGGAGGTGATATTCTAGTCAAAGTATTTGAGATAAAAATTTAACTTAATTATATAAAGACTTGGAATGAAACTATAAGGAAAGACACGATATACTCAAGCATTAGTGAGATTATGACAAAGATAGGGCACAATGACAACCAAAGATTCATATAACTGACCCCACTATACTGAGATAAAAGTTTGAGTGTTGTTGTACATAAATTTTAAAATGAGAAGATTTTTTTAAATCAAAGTAAAACAAAAATAATGAAGATTTTGATTTTTTTAATTATTAAAAAAATAAGACACCCTTATTGCTTAAAATTAATAAATACTTAAATATATTGAAGTTGTTTTTTTGAAACAGGGATCGATTGATTCGCGATAGGAGCAAATCAAACCTAACTCTGATATGTAAACTAAAATTAGTGTTTTGAAAATATGATGTTTTTTGCGAGTTTTTTTTAATTTTGAAAGTAGGCCGAGCGGGGCAACACGAATATTGCACGCGAAAACACTCTTAACGTCGAATTTCGCTAAATCGTTAATCGTTATTCGAAGATATTCCCTCAAGTGGCTATCGAGTTGAAGCAAAACAAGATCCGCGCAACCACAAGCAAAATCACAGTCAATAATTTATGAATAAGCAAATAAGCAATAATAAAGAGTAGTGATAACGTAAATGCAAGTTCAAGTTATTTAATTGGATGCATAAATCTACGCTGGTCATTTCGAGCAGGTATACCTCGCAAGTTACGACAACTAGAATGGTCTTTCCAGATCCTGGAATGACGATCGTGGCAGACGGAGTGGTTGGCCACAAAAACTGGCGTGGAGTAGAAGTCTCCGCCGGGCGGCCATGCTCCTAGAGGCAGACGGTGGTGACTTCGATCGCCGGAGGAGCGGCTTCTTACCGGCCTCACCGGGAACAAGAGGAGATCTCTCGTTTCCTGTAATCTTTCCGGTCCTTTTTTTTTTCTCTTCACAATTGATTCACTGAATAGCTTTTTTCTCTTCAACATTCAGTAACTTTCCATTTTAAATTAGAGGAACAGGAATAATGTTGAATTCCAAAATAATAGATTGATTTCTTTCCAATTGCTTTTTTTCCAAAATTAATTTAAATACTTGCAAAATGCTGATTTTCAATTGCTGAATAATAATCTTTCTAAATATTTTTGGGCTTAGTTTATGCATCTTTTAAATAAATTAAATTTATCTTTTTCGTCCAGAGATGAGCTGAAGACATAAACATGAGCGTGGGAAAAGAAATGCAAGACAATAATTAAATGTGTAATAATTAGTAAACAGAGCCATGATGCATGATGACGTCAAACATTTTTGGATGCGACGGAAGATGCATCAATTTGGCACAACGTTGGCGGTCATGAACATGGTGGTTAGCTCCGGTGAGTGGATAAAAACGCCACCATCATATAATGTCTGTTTGGTATGACAACGGTTATGACTGCCAACAAGAAAATAAAACTAGTTTTGGACATAAAACTAGATGAAGTTTCTTTGGTGAGATTGGGCGTTCACGAACGGCGGTTCAAAACCATCGCATTCACAACTGTCACCACCGCGCCAAACAGATGTTCAACCACCTTAACGTTTGTCTTATAGGTAGACTAGATGGTGTTGCGCTGCTATGTATTTTTTGTCTTCAGTTGTTTGGGACGCTCTCTAGCTTTCTCAAAAATCTGGAGCTGTTTTGCAGCTTTTCAGAAACTCAGCTTCTGCAAAAACTCACATGTTTGGAAATCTAATGTTTCTTCAGTTGGAACATGGTCAGAGACGGCCTTCCTCGGCGATTTCGAGCCCATCCGGCGATTCGAGCGCGATTAGCGCACTCTGTCTGCATTCAAAACTGCTCCCCAGAATCTATTTTAAAATAGCTCTAACAACAGCTTTTCAATCCGCAGAGCTGTCAAATCTAAGGCTCCTGTTTGGTGAGTGAGTTTGGATAAAAACACCATCCTCATAGAATGTATATTTGGCATGACATCAGGTCCAACCACCGCGAAAAAACAATACTAGTTTTGAACATAAAAGTGGAACATCACCGCCATGCCAAATGGAGCATAATTCTCAAGTGACTGATGAAATTTTCACTGCATGAACACGACCACATTGTTATATGAACTTATTATGATACTTGATTATTCTTGTATAGAGAGGCACATTGTAACAACAACTTGGATTTGTCTGTACAAATTTTCTTGTGGTTTATGAGCTTCCCAATTGTTGGCTCATCCTCTACCCCAGGTTACTGAGCTCGGCCACGTACCTTTAAGCAACACCGGCGAGGTTGAGCAAACATTGTCACAGTGAATACTGAGCCCTTCCTCCAAAGTCGAAGACCGCGTAGATAGAATTCCAGCTCCGCGTAGATAGACCGCGTAGATACTTGAATATATATATATATATATATATATATATATATATATATATATATATATATATATATAGGAGTATTGACCCAATACTAAGGTCGCGTTTGGCGCGGCTTATCGCAGCTTATTTGCTCCGGTGAGGTTGGACAAAAACGTCATTGTCATAGAATATATGTTTGGTATCACAAATGTTACAAAAAAGAAACTAGTTTGAGGCATAAGATTTTGGTATGACAATGACGTTTTTGTCCAACCTCACCAGAGCAAATAAGTTGCGATAAGCTGCGCCAAACACAACCTAAGTAGGATCAGTGGCTTCATGGTAAATTGGGTGATGCAATCTCACTTGCTCGAGGCATTACAATGAATCAAAAGCATAATAATAGGAACTACTAAAAGGTAGCGAATATGTTCCATCACTCCTGCTTTGAATTTCATTCATGGAATTATGAACTGCACTAATAAAGAATGAAGAAAAATCAATTAGAGATTAATTGTCTTCATTCCATTCAATTCATTTGCAGTAAAAAAATCACTTTAGTTTATCATCTATGATCCAAATTTACAAAAATAATTGTAAATCGTCGTCAATTGATCTATCAAATAATTTATCGTCGCCTTTCTTGTTGTTTTGTATGTTTGATCTCCTGCACTTCATAGCCGCCTGTCATTATTATAAGTATCGTTACATAAACAACTGTTTGTCAAGCTATTCAATATTTTTTGGCTTATGACTTGCGAGTATTAAGTTTAAATAAAATGTAGTTTCTCCAAGGTTGTTTTCCTTCGTATCAAGATCTGCAACCTTCTCTGCGTTAAGTACTTTTTTTAATCATTAAACTTAGGCTCCGTTTGGGGGGACTTATTTTCACCAGTCAAGCGGTTACGATCGCAAGAACCGGACCATAATTAAGGTCCGGTTCATGCGGTCGTAACCGCTTGACCGGTGAAAGTAAGTCCCCCCAAACGGAGCCTTAGTTTATTATCCAACCTATATTCACAGTTTAAATTTACTTGATATTACTCACTTGCAATCTTTACCTTTGTGGCGATCTTCATTTTCAGGATAGAAATAGCCTCCATCACTTAACCTTTGTTAATTAGGGCTGAAATGTGGTATTATTCAATAAAAGGGTCCGCTTTATATAGAGAAGATTACATTGAAATGTAACAAAAACGGTAACGGATCTAACACTCTCCCTCAAGTTGAGTATGTTATATTGTTCATACCCAACTTGTCAATACAAACACAAAATATTTCTCCAAAAACTCTTAGTCAAGATTCAGCTAGTTGTCCCTCTAAGCGAACAAAAGGAATGCAAATAAACTTCTTCTCAATTTTCTCCTTAATGAAGTGTCTGTCCAACTCGATATGTGTTTGGTCCGATCATGCTGAACGGGATTGTTGGCAATGATGATTGCAACCTTGTTGTTACAGTATAATCGGATAGGACTAGACTCATTCAAACCCAGGACACACATCAAAGAGCGTATCCATAATCATTCACATATGTGATGTGTCATAGCTCTAAACTCAGCTTCTGCGCTGAATCTTGAGACGATATATTGTTTTTTATTTCTCCAAGTGACAAAGTTTCCAACAACAAATGAGCAATACCCAGATGTAAAAAGTCAGTCTTCAACGAACCCAACTCACTCAGCATCAATAAAAACTTCAATCTTCAGGTATGTTTTGGGAGTGAATAGAATCCCCCTTCCTGGTGAAATCTTCAAATACCTCAAAATTCGATAAACAACATCCTGATATCTCGTCTTTGGGAAATGCATTATTGGCTAACAACGCCACCAACATAAGCTATGTCGGGACAAGTATGGAATAGATAGATTAATCTTCCAACAATGCGTTGATAGCCAACCACGTCTTCAATAGGGTCACCATCATCTCTTCCAAGATTATGATTCACCTTCATAGGTGTATCAGCGGGTTTACAACCACTCATACCGGATTGTTTCAGCAAATCAGGGGTGTATTTTCTCTGGGAGATGAAGATACCCCGTTTAGATCTTGCTACCTCAATTCCCAAAAAATACTTAAATTTTCCCAGATCTTTTACTTCAAATTTTCTCATCAAATTCCCCTTCAAGGCTTTTACTTTTTCAATAGCATCTCCTGTTATGACGATGTCATCAACATAGACAATGAGAGCAGTTAACAAATTTGCTCTTCTTTTAATAAACAATGTATGATCCGCGTGACTTTGTTTGTATCCAAGTGAAATCATGACTTCTCGGAAATGACCAAACCAAGCCTTTGGAGATTGCTTCAGGACGTAAAGTGCCTTTTTTAACCGACACACTTTCCCTTCAGATCCGGAAGGAGAAAAACCTGAAGGAAGAGACATATATACCTCATCATCTAGATTCCCATGAAGGAAAGCATTCTTTATATCCAATTAGATAAGGTCCCAACCCTTGCACACAGTACAAGATATCAAAACTCATATAGAGTTCATTTTTTGCAATGGGGGCAAAAGTGTCCTGATAATCAATCCCCAAGGTTTGAGTATACCCCCCTGCCACCAACATTGCTTTGAATCATTCAACCAAACCTTTCAGAGTTCTGTTTCACGGTAAACACCCACTTACAACCGACGACCATCTTTTCAAACAGAAGATGAGTTAGCTCCCAGGTACAATTTTTATCCAAAGCATTCATTTCATCAATCATACCCGCGTTTCGCTGTTGATGCCTAAGAGCCTCCTGGCATGTGGACAAATGAAAACAGATGCAAGGGAGGAGACAAAAGCTTTGTAGGAAGAAGTTAGTGCCTCATAGAAAACATAACGAGATAGTGGATGTTGAGTGCAAGATCTGATACCTTTTCGAAGGAAAATGGGAGGTTCAGAAGAATCCGTCGACGAAACTGGCATGGCGCTGGTGGCGTGTGATGAGGCTGTGTTAGCTCTACCCCGTCTGGTGTACACTTGTAACTCCTGTTCTTTATAAGGTGGCTCCCCCTGATTGAGAGTCTTAATGTAGGTAAAGAATGTGGAGGAGGAAAGTCATGGATGCTAAAACAAGTATCCGGAGTATGACGAGGCTTGCCACAATAGTTACATGTGAGATGATCACTATCTGTCGGCTTAGGCTTGTAATCACGAGAAGCACGACTGTCATAATTGGGCTGATGAGCCACCGAAGCAGATCCCTCTGGAAGAATGGAGGTGTTCCAGGACTATCATCGATCAAACTCTTGTTGAACAATATTGTAAACCTCAGGAAGTGGGGGAATAGGAACACGCCACAATATCTGAATAGTAATATGATCAAAATCTCTGTGCAATCCATGTAGGAACTCCAATACCCGATTTTGATCCTTGCGGTTTTTCAGCAAGATTGCATCCTCATTGCACACCATAATGAGAGAGTCAAAATGATCGTACTCCTGATAAAGTTGGGTAAACTCAAGGAATTAAGCAGAAGGAGGACGACCCCCCTGTCGGAGATTCCCAATCTTGCGGCGAAGCTAGAAGATTTGTCCAGCATTCCCCTTGCGAGAATAGGTAGTCTCAGGAAGCGTCCATATCTCTGTAGTAGTATCCAGAAAAAGATAATTCCGCGCATTCGACTCCTGCATGGAGTTGATAAGCCATGACATGACAAGGTAGGTTTTCTGACTCCCATTTAGGCCAAGTAACAGAAGTCGTAGCAGGAGCAGTGGTGGTGTAGTTGATGTAGCCAAAAAGATGCTGACTCTTTAAGGCAAGGGTAATGGAGCAGGATCAAGCCAAATATTTGGTGTCATCAAGGCGGATGGTAGTAAGCTGAGAATAGATATGTTTTTGACCAACCCGGGTAGATCCAACGGGGGTCGTGGAGGCATAGGAATCTCTAATCTCTGACATAGAGACAAAATGCAACCAAATCTCCTAGAAGATTGAATGTAGTAGAGAAGAACACCCCGTCAAAGAGGAGGGGGAACGAGCATCAATGGAGGGTTAGGAGTCATGCTCTCTGTCAACAAAGCAAACCCTAGATCGAAGATCAAAAGACATCCAACCGTTGAAATCACACAAAACTTGAGAGGAGGGATGAGGGAGGCAAAGCAAAACTTTTGCCAAAATTTGAAGTAAATAGGACCACCGGAGGCCCGTCGGAAGCGGCATATAGGCAGACTAGCGTCGATCGGCCGACATCTGCTTTGAGCGCCGATCGGCACTAGAGAAGGTTGCGACTTGGCGGGAGGAAGAGCGGAAGAGAAAGAGAGAGAGAGGGCGAGAGAAGCCGGGAGTCGGGGAGGCGGAAGCGGAGCGCCGATCGGAAGCGGAGCGGGACCGGGAGCTGAGCGGGAACGGGAGCGGGAGATCTCTTAGCCGCATGGGCCCTGCTTTGATACCATGCTAATTAGGGCTGAAATGTTGTATTATTCAATAGAAGGGTCCCTTTTATATAGGGAATATTACATTGAAATGCAACGGTAACCGATCTAACAACCTTCACTCAAGAGTTTCATATAGCATCCACCATCTGCATTATGACCACTCAAACCTCATGCTTCTGCTTTCCAGAATCCATTAATCCGTCCTCAAAATTCACATCTTTCAACTCTCTTTGGTTGGTTACTTAAAAATGAACAAAGTATTTTATCTTTCATTTAATCTGTGTAACAAAAAAGGGTCTTAGTCTTACCCTTTGGATATAAGAAATGAATTCCATTGGGCTTTGATATTCATTTCTATTTCTTTTGCATGCATTTTACGAGGTAACTAGTCAGTAGTTTCAGACCTGCTATGATTACTTAGGCTCCTTTTGGGAGGACTTATTTTCACCGGTCAAGCAGTTACGACCGCATGAACCGGACCTTAATTATGGTATGATTCATGCGGTCATAACCTTTGACCGGTGAAAATAAGTCCCCCAAACGGAGCCTTAATCTTCCTACTGTGATATATAACTCTCTCCCTTATCCTTCATCATTTAATACAATCTCTTCCTGATTAAACAAAAGACCATTACCAGTCTTTCTCTATCTTGTTAAAATTGTAGGTCCTTTCAATTTTTTGTTAGGAACCTTCTCTGCAAATACATAACTTCCCTGGTTCTAACTGAATAGGAACTATATGTCATACAAAAGATCTACGACCAAGCAATGAATCCTAACATTGACTTCTTTTTGTCCCAGCCAATTGTTTAACCTTTTGCAGCTTCATTGTGAAGACTGCATAATCCTTAGAACCGTCTTCTTATATTTTCATCATGCGGTTTTGAGTTTGCTTAGTTTCCCAAGGATATTTACGATCATCTCGAGTAACAGCGAGTCTTGACAAAAAAGGCGAATTATAGAATCATACAATTAGAAATATTGCATGGGCATAAAACATGCTATTTTGACATCAATTTCTAAACAGTTCATATAAGCCCTTAAATTGTATATTCAGTTATTTTTAGAACTACTCGCTATACTAGTTAGTATAAATATCAGGTTAAGAAATGTGAAATTTCAACCACAACGCTTGTTGCGGGTCGTCCGGTCTTTTCCCGATCCGGAGAAATCGGACCGCCTTAGATCGGAATTGGACCGGGTGCACAAACAATCAAAATAAATCGCAGCAAATGACGAGAAGTTTTTTACGTGGAAAATCCGAAAATGGTGAAAAACCACATGGCTGAAACCGTGTCGAGCCAAAATCCACTAGCTTCTCAGAGTTTTACAGAGTTAGATTTGATCTTGGAGAGCGACAGACCGCTACTCCGTTACAGGTGCAAAAAATGAGGAAAAACGATCATCGGAGCCTCGATGGAAGCGCTATGGCCTTGAAATGTTGTTGAGCTCGCGAAATCTGAGTGAGAGCGTTCCGGCTGGAAAATTGTCTAAGTCCACGGAGCTTCTGGAGGGAGCGTTCTCGTTGATGCGGAGCCTTGATGGGAGCGCTCTCGCAGAGGCGGTGGACGCGACTTGAAGTGTGTTGGAACCTTAGCGCAAGGAGAATGGCGGAGTGAATTCCTGAGCGGAGAATCGGCATAAGTCCACGATCTCGTCGGAAAACCTCAGAGCTCTCTCTTGCTTCTGCAGTTGTTTGTCTTCAAATGAAGGTCTGGGGGTTTTTTGGAGGGTCATGGTGGTAATTGCGTCGGTGAGTGATTTGTACTGGCGAATGACGTCGTTCCATTTTGATCACCTGGATCACCATTTTTTCCAAAATGATCCATAAATTACAGGGGAACCCCATCAACGCTTATAGAGATTTTACGATGAGAGGGATTCTATCATTTGCATTAGACGATTAGGACACAATCCAGGACATTAATATTTACCCTTCTGAACAGCACAACAACCTCTCACTTCTTTTGGTGCGACACTATAGAAAAAAGGCTAATCCTAAAGAACTATTGTCGCAAGATTTGATCTAGTAAGTGTTACTCTCAATTTATAAATATATGAGCATCTTGTAACTGTACCCTCATCACTCTCCTTGGAAATGACATGAAAGGAAAGCAACAGGGCTACTGTCGTTGCAGGACAGGCACCCGTTGTTAGACTGCTCGTTATTCAATCTATTCTCCAAAATGTATTGATTTTTGCGCAACTAAAAAAGATCAAAAACCAATTAATTATATGCATCACTGAAACCTTTATCCCACTATACTGAGGTCGGCTATATGGATCTTTTGTCGCCATTGTGCCCTATCTTGTCATAATCTAAAAATCAATTAATTATATAATAAGGCAAATACATTTCTTGAAAGGACTGCATTTACACATTTTGCCTCCATATCATCAATATGTGAAGAAGCCTACATTGTTCAATATGTTTTTTGAGACACCGACCTTCTAAAGAGTGGAGATTAAAAAAATTAGAATACTTCTTCATCTCTTATGACCCACTACATTCTTACGAAACAACTTGTAAATATTCCGGACATTCTGTGCAGTACCATGTGTTATACTTAAAAATTCAAGAATCTCCAACTCAAGAGAGGCCTAAACCTTAATCCAGTTCAGAGTATCAAACAGGTAATCTAAATTAACTCTCCACACTAATTTATCATTGTGATAAAATACCTAAGCTGTTCACACATAATGATTTTCGAGACTCGCCATCTAGATATATATACTGCTCCTAAAATTCTAAGTTTGTTATTATAGCGAAGATCGCTAAAACAATTGGCTCTAGCATTGACTCGTAGATCAAAATAAAGTAGAATTTTGGCGATATCAAGCCAATCTCGATTTGGATCGAGATGGCTCAAAATTTCCTTGAAATTTGCTAGAAATTAAAAATAACAAATATATCTAATGTTCTGTATGATTGCCTTGCTAGCCTAATACACAATGTAAATCATTCCAAAATTGATCTACATGATTCTTGGGGCTTTGAGATCTCTTCCACACGCCTCAAGTCTTTGCAATGATACTGCACGTGCCTCTATTGACACTAGATCATCACTCCATTATCCATCGTTCTTGATGCTTTATTTTCTCTTGCTGCAGGATTTTCTCACTCTCGACTATTTGAGTAATGTCAATATATAAATTTTGAGCTAACCTGAAATCATTTTGACTCAACTTGAGATTGAAGATATTCCAGCCAGTTGGTAATAAGCTCGGACCAACTTAAACTATAATCCATTACAAAGTTCAAACCAGCACAAAATTCATCAAGCTGACTTATTTAAACTTCAATCCATTTCAATCCAGCTCAAATTTCATTGAGCCGACTTCAAGGCAAGCTTCGCTTGGCTCGAACTCGGTTCGACAACAACCCTACTCCTAATGCTACTGTGCAACCTTTTTGGAACTGGTGGCTCTGGAGATGGAAAGGATTTAAATAAATGTTATATTCATAATTCATGTTGAGTTGTTGGAGCAATTAATAACTAACCAAAAGGATATCAAGAAAATATCTCGTCCACCAGAAGGGCATCAAGAAGAAATCTCGTCAATGGTCCTGGATGTTGGACCATTAGTTGGGATATGATGCTTGTTGATGCCAAAAGTGTGATCAGGCCACAACGTTCAAACTAGAGAGGATGATTGTCAAGTAGCCGATTACTGCGGTTAAGAGAATACGGACAGAAAGGGCAGCTAGCAGCGGAACCAACAAACTTCGCCAGCCGCGGCAAATGTCTTTCCTACGGCGAGCTTTCCCTTGAATGAAAAAAGATTACAGCGGTTTAGAAAGGAGAGCTTGAGCGAACAACCGCTAGGCACTAGATTCGAGACCGCTGTCTCTGGCGGCTAGCTTGAGGATTCGAATCAGCGTGCCTAGACAGTATTGTTCGCCCCTATTTATAGGATTGGGGGCCTGCTCGAGCGGGCATGACTAAGATTACCGGCTGCCTGGGGTACAGGAGAAACGGGCAGCGATGACGAGATACACAGGTGCGAATAGAAAAGGAGGCAACCTGACCGCATGGTTAAGCTGTCAGCTCTGAGTCTGATCGGCCTCACCTCGACGGCTTTCAAGCTTGACGAGCTCTGCGGGCTGCGGCTAGGAAGCTAAAGAGAAGCTAACCGTTTGGACTTGGGAAAAATCATGGGAGCGGGTTTTCGGGTAAACAATGCTCCAAATTTTCAATCAAATAATGATTGATGAATTTTGCTCTTTTCATGGCATGCCCAATGCTACATGTTTTAGGCTATTATATTTAGACCTATTTTTATAATTATACTGCGTCTAGACTCTATTATCCAGAACTTTTTATTTTTTTCATTAAAGATTAATAGTATATGCATGCATTTATAAATTGTTTGTCATGGGCATTGTGTCGTTATTGTTTATGTTATGAGTTTTTGCAGTCATTGCAATCAATTCTCATCATAAATCTTTTTCAATTTTCATTATGTATTAATTTGATGTGTTGGTTGTTAGGAGTTAGTAATGGATCATTAAGAGTGATGGCGTCTTGTAAGCCTATTTAAAGGCACGGAGGATTAGAGAAAAAAAAGTAAGTATAAAGACTATGCTGGTCCCCTAGCATTAAAAATTTTGCGAGAGTTGATTGGAGTTTGTGTGGTTGTATATTTTGATAATATATTAATTTATAGTTCAGACTCTAGCCAGCAATTAGGACACCTATGACAGGTTCTACAAATTCTACGAGAATAAACTCTATGTTAATCTTAAGTGTATTTTTTGACTAATAATTTGATTTTCTTGCGATATATCGTTTCGTCGGATGAAATTAAAATCGACCCCGAGAAGGTCAAAACGGTCATTTCGTCTGGACCAACGAAGCGGAGCGTGCTTTCACTCTTGTGAAAGACAAGCTAACTAGTTTCCCTGTGCAAGGGCTCCCCAATTTCGAGAAGATTTTTGAGGTTGACTGTGACGCTTTGATCATTGGCATGGGAGTTGTTCCAAGTCTGGAAGATCGGCCCATCGTTTTTTTTAGTGAGAAATTGGACGACGCTAAAACTCGATACTCCACATACGATCTTGAGTTCTATGTTATTGTTTAGGCTCTCCGTCTTTGGCGACAGTGCCTGATACAGTGTGAGTTCATTTTAAACATTGATCATGATGCACTTACCCATTTTAACTCATTGAAAGAGGTGTGTAGGCATGCGAAGTGGGCAGCTTATCTTCAGGAATTTACATTCCATCTAAAACACAAACCACATATGAGCGCACGTCTTAGAAAAGGGCATGCGAAGTGTCTAGAAAAGGGTTGCGGATGCACTTAGTCGATGAGCGCACGTCTTAGTCACACTACAACCACATATTTTGTACATAAACACACATAATGAATTGTATCCCTCTATCCCATACTTTCACGAGATTTGGATTGTGTGTCAAGCTAGTGGAATTGACCTGAGCGAAGGATTTTTATTTAAGGGAACATGGCCTGCCTTTGTATTTTTGATGAACCGCCATGGGAAATTCTACATAGCAAGCTTCACTTCTCTGGTTTGGGGGGTCATGTTAGACACACCAAACTTTTAGATCTTGTTAGAACACAAATGTTGTGGAATGAAATGAGGAAAAGCCTTAAATCCCAATTAGGAGCCCTAGCATATATATATATATATATATATATATATATATAAATATAATTTTGCTCATACACAATATTACAATATTATGATAACTCCAATACTCCCCCTCAAGCTGGAGCAAAGATGTCAATCATGCCCAGCTTGGAAATGGTCAAATATGAATGAGTAGGACCAACAGCTTTGGTGAAGGCGTCAGCGAGCTGGTCAGCCGAGGGGACGTAAGCTGGAAGAACAGTCCCAGTACGAACGTGGTCACGCAGAGAATGAACATTCATCTCAATGTGTTTGGTGCGCTCATGTAACACCGAATCCTGGGTAAGTAGGAGAGAAGATTTATTATCACAGTAGAGAGTTGAGCCATCAACAAGAGATAAGCCAAGTTCAGTCAGCAGCGATCGGAGCCAAACCAACTCAGTAACGTTGTGTGCCATGTAGGGGTGCAACTCAGATCGGTTCGGTTCGGTTCCACTCAGAACCAAGAACCGATCCGTATAGGTTCGGTTCCAAATTTTTGGAACCGGAACCGACCCACGGTTCTAAATTCTAGAACCGGAACCGAACCAAAAATATCGGTTCGGTTCTCGGTTCCTTAAATTTAGGGTGTAAATATGTTGCACTATAAAAAATAAATGCAAAACAAATGTTTATAAATCGAAGAAACTAGACTTTAAGCTTCCATGACTCAAAAATTATTAAGATTTCTTAAATTATTAAATACATTTAATAATCTCATCATATAACATTTCATATTCAAATATTCTAACAATTAAGTAAAAGTTCAACATTATCAAAACATGAGCAAATACTTTATAAAATTACACATGAAATATACCTCCATCAAGCCAATTATTCATCAATCTCTTTCAAAACTTCATACTCACCACAAATATATTTTTGATACATAAATTCAATAACTCGGTTCTCGGGTCGGTTCTGGGTAGCCGAGTGTAAGAACCGAGAACCGAACTAAGTGATCGGTTCTGAAAATTTTGGACCCAGAACCGAACCGTGACATATAAGAACCGACCCGAACCACTCGGTTTGGTTCGGTTCGGTCCCGTTCTCGGTTCTTCGGTTATTTTTGCACACCCCTAGTGCCATGGCGCGGTAACTCTGATTCAGCAGACGAATGAGATACAATAAAATGTTTCTTACTCCGCCACAAAACAAGATGATCACCATGAAATACACAAAAACCTGACATAGAGCGTCGATCTGTCAAAGAGCCAGCAAAATCTGCATCAGTGAAGCAGGAGAGACTGGTGGAACTATCAACCCGATAGAACAGCCCAAGACCAGGAGCGTGCTTAAGATAGCGAAGAACACGTCGAGCAGCCTCTAGGTGAGATGTCCTAGGAGAATGTATAAACTGGCTCAAAAAGCCTCCCATCCAAACCAACCGGAAAAGAGCTCAACAGCCAACGCCCACCGAGAAGCTGATGTGGGTCTGGTATTGGTGAAGTATATCAAGCGGCCAACAAGCCCTCAACTCTCCTCATACGGCTCGACCTACAAATCTCAAACATCAAACGATCGAGGTGAGGTGCCTCAATGTGCTCGGCTGCAACCATGGAAAAATGATGTGGACTAAACGCGTGCTCGTCGAATACAAAGTCAATAAAAAGTGGTGCTTCCAGAGCACCCAAGATAGATGACTCTCGAAAATCATACGCCACTTCCTGGAGCGAGGGCCCGGGCCGAAGCGTAGCACTAAATAGGAGTGGTGTAGTGGAGACTAAGGACGACGAAGTAGATGCTGGTGAGGTCCTCCTGTTGTCAGGATCGAGATCCTAGGTAGGATCGTTTAAGGGGTTGGATCGGATCAGATCGGATCGTAGAATCGGATCGTGGATCGTAAGATCCCACTACATTCTAAAAACAAGACTTAAATGATGAAATTGAATTTGATATCAATCATATCATATAATTACACAAATAATCTATATCAAAAACCATATAATCAATCATTTTCATTTGTTTACTATAAGACTATTATTACTAGAAATCTAGAATAGATCTTAAGCCTAAGACAAAATAAGAACATGCATAAAGAAACAATTATGATTATAAATGTACCCGAGTAGTGTAACTTCCGACTCTACGTTAGCAACTCTAAAGCCAAGATGAGTAAGCATTTTTGACTTAACTGTCTCATCTTCGTCAAACTATCTTCAGTAACCACATTATGAAGATGAACCTATAAATGAGAAAACATAAATCACAGAGACAATTATAAAAAGAAATTATCACATTGTCTAACACTCTAACCTCAGAAGTAAATGATGAAGCATCAGGAGCTGCTTGACTAGGATGGAATCATGGAATATTGCAAGCTTGCATGACAAAGTCTGAATTGGGTTGTAAGTTATAACGATGAAAAATTAACAATGCTATCAGCCTATCAGATCGTTAAATTTGAAGTATCAAATCTAAAAATTACTGAACCTACTTATTAAGGGTCTCTTCGGACGGTCAACCCGCAGAGCCAAATAACAAAGCAAATGTGCGACAAACGAAATACATGATAAGTAAATGCATAAATAAATAAAATGTGCGACGTCTAGTAATGTCATGCGGTAACTGATGCAATAGAGGATGCATCAATCGGTAACTGATGCAACAGAGGATGCATCAATTCCCTCGGGGTTGAAAAAAGGTGGCTGGTGGATGTTGAGTGCCTCATAGAAAACATAACGAGATAGTGGATGTTGAGTGCAAGATCTGATACCTTTTCGAAGGAAAATGGGAGGTTCAGAAGAATCCGTCGACGAAACTGGCATGGCGCTGGTGGCGTGTGATGAGGCTGTGCTAGCTCTACCCCGTCTGGTGTACACTTGTAACTCCTGTTCTTTATAAGGTGGCTCCCCCTAATTGAGAGTCTTAATGTAGGTAAAGAATGTGGAGGAGGAAAGTCATGGATGCTAAAACAAGTATCCGGAGTATGACGAGGCTTGCCACAATAGTTACATGTGAGATGATCACTATCTGTCGGCTTAGGCTTGTAATCACGAGAAGCACGACTGTCATAATTGGGCTGATGAGCCACCGAAGCAGATCCCTCTGGAAGAATGGAGGTGTTCCAGGACTATCATCGATCAAACTCTTGTTGAACAATATTGTAAACCTCAGGAAGTGGGGGAATAGGAACACGCCACAATATCTGAATAGTAATATGATCAAAATCTCTGTGCAATCCATGTAGGAAGTCCAATACCCGATTTTGATCCTTGCGGTTTTTCAGCAAGATTGCATCCTCATTGCACACCATAATGAGAGAGTCAAAATGATCGTACTCCTGATAAAGTTGGGTAAACTCAAGGAATTAAGCAGAAGGAGGACGACCCCCCTTGTCGGAGATTCCCAATCTTGCGGCGAAGCTAGAAGATTTGTCCAGCATTCCCCTTGCGAGAATAGGTAGTCTCAGGAAGCGTCCATATCTCTGTAGTAGTATCCAGAAAAAGATAATTCCGCGCATTCGACTCCTGCATGGAGTTGATAAGCCATGACATGACAAGGTAGGTTTTCTGACTCCCATTTAGGCCAAGTAACAGAAGTCGTAGCAGAAGCAGTGGTGGTGTAGTTGATGTAGCCAAAAAGATGCTGACTCTTTAAGGCAAGGGTAATGGAGCAGGATCAAGCCAAATATTTGGTGTCATCAAGGCGGATGGTAGTAAGCTGAGAATAGATATGTTTTTGACCAACCCGGGTAGATCCAACGGGGGTCGTGGAGGCATAGGAATCTCTAATCTCTGACATAGAGACAAAATGCAACCAAATCTCCTAGAAGATTGAATGTAGTAGAGAAGAACACCCCGTCAAAGAGGAGGGGGAACGAGCATCAATGGAGGGTTAGGAGTCATGCTCTCTGTCAACAAAGCAAACCCTAGATCGAAGATCAAAAGACATCCAACCGTTGAAATCACACAAAACTTGAGAGGAGGGATGAGGGAGGCAAAGCAAAACTTTTGCCAAAGTTTGAAGTAAATAGGACCACCGGAGGCCCGTCGGAAGCGGCATATAGGCAGACTAGCGTCGATCGGCCGACATCTGCTTTGAGCGCCGATCGGCGCTAGAGAAGGTTGCGACTTTGCGGGAGGAAGAGCGGAAGAGAAAGAGAGAGAGAGGGCGAGAGAAGCCGGGAGTCGGGGAGGCGGAAGCGGAGCGCCGATCGGAAGCGGAGCGGGACCGGGAGCTGAGCAGGATCGGGAGCGGGAGATCTCTTAGCCGCATGGGCCCTGCTTTGATACCATGCTAATTAGGGCTGAAATGTTGTATTATTCAATAGAAGGGTCCCTTTTATATAGGGAATATTACATTGAAATGCAACGGTAACCGATCTAACAACCTTCACTCAAGAGTTTCATATAGCATCCACCATCTGCATTATGACCACTCAAACCTCATGCTTCTGCTTTCCAGAATCCATTAATCCGTCCTCAAAATTCACATCTTTCAACTCTCTTTGGTTGGTTACTTAAAAATGAACAAAGTATTTTATCTTTCATTTAATCTGTGTAACAAAAAAGGGTCTTAGTCTTACCCTTTGGATATAAGAAATGAATTCCATTGGGCTTTGATATTCATTTCTATTTCTTTTGCATGCATTTTACGAGGTAACTAGTCAGTAGTTTCAGACCTGCTATGATTACTTAGGCTCCTTTTGGGAGGACTTATTTTCACCGGTCAAGCAGTTACGACCGCATGAACCGGACCTTAATTATGGTATGATTCATGCGGTCATAACCGTTTGACCGGTGAAAATAAGTCCCCCCAAACGGAGCCTTAATCTTCCTACTGTGATATATAACTCTCTCCCTTATCCTTCATCATTTAATACAATCTCTTCCTGATTAAACAAAAGACCATTACCAGTCTTTCTCTATCTTGTTAAAATTGTAGGTCCTTTCAATTTTTTGTTAGGAACCTTCTCTGCAAATACATAACTTCCCTGGTTCTAACTGAATAGGAACTATATGTCATACAAAAGATCTACGACCAAGCAATGAATCCTAACATTGACTTCTTTTTGTCCCAGCCAATTGTTTAACCTTTTGCAGCTTCATTGTGAAGACTGCATAATCCTTAGAACCGTCTTCTTATATTTTCATTGCTTTAGTTTGCTTAGTTTCCCAAGGATATTTACGATCATCTCGAGTAACAGCGAGTCTTGACAAAAAAGGCGAATTATAGAATCATACAATTAGAAATATTGCATGGGCATAAAACATGCTATTTTGACATCAATTTCTAAACAGTTCATATAAGCCCTTAAATTGTATATTCAGTTATTTTTAGAACTACTCGCTATACTAGTTAGTATAAATATCAGGTTAAGAAATGTGAAATTTCAACCACAACGCTTGTTGCGGGTCGTCCGGTCTTTTCCCGATCCGGAGAAATCGGACCGCCTTAGATCGGAATTGGACCGGGTGCACAAACAATCAAAATAAATCGCAGCAAATGACGAGAAGTTTTTTACGTGGAAAATCCGAAAATGGTGAAAAACCACATGGCTGAAACCGTGTCGAGCCAAAATCCACTAGCTTCTCAGAGTTTTACAGAGTTAGATTTGATCTTGGAGAGCGACAGACCGCTACTCCGTTACAGGTGCAAAAAATGAGGAAAAACGATCATCGGAGCCTCGATGGAAGCGCTATGGCCTTGAAATGTTGCTGAGCTCGCGAAATCTGAGTGAGAGCGTTCCGGCTGGAAAATTGTCTAAGTCCACGGAGCTTCTGGAGGGAGCGTT
Organism: Platanthera zijinensis; assembly: GCA_039513925.1. Lineage (NCBI taxonomy): Eukaryota > Viridiplantae > Streptophyta > Magnoliopsida > Asparagales > Orchidaceae > Platanthera > Platanthera zijinensis. Next base: position 48,747,849 of record CM077082.1, read on the forward strand.
CTCGTTGATGCGGAGCCTTGATGGGAGCGCTCTCGCAGAGGCGGTGGACGCGACTTGAAGTGTGTTGGAACCTTAGCGCAAGGAGAATGGCGGAGTGAATTCCTGAGCGGAGAATCGGCATAAGTCCACGATCTCGTCGGAAAACCTCAGAGCTCTCTCTTGCTTTGCAGTTGTTTGTCTTCAAACGAAGGTCTGGGGGTTTTTTGGAGGGTCATGGTGGTAATTGCGTCGGTGAGTGATTTGTACTGGCGAATGACGTCGTTCCGTTTCGATCACCTGGATCACCATTTTTTCCAAAATGATCCATAAATTACAAGGGGAACCCCATCAACGCTTATGGAGATTTTACGATGAGAGGGATTCTATCATTTGCATTAGACGATTAGGACACAATCCAGGACATTAATATTTACCCTTCTGAACAGCACAACTACCTCTCACTTCTTTTGGTGCGACACTATAGAAAAAAGGCTAATCCTAAAGAACTATTGTCGCAAGATTTGATCTAGTAAGTGTTACTCTCAATTTATAAATATATGAGCATCTTGTAACTGTACCCTCATCACTCTCCTTGGAAATGACATGAAAGGAAAGCAACAGGGCTACTGTCGTTGCAGGACAGGCACCCGTTGTTAGACTGCTCGTTATTCAATCTATTCTCCAAAATGTATTGATTTTTGCGCAACTAAAAAAGATCAAAAACCAATTAATTATATGCATCACTGAAACCTTTATCCCACTATACTGAGGTCGGCTATATGGATCTTTTGTCGCCATTGTGCCCTATCTTGTCATAATCTAAAAACCAATTAATTATATAATAAGGCAAATACATTTCTTGAAAGGACTGCATTGTATACACATTTTGCCTCCATATCATCAATATGTGAAGAAGCCTACATTGTTCAATATGTTTTTTGAGACACCGACCTTCTAAAGAGTGGAGATTAAAAAAATTAGAATACTTCTTCATCTCTTATGACCCACTACATTCTTACGAAACAACTTGTAAATATTCCGGACATTCTGTGCAGTACCATGTGTTATACTTAAAAATTCAAGAATCTCCAACTCAAGAGAGGCCTAAACCTTAATCCAGTTCAGAGTATCAAACAGGTAATCTAAATTAACTCTCCACACTAATTTATCATTGTGATAAAATACCTAAGCTGTTCACACATAATGATTTTCGAGACTCGCCATCTAGATATATATACTGCTCCTAAAATTCTAAGTTTGTTATTATAGCGAAGATCGCTAAAACAATTGGCTCTAGCATTGACTCGTAGATCAAAATAAAGTAGAATTTTGGCGATATCAAGCCAATCTCGATTTGGATCGAGATGGCTCAAAATTTCCTTGAAATTTGCTAGAAATTAAAAATAACAAATATATCTAATGTTCTGTATGATTGCCTTGCTAGCCTAATACACAATGTAAATCATTCCAAAATTGATCTACATGATTCTTGGGGCTTTGAGATCTCTTCCACACGCCTCAAGTCTTTGCAATGATACTGCACGTGCCTCTATTGACACTAGATCATCACTCCATTATCCATCGTTCTTGATGCTTTATTTTCTCTTGCTGCAGGATTTTCTCACTCTCGACTATTTGAGTAATGTCAATATATAAATTTTGAGCTAACCTGAAATCATTTTGACTCAACTTGAGATTGAAGATATTCCAGCCAGTTGGTAATAAGCTCGGACCAACTTAAACTATAATCCATTACAAAGTTCAAACCAGCACAAAATTCATCAAGCTGACTTATTTAAACTTCAATCCATTTCAATCCAGCTCAAATTTCATTGAGCCGACTTCAAGGCAAGCTTCGCTTGGCTCGAACTCGGTTCGACAACAACCCTACTCCTAATGCTACTGTGCAACCTTTTTGGAACTGGTGGCTCTGGAGATGGAAAGGATTTAAATAAATGTTATATTCATAATTCATGTTGAGTTGTTGGAGCAATTAATAACTAACCAAAAGGATATCAAGAAAATATCTCGTCCACCAGAAGGGCATCAAGAAGAAATCTCGTCAATGGTCCTGGATGTTGGACCATTAGTTGGGATATGATGCTTGTTGATGCCAAAAGTGTGATCAGGCCACAACGTTCAAACTAGAGAGGATGATTGTCAAGTAGCCGATTACTGCGGTTAAGAGAATACGGACAGAAAGGGCAGCTAGCAGCGGAACCAACAAACTTCGCCAGCCGCGGCAAATGTCTTTCCTACGGCGAGCTTTCCCTTGAATGAAAAAAGATTACAGCGGTTTAGAAAGGAGAGCTTGAGCGAACAACCGCTAGGCACTAGATTCGAGACCGCTGTCTCTGGCGGCTAGCTTGAGGATTCGAATCAGCGTGCCTAGACAGTATTGTTCGCCCCTATTTATAGGATTGGGGGCCTGCTCGAGCGGGCATGACTAAGATTACCGGCTGCCTGGGGTACAGGAGAAACGGGCAGCGATGACGAGATACACAGGTGCGAATAGAAAAGGAGGCAACCTGACCGCATGGTTAAGCTGTCAGCTCTGAGTCTGATCGGCCTCACCTCGACGGCTTTCAAGCTTGACGAGCTCTGCGGGCTGCGGCTAGGCAGCTAAAGAGAAGCTAACCGTTTGGACTTGGGAAAAATCATGGGAGCGGGTTTTCGGGTAAACAATGCTCCAAATTTTCAATCAAATAATGATTGATGAATTTTGCTCTTTTCATGGCATGCCCAATGCTACATGTTTTAGGCTATTATATTTAGACCTATTTTTATAATTATACTGCGTCTAGACTCTATTATCCAGAACTTTTTATTTTTTTCATTAAAGATTAATAGTATATGCATGCATTTATAAATTGTTTGTCATGGGCATTGTGTCGTTATTGTTTATGTTATGAGTTTTTGCAGTCATTGCAATCAATTCTCATCATAAATCTTTTTCAATTTTCATTATGTATTAATTTGATGTGTTGGTTGTTAGGAGTTAGTAATGGATCATTAAGAGTGATGGCGTCTTGTAAGCCTATTTAAAGGCACGGAGGATTAGAGTAAAAAAAAAGTAAGTATAAAGACTATGCTGGTCCCCTAGCATTAAAAATTTTGCGAGAGTTGATTGGAGTTTGTGTGGTTGTATATTTTGATAATATATTAATTTATAGTTCAGACTCTAGCCAGCAATTAGGACACCTATGACAGGTTCTACAAATTCTACGAGAATAAACTCTATGTTAATCTTAAGTGTATTTTTTGACTAATAATTTGATTTTCTTGGGATATATCGTTTCGTCGGATGAAATTAAAATCGACCCCGAGAAGGTCAAAACGGTCATTTCGTCTGGACCAACGAAGCGGAGCGTGCTTTCACTCTTGTGAAAGACAAGCTAACTAGTTTCCCTGTGCAAGGGCTCCCCAATTTCGAGAAGATTTTTGAGGTTGACTGTGACGCTTTGATCATTGGCATGGGAGTTGTTCCAAGTCTGGAAGATCGGCCCATCGTTTTTTTTAGTGAGAAATTGGACGACGCTAAAACTCGATACTCCACATACGATCTTGAGTTCTATGTTATTGTTTAGGCTCTCCGTCTTTGGCGACAGTGCCTGATACAGTGTGAGTTCATTTTAAACATTGATCATGATGCACTTACCCATTTTAACTCATTGAAAGAGGTGTGTAGGCATGCGAAGTGGGCAGCTTATCTTCAGGAATTTACATTCCATCTAAAACACAAACCACATATGAGCGCACGTCTTAGAAAAGGGCATGCGAAGTGTCTAGAAAAGGGTTGCGGATGCACTTAGTCGATGAGCGCACGTCTTAGTCACACTACAACCACATATTCTGTACATAAACACACATAATGAATTGTATCCCTCTATCCCATACTTTCACGAGATTTGGATTGTGTGTCAAGCTAGTGGAATTGACCTGAGCGAAGGATTTTTATTTAAGGGAACATGGCCTGCCTTTGTATTTTTGATGAACCGCCATGGGAAATTCTACATAGCAAGCTTCACTTCTCTGGTTTGGGGGGTCATGTTAGACACACCAAACTTTTAGATCTTGTTAGAACACAAATGTTGTGGAATGAAATGAGGAAAAGCCTTAAATCCCAATTAGGAGCCCTAGCATATATATATATATATATAATTTTGCTCATACACAATATTACAATATTATGATAACTCCAATACTCCCCCTCAAGCTGGAGCAAAGATGTCAATCATGCCCAGCTTGGAAATGGTCAAATATGAATGAGTAGGACCAACAGCTTTAGTGAAGGCGTCAGCGAGCTGGTCAGCCGAGGGGACGTAAGCTGGAAGAACAGTCCCAGTACGAACGTGGTCACGCAGAAAATGAACATTCATCTCAATGTGTTTGGTGCGCTCATGTAACACCGAATCCTGGGTAAGTAGGAGAGAAGATTTATTATCACAGTAGAGAGTTGAGCCATCAACAAGAGATAAGCCAAGTTCAGTCAGCAGCGATCGGAGCCAAACCAACTCAGTAACGTTGTGTGCCATGTAGGGGTGCAACTCAGATCGGTTCGGTTCGGTTCCACTCAGAACCAAGAACCGATCCGTATAGGTTCGGTTCCAAATTTTTGGAACCGGAACCGACCCACGGTTCTAAATTCTAGAACCGGAACCGAACCAAAAATATCGGTTCGGTTCCGGTTCGGTTCTCGGTTCCTTAAATTTAGGGTGTAAATATGTTGCACTATAAAAAATAAATGCAAAACAAATGTTTATAAATCGAAGAAACTAGACTTTAAGCTTCCATGACTCAAAAATTATTAAGATTTCTTAAATTATTAAATACATTTAATAATCTCATCATATAACATTTCATATTCAAATATTCTAACAATTAAGTAAAAGTTCAACATTATCAAAACATGAGCAAATACTTTATAAAATTACACATGAAATATACCTCCATCAAGCCAATTATTCATCAATCTCTTTCAAAACTTCATACTCACCACAAATATATTTTTGATACATAAATTCAATAACTCGGTTCTCGGGTCGGTTCTGGGTAGCCGAGTGTAAGAACCGAGAACCGAACTAAGTGATCGGTTCTGAAAATTTTGGACCCAGAACCGAACCGTGACATATAAGAACCGACCCGAACCACTCGGTTCGGTTCGGTTCCGGTCCAGTTCTCGGTTCTTCAGTTATTTTTGCACACCCCTAGTGCCATGGCGCGGTAACTCTGATTCAGCAGACGAATGAGATACAATAAAATGTTTCTTACTCCGCCACAAAACAAGATGATCACCATGAAATACACAAAAACCTGACATAGAGCGTCGATCTGTCAAAGAGCCAGCAAAATCTGCATCAGTGAAGCAGGAGAGACTGGTGGAACTATCAACCCGATAGAACAGCCCAAGACCAGGAGCGTGCTTAAGATAGCGAAGGACACGTCGAGCAGCCTCTAGGTGAGATGTCCTAGGAGAATGTATAAACTGGCTCAAAAAGCCTCCCATCCAAACCAACCGGAAAAGAGCTCAACAGCCAACGCCCACCGAGAAGCTGATGTGGGTCTGGTATTGGTGAAGTATATCAAGCGGCCAACAAGCCGCTGGTATTGAGAGGGGTCTAGAAGATGATCACCGGATTCAACATGAAGGCGATGGTTAGTGTCCATAGGAGTACTTGCTGGACGACACCCAAGTAGACTCGTGTCCCGAAGAAGATCTAAGGTGTACTTGCGTTGTGATATAGAGATGCCCTGTCGTGAGCGAGCTACTTCAATCTCAAGGAAGTAGCGGAGGGGTCCAAGGTCTTTCACCTCGAAGGCTGAGCGAAGTGTAGCTTTCACCTCAGAGATGCCAGAGGGATCATCCCCGGTGAGAATAATATCATCAACATAGACCGAGACAATGACACGACGTCCCTCGGGAGTGGCACGAATGAAGCAAGTGTGATCTGTACGGCAATGAGTGAAGCCAGACTGAAGGATGACCGAGCTGAACCGTTCGAACCAGGCACGCAGGGACTGCTTAATCCATACAGAGATTTTTGCAGTTGGCAAACACTCCCTAAATACTCCCCCTTAAGGGCAAATCCTGAAGGAGTCATATAGACCTCCTCCTGTAAATCTTCGTGCAGGAAGACATTTTTGACATCGAGCTGGTAGAGTGGCCACATCTGAGAGGCCGCAAGCGAGAGCAGAAGGCGGACACTGGTCAACTTAACCACGGGAGAAAACGTGGCACCAAACTCGTCTGGAGCCTGAGTAAAGCCCTTGGACACCAAACGAGCCTTGTAGCGGTCAATAGTACCGTCAGCAGAGGTATAGATCCATTTGCACCCAATTGTGTGTTTCCTGGGAGGAAGAGGAACCATAGACCATGTCCCAGTATGACGGAGAGCAGACATCTCCTCAATGACCTGAACCCACCGTAAGTCAAGGAGAGCCTCAGCAATCGAAGTAGGTAGCCGAACAAAATCAGCAGGAAACACAAAAGCCTGGTAAGAGGGTGAGAAACGTTGGTAGGAAACAACACTAACCAACGGGTGCTCAGTAACCGAAGAGTGAACACAAGTACGCTTTCCCTTGCAAAGGGCAATAGGTAAATCAACATAAGAAGTAGAGGAGAGAGGCTCAAGAAAGGTACCTGCGACCGGAAGGAGCTGCGGATTTGGGACTAGAGGAGAAGTGGGTGCACCAGGTGGGGGTGGTAGCTGGCGGCGAGACTAAGTCAGCAGGACAGACGAAACAGCAGAAGGGGCAGCGTCTGGTGGAGGAGAGATGACTGGGAGAGGTTGTGCAATAGTAGGAAGCGCAGAAGGGGTCAAATGTGCAGGAAAGAAGGGAACCTCCTCATGAAATGTCATATACATAGAGTAAATGACACAACGCAATTGGGGATCATAGCAGCGGTAACCCTTAGTGGTAGTCGAGAAGCCAAGGAAGAGGCAGCGGATGGCCTTGTCGTCGAGTTTAGTCCCAGAGGGGCACCGATTCTGGACAAAACACACACAACCAAAGACCCGGAGAGGGATGGGAAAGGCGGAGACAGATGGATGGATGAGACTATAGGGGGTAACGCCACCGAGAGGACGAGAGGGAGTTCTATTAATAAGGAAAGTTGTTGTAAGAAGAACAACACTCCAATAGGGCTTAGGGACATTCATTCCCCGAAGAAGGCAACAAACATAGTCTAAGAGGTGACGGTTTTTGCGTTCTGCCATCCCATTCTGCTCGGGGGTCCCCGGACAAGAAAATTGGTGTAGAGTGCCCTCATTGCGGAGAAAAAGATCAAAGGAACGAGAAGTGTACTCACCTCCATTGTCAGAGCGGAGGATATGAACAGACGTACCATGTTGGGTCTGTATCATACGTGAAATATGAGAGTAAACCGATAAGACCTCAGATTTTTGTTTGAGGAAATAAACTCATAAGCAACGAGAATAGTCATCAATAAAAGTTACAAAATACGAGAAATCATCAAATGACACAACAGGGGCAGGGACCCACACATCAGAATGTACTAACTCAAAACAAGAAGCAACAAGACTAACAGAAGGAACATACATGCTGCGTGTGTACTTTGACAGCTCACATACATCACAGCGAAAAGGAAAAACAAAAGACACATCGGGACAGACAGACAACATCCGCTGAGGGCTAGCATGGCCGAGACGTGCATGCCAAAGCGAGTTCGACGACAAAGATAAGCAGCAGAAGAGGTAGGCGGAAAGAAGCAGTGGTGGTGGTAGTAGCAGTGGTGGTGGTAGCAGCAGTGGTAGAAGGTAGCTTCAGGTAGTACATCCCACTCCTCTCATATTCCGTACCAATAGTACCGGATCTCAGGTCCTGCAAAATATAACGATTAGAGAAGAAAGCTATTGAGCAGTTCAAAGTGCAAGTAATACTACTAACAGATAAAATGTTGAGAGCCAACTGAGGGACAAGAAGAACAGAGTCAAGGGAGAGAGAGGAAGAGAGAGGGACGGTGCCCCGGCTAAGGACAGGGGTAACTGAGCCATCAGCAAGGCGCATGTCCCGGTAGGAGCAGGGAACAACTTGAAGTAGACGGGAAAACTTACCAGTCATATGGTCGGTTGCACCAGAGTCAATCACCCAGGGTGAAGAATCCTGGTCAACCATGGTCGCGGAGCAAGCAAATTGAGTACCTAAGGAAGAAGAGACAGTGGAAGCAGAGAGAGTAGTGGAAGGCTGAGACTGCTGAAACTGGGCCATCATCTGACAGAAGCCGGAGGAGTTGGCACCCAAGGTGCGCTCGAAGAGCTCAGAAGATTCAGCAGAAGTAATAGTGTGCCTGGGGTAAACCATTAGGAGTAGTACGACCAGAGCCCCGTAGGTGTGGGTATAGCTGATAGCAACAACTGCGGTCATGGTATAGACGCCCACAGTGAGAGCAAGGTCCATTAGGACCCGTAGAGCCACGACCACCAGAAGAGCCATGACCACCAGGCTGAGTAGAGGAACCCCGACCACCGCGGCTACGAGTGCTGTCATCTTTGTCAGTCAGTTTGGGCATAGGAGGGCCGCTGGTCAGCCAGGAAAGCTTATTCCGACCGGCGAGAGCCACTTTCATCGAAGTCGCCCATGAAGAATAATTTTTCTCATCGAGAAGGATGCTAGTAATTCGTCCCGTCGAGCCATAGGTATCCTTAGAATCCATGAAGCATAGAAATAACAAGCAACGAGATCCCTCCCGCAAAGGAGATCAGGGACCGAAGAACGAAGAAGAACGACAAATCACATAAAAAGCATCAAGAATGAATCCATGGAGAAGACTAGGACGCTATTAGGTCTCCATGGAGAAAACAAGGAGCACGGGCGGTGAAACCGCTGGAGAAGACTCTGGCGGGACTAGCGGCTGTGGGATCGAGGGGGGAAGCCTGCTGCGGCTGCAGAACGACTGGAAAGACCAGCGGGAGGCGCCGCAGAAGACGTCGGGGGCTAGAGACGGCGACGGAAGTGGGTGAAACCCACGTGTGGGGACGCCAGCCGCGACCAAGGAGCGCGCGAAGCCCCGAGCGGTGGGACGAAGCCGCAGGCGGCGGAGAGACGAGAATCTCTAGAGAAGCGGGAGTCCGGCGAGACGTGCGGAAGCGTCCGATGCGGGAATCTGGGGTGCGAGACGCGGGCGAACCCTAGGAGGCTCGGAATCTCTCTGATACCATGTTGTGATACCATGTTGTAAAATGAAATGAGGAAAAGCCTTAAATCCCAATTAGGAGCTCTAGCATATATATATATATAATCTCAAATGCACCATTATAATTTTGCCCATACACAATATTACAATATTATGATAACTCCAATACCCAATTCTATTGGCCCAAAATAAAAGAGGATGTTGTGAACTTGGTTATAACATAGAACATGCCCCACTTGTCAAATGTTTTAAGGTCAGGCTCAAAAAACCGGGTTGCAAACTCCCTTGCCCATCCCTGAAAAACCATGGGATAAAGTATCCATGGAATTTGTTTTCAGTTTGCCTCGTCCGAAGAAAATATATTTGCTATTTGTAGTAGTTGATTGATTCTCAAAAATGACTCATTTTATACCACGCGAACAAAACTTCAGATGCTACTAACCTTATTGATCTTTTCTTTCGTGAAGTTGTACTGAAGAAGAATTCACATATGATATTTCAAAAAATCGTTCCACCACCAAATTCCTTTCAAAGTCGTTTATGGCTACCTGATATCCCTCTTACTTGATCTTCATTCTCTTCCTTCTTTTGAAAGAACCTCTTTTGATGTTCTATCATTTATTAATCACTTAAAATCATTGCATAAATTTATTATTAACAGTTTGCGAGTATCTTCTGAGAAATATGAAGCAATAATTAGAGCTTGCAGAGGATGACAGGGGCGGTGTGTGAGAAAAACACGAGGCAGGGGAAAAAGCAGGAAACAATAGAAGGATAGAAAGAAAAGCAGGAGGCAAGCGTGACCAACCCGTGGAATTATTATTTCATAACACATCATGCGCTCGCCCGATAGACACCTACGATCGTCTGCTAGACCAGGATCGTCTATCGCTGATTTCACCCGATGAAATCTCACTCGAGTCACAAAATTTTAAACATATCCAAAATATATCGATCAAGATCTTCCACAAAAACCCATGGAAATGGGTGTCCCGATGAGGAGTAAAAAAATCTACGGGTCATCTCAACTCTCCTCATACGGCTCGACCTACAAATCTCAAACATCAAACGATCGAGGTGAGGTGCCTCAATGTGCTCGGCTGCAACCATGGAAAAATGATGTGGACTAAACGCGTGCTCGTCGAATACAAAGTCAATAAAAAGTGGTGCTTCCAGAGCACCCAAGATAGATGACTCTCGAAAATCATACGCCACTTCCTGGAGCGAGGGCCCGGGCCGAAGCGTAGCACTAAATAGGAGTGGTGTAGTGGAGACTAAGGACGACGAAGTAGATGCTGGTGAGGTCCTCCTGTTGTCAGGATCGAGATCCTAGGTAGGATCGTTTAAGGGGTTGGATCGGATCGGATCGGATCGTAGAATCGGATCGTGGATCGTAAGATCCCACTACATTCTAAAAACAAGACTTAAATGATGAAATTGAATTTGATATCAATCATATCATATAATTACACAAATAATCTATATCAAAAACCATATAATCAATCATTTTCATTTGTTTACTATAAGACTATTATTACTAGAAATCTAGAATAGATCTTAAGCCTAAGACAAAATAAGAACATGCATAAAGAAACAATTATGATTATAAATGTACCCGAGTAGTGTAACTTCCGACTCTACGTTAGCAACTCTAAAGCCAAGATGAGTAAGCATTTTTGACTTAACTGTCTCATCTTCGTCAAACTATCTTCAGTAACCACATTATGAAGATGAACCTATAAATGAGAAAACATAAATCACAGAGACAATTATAAAAAGAAATTATCACATTGTCTAACACTCTAACCTCAGAAGTAAATGATGAAGCATCAGGAGCTGCTTGACTAGGATGGAATCATGGAATATTGCAAGCTTGCATGACAAAGTCTGAATTGGGTTGTAAGTTATAACGATGAAAAATTAACAATGCTATCAGCCTATCAGATCGTTAAATTTGAAGTATCAAATCTAAAAATTACTGAACCTATTTATTAAGGGTCTCTTCGGACGGTCAACCCGCAGAGCCAAATAACAAAGCAAATGTGCGACAAACGAAATACATGATAAGTAAATGCATAAATAAATAAAATGTGCGACGTCTAGTAATGTCATGCGGTAACTGATGCAATAGAGGATGCATCAATCGGTAACTGATGCAACAGAGGATGCATCAATTCCCTCGGGGTTGAAAAAACTCGACCCTGGCGAGAACTCGCAAGGCTGGTACTTAAGAGAGCTGACGACGTCGTCGGTGCTGAATCATGTGGTATTTCTGGAGCCTTGTCAGGTGGCTTGATATGCTTCTGAATTTGAAAAGGAAATGAACTCCTGTAATAATCAAATACCCAATCCTCCCGTGGAACGTACAACTCATGACGATAACGACAGACCATGATTTTGTAAGTTCCACGGGTGGCTCGCATGTTGTTAGCAATAAATTTATACAGTTCCGTAAAATAATTAATATGAGTTTGCACGTCGAATGAAATACGTTCTTGGAATGAGGTGTGATGACAGTCGGGGGGGGGGGGGGGGTGGAATAGCACATGGGTAATCTCGGAAGGAGATACATATCGGAAGCGATATTTATAATTATTGATTGTGAATTGTGTTTGTGGAGGTACAAGATTCCATTGCTTGAAGTTCCCACCGACTAATTGCCTAAGAAAATTTCCTAAACTCCTATTAACAGTTTTGATCTGCTCTTCGGTCCAAGGGTGATAGACGCTACTAGCTTTGAGGTTGGGTCGCTTTTGCCCACATGATGTGTTCCATAAATATGATAGAAAATATTTATTACGTTGGTATAATCTCATAGATTTTCCTCTCTCCAGGTGATAATGAGGTGAGCTAAAAGCATAATATTGAAATGCGAAGTCGGCAGGGTGAGGTGCGTCGTGTGAGTATTCATCATACAAAGAATAGCAGAACTGAAAAATATCAGGTGGCACGTCGGGAATTGGTAGGTATGGGGTGAGCGACATATCTAAATCGCAACTTTCCTCCTGAGGTGGGAGTTCAGACGGGAGTGCGGTGAGCAGAAGTGTAGTGTCGATAACAACAGGTGAACTAGGAGTTGTGGGGGTTCTCTCGCATGCCCTTGGAATAAGACAGTTCTTCTGGGGTAGAAGAACAATCTTGTGCCTGTGGTGCTCGAAGGAGTGAGAGTTCCTTATGCTGTCATGCATGACACGTCGATCGTATTGCCAGGCACGCCCTAAGAGTATGTGACAAAAATCCATGTCAGCGACATGACATAAAACTTTATCAAAGTACGTACTTCCTATAGAAAACTCTACTAGACAGTAATGTGTGACGGGCATAGTCAAATGACTATTGACTCCGGCTAAGTTGTAGGGTTGTTCTAATGGGTGCGTCTCGATACTCAAGAGATTGATCATGCGCCGAGACACAAAATTCTCCATGCTACCGCTATCGATGATAATGGGGCAAAATTGCCCCCGGATGCGGGCAATAGTGCGGAAAGTACTATGCCTCTTATGGTAATCCTCAGTAGGCTCACTAGGGATGATCAGACTATATCACAAAATGCAAACTAAGTGTTCTATGTGTTCACCTTCCACTTCTATGAGATCCTCAGACTCATGCTCGTGCTCAGGTCCAGAGTGAGACTCATTAACTTAAACTCCATACTTAGGCTCACGTCCATCAGTAGAGTCGATGATAACGACGAAGTGGCGTCGCGGGCACTCCGATGATTTGTGTCCGAGCTCCATACACTTGAAGCATCAGAATACTCCAGTGTTGGGCTTAGCCCCAATAATATCCTTACCCTTGGAAGGGATAGTGGGTGGGATCGGAGGCCAGTGGTGATGGGAGGGTACGGGGAGTCAGAAATCCTAGCAGTGGTGGTAGTGGTGACACTCGTGGCAGACTTATCCGTAGATCTGACTCCGGATGTGCGCTTCTGTAGTGACTCCACTCTACGGGCTCTACTAGAGACATCTCCTAAATCGCAATAGTCGTGCAACTCTAGCTGATCCCGTATGGAATAGCGTAACTCATTAAGATAACGGGATACAGTCATTTCATCATTCTCACGAAAATCTAGCCTCGACTGTGGGACAAGGAATTCATCAGTGTACTCATCTACCGTTGACTTTTCTTGTCGTAGATTATGGAATCTACAATATAAAGTGTTGAAATAATCATGGGGTACGTAGCGCTTCCTAAGTTGGTCCTTAAATTCATTCCAGGTGGTGATGAGAGGTAACCCTAAATTGAATCTAGCGCGCTCTAATTGTCCCCACCAGACTAAGGCAGACCCCTTTAGCCTAAGGACGGCGTACTCTACTTGCCTAGTTGGTGGCAATTTCTTCCAAACTAAGTAACGATCCATCCTATCACACCAATCCAAGCAACTCTCAGGCTCTATCAGTCCCTCAAAATCGCCAACATCTAATTTTATTCCTAAATCCCAACGAGGCGGTTCTCTTATATTGTGGAATACCGGCTCGAGATATCGTGGATTTTCTTGTTCCAAATTCCTACGATTTGGGTAGTGCTCGACCGGAGGTGGTGGAATTAGGCCTAAGTGTTGGTTGGCCTCTAACGCATTCATGCTCGCAGATAACCCAGCGATCGCTTGACCTACGCTCCTTTGGCTCTTGTTGACACTGGTGGTTAGTGCTTCAATAGAGTTCATGAGGTTTTGAATTTGTGTATTCAGGATGGTGACGTTATCCTCGATTTTTCCTACACGATTTTCCATTTAAAATAATTTGACTTCTTACTTACTTTTATTTTAGAAAAGTTTGATTATAATAATTTTAAAATGAGTAAAAAAAAAATTTTGATGATTTTTTTTTGAAATAAAGTTATAAATATTTTAAAATAGATTTGTTTTAAATTTTTTTTGAAATTTGGATCGCGTGATCACGATAGGAGCGAATCAAATATCCTCTGATACCAAACTGATGTAAATTGGGCTTAGGGTTCGCAAATGAATAATTTAATCGAAGAAATAAATTTTTTATTTGTTTTTTTAATAATAATAAAAAATTATGATTTGAGGAGAACGTGAATTTTCCTAATTAAAAAAAGGAGGCCGAACGGCCGAGTCAAGGCGTTCGCGCGTAAAACTGCTCTGACCGTTAAACTTCGCAAAACCCGTTATTGGTTATTTAGAAAACCTCGACGGCGCTAGCGGTTCGAGCCGTCGCGGGATTTGTACGTTCACAAGCACGTTTCACGGGCTTTAATTTATGGAATAAATGACAATTCTAGTGTTAGAACGTTCGACAAGCTCATCAATTATTTAAAGACGCATAAGTTTAAAACCAACTAAATTGAGCAAGGGTAGGGTGTTGTTACCACAAGAGGTTCTACCTTGTCAAAATCATGGGCAACATCAAGCCCAAAATTTCTGTCGCTGTGATCTGGAAACGCGGGAGTTGGAGCTCTGTCAGGAGGAAACTGGGTAAAAACCCACAACCGAGAATCTGTTGACTTCGGAGACAAGGGCCGGCACAGGGCTCACCGAAATTGAGGTTTCGGGTCGACGACGAGTCCTGATTGCCGTCGACGGCGATGTAAAGGAGGAACGACCCGCCGGAAGAAGATTTCGTAGTCGACGGCGGGATCGGAGGCGTTCTCCAACCTAGACGGCACCGATCGATGGTTGTGATCGTCGCTTCTTCCTCGAGTGGTTCGCGTAATGTCAGGAAGAGATCTCTGGCGTTGATGTTGCTGGGCTTCGACGGAGTAGTGAGTTCGTAGGAAGGGCTCACTGGCACTGCAGAGGGAAACGACAGTGGTCGTCTTCCTCTACTTCAATCTGGTCTGCTCCCCTGTTCAACGGATGCCCATTTTAAAAAGATTTCAATTTCTCTCTTAATTTACTTTCCAACTAAGGTCTAGCCAAATTAAATGATTCCAAAGATGGGCTATTTCCATGACTTATTTGGCTGGCTAGCACCATAAAAGATTTGTTTTCTCTTTTTTTGTCAATAATATTTCTCAAATACTATTTCCATAAACTCTTTTCAAATGGTTGCAATTTAATCTTAATTTTAAATTTAAGCGTTTAAAATAAATTTGAGCTTGCCCGCGACGTCCTAACGTCTAAAATTACCAGACCTATTTATTAAGGGTCTCTTCGCACGGTCAACCCGCAGAGCCAAATAACAAAGCAAATGTGCGACAAACGAAATACATGATAAGTAAATCCATAAATAAATAAAATGTGCGGCGTCTAGTAACGTCATGTGGTAAGTGATCCAACAGAGACTGCATCAGGGAGCGTGACCCTTGGTTTAATAAGGTAACCGATGGATGGGGATTAACAATTGGCTTATTTGAGGGAAATAGACTTCCACTTAATTTTGCTTATGCCACGCCTTACTAAATTATAATAATTCATGTGTTACACCCTCGCACAAAACGAAGATTGCGCCGACACTAAAATTTGTAAACATATTTAGAATAAGATTTACCACGAGACAAAACTGCGAAGGGTGATCGTACCTAAATTCGACGATTGTGCTCACAAAGGTTTACTCGTGATCGAAACATGAAATTAAGTTTAAATTTTCGAATAAATTTACGGATGTTACATTAATTCATTAGGGAGTTATTCAAATATCTTAAATAACCCTTTTAATTTTCCAAGTGCCTCTTTGGTTCCCAAAACCCCCCTTTATTAATAAATTTTACCCCTATTTAAACCTACCCCAAACCCACGCCTAATGTAGACTGGAAAAAGAAACTGAACGAGACCTCTTCATCTTCATTTGGCTCCTCCCCAGTGCGTCCTATTGTTCCCCTCTTCGAAAGTCGTCGAGTCTGACCCTTGCCGTAGGAGTCTCAATCACTTCCGCCAATCCTCCCTGTAGGAGGAGCCTCACCAATTTTGCATCTCCTCCTTGTCGCAGAAGATTCATTAATTTTGCCCCCTTCTTGCTGCAAAGGTCAAGCCTACCTTGTTGCTTCTTCCCGAGGGTCGATCGACCTCTGACAACTACTTCCTAAACCTCCTTCGGCGACTGTGTCATGTTGTGCTGATAAACCCACGTAACTCCAGTCAGTTCAACTCATCACCACTCCAAGTCCGGCAAACGACTAAGCCCAGACCTTCGCATGTTTCCTTTCCAGTCATTTTCAACTATTATCGAGCTTGCACCTCACACAGCCCTTCCTGAACCTCCTCCTCCCCGCTGTGTTGACCCGAGCCCTCCAAATCTTCAACCCATCCATTGTTTCTTCTTTTGTTGACCAAAACCCACATCCCCAAATTATGCCTTTCAATCTCAAAAAATCACTGCAGGTAACAATCTCACTCTCCTTTGTTTACCGTCAAATTCATGAAATTAATTTTAAGTGATCAAATCTGAAATTGCTTGATCTTCCGTTAGCGTCATTTCTCATAATTATTTATTTGTCTTGCAGCTAATCAATTGTGAATCTCTTTGTTGTATTAAATACTATTTTCTCTCTCATTAAATGTATAATTAAATAGTTTAAGTTTAGGTCTCCTATCAAAGTTCCGTCTCTCTCGGGAATTTAGCACAGTTACAATAAGAATTGAGGTTCTTAATTTAATTCAAAGTACTTTCCAATATAGTCTACATCACATTCATTTAGAGAATAAACAAATTTCAAAGCGCATTCAAAGATTATAATGTTTGTTGATTGAGAAAGACTTTTTGCAAATTATGGCATCGAAAACAAATGTTATAATTTTCATTTTTGAAAATTGTGCTTTCTTTCTTGTAAATAAATGTAAAAGTGGAATGAACTCGCCAACAAGTATTAGATTAAAGTTTGAAGGGCTTCTCTACCAAGACAAGTGGGCAACAACTTCTATGTTTTTTAAGTGAAACCTAGGAAGATCAACTTTTTTCAGACACAAAATGATGCATTATTTTCCTTCTCAGAAACTTCTTCGAACAATACAAGGCCTATGCAATCCTTCAACAATGTGCAATCAGGATTAAGAAGCTTCAACAACAACAACAAAACTTAGTATTGTCTCAGAGACATTTGAACGATGGAGCATCTAACCAAAGAAACGTCTTAAAACCAGGCTTTACGCAGAATGATGATGAGATGATGAATTTGCTCTAGAAAATAGCTCAATATTTTGCTCGGTTTATATCACGTTGATGCACGTGCGCATAGAGGGATTGTAATAAACCAGAATACTAAAAGCCTATCCTAAAGCCTAAATAGATCTGACCAGTTGTAGTTTGGACAGCATTTACTAGAGCCTTTTGAAAAAAAAACCTCAAACTTCTGTAAATTTTCGGGGAAAAAATCTAAAGACCAAATGAAGATGATTTCTTATTCTACAGGAAGAGAAAGACTACCTTAAAGCATATATGTAACAGATCAAAAGACAAGATGTCCAAGAAGAAAGTTCATGTAGTAATTACAAGCTTTAAATTCTTCAACCTGGGAGTAATAAGATAAGTATACTAGGGGAAATTGTCAGGCTAATCAAGATTTAGTGATAGTTCCTCTTAACTAGTTGAAGGAATCAATAAACCCTCGCTCGATGACAACCTTCTTCAATAAGAAGAGTAATTTTCCATTGTTGGATCGTTCAGTGACTATCTTTTATTGAAGTTTGCATAAACATTGATTAAGGAAAAAAGAAAATAATGATGCCAAATAAAATGAACAAACAATCACGTCTATGTGAACATAAACCCTTCCTCCTAGTTTTCCCTTTGATCAAAAATGTAGAACAAAAGCTATGAGTGTTTACTAAAACTAAATAGGTGTCCACCGTGTGAAAAAGAGTTATAAATGTAAATGTTAGTTCTATTAGAGTAAGAGGACGTGGTTGGAGATAGAGATAAAATGGCATACCTGAATGTGAATTCATCCATGTGATTGAAACTAGGCCTAAAATGACAATTGGGGACCGCGGTTCCAAATAGAGATTATGCAAACAAAAAATTTTTTACGTTTTTTTAAAACCGCAATGAAGAAAAAATACTCAAACAAATGGAGTTGTAGCAAGAAAATTCAATTAGATTCTTGTTTGTTTTTTGTTGTATGTTGCTTCTCACTATAATCTATATTATTTTAGTGTTTCATAGTTTCTTATGAATATCAAATTAGATTGGTTTTTTGTTCTTTGAATTCTTTGTGCAAATGAGAACAAGAATGTGATCTATTCTAAATTAACAGATTTTGGGTGCAGTTGGGGGTGGTGCAGCTCCATTTTCATCAGTGGAAGCTATAAGTGCCCAAATAGCGTGAGGCTCTGAAGGCATTCCGCTTCCGGTGAGAAAGGAGAAATCTTCCGGTAAGGCACCATTACCCACTGGAGAGGAGGACCTTCATTTGCCATCGGGCTCTTTTTTCCACCGGAATGGAGCCCCGCAGGTGCCCCAATAAAGCTCCTGCAAAATCCTCACTCAAGAGTCCCTCCCATATACCTTAATTGCTCCCTCCTTCCTCAAAGCCTTTGCATGACATCTCATAAACCCTGAAATGCTCCCTCCCTCCCTATCAAGTCACTCATTGGCAACCCCTAATATCCTATCGGCTCCAAACAGTCCTCCAAAAATGTTTTTTTCCCTGAATAATCTACGGATCATGCTACGGTTATACTAGAATCCTGCATATGTTGTATCAATCTAAAACAACTTATCTGCCAGAACAATGTAAGCAATATATGGAATCTGAAAGAGATAAAATTATTCATTTAGTTCAATTGGACAACTAAGACAGCAAACTAGTCTTTGATAGAAACACATGACTTCCCACCTAAATAGAGAATACATTCAGATGCCAATTCCACAAAGCCAAAATATCAAAAAATCAATCAAGAAAACCTGTTTGGCGCCAGACCGCATTACGTACCCGGCGAAGATCCCGCCCCTTGAGTGTCCTCCCAGCCCCTTCCAGAACCGAGAACGTCGTCAACGGCGATCCCTTTTCATGCGCCCGTGCAACAATCTCATGCGGCGGCAGCATCTCCTCCTCGTCCCCTTCCCCTCTTTCTCCCTCATCTGGACTACCAGCTGTATTTTTTAATCGCTGGGGAACAACTGGCACGTTCACCGGAGCCGATTGGTGGTAGATCCTTCCCCCGGGGACAGAGAGCAAGAACTCTTGTTTGGGCTTAGGTATAGCGGGAATTAATCTAGCAGAAGAAGGCGATGAAGAGGGAGAGATGGTAGCAGAAGAAGGCGAGGAGATTGAAGTTTTTCGTTGAAGGAGGGGGGCCTTTTTTTCCTCCTCAGGAAGAGCGGCCAGGACGCCGAAGTTCTTCTCCTGTATGCGGTGAAATGCAACGCCGCTGCTTCGGGAGAAGGATAAAGGACTTGGGCTATTTTGAAGGTTAGGGTTCTGCGGGGAGGGTTGGTGACGATGGGGAATAACTGGCTCTGGTGATTCGCTTCCAGTGCAGAAGACCTCATCCTCGTCGAGTTCGACGTCAACGCCGGCGACGTCGTCCGAGTCCGGCCGTGAGAATGGCGCGAGAAAGCGATCAGAGCCGAGGGATCTCGGAGGGCGAAAGTTATCCATCGCAGGCACTGATAAGTTACCAGGATTTCTCCATCGTCTTTTCGCTTCCATCTGCCATTAAAGAATTAGAGAAGAAGAGAGAGGGAGAAAGAGATTCATCAGGGATGACAAGGTGACGTATACGGAAGCAGGTAGGGCTGCATTTTTTTGCGAATACGACGAGTTTTGCCCTTAACTTTTTGTGGCGCATGGCACGAATTTGAGAACCGTGGAGATGCGCGAGTTAGTTATGGTAATGGCTCCGACGTTGGGATTTGAGAGGATTGAATTGGAGCCCGAGTAGTGCGCATAAAACCTTGCAAGCCCAGTTAAGGATTGGGTCTGCCAGGCCCGGGATTTTAATGCCCAAATGTAGGCCTGGCAATTGTCCGGCCCAAATCTAGTCCCAGATCTTCTGTATAAATGTGGACTAATATGGCCTTTTTGGCCAGACCTATTCCTACCTAAAGCTGATTTTTTCAAAAAATTTTTTTTTGATTTTTTATAAAAAAAATGATTTTAAATACTTAATAAGGTAAAAGATTATATTTTATTTCATATTAAGAAAATATTATAACACACACGAACGGGTCGGTCACCAACTCTGAGAAAAATTATCCGAACTTACAAAACGCACAAAATCTCACAACTCTCAACCTACGCACCACAATAAGTATGGTGTCAAAGCATCGTATGGAGGTCTACCCAAAATAAAATAAAATGCATCACTAATACTCAATCTTTATTGGTCAACTTTAATGAACGCAGTTCTTCTTCGACTGACAAAGAACTATCTTTGATGGAAGCAGTATGGTTTTCTCTGTACGCCGCGTTCAAATAATCTTTATAGCAAATGCAAATCTTCAACAATTCTTTAAGCCGACTTCATCGTTCATTTAAAACTTTGTCACTTAAAGAAAAACAGATTCTAAAGCTACTGTACTAGAATGGACAATTAATATATCGCGGGTCATTAAGGTCAAAATAAGATATGTGCTGGTTTTATTTTTCATCACTCTAATATATTAAAATTTTTCATTTCTATTTTAGTCATATACTTTCTAAATTGTATTTTACTGTATAATTCTAATTCAATTAATGACTAATAATTCGTGATTTTTTTCTAGACGCGATCTCATAAATTCCATTTTGAAAATCATTTATCATTTGCACTTGTGTTGAATCATCTCATGATCATGACCCATATAAATCATAATAATAATTATAAAATCTATAAAAACTGTATTAAATTTTGAAATTATTGAATCTTCATATTCCAAATTATTTAAATCTAAGTGTAATTTTTTTTTATTTCTTCTAAAAGATTTTCAACACCTAAAGTGTCTAATAAAGGATTTAAAGTCGTCGCACACAAAAACATAGGCGGCATTTCCTTATAGTATTTTAAAATTTTTATTTCCATTTTTCAATTTCAGACTGTCAAAACTTATATTGTTAATAATGATTTAAAGTTTTTGTAATAATTAAAAAAAAATCGATAACTCGGGAGCTAGTAGGATAATAAATGCTGGATAATTTAATCGTCGTTCTATAAAAGCATTCTAATAAGCACATAAAAATCATAATTGTTTCACAATCAGCGTCATTTAAATCATGAGTTGTATTTGTTAAATAATATTCCATTAGGATAGCGGTGCACATAAAGGCCCCGGTCCGGGGCCGGTCCTGGGCAGGACCGGTCCTTTGGGACACCGGTCCCGGACCGGTCCGTCCCAAACCGGTCCCGGCCCGGGACCGGTTTTTCCTTTGAAAATCGGGACCGACTGGGACCGGAAGGACCGGTCCTAACCAGTCCTAACCGGTCCCAGACCGGGACCGGTTTTTTAATTAAGTATTTTAATTAATTAAAAAATAATTTTTTTAATTAAAAAAGAGCCGAACGGCTCTTTTATAAAAATAGCTGAACGGCGTTCGGCTCTTTTATAAAAGAGCCGTTAACGGCTCTTATAAAAGAGCCGTTAACGGCTCTTTTAAAAGAGCCGTTAACCTCTTTCCGGTCCTGACCGGTCCCGAAACCGGTCCCGAACCGGGACCGGTTTTTACCCTAAAATAGGGGACCGTCAGGGACCTCCCGACCGGTCCGGCCCTAACTGGGACCGGTCCCGACCGGTCTTAATGTGCACGCCTGCATTAGGAGAGTTTTTTGACGAATTTCCCTTTTTTACATTTTGTAAGTGAAATTTCACTTAATTGACATGTCATATTCTAGTTTTAAAAAAATTTCTCCATAATTTATTACAAATTTTTAAAAATCTCGTCATCTCTTTTGAGATATATATATATTAACATACTTCTAATTTTAATGATATATGAATCCATTAATTTTAAACTATCTTGAACAAATAAATTTAAAACGTGATAAACACAACGAGTATGAAAAAAATACTCCATTTAACATAGGTTTTAAAAAAAATTAGATTATCAATAGTCGTGATATTATTACTACATTATCAAAATAAATACTAATAATTTTATCTTTTATTTTAAATTCGCGTATATAATTCATAATTATTTGATAAATTATTATTTCAGTATGTGGAACTTCAAAACTATTTAAATAAATGTTGCGCTTGGATAGCTCTCATGAAGTAGGATCTATTCAATTACTTGTAATGCAAATGTAAGAATGTACTAATTGTATACCGATACTCCAAATATCGCAAGTTAAACTAATTCTACTATCTAAATTGTCAAAAAATTTAATCAATCTTTTTTACTTTAATATAAGCTTTATATGCGTCATGCCTTATTATAGTTCTACTTAATGATATTTCGGTTAGAGAACTCGATTAACATAAGCGGTCGCACGGACGTTGTTGTAGTGATTAAACGACAATCTGCGTCTGATGATGTTCTCCATCCGCTCTTCTCTTTGTCACATTTGATCATAAGTCCAAACCTGCTTGGCCGCAGATAACTATGTTTGACTGGATTTCAGAGCTTGATTTACAACACATGATTTGATGTGTCACATGAGTGTGGAGTTTCCGATCGCAGTCAACAACTTTGAACAATGTTGACATTTGGCTATGAATTCATTATTGATTTTAACTTTGTCGAAAGCTCTCAGATCTGAGCACTATGCTTGCGCTCGACAATCTCAGGAACAGCACCAGATGAAGATGTCATTGATCGATGCAGGCGAAGTAGAGAATTATTTTGAGAGTTTGAGTATTACATGTGAATAGGGGTGAAACTGGTGCGGTTTGATGCGGTTGGATGCGATTTGAGCCCAAACCGCAACCGCACCGAAACGGGTCGGTTTTGGACTTTACAAAACCAAACTGCATCCAAACTGTGCAGTGCAGTTTGACATTGGTGCGGTTTGGAATCGGTTTTTGCGTTGCGGTTTCAGTTTTTTTGCACATTTATCGAAACTTATCTCGAGCCCAAAAAAATTTCTTCAAAAGCTCAATACGATATCACTACATCAAACTCCACAAAATTAAACTCATACTAGTTATTTCAAGTCTAATAGTAACATGAAATAACTACTAGTCACTAAATCAAACTCCACAAAATTAGCCAATGGCATGTTCAGCTTCTCTCAGGTGGAAGACAACTGTTAGAACTCTCAAAGCCCAGGAAAGGGAAACCTGCACTCACGATACAATAACACCTAGCAATACTCACAGTCAACAATCCCAATGGGAGATAGCAAGCCTGGGTTCACAGATGGAAGAGAAATAACCATTGAAATCTCAAACAGCACTTTACAGGATTCTCAAATTGAAACAAACAGTGGAATCAAGAATTTCTTACAGGATTCATCGTACATCAGAATGACAAAAAATTTCTTCATACTAACCTGGAATCATTAATCACTGCATAAAGAAAGTCAACTAAAAAAGAAAATGACAAAAAATAGCTGACATTAATGGTATAAATAAATACTTCATGTTAAATAGTCAACTACAACTTTGCATCTACCTCTTCAAGATTAATTGGAATCCTTCACTTTCAACAAATCTAAAAGGCAATTCGTCAACAACAAACATTTTTGCCAAAGCTTTTTGACACTGTTCATCGTCAAACTTAATGGCTTTTAACGACCCAACAATGATATCATCCTCTTTCTTCTCCGCAAAAGATAACATTTTTTGATTGCTATCTACCTTTCGGAAACTGTATAATGTTAACATATGTACTCTCAAAGCACCAGTACCATTTTTTTAAGGATCAGATGCATATACTTTTGAACAATGTTTACATTTAGCTTTCTCTTTTCCTTCTGAATCTTTATTTTTATCGAACAATTCTCATATTACAGATTTAACTTTACCACCTTCACGCTCTTCTATTTTTGGTTTTTTGGAAGCACCACAAAGATCCTCCTTTTTCTCTTTCTCATCAACATGTTTTGTGTCAATTTTCTCTATCGATTTGACGACCACACATTCTTTCCCTTTGGACATTTTCCCTTTGTCACTCTTTGAAGTAAGCATCCTATTATATTGAAAAAAATTTATACAACATGCTATTGAGAGGAAAGAAATAAATTAATAATACCTGCAGGGTTCATTCTTATAAACATTGTATACAGATGACAGCTAAATATTTCCAAACTCTAGATTTAAAAAAAAATAGTACTTTGATTAATAAAGATAACTATATAACCATATGCAGACATTCAAGGAGTCCAGGAATGAATATCAAGGAGTTCAAGAAGAAGAAAGGAAGAATACAACACCTGCTTGGTTGGACTTTGAGGAAGAAGACAGGATGTCGGGATCTAGAGCCCGCCGGAAGAAGGGATTTTGATATTGCCGAAGTAGAGCCGTCTTCGCGTGAACTACGGAGCCGCGAGCCCGATGCCGTCGGAGAAATGGAGAAGACGTGCCTTGCCAACTTCCCGTGACCGAGCGCCGAGCGAAGAACTGGAGGATTGTCGATTGCTGGATTGGAGGAACGACCGATTCCTGAAATCCTGATTTCCAATTCCAGCCGGTCGAGCCCTTGAGAAATTGAGCCCTTCCAATTCCCATGACCTAGCTTAAGAATTAATATAATAATATTAGTATATTACTATTTAGTATAACTGTACAAATATTTATAAGAGAAAAAAATATTATAAGATGTATATTACTATTAGTTCCGTATATTGCATATATTCCCATTAGTTCCGTATATACAATATTATATATTGTATATATTATTATTATAAATTTATAATTTATGCGGTCCGGTGCGGTTTATGCGGTTTTGACAAGGCAAAAACCGAACCGCACCGCAAACTTTGCGGTTTTCCAATAACCAAAACCGCACCACAACCACACCGTTCAGTGCGGTTCGAAAACGGTGTGGTGTGGTGCGGTGTTGCGGTTTTTTGCGGTTTCGGTTTTTAAATTTCAGGCCTACATGTGAATATAGGATTTTAGACAATTCAATATCATCTATTTATAGCTTCTAAAAGTTATATTAAATTCTATTAAATTTTATTGCATTTTATTTAAAACAATTTAAACTCTATAGAGAGTCGTTAGCAAGGCAGCGACTCTCTATAAAGTTGGCTGCCATTTTCCACTTGGCAAATGGCAAGTGACTGCGAAATTAATGCCCCATTGCTCAATGTTAAAGAAATGTTGGGCACTTGGGCTTAGCGCTTGGGTACTTGGGCTATTGCAACCCAAGTTTCCAAGCACTGCAGGCAAATGGCAATGTGCCACTTGCCAACTGCCACAACGTCTCTATGAAGAAGCGCTGCCAGCTGCAACGTCTCTTCACAGAGACATTGGGCAACTTGCAGCGCAATTTGCATCCCATGCCAGTCTTGGTCCAAGCCCAGGCAAGCCCTGGGAGCGGGCCCAAGCAAGGCCTGGGAGCGGGCCCAGACAAGGTCTGGAACCGGGCCAAGACTGGGCCTGACCTGGGCCAGGCAAAACATTGATTTGAAGGTCTTATTAGGCCCCTCGGGACTGGCTTGGGCCTAGACCAGTCCTGCCCAAGTCCAGGTCTAACCAGAATTTTGCCAGGTCGGGCCTAGACGGGCTTTCCAGACCCAGCCTTTTTGTGCTCCATTAATTAGAGGCATTGTTTTCTCTCAAGCAGCTTGTCACCCCTTCTATGCTTGATGTCAAAGGGGTTGTTATTGGGATGATTGCAAGAATGTTATTGACTTCTGTCGTCGGTCTTTACAAAGCTCGGCTTGGCTTGCTCTTACTTTCATGACACAAGAGCTATACATTCTTGCCGAGTTCAACCAGGTTTTGTTCAGTCATCTCCCTCGGGAAGTTAATCATTTGGGCGATTTTTGTGCTAAATTTGGGGCTGCAAATGATTTTATTTGGCAAGATATTTTAGGTGCTACTCCAGAGTTCTTGGAAATCCTCCAAGATGACTTTGAGAGCATGTTTTGTGTGTAATTTTGTACGTTTTTCTTTGATTATTAATATGAATGCACTTATCATGAGTTAATTGTAAACAGTGGTGGAACTAGAATTTTGACTCAGCCAAAACACTAAGTAAGAGTTAAAAATTTGTTGTTTTATTATAACATTCATATTGTAAGTACAGAGAGTCATCATATATATATAAAAATCAGGTGTACATTCAATTAAAAAATGCCAATAACATTTTTAACATGAAAATTTAGAAATTATAAAAAAAATGTTGGGCACATTGCTGAAAATATTGTATATTTGTATTTATATACATATATATAGTAAATGTCACAACTTTCAATACAAGACATAAGTTTCATTAAATCACTTTCTAAGCAAGTTTATAAGTAAACATGTGTGAAAATTCATTAGAAAATTAGTTAAGACCTTTGAAAATATCACTTATAATTATTTGGTAAGGGACAAAGATTTAGAAAAGATTTGATTACTTTTCATGAGTTTGGTAATGATAATCTATGTAGCACGGGGACGAAAATGGAATACGGGATACGATGCGAAACGGATTCGGGAAATGTGATTTTTTAAATAATAAGGATACGAGAAATGTTTTTAATTATTTTAATATAAGTATTAATTAATATTTGAATAAGACAACTAACAAACTATTTGTACGTCTATATTTTAAATTGTAATGAATTTTTTTTAAGAAGACTATTATATATCATTGACATTTCATATAATATTATCAAAATATAAAGAAGATTAAAGGAAATAAACATCATAAAGAACAAATGTATCACATGTCCATATCAATACATCATTACATCAATTGATCATTATTTTGTTACATTCACATGCAAAATATCAAGTTTAAAAATTAAACATTCTCTCCAATAGTATTAACTTCATCATCTTCTTCAATAATTGAGACCTCCAACTTTGGTTCATCAACGATAGATTAGTTATCTCAAGTATACCTAAATCTTCGAATGACTCAAAGTCATCGCCTGAAATATCCCCCAATATACTCTTTCCTTCATTGTATTTTTGATCTCTTCTAGAAAGAAGTCAAAGATTGTTATAGATATTTATTAAATCTTCTGCATGTTACAGTGTCATTCAATTCCTTTTCATTGAATGGATAAAGGAGTAAGTACTCCAATTCTCTCAACACATGGACAAGATGATGGTTGTACTAATTGCTTTAATGCAAGAGTTTGAAGCGATGGAGCCGACGAGCCATGATTTATCCACCAATTCTTAGGATCTAAGAGATAATGATTTTGAATTAAATCATAATCGTAAAAATCCCTCGATTTGTTAATGAACTCTACATGCTCCTTGATGACTAGTTTTAGTCATCCTTTTTTGGGGTAATTAAGTAGTTAAAATCCTTAAGTTTTATTATAATTTTGTGTTTTGTATGCTTGTTATGATGTTATTTTATGATTTGATATAAAAAAAAAAATATAGTCTTATTATATGTATTATGTTACTATATATATGTTATGTTTAGTAATTATAATCAATATTAGTTTATGTTTTGTTGTTTTATTTTAATGTTTTAATGTTTTCTATGTTTTGTTATTTTATTTTAATATTTTAATGATATGTTGTTTTTATTTTTAATGTTCTTGATGTTTTGTGTTTTAACTTTGATTATAACAAAACTAATGTTTTATTTTTTTTATTTTGTAGGTTGGCCGGCCCCTCCATCAAGTGCAGCCCACATGTTGATGATCAAGTGCAGCCCACATGTTGATGATCAAGTGCAGCCCTCAACCCGAGCCCTCTCCAACTTGGTGCAGCCGGCCCTTCTTTGGTACAACCTACCCGAGCCCAAGCATGCAGCCCACCACTTGGAGCAGCTCTTGTCCATGCCGAGCCCACCATGCAGCCCTTTTCCCTCTACCCGAGCCCACCATGCAGCCCTCAAGCCAACCCGCCACCTTGCATGGTTGGCCATGCATTTCCCCATGCATGGCCGGCCACCTTCCTCCCCTCCCTCTTCATTTATTCCAAATACATCTTCTCTTTCTCCCTCTCTCTCTTGCTCTTTAAAGATCATTCTTCCCCCCTTCTTTATTTTATATTTTTATTTTCACTTCCCTTTAATACAATACATTGCATCCATACCTTCTCTTTCCCCCATTAAATGCAATGCATGAACCCATTCCACTAGCATGTGGCCGGCCCCCCTTGTGTCCCTTCTCCTCCTCTTCATTCTAGAATCCTCTCCATCCCCCATATAAGCCACCCCATCCCTCAAGCCAAAGGATGACAATTTTTGGAGTGAAGTTTCTAAGTAAAGTTTGAGTTTTGAGTTGGAGAGTGGAGAGTAGTTGTAATCTTCTTTTTATTATTGCCATAGTTTTCCATTAGAGCAAGTTTTCATTTTCATGTTTTGTTTCTTTCTTGTAATTTCCTTGTTTTTGTAGTAGCAAATTATTGCCTTATCTTATTGTGTACTCACTTTTTATCAATCAATGGAAATGAAATTTTCTTCTCTTATTATTGTTGTTCTCTTTTCGAATATGCGTAGCTAATTTTCTTTTAGCATTCGATCGTGAGGATCCATGATATGAGATGAGAATTTATCTTCTTTCATAGTTTTATTTTTGTTATTTCATGCTCGATCCTTCTTTGATTTATTTTGTGTCGACTCCGTATTTCCGGTATACGGTAGTAGACCTTGGATCTCATATTTGAGTAGCCGAGAGGCTCGTGAATGTGAAAGATCACTCAAAGAAGGAAGGAGTTGCACGCAACCCTAGAGATAGGACGACGTAAATCCTCCGGTTTGGAGTCAAATCCAATAGTGCAGATCATTTCGATAATGCAACTTTAGGCTTCTTTGGTTTGTAAAGAGATTTCGATCAAAGAGTCTATAAGTTAGGAGACCTAATGCTCTAGTGAGATTTTGTCTCATTTTCGGATCCGTCACGGTCGAGTATGATTTGCAAATTTAAAAATATGCCTTTTTCTCTCTCTCATCTCATTTCATGGTGATTCACTGATCGGGTGCTATCTTTTTAGTATAAGTTTTTCGTCTCGCAAATTATCGTTTATTTTACTTTTAAAAAATTCTCAGAACCCAACAGTTTTCCGGTAGGATAATAGTTCAAGCGTGAGTAGCAGTACTTGACAATCCCGAGTTTTAAATACGACCTTGATACTATGATTCGACAGGTACGCTTGCCTGTTCGGGTTTTGGCCCATCACTCCTTGGTAACCACATTATGCTCTATTAAGTCAGAAAAATACTTTTTCAAGCATTTAATTATTTCCTTGCTAACTTTTGGATCTTTATGAGAAGCAACTCTATTTGAATCTGCTAGCCATTGTTTACTATAATATCTAGTGAAATAAAAAAATTGAGTTAAAAATCAATTATACAAAAAACAAAACATAAAATTTTAATTAAAATAGATAAGTACCTTGGATTCAATAAATGCACAAAACAATGAAGCAGAGTGTTATTCTTGTTCCAACAATCCACTAGGATAGCATGTACTACCTCAAAAAAAAAATAGACACATCTTCTTCTCTTTTCCTCTTATGAGAGTAGATAGTCTTCCTCACCCTTTCAATTATTGGGTCTCATATATCATATACTAGGTGAAGACAAGACTTATCTGTATCGCAAAAACAAATCATGGCATATATTTGAGCGGTGAATGAAAAAATATACTCAATAGAATATAATCAATCACCATCCAAGACCTTCTCTTACACATGTCTTGCCTTTTCCATATCATCACACGATATAGAAGGCAATGATCATTAATAACCATTCTTTGGATTTCATTTTTTATAAGTTTGAATCATTTTAACATGATGATAATTGATGCAAAATGAGTTTTAACAATATATAATAATTTCAAGCTCACAAACTCTTTAAATATTGATAATCTCATGGAATGATTTATTATATAGTTTTTAATGAACATGACATCATCATCAATATGGGTAATCCACGAACATTCTTCATACATAATCACATTATTCTTCAAATTCTTAGCGATGCATATGTTCTTCAAAGCTAGATTGAGAGTGTGCACCACATAAGGAGTCCAAAAATTGATAGAAACTCACTCTTAATTAGTTGGCTTGCGCCCTTACAATTCACCACATTATCCGTTATAACTTGAACAACCTTTTCATATCTGATTTCTAAAATGACCTCTTTGATCAAAGTAGTAATGAAATATTTGTCCTTAGTTTGACCTTCACAATTAACTACCTTCAAGAACATTGCTTTTGAATCAGTTATTGTCATAAAATTAATGAATGATCTTCTCTGTGGATCGCTCTATCCGTCATTTACAATACTAACTCCTTTCTCTACCTACATCCCTCAAATGTGAGCTAATATTTTTTTCAATTTTGATCTTTTCCTTCAGTAATAATGTGGTTCTTAGTGAATTATATTTGGTTGGTACGTATCCTGTAAGTTTATGACTAGCGATAAAAGAATATGATTCCCTCCAACAAGGATTTCTTGGTAGATTGAAAGACAATCCCGCCGAACAAAATGCCTTAATAGTTAAAGCATCTAAATGGGTCATATCCTGATTATTGAATGCACTAAAAATTAGATTCTTTCCTCTACCGCTTGGATCATCAGTTCTTCTCCGCTTATCACCAACACTAACAACACTTCCAACTCCCCTTGAAGTACTTGGAGCTACCTGTATAAATTTTGGAAGTCTTCGCTCAATAAGCTCTTGAGCACCTTTATCTTCCTTCAACATGTTCATGTATGTAGAAGCTGGAACCTTATTACATGCTCCAATTCAGCTACTCTTGATTCTCAATAAATGACCATTCACACAAGTGTATGAGCTTTCGTAAGGCTTATCACAAAAATTACATGCTCAACTTATACTTCCACCTCCTTCAATTAACTTATTCTCACTTGTCACATATTTCCAAAGAGGCTTTTCGTCATTTTTAGTAATGCTGTTACTTGAATCTATGTTATGAAAGATAAGATCCAATTTAACCAACATGAAATTCATAACAACAATTAAAATTTAAAAATATACATATACAAATGGAGAAATATAACTTCTTGCGGAGGATCCAAATATGATAACATGTGTCCATATATACACACACACACATATATATATATATATATCTGAAAATAAGCAGTAGAATATAATCCCACACTTACAATCAACTCAAATTTAGGCATTTTCAGGCAAATAAAAATCCACTTAAGATGTAGAAAAAAATTATAAACTTATCTTAAAAATGCGTGAAATTATGTATAACAATAGTTTTAATGATGTTGAAGATAATATGATGGAGATCTCATCCAGCATCAGGACGCAAACTAAGTATAAATTAGAATTCATAGTTTAAAACTTTTTAACTGGAAAAAAAAGAATGGTCCTAAAATTAATGGTACTTTAAGATCAACATTTTTGATCTACTATAATGTAACATCCCGATTTTTATTGGGTCACTAAAACTCTAATGGACCCAATAAAAGTGACTCAAATCTCTATCCAAGGCCCAAAAGAGGTAGGAGGTGAACCTATTTGGGGATGTTGAGCTAACGAACTCCGATTTGAGTTCCGTCAGTTCTTATGAACTCGTATAGTCGATACGAGTCTGTTGGGACTCATTGTGTTGCAATTCGAGGTCTTACGGTAAATATGACCGTTTTGACCGTCGTAGCACGTCGTGAAGCGTAAATTTTGTATATTAAGCAAACGAACTCTGATTTGACCCCGGGCAGTGACATTGGATTTGTATGGTCAATACGAAGTCAATGAAGTTCGTCTCGGTCAATTTTGATATCGAGTGGTCAAACCATGGTCAACCAAGCTTTATCATATATCGAAAAGCGTGCGCACACCAATTGTGTTTCATTACCCCAACATTGACCAGTCTCCCAATGACATGGACCTACTTTGACTTTGACTCACATGGGGGACCCACCCTATGGTTGACTTTGGTCAAACATTTAAATTTCCATTTTTGGAATTTTTCCAAATGAAGGATTCACCTCCCCTTCATTGAATGGCTTGGGCTCCACCTTCTTGCCTATATGGGCTCTGAACTTGCTAAGAAAAATCAGTAAGGGTGGGCCATGGGCCAGGCCAAGCAAGCCCACCAAGTTCTCCCATCCCCTTCTCTTTCTTTCCCCCAAAAAACCCAAGCCCATTGTGGCTTCCCTGCCTTTTCCACATGTTGATTAAGCAGCAACCTTCAACTATCCATGGACAACTGGATGGTGGAGATTAACCCCTCCCTAAGGAGGGATTAATCCCACATTGATGGGAGGAGGAGAGGGGACCTCCTCCCCATCTATATAAGAGCCTTCACCCCTCTGCCTGAGCCTATATAGCTCAGTTGAGCCACCCCAACCCCCTGCCCAAGCCCCTCCTCGTCGAAAACCACCATCCCAAACCCACCACCTTCCACCACCTTTAATGATGACAGGTGGAACCTCTTCCCCTTCCCTTTCCTCATCTTCCCGACGTGTTGCATGCACCTCCTGACGGTCAAAGCGCCGTCGGCGCCACTCGAGCCAAGCTTCAGCTCGGGTGGTGGATGCGTGTGGTAAGCCCTGCCCAACACTAATGGTGGCGCTGGGAGGGTGTTATGCCACTAGGGATGTTCCTCCCAGATGGTAGAGGGTCATGGTGCCGCCGGAAATTGCCACTCCAACGGCACCCGAAAAGAAAATTTTCCTCTATTTTATTTTCCCGGCAGCGACCAATCACGCATGATCGCTAGAGGGAAAGCCCGACCCCAGCGCACTGGCCGGGGGTAGTGATGTGGCTTGAAATACACTAGAGATGAAGGGAGGCATACCATCACCAGGAGTAGAGAAGGTCGTGCCACCCTGCTCTCAAGTTCATTTTTCCGACGGTGACCAACGCCGCCTGGCCGCCAGACCACCACCAAATGGTTCTCCGGCCCTGACGAGTTGGCGAGGGGTAGCGGCGTGCCTGACGACCACCAGGCTGTGGAGGCGGTAGAAGCCCGTAATCTTCTACTGTCGGGAACACCAGCCGACGTTTGATCTCCACCGGGAGATCAGACGGCTAGAAGCTCATTAATTCTCGCCCTTTATAAAATTCTGGACCCCCATAACGGATCTGTGCTGGATCCACTATGGGGGCATAATGATAAAAACTCATGTCTGGCTCAATCTCAACCACATATTTCTGCTATTTGCAGACCAAATTTTAAATCAGAACTTCGAAATTTTTTTGAGGAAAATCTAGGCTCATAGAAAAAAAATCTTTGAACTTGAAAATTATTCTTCTTGATGAGGGTTATCTACTCAAATTTTTGGGAATTTTTATAAAATAATTTGGGTACTTCAAAAAGCTTAGGTAAGTTTTATTTGGCCAATTTATAAACCCAAAATTGATTAGAAATTTTTTTGAAATATTTTCTAGGCTTAAATTAGACCCTCTTTGATGTTGTATAAAATTTGGGGACTTGTGGGTGAAAATTGAAGATTTTCCAATTTTTTTGGAGCCTAAGGTCGTGTTCTGAATTTGATACGTTCAACTATTTCAGAAAAATAAATCGTGGTGTACGATCATATTTTAATTTGAGAATCATGTTTTCAAATAAATAAATGACGAGAATTATCGCGACGAGATCTCAAAATCGGAATGTTACGAGGATTTTTGCAAATTATCGAGCACATATTTATAGTAATTCTCGGGCATTATGAGCGAGAGACGTGGAGTACAAGCTGTGAGTAGGGCAATGACCAACCTTGACTTTGGTGTGGAATTTTTCTCCCGTGTTTCGAAATGACTCTCGAGCTTGAAGGTCGAGGAAAATCAGGCTTTCTAAAGGTTGCTCGGAGTTGGTCCGACTCGAGCGACTAAGTTGGCTATTATTCATGAATGAATAATAAAATGTGAAACTCATAATAAGCTTCTCTTGTCCAATTAAGCCGTGTTTGAAAGGCGTAATTGAATTAATATCGGATTTTAATAATTGGTGAAACTCAAAATAAGCTTTCTAAAAATAGAAATGGAACTGATCATTCCTCCTATGAACAGAGATGAAATTGAACTTTCCTCCTATGAACGGAGATTAAACTGAACATTCCTCCTATGAATGGAGATGGAACTGAACTTTTCTCCTATGAACGGATATGAAACTAAACTTTCCTCCTATAAACGAAGATAGAACTGAAGCCTCCTGAGAATGGAGTGATTGGACTATTAACCCTTTTCTTTATCTCATTTTTTATTCCAGTCTTATACTGGTCCAGTTTCTTTATTACTTTCAGTTCAGTATTTTCTTTTCAGTACTTTTCCAGTCTTGTATTGGTCCAATTTCATTTATTATTTTCAGTTCTGTTCTTTCTTTTCAAGTACTACTCCAGTCTCATACTGGTTCAGTTCCTTAAGTACTTTGTTTACAGTTCTTTCTATTCAGTACTATTCTAGTTTCATACTGGTCCAGTTTACTTCAGTACTTTATTTCAGTGCGTTCAGCTCAGCCTTTCATTTCAGCAGCTTATTTCTAGAAGCATTTTATTACCACATTTAAATTACTGCAATTTACTGTTTCAGCATTTTTAGCACGGGTTATACTCTGGCGAGTAATTGGTTTTAATAGAGTATTAGTTGGGGATAACTGAGAGTCGAGATATTCCTCCAGGGTTATCCCCAAATAATGCACTCTCACACTCGTAGCTCTCCTTGTCGAATGATGAGCAACATGTTTTTAAAAGGTCGTTTGCCCGAATTATTTGATGTCTACCACAGGTGACCAACCATTTTATTTTTTCCCGTTGGGTTCCCTCCACTAGTCGGCCTAAAGTTTCAAAATTCGCCGAATGTCGCTCACATCTAAAAGTACACTTGCTTGGGTAGTGCAATACGACCACATCCAGACGTGGTAGAACTGGCTACTGTCACTGACGGCCACATCAGTGGCGCCCGCGGGTTTTGGTACCCTGCTTGAAGAGAAGATGTCCAATCTATGTAGACATAGTGGGCATGCACAGGTTTGAATACCTACAGTATGCATAAGTTTGAATACCAGCGGTATGCGCGATTTGAATACATGTTGTGTGCGCTGTTTGAATACCTGCGGTGTGTGCTAGTTTGAACACCTGCGGTGTGTTGGCGGATTTTGAATACTTGTGGTGTGATTACAGGTTGTGAGTATCTGATGGTTGTGATAGCTAGTTGAGTACCTTTTTAAATAACTAATGTTTATGCTGCTTTTTCTAGTTATTTTATGTTGCACTCTTTTAGATAATTGTTCATAGCTTAATAAATGAAAGTGCACTATATTAAAGTGCTGATACTAACTCTCTTGTGCTTCAGCTATTTATTTATGATTGTGTGCGTAGGTTCGTCTCCAGGATATAGATCCGGGGAGGTGATGTGTTTCCACTTAGCTCTGTGACTAATAGTTATTTAAATAACCATTCACATGAGATAGAGCACCGTGAAGTCCAGCTGTCGTAGGACGGTACGCCAACTAACATAACTATTAGAGAAGAAGCACCCCCATCGTCTTTAGACTTTTGAGATGCGAGTCCCTAGAGCGCGGGCTTGAGCGAGAGTGAGAGATCTATCAGTAGTAGACTTTTTGAAGCCCATGAACTTGTTTGTATAAATAGTGGCTACGACCTATGATTTTACTCTTTTAAATATATATTGTTATATATATTTATGTGACTTTCTGATATTGCTTTCACATATCTGTGATGTGAATGTTGTTATTCATGCTAGGCAAGGTTATCAACTAGTGCTTGGTAGAGTGGGTTATAGCCACTTGGGAGGCACTAGGTGACCGTCTTGGGAAGTAAGGCTCGTCTTTGACCCGACCCGGACAAAAGTTAGGGCATGGGGTCTTACATATAATCTACTCAAAATGTTGGATAAGAAAGATCATTGGCAAGCCAATACATGAATCCATTAAAAAAAGGAATAGTAAATCAATAAAATTAATTTAAAAAGTTCTTGGATCAACATACAGATGGAGCTCAAAATTGTCCATTCTTGATGTTGATGATTTTTCTTGTCTTTGAGATAGCAACTAGAAGATCAATCAGACACAAAATAGCACATCAATAGTGGATAGCCTCCTTTGATTCAGGATATCACAACACAACACACTTCAATACAAAACAAATAAATAACTGGAGTACAAGTATAAGGAAGTGCTCAATATACCTTACAATAAAGAAAAGCTAGAATTTGAATAATATCAGCAACCCTCTGAAAGGCTTCACACTACATAGAAGTTAAATACTTGTACCATGAAAAATAGTTGAAAGAAGTAGTAGAAGAAGAAGAAGTAGGAGAGGAAGAAGAAAAAGAGGAGGAAAAAGAAGAAGAGGAGGCAGAGGAGGAAGAAGAAAAGAAGAGGAAGAATATCACGGCCCAGTCCTGGCGCGAGGCGGCTTAGCGGGACCCAACTGGCACCGTGAGAGCCTGCATGCCCAAGTAACCCCAACCCTTCTCCGCACTTATTTCTCAATGCGGTAGGTTGTTGAGATGGGGTCTCGAACCCACAACTCCTTGATGAGGGGATCTTCAACCATCCACTATCACACCATCTTCT
The DNA here is from genome assembly GCA_039513925.1 of Platanthera zijinensis. Classification (NCBI taxonomy): domain Eukaryota; kingdom Viridiplantae; phylum Streptophyta; class Magnoliopsida; order Asparagales; family Orchidaceae; genus Platanthera; species Platanthera zijinensis. Next base: position 48,784,398 of record CM077082.1, read on the forward strand.
TCTCTGTGTGGCTAAATAATCCTCTTGACTTTGCTCTTGCTTGTTTCCATGATTCTTGCTAGCCTAATCAGAATAGACCTCTGAAGAATTTGAAAGAGTGGTCGTGGAGAAATTATTCGAAATGGGAATTCAAGAAAGGAAGAAGGGTGACGTCTTGCTACCCTTGATTCTCATGCTGCTAGCGGTCTTTAATGGAGAAAAGTGAAGAAGAATGTGAGCGTCTGGGGTACCACGGGTTACAAATAACGGTGAAACAAATGAAAAATAAAATGCAAGTGTTGCGACTGGAGAGTGAAAAAACAAATGAGACAGTAGATGACGTTCACATTTTGTGTGAACGGAACGAAGGCGAATGCCTTTTCAAATAGGGTCTAAGGTGTGGAATTTTGACCATTATTTTTTGGTATTTAAAAGGTTTTATTGCCATGTTGAATATTATTTATTTGGAATTATTGATCCTTAAAAATGTCCTTATGTGTTTAATTTAAACTATCTTGAGTGAGCTACATTAAATAATAATGTTTTATTGTCATCTCCAACTGCTCCATCTTCCACTACCATCACACATTCAAATAGATCATTCAAATTAAGGTTCGATAATCTAAAAATCTTGTCACATTCATCGAATTTTTTAAAGCATCATTGAGCAAGTCTCCAAAAAAAATGATCTTTACAAGTGATCAAAATAATCTACTTGATTGATCAAATGATCTTCCATAATGTTTTCTTTAAAAACTATTTGTTAATTTTCACCTCAAGATAAATCACAAAGAAAGAGATAAGCGAGATCCAGCAGTCGGAGGGAAGCTTTCTTGCCAAAGGGACTCGGGCTTCCTCGCCTAAGAGTTCTCGCCAAACAATATTATGGTGCAGTGTTAAGAACAAGCTTGTACCCCAAACCCCCTCGAACGGTGCTAGAATCTAGGGGTGTGCAAAAAAAAACCGAAGAACTGAGAACCGGACCGGAATCGAACCGAATTGAGTGGTTCGGGTCGGTTCTTATATGTCTCAGTTCGGTTCTGAGTCCAAAATTTTCAGAACCGATCACTTGGTTCGGTTCTCGGTTCTTACACTCGGGTACCCAAAACCGACACGAGAACCTAGTTATTGAATTTAAGTATAAAAAATATAGACTTTTGAAAAAGATTGATGAATAATTAGCTTGATGAAGATATTTCATATCTAATTTTTTAAACTATTTGCTTATGTTTTGACAATGTTGAACTTTTGCTTAATTGTTAGAATCTTTGAATATGAAATATTGTATGATAAGATTATTAAATGAATTTACTAATTTAAGAAACCTTGATGATTTTGGAGCCATGCAAGCTTAAAGTCTCCTAGTTTCTTCGATTTATAAGCATTGATTTTGCATTTATTTTTTCTAGTGCAACATATTTACACTCTAAGTTTAAGGAATCGAGAATCGAACCGATATTTTCGGTTCGGTTCCGGTTCTACAATTTAGAACCGTGGGTCGGTTAGGTTCTAAAAATTTGGAACCAGACCTATACGGGTTGGCTCTTGGTTCTGAGTGGAACTGAACTGAATCGATCCGAGTTGCACCCCTACTAGAACCCACTACGTTCATCTAAAAGATCGGCCAACCCGGGAAAGAGCAGCTTACCGAATGGAAGTCTCCAGGTCTATAAATAGGACCAGAACTATAGTAGATGGGGACATGTGGATAAGACTCAAAAAAGGATCGTTAAAATGCGTTTCCTCTTCCACTGGGTTAGCGAGAAACCCTCAGAACTCGCTAAAGCAAAGCTTCCCAAAAATCATAAAACTCAACACTCTTATCTCGCTTCCTTTTGACTCAAGTAAACAATCATTTGGGGTCAGAAGGCATCAACAGTTTAACACGCAACCTTCAGATCACTGGATGATTGACAAAAATATAGTCAAAATGACGAAGCAGAACTCAGTAGATGGGTTACCTGAAGGTTCTCGTTACCTCGACGAGCCGGTTTCTCGTGCCGAGTTTAATCGAATGGTGGAAATGCTTATTCACATTTCAGAAAAGGTTGAAGGGGAGGAGTGAGAACCTCAACCCCAAGACACCTTCGCTGCGATCCCAAACCGTCCAATCCACCCTGAAGGGAGGAAGGGGAACTCGCCAAAGAAAGAAGAGAACAATACAGGGCAGTCGTGAATAAAAGTCCACATATATTAGACTATGGCTCACTATCCCAAACACCGGAACAAAAACTCATTCAAAGAGGGCGAGACCACTCCCAACAACCATTCAATAAACAGTCACGAGAACATGATTTTGGTGCATATGCTGAATTTGAGGGAGAAGAAGACGAGTCCTCTCCCTTCACCGACAAATCCCATTGGGCCTCAGTCCCGAACAGGTTTAGAGAACCCCATTGACTAGGTTCTCGAGACTAGAAGATCCATCTTACCACCTACATGCTTTCGAGTTTGCAACTTGGTGAGGGATCTGATGGACATAATTCATTGCAAATTATTGGTCGCCACGTTTGATAGGAAACCTCGAGAGTGGTTTTACAAACTCCCTTCCCGATCAATCCATTCTTTTTGGGACCTTCGAAGAGATCTCCTATTGAGGCTTGCGACCTCAAAAAAGAGGAAGAGTGACATGTATGCTCTCTTCAATATCAAATAAAGGCCCAAAGAATCCCTTGGAAGCTACATCGATAGGTTCTAAGAGGATATACATTGAATCCATGATGTAGAACCAACCTGGAACCAGGTTGCTCTATCCTGCAGACTTCAGCAAGGTCTTTTTAAGTTTGAGGTAACAAAAAATCCGCCGCGCTCATATGAAGAGTTGATCAAAAGAGCGAACCACTTCATTGAGGGTGAAAAGAGAAACCCAGATTTGGTCCCAACTATTAACGAACTCATCCTTACACTATGAGATTTGAAGGAGGCCGCACAAACTATTTCTGCCCATCACTTTGTCAAGAATCGACAACACGAGTTTCCAGGGCGGACGAGGAATAATAACTTCCTATAATTGAATCAGTTTGATGTGACGAGGTTTCATTATCCATCATCTCCTCAAAAGGGATGGTGTCCATCTTTCCCCATAATCGTTCGTCTGTATGCCAAACTCGTCTGCACCTCAAAGGGACGTGCAAGAAGTATACATGGAGCTTACAGTCCCAATGGAGGAGGTAGTGGAGATCCTCTAGAGGCAACCCGAGTATAAAGGGTCATCCCCCCTCCAAAAGGGATATGCAAATAAAAATATGAGTCACTACTACAGTTTTCATCGAGATTACGGACATGATACAAAAAACTGTTGGGCTCTTCGAGATCTAATCAAATATTTGTTAAAGGCCGAAAAGTTTAGAGAATTCGTGGTCCCAAAAAATGATGATCCCTCCGACAATGCTAAGGGAAAGGGAGTGGCAAAAACTCAAGGACCACAATGTGAATGCATCAAACATGAGGATGCCAAAATGTATAGAGATTTGGATACAAATACCAAGTGTGTAGAAATTGAGAGTGAAGGAACCCTAGGTTTTATTTATTATATCCATGGGGGTGCAGGACCCGAGTCCTCCAGAAAATCTAGTACAAAGAGGATGTTTTATAAAGAGGTGGATCTGACATCGCAATCCCAACCTTCTTGAGGGTTAGTTACTTTTGGATAATAAGATCTCCTGAAGGCTTCCAACCCTTTTCACGAGGCCATTGTCATTCGCTCGGTCATCAACAATTACACAATATCAAAGATTCTAATCGACTATGCAGCTTGGTCAATGTCCCTTTCAAACCTGCATTTGATGCTATAAAGATTGAGAAGAAACTCCAAGCCAACAACAGTCCCCTTTTCATTTTTCTTGGGGGAGAAAAGAAATTGAAGAGAGCATCATGCTAACAGTCACCCTATGTGGAATAACAAGATCATAAACTTTCCTGGATGTGGATGAACCTAGCAGTTATAACATTGTTTTTGGTAGGTCGCTTCTTAATTACTTTCAAGCAATTCCCTCAACCTTCCATCAAGTCTTGAAGTTATCCTTGGGAGGGAAACAATATCGGGTCCGAAGTGACCCAAAAATCCCTCAAAAATGCTACATCTGTGTTGTAAACATGATTGATGTTTATGTTCCCCCAAAATAGATGAGGTTGAAATCTCCCAAAGCCTGCAAGAAGAAGATAAGGATAAAGGAACAAAAGACTACGGTGTAAAGTATGACAAAGAGGCCCTTCACCTAGGGGTGCAAGCGGTTCGGTTTGGGTCGGTTTGGACCCAAACCGAAACCGAACCGATGTTTATCGGTTCGGTTCTGTTTTTTGGTCGGTTTACTCTGTTCGGTTTTCGGTTTTATAGTTATATTATTTAAAATAATTGTGTACTTAAATATCTCAAGAAAATTTTAGAAAAGATATGATAATTAAAAATAAATATCATCAAAATTTATTTACATATGATATATTACAACTAATAGCTCATATTACATAAAAAATTTATGATTGAATATTTTTATTGCGGAATCGAGTAATAAATATAAAAAGATATAAATAAAATCAGTTAAAAAAAATGTTTAATTCTTCTTGATGCATAAAATATGCATTACAAAAATTTATTTTGCCTCAAATGATATATAAATTATTAAGTTGATATAATTTGTGTACATTATTTAGGGAATAAAAATAGTTAAAAGATCATTATTGGTAATATTTTTACATGTATTATTAGTCGGTGCGGTTCGGTTTTTCAGAGAGGAAAACCAAAGCCGAATCGAGTCGTTCGGTTCGGTGTAAAATCGGTTCGGTTTGGGCGGTTCGGAACGGTTTGGTCGGTTTTTTGTTTTTCATGCACACCCCTACCTTCACCTTGAAACCGATCAAGTAGTTCAAAACATTCCAGTCCTAGGAGGAGATGTGGATAGAATGCTCGTCTTGAATGCTGAATTAACAAAATAATACAAGGAAAAATTGATCCAATGCCTCCTCAGCAATTTAGACATATTTATGTGGTCAACAATCGACATGCTGGGGTAGATCTCGATGTAGCGTGGCATCGCTCAACATCCATCCAAAAGCTCATTATGTAAAACAAAAGAAAATGCTAGTGGTGATGTCACTAACAAAGCCATTTGGGAGGAAGTTCAGAAACTCTTGAAGGCGAACTTCATACAAGAAATTCAATATCCCGATTGGATGCCAAACATTATAATAGTTAGAATGGCCAATAACAAAAGGTGTATGTGTGTAGACTTCACAAACTTGAATATATCATGTCCTAAAGATTGCTACCCACTGCCTTGAATAGATTCCCTCTTAGATTCTGCGGTTGGGTTTCCTTTCATGAGTTTTCTTTACGCTTCTTTATGGTATCATCATATACACATACACAAGCTCAATGTCCCTTATAACACCCCAAAAATGTGTGTCTAGGGTATGCGGGTAGACATCATGTATGGCGTACAGTTCACTCGACGCTAGAGGCTTGGCGTCGAGTGGCGTGGAGATCACTCTAATCCACAGGCTTGACGTCGAGTGGCTTCGAGCTCACTCAACTCCCTGAACCAGAGCATGTTCTTTTTTTAGTACCACAAGATGTTTTCGCAATTAGGCTTTTCAGGCCACTCGATCTTCTTGGGACTTGATCCAATGTCCCAGATATTTAGCCGAGAGACCTATTTAGGGCAGAAGGAATTTTATCTTATTTTTTCCCCATGTCTATCATAACCTTAGCGGCTCAGGAGAGGGACGGAGAGGAGGAGGAAGACACCCTAGATCCGCTATTGTTGGAGCTTCAGAGATCTGTTTGTCGATCCAAGACTAGATCTATGGGGAGGGATTGAAGGTGAACACATTCATCCGTATTATTCCAAGTTTCTATGCCTAGAAAGAGATTCCACAAGGTAACTATATCTCTCCTCTCGGTCTTAGGATGCGTCATGCGTGCATGACATCTTTTCTTTATGCCTTTTTTTCTTGCAAATTTTGGTACCAAATCTCTTGAGTGAGAGGGATCTGGGTCGTCTTGGTTCAAGAGGAGCCATCAGGTCGATTGAGTCAGTCCCCGACTTATTTTACATTAGAAAACCACTTCATTAGTGGATTATGCAATGTGGGTGAAGCCGTTATCGTGACCGGTTGTTCGATTTTGTGATGTTGCTTGACGTGCATTTTAGGGATTTTTCTAGAAATTTGATTATGGCGAAGACGCCGTTGTGATGCCCCTTAGTTTCGTATGAGAACGAATGTTGGCTAAGGCAGGGAAATGTAAGTGATGGATTGTGATGTCCATTTGTTATTGAATACGTGGCTTTGTTTTTGTGGTCGGCGGGATTACCCCGTGATATTGTGATTCATGTGTGGAGGGTGTCCCTATAATACAAGTCCCCTCATGAAGAAACCATGATAACGTTTTGTTAGTGTTACCATTGTGATCTAGAATTGGTCAAACAGGTAGTCTCACTGCCAACGTAATATGAGCCTATGGGATCGCATATAAAAGTATTGGAGAAGTTCGAAAGGTTTGTGTTGTCATTGCTAATGTGTGATATGAGTGAAAGGCCAAGCCTATGACATTCTAAATTTGGAGGTTTTTCAGCCCGGGATATATATATTGTGAATATAGATGACTAGGTAAGTTATCGAAAGACTCAAGGGTAATTCGTCAAAATGAGACGAGATGACTCGAGAATTTTTTCTGAATTCGTCGAGAGGTCTCTTGACATCTCGACGAATTGGACTTGGATTCATCGAGTATTTTCTTTACATCTTGACGAATTGGACTTGGATTCGTCGAGTATTCTCTTGATGTTTCGATGAATTAATCGGTTTGAATTCGTCGAGTATTCTCGTGTTGTCTCGATGAATGGATCCTTGATTCATCATATATACACGTGTCATCTCGACAAATGCTGTTAACTTTGGTTTGATTCTTTAAGTTCGATTTCGGTCTGGTCTGCGGGTAATGACTGTTTTGATCTTGGAGTATAAATAGATGAGATAAATGTTATCTCCCGTGCTTGACCTAATCGATCCAGATCGAGAGTGTGGCGCCTTCTTCCACTCGACGAAATTGTTCTGCAACCTAGAAGTCACAGCCATTGCTCCGTGCCGCTGACCATTCAATATGTTGTCATCACTGGGAAAGTGTTTCTAAGCTTCATCTTCATCACCGCCGCCTCTTCTTTAACATATCTAGCAATCCGTCTAGACGTTGAGGGCATTCCTTCTTCCAATCTTGATCTTGTGTGACAAGATTTTAAGGGTTCTTCTTGCTCGTGTGGATACCCATAGAGGCATTGATATACTTCTACGCTCGGAACTCCAGCCACAAGTGTTTGTCGGACTTCCTTGGAGAACCTTGGTTGCCCACTAAGGTATAATTTTATCTAATATTGTTTTACTTCTTGATCAATGATCATTGCAAGATCCATTTCTCTTTTAGTTTTCTTAATTCCTTATTCTGCTGCGCACATGTGATGTGTTTCTCATTAAAAACCCAACACGTCTGTGCTTTTGGACAAGCCCGATGGTGTTGTGATCCATATGCGTGTGGGGTATAAGAGAGAGTTCCTAGCATCGGTTGTGTGTGCTTGGTGAAATTAGTAAGAACGAAGGAGCTGATGGATAAGTCTGATGGTGATGTGATCCATATGTGGGTGGGATCTCAATGTGAGTTCTTGGTCTTGGACATGTATGTCCTTGGGGAAATAAGAGTACCCATGAATATTATTGTGATGTGATGATGTGTGATGATATGTCAGAATCATAAGTGTTATACGATGCCTTGGGTAAAACCCAAGTTTGCACATATGCTGCATTATAGACCCTTTTATTTATATGCTTAACATAGAAATGTGTTTGATGTTTGAGACACCAAATCATGTTTGTTACACAGTTGAGGTCAGTCTTTTCTAACTCACGTTACAACAAATTTTTATAGGGCAAGGATCGTAACTTGGAGCCAGCTCACCGGCCAAAAAAGCCTAAGCCTCATGAAGTGTACCTCCTTCTGTTATTTTTTGCTTCATTGTATGTCATGTTCTTTCACTGTTTTCTGGCTTGTATGCTGAGGTAGCCCAGGAGTTCTTTTGCACATTACTGATTAATATTGGTGATATTTTGGACATCTAATTGATGTAAGGCCATAAGGCCGTTTGGACTCCTATGTTTTGTGGACCACTTCTATTTTCTATTTTAGTATTTTTGCTGTGTTGTAGTCTACATTTTGAGATGGTTAGTACTTTGTATCACTTTATAATACTAAAGTTATGGCGTCTATATGTTATGGGGATCTGATCGGACCCATATTATATAGTCATTGTAGGGGAGGCATTATAATTTGGTATCAAAGGTAGGTTTGTGTCTAAGTTGAGGTTTAGTGATTGATTTAGTGTAATCAGATTGCGTAAAGAAGTTGTCCACATAGGAGCGTTGTGGGACCATAAGTGTCCTTATGTGTAAGCTTTGGGAAAAAACTTGATTCATTGTTTACCTTGCTTTTGCTAAGGGTGGAAGCGACAATGCGGGGATGTCGAGGATGCAAGAGGAGCTTATGGAGAGCAGTGTTACTGCTCTAGGTCCCATGGGCACGGGTGTATCCCTATACAATTTTTTTTACATGCTAGCACAGGCAATGGTAGCGGCCCAAAGCTGTGGCGGTGCCACAAGTTGTGACACCTGTTGCTCAGGTGATGAATCCCGTTACTCGGGGTAAGATGCCTGCCACACCTGAGGGAGGGGCCAGACATGTAGACCCATTAGCTGAGAGAGCTATTGTTGGGCAGGGAAACAACCAGATAAAATATTTTCTGAGTTTCCATCCTCTAACATTCAAGGGAGTCGACACACAGATTGATGCCAAGGACTGGTTGGCAAGGATTTAGGAGCTCTTGAGAGGAACAGAAACACCAGAGGATAAGAAGTCTCAATGATAGTTTTACTTTCAAGACAACCTAAACACCTAGAGGGGGGGGGTGAATAGGTTCCAATTTCTTGTTTATAAATCTAGGCAGAATTCAATTGCAGATTAAATTATCTAGCACAGCATTCACAGAAAACTAAGCATCACAGATTGCACAATGTTTTATAGTGGTTCCCCAAGATCTGGGTACATCCACTTTCCCCCTTCACCTATCTAGCAATGTGCTAGATTCGGCCAAACTTCCACTATACTCAGATCCTACAGCTCAGAACCAGGATAGGTTTCTACAACTCAGGCTCAACAGCCCTACCTCAGCCTTGCCTCAAGGCCTACCACTCAGAGAATAATCTTCTCCTACACTCAGGCAAATAGCCCTACCACTCAGAGATACCTCTCCTACACTCAGCCTTTATAACACAGGCTTACAACTCAGATCTGTGTAAACAGATCCTACAGAAATTTAGAAAAGATATTTTGATGTCTTGCCTTTGTTGAGAGAGAAGAGGACAAGACACTTCTTGATCAGCTGATGAAATCAACTGAATCTGACCTTTCTTCAAAGCTTCTTGAATCTGAACTTAGCTGAGTTGATTTCCAAATAGCTTCTTGAGAAACCACTGATGGCTTCCTTCTTCTTCTTCAAGATGACTGGATCTCCCTCTATCCAACACCTTTACTGATACTTCAGACTTCTTCTTCTTAGACCTTCTGATGAAGATCTTCTTTTTCACTTTCTTGAATTGAAACTTCAACAGGATCGTAATCCTTCAGTTTCTTCTTCTTAGATCTTCTTCTATTATTTTTCTTAGCTTAGCTTTTTTTTTAATTCCTTCTGAATGTGTCTATTTATAGACTTTCTTCATGGTAACCGGCTGATCCGGTTTCTAACTATTTTCTGACAGGTCTGACAGCTTCAGTTAAACGGTGGCAACCCACAACTGTCAAGTCTTCAAACAGTTCTTGTATCTTAGCCTTGGACAGCAAAATGTCGAGACAGTCAGTTAGAAAGTGTCGAGACCAATCTGTCTATCTGTGTCGACACAAGTGACTTTGGTGTCGACACAGTCTTTGATGATGTCGACAAAGTTGCCTTTAAGTCGACACAGCTTCTTCAGAAAATAACTTGGTCTAGACTCTGCAGTGTGTCGACACAAGTCCTGTGTGTCGACACAGTTGTTGTAGATTCAGAACTTAATATGTGTCGACTCAGCCTTCTGGTGTCGACACAACAATCTTCAATTCTGTCAAAATGTGTCGACTCAGTCTTCTGGTGTCGACACAAGCATAGTCGACTTATGCCAATATGTGTCGACTCAGTCTTCTGGTGTCGACACATCCACCCAGTGTCGACACAGTTGTGGTCGACTATTTTTCTTCTGGTCGACTATCTTTCTCTAGTCGACTAACTTTCTCTGGTCGACTATCTTTCATGGTGTCGACAAACTTTCTCTGGTCGACTATCTTTCACTAGTCGACTAACTTTCTCTGGTCGACTATCTTTCACGGTGTCGACAAACTTTCTCTGGTCGACTATCTTTCACGGTCTCGACACTGCTTCCCAGTGTTGAGGTCGACGATTTTCTTTATGTGTCGACACTGCTTCCCAGTGTCGACATAAATATGGTCGACTATCTTTCTCTGTGTCGACACTGATATTCTGAAGTGTCGACACAATTTCTTCAGGTGTCGACATGTGGACTTAGAATATTTTTCTGCATTATTTAATACTTCTTCACCTGCACATGTCAACTCAAAACAACATCAAATACACCTTGATGTATATCATTGAGCTAAGTTGGGCTTCTTCAAATCAGGTACACATTTTCCAATGTACCCAACAATCTCCCCCTATTTGGAGAAGTCATAACCCTATAGCCAATGATATACACCATTTATAAAAATTATAAACTGATGATATATGACATAACAGGAATACTTAATATAAACAAAATAAAAAACCGTACATCACAGAATGAACATTATATGATTTCACACAACATTTTGTTTATAACTTGATAATGTTTGAATACAGAGATTTACATCTAATGATTTAATCAAAACATTACAAAACACTTTGAAAGAACTAAGAATTAAGACTGATCAGGCTCTTTAATGACAATTCCTTTGCCAGATAGAACTTGAGCCTTCACAGGAGCTTCAGAATCTTCAGCTGGCTTCTTGCCTTTTAGATCAGCCTTCTTCTTTGCTTCTTCCTTGAGCCTTTGCCTTTCAAAATAATGAAAGGGCTTTGGGAAGTACTTGCTTGGCTCCTGAGCATCTGGAGGCAGCCTACCCAGCTTGGCTTTTCTTCTAAACTGTACAATGGCCTCTTGCCTGGCTTCATACTTCTGCCATTCCATCTCATTGTACCACTTGCCTCTTTCATGCACTTGGTCTTTGACAGCCTTCCATGCAGTGAGTATTATATTTCTGGAAGTAGGACTCCACTGCTCAAAATCTGGCTTAAGTTCAGCCTGCTCTCTAAACCTTTTTTTAGATAGAAGAGCATCTTGCTGGTCTTTCAAAGTAGCCTCAAGCTTATCAACCTTCCCAATAACAATATTAGTAACCTCATTTGGAGGACTATACATCCCTTGAACCTGCTGATCAATCATATCATAATCTGGAGGGGGGTAAATGACTTGGGCAACCTCAGGTTGATTGCCTTCAAGTAGACTTGTTTGTATTCCTGACTCAGCCACCATAACATCATCACACAATGGTGGATATCCCAATGTGGCTCGAATACTATTGGTCACCCATTTGGTGTGCTCTGAGCCTGCATGAACTAGCATCCTCTCCTCCTTTATGGCTTCTCTAGAAACATGATCTCTTAGATCTTCCTTTGAAATCTGATTTGACCATCTAGATAATTCACACCCTCTTTAAAAAATGGTTTTAACTTTTGAAGCTTGTCAGATATTTCCTTTTGAGAGGTTGTGATAGCAGTTTTAACAGAATCAATAGCAGCTTGAAAGTTCTTATCAAATTCTTCCATTTCCTTTGATCTAGTTGCAGGCAGACTTGGAACAATCTTTTTCAATTCCTCAATAATCTATGATGAGATTCAGTTAAATTTTCATTCATCCTTATCTGATTTTCCAAGACATAGCTTTGCTTTAAAGCAATGTCATCCACCTTAGGGATGATAGTCTGCTGTTGTTTTGCCAGATATACCACAGCATTACCTCCCTTATGGAAGCAATCTGTCATTTCCTTCTTATGCATATTGACCTCAAACCTAATTGATTTTATATCTTGAGCTAAGTCAAATTGCAGGGACTTGTTGTTCTCATCAACATATTTTTCAATAGCCACTCTGTGTTCATCCAATTTCACTTGTAAATCTACCAAGAACTTGTTATAATCAAAGTCAGAAGGAGTGTGATGTGCTGTAGACTGTAGAGCCTGCTTATAGCTCTTGCTCCTTCTCTGGAAGACCATAAGTTTTCTCTTTTTAGCCACCCTGGCTTCTTCATTCTCAGAATCAGAAGTACTCTCAATTTGAACTCTTTCTTTGGGAGGAGGAGAAACAGCTGCTTCAGTGCCATGTTGTACAGTCTCAACATGCACTGGCTCCCCCTCAATTTCTTGCTCCACTTCCAGACTATCAGTAATTATTTCATCATTTGGAAATAACTCCTCCAGAGTATATTCCTTCTGGGCTTGCTCATTTGCAGTATTCAAATCTGGAGATTGATCAATTTGAGCATCTTCTTGCACTTGCTCCCCCTGGACCTGTGCAAAAATAAAAATATTAGAAATCTCTTTTGTAGGAAAATTCACCAGCTCCCCCTGCACCTGTACCTGGTCATGAGTAGATACAGTTTGTGTAGGTGAATAAACTTGCTGACTGGTATACTTACTTCTTCTTCTTGAACTGCAGGTATTGTGGCATCCTGAACTTGTGTAGATGCAGGCTGATCTTCAACCTCTAGTCTTACTTGCTCTTCTTGTGGATGCCCAGTACTGGTAGCATGACCTGGGGATTTCTCAGGTGAATCCTGCCTTTCCACTTCAGGCATCTCTTTGGTCAGCACCCTATCCCATCTGGAGAACAATCTCATGTCCATCCTTCTCATGTGATTAATTTTAGTTCCAGGTTGTTGTTGCATAACCTCAGGAATCTCCTTACATAGGTATATACTCATTATCCTAGCCAGATTTGGCTTCTTGATTCCTTCCTTAATCTTCTCAAAGATTACAGATGACCAATCCGTAGGAATTGTAAAAACAATCCTGGTCATTAGGCTGAACATATAGGCAGAAATCCTATCATGTCCACCTGGCTTGCACAGAATAACTTTTCCAACTACTTCTGACAGAACTTGCCCTGTTGATTCATTCCTTTCCTGTTGAATGCTGCTCCAATTTTCATGGTGGAATCCAAATCCACACCATTGAAGAGCCTCCCTAGATTTAGAAGCAGGGACATCCTCTTCATTCTCAATTGTAGATAATTGCAGAATTGTTTTTAACTTTCTTGGTGTAATCTCCACAGGTGACCCATGAACTGTGGATTTTATCTCATGACTTTCAGAGTTTACAGATGCAGAGGTAAAGAACTCGTGCACCTCCTTCTTCCATATCTTTGATGGTTCGGAGACCAGAAATTCTAAACCTGAGTCGGAGAGGAGAGAGATAACCCCAAGAACATCTGGAGGGGCAGCTGCAAAGGCCTGGCGCACCAACTCATATCCTTCATTCACATTGTCTTCAATCTTTGGCGCCATTGGATCAGTCGAGAAAGCTTGAAAGATGAGAGAAAGAGAGAGAGAGAGAGAATGTCGACACAGGGTTTCGAAAACCTTGTAAGCGTGTCGACAGAATGAGTTTTTGACCTATTTATACCTTCTGTTTAAAGAAGATCAAAAGACGCCAAAAACAGACTATAAGTGTCGACACAGATGGAATGTGTCGACACAAGCTTCTATAGTCTCGACATCAAGTCGTCTACTATGTGTCGACACCAATTTGCGGTTATGTCGACACCAAGATATATAGTAGAGCATCAGAAATTCTGTGTCGACTCTTAGTATAAGTGTCGACACAAAATCTGTAAGTGTCGACACCACTATCCTGGTGAAGTCGACACTACATTCCTGGATAAGTCGACAATAAGATTCTTAAGTGTCGACACATATTTTCTGTGTCGACACAATATCTCTGACTTGTCGACATTACTACCCTGAGTCGACACATTATTACTGAATGTGTCGACACCATCTTACTTAGCCAATTTCTGTTTGTTCATCACAACTTATAAGTACAACAAAGTACTTTATACTACTTCAATGTGTCTTAATATCACTTGAATGTCTTGTTACCACTTCAACTTTATTGTTGATGATTTTGTGATTACACTAATCAATGGTTAACATACCTAATTCAATTTTGAATTTATTGAATTTTGTCTCATCTAGGGGCTTAGTAAACACATCTGCTATTTGATAATCTGTTTTCACAAATTCCAATGAGATGTCTTCTTTTTCTACATGTTCTCTAAGAAAATGGTATTTTATTTCTATATGCTTAGTTCTACTATGAGAAACAGGATTATTAGCAATAGAAATTGCACTCTTAGAATCACATAAAAGAGGTGTTCTACTTACTTGAATACCATAATCCTTTAGCTGATGCTGCATCCATAATAGCTGTGCACAGCAGCTTCCAGCAGCAACATACTCTGACTCAGCTGTGGAAATTGCCACACTAGTCTGCTTCTTACTACTCCATGATATTAGTCTTCCTCCCAGGAATTGACAAGTACCTGTAGTACTCTTCCTATCCTCTCTACATCCTGCAAAATCTGCATCTGAATAGCCTGTTAGTTGAAAATCTCTATTCCTAGGGTACCAAAGGCCTAGATTAGGTGTGCCCTTAAGATATCTCAGAATCCTTTTAACTGCAGTATAATGAGATTCTTTAGGGCAGGCTTGGTACCTAGCACAGACACATGTAGCATACATAATATCTGGTCTACTAGCAGTGAGATATAGTAGTGAGCCAACTATTCCTCTATACAAAGTCTCATCAACAGGTTTACCTGCATCATCTTTGCATATAGGCATACTTGTTCCCATAGGAGTTCTCATGGTGGAGGATGACTCCATACCATATTTCTTAATCAATTCTTTGGTGAACTTAGACTGGGATATGGACAAGCCATCATCAGTCTGTCTTACTTGGAGTCCCAAGAAGAATTTCAGTTCCCCCATACTGCTCATCTCAAACTTCCCTTGCATAAGTTTGGCAAACTTTTTACAAAGGTTGTTTTCAGTAGATCCAAAGATTATGTCATCAACATAGATCTGAACTAAGATGATCTTGCCTTTGGATTCCCTAAGGAAATAGAGTTTTGTCAATTTTTCCTCTTGAGAATTTATTCTCAATAAGGAAAGTAGACAGGGTTTCATACCAAGCCCTTGGAGCTTGCTTTAACCCATACAGAGCTTTCCTAAGCTTATAAACAAAATCAGGTTTAAGAGGATCTACAAAACCTGATGGTTGCTCTACATATACTTCTTCTTTAAGATCACCATTCAGAAATGCTGACTTCACATCCATCTGGTATACTTTGAAGTCTTGATAGGCTGCATAGGCAAGGAATATTCTGATTGCCTCCAGCCTTGCTACAGGAGCAAAGGTTTGATCAAAGTCAATCCCTTCTTCCTGCCTGTATCCTTTTGCAACCAATCTTGCTTTATTCTTTACTATTATTCCACTTTCATCTAGCTTGTTCCTATAGATCCATTTTGTGCCAATTATGTTGTGGCCTCTTGGTTTAGGAACAAGCTCCCAGACATTGCACCTTCTGAATTGATTCAGCTCCTCTTGCATAGCATCAATCCAGTGCTGGTCTTGGATAGCTTCTTCAAACTTCTTAGGCTCCATTTGTGACAGGAAACTTGAATGTAGAACTGTGTTTTGATTTCTGCTTCTAGTTTGCACCCCTTGTCTTGGATCACCTATTATCTGATCAGCTGGATGATCTCTTAAATGTCTTGTAGCTGGAGGAAGATTTCCTTCTGGTTGAACATCTCCAGCTCCTTCATTTAACTGATTCTCTTGATTTTCATCAGCTTCTATAGTGTCTTGTTCTCCCCCTGGACTGAAGCCTTCATTTTCCAATGCCCCATCTTCCTTTGATACTTCAGTAATGGAAAGCTTGTCCATACTTTTGCTTATACCTGTTGAGTCATTTGATCTACAAGACAACTCACAGTTGATTAATCTTGTTTCATCAAACACAACATGCACAGATTCTTCAACAACTTGAGTAGTCAAGTTGAAGACTCTATAGGCCTTACTATTTGTGCTGTACCCAACAAATATCCCATCCTGGGATTTGGCAGCAAACTTAGTCAAATATGACTTGCCATTGTTAAGTATATAACACTTGCAACCAAAGATCCTAAAGTAAGATAGATTTGGTTTTCTGCCTTTCACAATCTCATAGGGAGTCATTTTGTGGCTTTTGGTGATAGTAGCCCTATTGATTACATGACAAGCAGTGTTAACTGCCTCAGCCCAAAAATATTCTGGGAGAGAGGTGTCACTCAATAGAGTTCTACCAGCTTCAATTAATGTTCTATTCTTTCTTTCAGCAATTCCATTTTGCTGAGGTGTTCTAGGTGAGGAGAACTCTTGGAAAATCCCAAAGTCTTTACACAATTTTGTTATGCTTTCAGATTGAAACTCAGTACCATGGTCACTTCTGATTTTGACCACTGTACTATTCAGTTCATTCTGAATTTGCTTTACAAAATTAAGTAATACACTTGGGGTTTCAGATTTTTGTCTCAGAAAGAACACCCATGTAAATCTAGAATAGTCATCTACAACCACAAAAGTGTAGACCTTCCTACCTAGACTATGAACTGGCATAGGACCAAAAAGATCCATATGCAAAAGGTATAAACACCTCACAGAATCCTTGTTTTCAAGGCTTTGAAAGGAGGATTTTGTCTGCTTGCCCTTTTGACAGGCTGAGCATATCCCTTCCTTTATACACTTAACTTGAGGTCCATTCCTCACTAACTCTTTGCTAAAGAGTTGACCAATTGTCTTGTAGTTTAGATGAGCCAATCTCTTGTGCCACTTAACACAATGAGAAGCATTGTCATCAGCTACAAGACATATGGGAGAAGCCTTATTCTCACATTCAAAATTAAGACAGTATACATTTCTCTTCCTATACCCAGTCAATTGACCTTTTGATATGACATCCATCTTTAACAAATGAAATGTCATATCCTAAATCACTTAGCTGGCTTATGCTTATTAGATTATGTTTCAAACCTTTTACATAAGCCACTTGAGTGATAGTGATAAGGTTAGAAGAAATGTTACCAAACCCTTTGATGACTCCTTTTTCAGATCCACCAAAGATCACTTTAGGTCCATCTTTGACAGATGAATACTCCTTCAGCAGCCCCTTTGTTCCAGTCATGTGCCTGGAACAACCACTATCCAAGTACCATATAGGGGCATGGTTACTTGGATTCACCTGCAACACAGAATTACTTACCCTTAGAACCCAAGTAAGTCTTGGGTCCTTGGTTCAGGTTAGCATTAATAAAGCTACCATAACCTCTTCTAACAGGTAGACTTTTGTTCTTTATAACACTTGTGTTATACCAGCAGTCTAATGCAAAATGGCCTCTCTTGCCACAGCACCAACATTCAAACTTATTGTATCTAGATCTAGATACATCCTTGTCAGAAGAATTTCTGTTCATTGCTGGTGCTGCAGCAACTTCACCTGCTGATTTCTTAAAACCATTGGGTTTATGATCATAGGTAGGCCTGCTTGCATTTACACCCTTGTTCTTCAGAACATTAGTCTTAATGTAACCTTGAATATCTTCATGATCACATTTGTTAGAAGGCACTTTCACCTTACTAAACTTTATGGGGACTGAAAGATTTAGTGGCTGAACAGGAGCTTTGCCTTTCCTCTTGAATCTGCCAGCCCTAGAGTTACCTTTAAATCCTAATCCAGCCTTACCCTTTTGAGTGACAAATTCATCTATCAAGGGTAAGACAGATTTTGGCTTAGAGTAACTAGCCACTAAATCCCTTTCAATTCTAAGTCTGGCCACCAGACTCTTCACTTGATCATTAGTATAATTAATTGTGCCCATCTGAATAATAGTTATATTCTTCAGCTTGGCAATTTCATTTAATTTTTGATCAATAACTTTCTCTAACTCAGTTGTAGCAACCCTTAGTTCAGCAATTTCCTGAGCCTGAGATTTAACCAGGTTCTTGCTTTTCTTAAGGGCCTGCAACAAATCCCCATACTTGTCTATCAATTGATAGACATCTCATTCAGATTCAGATGCATCTACATCACTTGATGTAGATGTAGCTGATTCTTCACTTGTACAACAAACAGATGTAATAGAAGGAAATTGTACCTTATTAGGACCAGACTGATTCTGGCATATGTCCTCTTCTGATCCTGCCATTAGCCCCATACACTGCTGATCCTTTTGTTCATTGATGGAGTCTAGCAACTGCAGAAACTCCTCTTCTTCAGACACAGCATATAGTCCAATATATGCTTTAGCTTCAGATTCTGACTCTGAAGTTGACTGGTCTGTTAGACTCCTATCTTTCTTTGCAACAAAAGATTTCTCCTTCTTGCCTTTCTGATGAGTCTTCTTCTTGTCTGAAGACTCCTTTCTCTTATCAGGACAGTCAGCCACTACATGTCCAGGCCTATTGCAACAATAGCAGACAATCTTTGAAGTAGTGGCTTTGCTGGGCTTTAATCTGCTCTTCTCTTTCCTTGATGACCTTTTCTTCTGATAATAGTCATCATCTTGCTGTGATGTGGAAGGCCTAGACTTTTATTGCTTCTTTTTCAAGAACCTCTGGAATTGCCTTGTGAATGCAGCAAAGTCTGCATCTGAATCACAGCTTTCTGAACCCTTATCTGAATTTTCAGAACTATCTTCTGTAACTTCCTTAGGAGGAGATGGTGATTTCCTCCTATTCTTTCTGGTGGCTTCTGCATTGAATGCCACAGTCTTTTCTCTATGCTCTCCTCTTGAATTCTTTTCCTCCTCCTTCCTCACCATAAGTTGCATTTCATAAGATAGCAACTTTCCAAACAAGATGGGAGGAGATATCTCTGCCAATTTAGCCACTTCTCTTATGACACAGATCTTTGTGTCCCAATCCTTTGTTAAGGATCTCAAGAATTTGTCATTCAGTTCATAAGTACTGAAGACTCTTCCATAGGACATAAGCTCATTCACAATTCTATAGAATTTCTTGTAGCACTCAGTTATGCTATCAGATTTTCCTTGTCTAAAACTTTCATACTCCTGATTAAGCATAGATTTCCTGTCCTGCCTTACTTCTTCAGATCCCTCCATGTAGACAATCAATATGTCCCACATCTCTTTGGAGGTCTTGCAGTGAATCAGATTCTGAAATGTTGAGTCATCTATGGCACTAACAATAATGTTCTGAGCTCTTTTATCCATGGTTGCCAAGATGATTTCATCCTTGGTCATCTCTGAATAACTCTTTGGAGTTTGGATATTTGCATCAAGAACTGATACCTTCATTGGTATGAAGGGGCCTTCCTGTACTGTGATGTAAATCCTTGGGTCAGATGCCTCCATAAACAATCTGACTCTTTCTTTCCAAATTCCAAAAATTTCTTTCTTGCATATGGGTAATTTCATAGACCCTAGCTCCTTATGATTCTCACCAGAACCCATCTTTTTGAATCTTGATTCTGCCTATCAGATCTACCTCAGACTGTTAAGTCCTTTTTGAGGAACCTCCCTCTGATACCACTTGATAGTTTTACTTTCAAGACAACCTAAACACCTAGAGGGGGGGGGGGGGGGTGAATAGGTTCTAATTTCTTGTTTATAAATCTAGGCAGAATTCAATTGCAGATTAAATTATCTAGCACAGCATTCACAAAAAACTAAGCATCACAGATTGCACAATGTTTTATAGTGGTTCCCCAAGATCTGGGTACATCCACTTTCCCCCTTCACCTATCTAGCAATGTGCTAGATTCGGCCAAACTTCCACTATACTCAGATCCTCAGATCCTACAGCTCAGAACCAGGATAGGTTCCTACAACTCAGGCTCAACATCCCTACCTCAGCCTTGCCTCAAGGCCTACCACTCAGAGAATAATCTTCTCCTACACTCAGGCAAATAGCCCTACCACTCAGAGATTACCTCTCCTACACTCAGCCTTTATAACACAGGCTTACAACTCAGATCTGTGTAAACAGATCCTACAGAAATTTAGAAAAGATATTTTGATGTCTTGCCTTTGTTGAGAGAGAAGAGGACAAGACACTTCTTGATCAGCTGATGAAATCAACTGAATCTGAGCTTTCTTCAAAGCTTCTTGAATCTGAACTTAGCTGAGTTGATTTCCAAACAGCTTCTTGAGAAACCACTGATGGCTTCCTTCTTCTTCTTCAAGATGACTGGATCTCCCTCTATCCAACACCTTTACTGATACTTCAGACTTCTTCTTCTTAGACCTTCTGATGAAGATCTTCTTTTTCACTTTCTTGAATTGAAACTTCAACAGGATCGTAATCCTTCAGTTTCTTCTTCTTAGATCTTCTTCTATTATTTTTCTTAGCTTAGCTTTTTTTAATTCCTTCTGAATGTGTCTATTTATAGACTTTCTTCATGGTAACCGGCTGATCCAGTTTCTAACTGTTTTCTGACAGGTCTGACAGCTTCAGTTAAACGGTGGCAACCCACAGCTGTCAAGTCTTCAAACAGTTCTTGTACCTTAGCCTTGGACAGCAAAATGTCGAGACAGTCAGTTAGAAAGTGTCGAGACCAATCTGTCTATCTGTGTCGACACAAGTGACTTTGGTGTCGACACAGTCTTTGACGATGTCGACAAAGTTGCCTTTAAGTCGACACAGCTTCTTCAGAAAATAACTTGGTCTAGACTCTACAGTGTGTCAACACAAGTCCTGTGTGTCGACATAGTTGTTGTAGATTCATAACTTAGTATGTGTCGACTCAGCCTTCTGGTGTCGACACAGCAATCTTCAATTCTGCCAAAATGTGTCGACTCAGTCTTCTGGTGTCGACACAAGCATAGTCGACTTATGCCAATATGTGTCGACTCAGTCTTCTGGTGTCGACACATCCACCCAGTGTCGACACAGTTGTGGTCGACTATTTTTCTCTGGTCGACTATCTTTCACTAGTCGAATAACTTTCTCTGGTCGACTATCTTTCATGGTGTCGACAAACTTTCTCTGGTCGACTATCTTTCACTAGTCGACTAACTTTCTTTGGTCGACTATCTTTTACGGTGTCGACAAACTTTCTCTGGTCGACTATCTTTCACGGTCTCGACACTGCTTCCCAGTGTTGAGGTCGACGATTTTCTTTATGTGTCGACACTGCTTCCCAGTGTCGACATAAATATGGTCGACTATCTTTCTCTGTGTCGACACTGATATTCTGAAGTGTCGACACAATTTCTTCAGGTGTCGACATGTGGACTTAGAATATTTTCTACATTATTTAATACTTCTTCACCTGCACATGTCAACTCAAAACAACATCAAATACACCTTGATGTATATCATTGAGCTAAGTTGGGCTTCTTCAAATCAGGTACACATTTTCCAATGTACCCAACACTCAATTTACAGCCTTCATATTAGAAGATGACGCAAAGTTATGGTGGGTGAGGCGTAGCGGCCATTAGTATCCTGGACGCACTCCGTTCATGGATGAGTTTACAAGCGCCTTTTTAAGGAAGTATATTCCATCGTCAATAAGGTTAGTTCTTCAAAGGCATTTTTTATATTTAATACAATAAGAAAGGACTGTGGATGAGTATGTGCAGGAGTTTACTCATCTGGGTCATTATGCAGGAACAACCATGACTGATGATGAGGAGAGGGACAACCTCTTCTATCATGGGTTGAGAGAGAAATTGAGGCAACCACTCATAGCTCTAAAGAATGCGGGTTTTAATGAGTTGTTGAAGTCCCTAGGACGTTGGGAAATGATATAAAGCGAACCCAATGCCGTAAGGGTCATGCAATGAAGCAGGGAGAAGGAAAGCCTTCTCAACCACAATGGAAGTTAGAAAGGAGTAGGTGGAGGAAGAATCCTCATCCTTTCAGGCCAGGAGAGAAGAGCAATGCTACATTGGGAGAGTCTTGTTTCAAGGGACCACCGACGTACTATAAGTGTGAAAAGCTAGGCCACATAACTAAAAATTATACTGAGGCTGGTGCTAAGTTAGAGCTAAGGCAGGAGCAGTCAGTACATTCCGGCCCTAGTTATGCAGACAAAGGGAAGGCGGTGGAGTCCAGTGCCTCATGTTTCCCTCCAGTGCAGCCTAGAGCTTACAACCTTGGGCAGCAGGAAGTCATTCGTCAACCCAATATGGTGACAGGTATGATTGGTCTGAGTTCATTTACTAGTTTAAAACCATTTGTGATCTTTTGTGTTTGTTGCATGTATGCTAGGCTTCGTGCTATTTCTTGGCTACCCCGCTAGAGTGTTGGTTGACACGGGCGCATCACACTCATTTCTTGCAGAAATTTTTATCCAGAGAATTGGTATCGAGCCCTTTGAGACAGATGTAGAGCTTAGTGTGCGCAGGTCTAATGGGTCTTTCTTACTACCGAAAGGAAAGAGTGTATTGGTTGGAGTTTAGGCAAAGTTGACTTCATGTTGGTAGCAGCAATCCTACCGCTAGCCAAATTTGACATCATCTTGGGGATGGAATGGATTGCAGATTAGCGAGTCAGTATTGACTGCTTATTGAAGGTGGTGACCCTGAGGAGTGATGGAAGAGAAGAAGTCAAGTTTAAGGGCCTTAGTGGAGTGGCATGCTCCCTGATTTAGGCCATACAGATGGTGCGTGTCGTAAACTAGGGAGGTGTAACATTCGTAGCTTTATTATAGGTCCACTCCATGAAGTTGTCAATTAGAGAAGTGCCAGTGGTTGTAGAGTTTGAGAATGTGTT
Source organism: Platanthera zijinensis (assembly GCA_039513925.1). Taxonomy (NCBI): domain Eukaryota; kingdom Viridiplantae; phylum Streptophyta; class Magnoliopsida; order Asparagales; family Orchidaceae; genus Platanthera; species Platanthera zijinensis. The sequence continues at coordinate 48,807,280 of CM077082.1, forward strand.
CCCCGAGAAGCTTTCAGGAGCACCTCCTCAGTGTGAGATCGACTTCACAATTGAATTGGTGCCAGGAGCAAGGTCGATGTTGCGTCCTCCATTTAGGATGGCACCAAAGGAGCTAGCTGAGCTCAAAGTGTAGTTGCAGTAGCTATTGGAGCAATGGTACATTATGCCCATCTCTTCACAGTGGAGCGCGTCAGTGTTGTTTATAAAGAAGAAAGATGACAATATACGGTTATTCATAGACTATCGTGAGATGAATAAGCTGACTGTCCAGAATAAGTAGGGTAGGTGGTAGGGTTGGTGGTGTACTCTAAGCTAGACTTGAAGTCAGGGTATTTCCAGTTGGTGGTATGATCACTTTGAGTTCTCGGTTATGCTGTTCGGTTTGATGAATGCACTTTCAATGTTCATGGATTTGATGAACCAAGTGTTTCATCAGTACTTGGACTTGCTCGTGGTGGTGTTCATCGACAACATATTAGTGTATTCTAAGTCAGAGGTGGACACATTTGAGAGTATTCTTGCAGATCCTGAGGGAGAACCAAATTTATGTTAAGTTCCCAAAGTGCGAGTTCTGGTTAGAGAAGGTGGCATTTTTGGGCCATATGATTAGTGGTGATGGGGTGGCGGTGGATCCGACGAAAGTTGAGGCCATCGGGTATTGGGCAGTTCTAAGAACCGTAGTAGAAGTTAGGTGTTTCCTTGGACTAGGCAGGTACTACATAAGGTTTGTGGAAAACTTTTCGCAGATAGCTTTGCCCCTTCCTTCTCTTACTCGTAAGGATCAGAAGTTTGTGTGGACGCTAGAGTGCGCCCGAGCATTCGATACCTTGAATGAAATGTTAATGTCTGCTCCGATTTTAAGTCTTCTTGGTGAGACTGAGGGATTTCTGATTTTTAATGATGCTTCAGGATGTGGTTTAGGTTGTATGCTTGCATAGCTTGGCAACGTGATAGCTTATGGGTCTAGAAAGTTGAAGCCTCATAAGAGGAATTACCCCGTCCATGACTTGGATCTGGTGGGAGTAATCTTTGCGTTAAAATTGTGGCAGCACTACGTGTATGGTGCAAAGGTAGAAATCTTCACGAACCACAAAAGCCTAAAGTATCTTTTGGATCAAAAAGACTTGAACATTTTAAAGCGTAAGTGGGTCGAGTTCCTTGGAAATTTAACGACATCTCTATAGACTTTGTGCATGGTTTGTCTCGGTAGTTGTAGGGTAACTATGTGATTTGGCTGATTGTGGATCACCTGACCAAGGCAGCTCACTTCATTCCGAATCAGAAGGAAGATAGCGTAGAAAAGATAGTGGAGCTCTATGTTTGAAACATTGTGCGATTGTAGAAACATTAAACTGAAAGCCCAGACAAAATGAGCAGAGATTCCAAAGAGTATCATCAGTGATCGAGATGAGCGGTTCACATCTAAATATTGGAGGTTAGTGCAGAAGAGCTTGGGAAACAAACTTAAGTTCAGTACTACATTTCATCAACAGACCGATGGTCAAAAGGAGAGTACGAATCATACTTTGTAAGACATGTTGAGGATGTGTGCTCTTGATTTTGGCAAGAGATGGGAATACCACCTTTTTATGGTTGAGTTTGTCGACAATAATAGCTTCCAAGCGAGCATTCAGATGACCCCGTATGAAGCATTGCATGGTAGACAGTGTTGAACGCTGATGTCATGAATAGAGGCGGGAGATACCCAACTTTTGGAAAAAGAAGCAGTGGCATAGAGATGGTCTACAGGCAAAATATTTTAATGCGCATCATAGACATCTGGAGTTTGCAGTTGGCGACATGGTCTACTTGAAGATTAAGCCATTTAAAGACATTTCACGGATTCTGCGACTCAAGAAATTGAGTCTGAGGTATTTGGGTTTGTTCGAGGTTGCAGAGCGCATAAGTAAAGCAAACTATTGGTTAGCATTGTCCGAAGAGTTGAGTGGACTAAACGATGTTTTTCATGTCTCGGTGCTGAGGAAAGACTTAGTGGAGTCGTGTGATGTAGTTGAGTCGATAACAGTGTCAGTGGAATAAAATTTTAGGATGACGGTTCGTCCGGTTTCCATAGAGGATTCAGAAATCTACTGCTTGCAAAATAAAGAAGTCAAGCTTGTGAAGGTACATTGGGATAATTGTGGGCAATACAGATTCTCTTGGGAGCGCGAGCAAGCGATGCGGAAAGACTTCCCAAAACTATTTGTGTAAGGTATGTTTTATTTATAGCACTTAAAGTTCAAGGATGAAATTTCCTTAAGGGGGAAGGATTGTAACATCCCAAAAATGTGTGCCTAGGGTTTGAGGGTAGGTATTGTGTATGGCGTCAAGTTCACTCGATGCCAGAGGCTTGGCGTCAAGTGGTGTGGAGATCACTCGGTGCTAGAGGCTTGGTGTAGAGTGGCGTCAAGATCACTCGACGCCACAGGCTTGGCGTTGAGTGACATAGAGATCACTAGACACCACCGGCTTGACATCGAGCGGCATTGAGCTCACTCGACGCCCTGAACCAGCACGGGTTCTTTTTAAGTACCCAAGCTATTTTCGCAATTAGAATTTTCAGGCCACCCGATCTTCTTTGGACTTGATCCAATGACCCAGATATTTAGCTGAGATCCCTATTTAGGGCAGAGGAATTCTATCCTCTTTTTTTCCCAAGTCTTTTGTAACCACAGCGACTCAGGAGTAGGACAGAGCGAAGGAGGAAGACAACCTAGATATGCTATTGTTAGAGCTTCAGAGCTCTGTTTGCCGATCCGAGACCAAATCTGTGGAGATGGATTGAATATGAACACGTTCATCGGTGCTATTCAAAGTTTCCATGGCCAGGAAGAGATTCTGCAAGGTAACAACATCTCTCCTCTCGATCTTAGGATGCATGCATGACATCTTTTCATTATGCCTTTTCTTTCTTGCAAATTTTGGCACTAGATGTCTCAAGTGAGAGGGATCCGGGTTACGTTGATTAAATAAGAGCCACCGGGTCAATTGAGTCCGTCCCCAACATATTTTGTATTAGAAATCCACTTTATTAGTGGATTAGACATTGTGGGTGAAGCCGTTATCGTGACCGGTGGTCCGATTTGGTGATGTTGCTTGACGTGCATTTTAGGGATTTTTATAGAAATCTGATTGCGGCGAGGACGCCATTGTGATGCCCCTTAGTTTCGTATGGGAATGAACGTTGGCTAGGGTGGGGAAACATAAGTGATGGATTGTGATGTATGTTTGTTTGTGAAAGCATGGCTTTGTCTTTATGATCGGCTGGCTTACCCCGTGATGTTGTGATTTAGTGTGGAGGGTATCCCGACAAGATAAGTCCCCTCATGTGAAAACCGATGGGAATGTCTGTGCTTTTGGACAAGCTTGATGGTGTTGTGATTCAAGTATGGGTGGGGTCTAAGAGAGAGTTCTTAGCATCGATTGTGTGTACTTGGTGAAATTGGTAAGAACGAAGGAGCTGATGGACAAGCCCAATGGTGTTGTGATATATGTACAGGTGGGGTCTCGGCAAGAGTTCATGGTCTTGGGCTTGTATGCCCTTAGAGAAATGAGAGTACCCATTAATATTATTGTGATGTGATGATGTATGGTGATATGTTATAATCATATGCATTATAGGGTGCCTTGGGTAAAACCCAAGTTTGAATATATGCTGCATTGTAGTCCCCTTTTATTAATATTCTCAACATACAAACATGTTTGATGTTTGAGACACCAAATCCTGTTATTTTCTATGTTAGTTTATGTTTTATTATATATGCATACGAAGTGCTGACCCACAGGGTAATGAAGTGTCCCGGGGTCCGCAAGGGATGACTGGGAGGAGGGGTGTTGGTTACACAGTTAAGATCAGCCTTTTCTGACCCACATTATAGCAAAGTTTTACATGGCAAGGATCGCAAGATGGAGTCAGCTCGCCGGCCAAAAAGGCCTAAGCCTCATGAAGTGTACCTCCTCCTATTGTGTCTTGCTTTTTTGCATGTCATATTCTTTCACTATTTTTTGGTTTGTATGCCGAGGTAGCCTAGGAGTGCTTTTGCACATTACTGATTAGTATTGATGATTTTTTGGACATCAAATTGATGTAAGGACATAAGGCCCTTTGGACTCCTATGTTTTGTAGAAAACTTCTATTTTCTATTTTAGTGTTTTTAATTATATAATATGGGTCGACTTGGGCCCCACAATATATAGACACTACAACTTCAGTATTATAAAGTGTTATAAAGTACTATCCATCTCAAAATTCAGACTACAATACAACGAAAAAACTAAAATAGAAAATAGAAGCTATCCACAAAACATAGGAGTCCAAATGACCCTACATCAATTAGATATCCAAAACACCACAAATACTAATCAGTAATGTGCAAAAACACTCCTAGGCAACCTTGACATGCAAGACAAAAAACAGTGAAAGAATATGATATGTAAACAAGCAAGAAACAATAGGAGGAGGTACACTTCATGAGGCTTAGGCCTTTTTGGTCGGCGACCTGGCTCCACCTTGCGATCCTTGCCCTGAAAAAAATTATTGTAACGTGGGTCAACAAAGACTGACCTCAACTATATAACCAACACCCCTCCTCCAGGCCATCCCTAGCAGACTCCGAGGCACTCCTTCACCCTACAGGTTAGTACTTTGTATACATATGTAATAAAGCATAAACTAACATAGAAAACAACATGATTTGCTGTCTCAAACATCAACACGTTTCTATGTTGAGCATATAAATAAAAGGGGTCTACAATGCATCATGTATGCAAACTTGGGTTTCACCAAAGAAACTCTATAGTGTGTATGACTCTAACATATCATCACATCATAATAATATTCTTGGGTACTCTCATTTCCCCAAGCGCATACAAGCTCAAGACCAAGAACTCTCGCTGAGAGCCCACCCACACATGAATCACAACACCATCGATCTTGTCCATCAACTCCTTTATTCTTGCCAATTTCACCAAGCACACACAACCAATGCTGAGAACTCTCTCTTAAACCCCACCAGTACATGGATCAAAACACCATTGGGCTTGTCCAAAAGCACAGACGTTCCTGTCAGTTTTCATACGTGGGGAATTATTTTGCCGGGACACCCTCCACACGTGAACCACAACATTACAGGGTAAGCCAGCTGACCACAAAGATAAAGCCAAGCCTTCACAAACAAACAAACATCACAATCCATCACTTACGTTTCCCCACCCTAGCCAACTTTCATTCTTAAATGAAACTAAGGGGCATCACAACGGCGCCTTCGTCGCAATCGGATTTCTAGAAAAATCCCTAAAATGCACGTCAAGTAACATCACCGAATCAGACCACTGATCATGATAACAGCTTCACCCACAATGCCTAATCCACTAACGGAGTGGATTTCTAATGCAAAATCTGCTGGGGATGGACTAAATCAGCCTGGTGGCTCTTCTTGAACCAAGGCGACCCAGATCCCTCTCACTCATGAGATCTGGTGCCAAAATTTGCAAGAAAGAAAAGACATAAAGAAAAGATGTCATGCACGCATCCTAAGACCGAGAGGAGAGATGTTGTTACCTTATAGAATCTCTTCCTAGCTATGGAAACTTGGAAGAGCACAGATGAAGGTGTTCACCTTCAAGTCCTCTCCACAAATCTGGTCTCAGATCGGCAAACAGAGCTCCGAAGCTCCAACAATGGCAGATCTAGGTTGTCTTCCTCCTCCACTCCATCCCTCTCCTAAGCCGCTAAGGTAATGATATACTTGGGTAAAAAAGAGGATAAAATTCCCTCTGCCCTAAATAGGGCTCTCGGCTAAAGATTCGGGCCATTGAATCAAGTCCCATAAAGATCGGGTGGCCTGAAAAGCCTAATTGAGAAAACAGCTTGCGGTGCGTAAAAAGAACCTGCTCTGGTTCAGGGCATCGAGTGAGCTCGACGCCACTCGATGTCAAGCCTATGGCGTCAAGTGATCTCGACGCCACTCGACGCTAAGCTTGTGGCATCGAGTGATCTCGACGCCACTCTATGTCAAGCCTATGATGTCGAGTGATCTCCACGCCACTCGACGCTAAGCCTCTAGCGTCGAGTGAACTTGATGCCAAACACGACGTCTACCCTCAGACCCTAGGCACACATTTATGGGGTGTTACATACCTCATATGTATTTTTTCACTAACGATAGTTGCTATTATTATCGAGTCGTGTCTTTTGATTTGTAGAATGCAAGTGTAACCTACCAAAGAATGATGGATCATATCTTTAAAAATCAGAAAGGCCGAAACCTTGAAGTCAATGTTGACGACCTCTTGATTAGAAATCGCGTCTTTTTAGATCATATTCAGTATTTGTTGGAAACTTTCTCCACATTGTGATAGTTCAATATGAGATTGAATCTTGCCAAATGCATCTTTGATGCAAACAAAGAAAAAGTTCTCAAACACCTTCTCACTCCTCAAGCTCCCGAGCCTAACCCAGAGAAGATCAAAGTTATTCTAGACATAAAACCACCACATACAACAAAGGAAGTCCAATAATTGACAGGAAGGATCGCAGGGTTGAGTCGCTTCATATCCTAATTTGTGGATAATTGTTCGTCGCTCTTCAGAACGCTTCTTAAAAATTTGAATGGACTGAAGAGTGTAATCAGACTTTTGAGGAGTTAAAAAGTTACTGACATCAACACCCCTCCTCTAAATCCCTAGGGAGGGAAATTTTTTTTATCTATTTTGGGGTAGGACCAGAGGCGGCAGGTTTGGTACTTATCCAAAAGGAAGGAAAGAAGCAATTTTCCATTTAATACGTCAACGGAGTGTTGAAAGACACTGAAAATAGATATCTAATTCTCGAGAAGTTAGCTTTTGCTCTGATAATCTCGGCACGAAGGCTTCGCCCCTACTTTTAGGCCCATTCGATTCAAGTTGTGACAGATCATCCATTAAAAGGGGTCTTAGAGAAACCTGAGCATTCAAGGTGATTGGCAAAGTGAGCTATGTAATTGGGAGAGTTCGACGTCTTGTATGTGCCTCGAACAACCATCAAAGCACAAGTATTAGCAGATTTTATGATCGATTTTATAGAGAAAGATAATCAGACGGAAGATATCCAGAAGATGATAGCTTGGACCCTATATGTGGATGAAGATTCAGGTAAGGATGCCTCCGGGGGAGGGGTCATCCTTATAAGCCCGAACGATGTCAAAATTAAGCAAGCAATGAGGTTTTATTTCCCTGTCACAAAAAAACTCAAGCAAACTACGAAGCCTTGATTGCAAGTCTAAGGCTGGCAGAAGAACTCAGAATAGAAGATATCGTAATACATATCGACTCACTGATTACTGTTTATTAGGTCAAGGGAACGTTCGAGGTCGGAGATCCAGTACTTAAGAGATATCAAGAAGTTGTAAAGAGGAAAATCGGTGCCTTTAAGGCATTCAACATTTGCAATATTCCAGGACAAGACAACTCGGAAGTCGACCGTATCGCGAAGCATGGACCTCTCGCAGCTTTGACAGAACTTTTCCATCAAGCGATACGAGAGGAAGAATTAATGGAGATCGATTAGTGACCATCATGGATAGATCCATTTATCTATTAATTTTCAACTAAAAGCGTCCATCCGACAATAGTTGACACGAGAAGCTTCAAATCAAAAGCGACACTTTATTTCTTTCTCTCAGGGGTTTTGTATCAGAAGACTCTCTTATCACCGTTGGCGAGATACGTAACAGAAGAAGTACCAAAACTCCTCCAGGAAGTTCATTTTGGAGAGTGTGGGAGCCAATCAAGAGGAAGGACACTTGAGAAAATAATATCCGTGGAGATTGGTTTGAACGGTTACCTTCAATGTTATGTGCGTTGAGGAAGACACCTATTGCCACGATAGGAGAAACACCCTTCAAGTTTTCCTACGAGACGAAAGTCGTAATTCCAATCGAGTTTAACATCTAGAGCCCCATAATTTTGTTATCGAAATAGGGGGATGAGGACTGGAGAAAGGAAAATGAATAAAACATGCGTTGTAATTTAGACTTGATCAAAGAACTCCGAGATTTGGCGGTCACTAGACAAGGTGAGATCAAAAAGAGAATGTCAAAGTATTTTTATAAGAATATCAAGATGAAGTAGTTTGTAGTCGGGGATTTAGTCTTGAAGAAAGTAGATGTTGCAGGAAGAATGCAGTCAGTTGGGAAACTCACTCCAAATTGGTATGGACCCTTCATTGTGAAGGAAGTACTTAAGAATATGGGATATTGACTGCAAAATAACGAAGGATAAAGTATTGAGAATACCTAGAGCAATGACAATTTGAATACATTTTATCCTTACATATATCAGTTCTCTCTATTGTTTGAAATTTCCTTGTTCTTAAAAAACTTATGATCACCAGAGTTCAACTTTGTAAGAAAGATCCCAGACTATGATTGATGGAATTAAATCTAGGGACTTGACTTCACTCAGAGGACTCTTAGTAGCTGGATTTAAGAATCGCGATCTTATCAACATTCATCTTAGAAAATAGCTGCTATTAGAATGCCTTTTTGAGGATAAGTTCTGAGTCAAGGATGCCTTATACCTCACGGACATCCTTTCGGAGGAGCGCTGTCTCCGGACACCCATAACCCCATTGTATGTTCATGGCGAGGGAAAGATTCGCAGATGCCTTATCCCCAACTTGTTCACCTTAATAAGAAGCGAGGAACATTACTACAGTCAGAATGTCTTTATGAGGACAAGCTTCTGAGTTACGGATGCCTTATACCTCCCAGACATCCTTTCAGAGGAGCGCTCTATTTCTGGACACCCATAACCCCATTGGATGTTCCCGATGAGGGAAAGCTCTGCGAATGAGTTATGCCAAACTAGTTCATCCTGACCGATAGTTTTGAATCTTTCGGAAGGAATGGGATTTCTTCAGTTTGAACACTGAATATTTATTCATTATGAGATTTCCCCAGTTTGAATATTGAGTATTCGCTCATTACGGGATTTTATTAGTCTGAACATTGAGTATTTGCTAATTATGGAATTTCATCAATATGAACATTGAGTATTTTCTCATTACAAGATTTCATCAGTCTGAACATTGAGTATTCACTCATTATGGGATTTCATCAGCCTGAACATTGAGTATTCGTTCACTATGGGATTTTTCCAGTCTGTACATTGAATATTCGTTCACTATGGGATTTTGTAAGTCTGTATAGTGAATATTCGTTCACTATGGGATTTCACAATTTTGTACTTTGAACATTCGTTCACTATGAGATTTCACAAGTTTGTATGATGGGTATTCATTCATTATGGGAATTGATAACCAATATATTGAATTTCATTTCGCTTTATCAAGGAATCGCTCAAAAAAAATGAAATTGTCTGACATATGCTCATTTATATAAATTGTCACCGATCAAAGCCAAGAATATTCTCTCCAATATAAAACTTTGTGAAGACATGATGCTCGTTCACACGACCGAGTAATTTCAGTAAACGTACCTCACCTGTTGAGGATTGATAGACAAAAAATGGCTTATACTACAAACTTCACCGAGCCTCCATATTTAATGCAAGCTTCAACCGAGTTATATTTGGTTCTTTCATGGAATTGTGCGGTGAGTGTGTAACGAACATGCTACAACTATTATATCTTTCGACAAGAGAGGTATTGACCTCCTAAAGGGAGGTATTTGCTCCCTTGTTCATTCTCATGTAAAATCTGTTCTCTTCTATTAAAGGTTCGTTAACATTCTTTACAAAGGAAGATTTCCCTCGCTTAAAAAATAGATCTCCATGAAAAAACACACAAAAAAGACACGAAAATAGAGATTTTTCATTAAACAAGATTTAGGATGCAATACATACTTACAAATCAAAGATTCAGAACAACACAACGATAGTCAAATGAAAAAAACATACTTTATCAAAAAACCATCTTGTGTAGGTGAAATGCGAGAGCTCCCTTAAAGCTGCTTTCACACCAAAATAGGATAGGAACAGAAGAACTTTCTTCCAGACAATGGTGCAAGAACAACAAATAGAGTGTCTAAATTTCTTTGTGGTAAAGATATCCGGAGGCGAGATCCCAAAGCATCCTCGGAAGACTCAAGAAGTATCTCAATACATGACAAAGACCTACCCAGGAGCGAGAACCCCTGGATTTCCGACTTCATCGGAAGTTTGAGAGCACCTCGAGACCTCCAATCTAGGAAAATACTTGCCTAGGAACGAGAACTTCAAGGCAATCAACCCTTCTAGTTGTTTGAGGGGGTCCCAAAACCCAGCATGCTCCACCCCCAAGAAGTGCGAGAACCCTATGGGAGGATAATTAGAGACTCTTTTCCACCATATTGGCGCTAGCTCTTCCCATAGGGAGACCCAAACCCAAATAATTGGACGTCCGGGCCCGAGGTTAAAGAACCCAAAAGAAGATTCATATTAAAGCCGCTCTAAACCCAAACCCGGAGTTCGGACGACGGCAAACTTTCTTCTGCGCTCTCCAAACACCGTTGCAGAGGAGTACTCGTAGACGACTAAAGTGACTATGGGAAGAGTAGGCAGCAAGTATCATTGTAAGGAAGAAAGGTGTAGAAAACTATCAGATATCACACCTATATAAATAGCAATCTCACAACTAAATAGGCCACCAAACAGTCATTTATGATACAACTATGACAATAAAAAGCATTAATAAAAGATAGATATGAAGACAGAAGCACAAATGTCCATTAATTATGCGACTTTCTAGCAGAACATGGATCCGGATCCCCTGGAGTTCCTCCGGGAACTTCAGGGGGTGAAGTTCCTCATTTGCGCAATAACGAAGCGGAATTACAAAAAGTGGTTAACATGAAAGTTGTAGATATCCCCGAGACGAATAACTTTAATGTTGAACATTTTTTGATTTGAAGTCGTTTAGACCCCCGATTTGGGCCCCGAAAAAAATCAGTCCGAAAATAATTAAATTACAAAAAGTGGTTAACATGAAAGTTATAGATATCCCCGAGACGAATAACTTTCATGTTGAACATTTTTTGATTTGAAGTCGTTTAGACCCCCGATTTGGGCCCCGAAAAAAATCAGTCCTAAAATAATTAAATTAAATATTTTCGGACTGATTTTTTTCGGGGCCCTAATCGGGGGTCTAAACTACTTCAAATCAAAAAATGTTCAACATGAAAGTTATTTTTCTCGGGGATATCTACAACTTTCATGTTAACCACTTTTTGTAATTCCGCTCCGTTATTGCGCAAATGAGGAACTCCACCCCCTGGAGTTCCCGGAGGAACTCCAGGGGATCCAGATCAAGCAGAACACAAAAAAATCAGGTAAGCTTTAAATATATCCTTTGTATAAAACAGAGTACTCACCGTCACAATAACGAAGGCGAGTGCGCAAAATACAAAAGAAGCGCAAAAAGAAAGACAGCAACAAGTCTCTCATTCCCGTTCTGTGTGAGACTCCAAATACTTAGAAGAAGCGGAGGAGCTGGAAGAGTTAGAAAAGGTATCCCTTTGAGGATGAGGACTCCACAATAATTTCTTCCGGAGATATAGCTTCCGGAAACATAGTGTGATAATCAACATCGCGGAACTCGTCTTTCAGCATTTTTTGATTCTTCAGTTGGAGAAGCACCTATTCACTAGTCATCTTCGAGACCTTACACATTTCAACAAGAAACTTTGGATTGTCATGGAAAAAAAGTTTCGTCGGTTTCAGCTTTTTCCTCTTCTCCGTGGCCTGAAAGGTGAGAAGTAATATGAATAAAATTTTGACTCACGAGAAAAGAGATTTGAATACCTACATTGAAAATGGACTTGAGTTATGAAATTCTTCGACGCATCTTTGAGTTTTTTTCTACGGCGCGCTAAAAGTGAATACCAAGATAATGGCTCACCATCATCGATAAAAATTCGAACCGGGCGACAACCTGCGGGAGCTCTAGATGAATGACTCCACCCATCTCATCCAAGAATTATTTAGAATAGAAAGCCTTTAGGAATTCAGACATATCGTTAGATTCAGAGAAGTTTGGAAGGTTGGTGCTAAGCGAAAACCTCTGAGTTGCTTTATCAAAATATTGCTGTTTTCAGCGGGGTAGCAAAACCCGCATCAAAATATTTTTTGTGCGTTAAACGCATCGGAGGACTGTGGGGAAAATACAAATTTCTCATATGCTCTATTTTTTCACAAAATTCGAAATAGCATCATTTTTAGGCTCATTTTAAGTACTCATAGATGTTTTGGTGTGAAAACCCTGAATTTTTTTTTTGAACTAAAAATCCATCCATTTTTCGAACTAAAAAAGTATTTTACAATCAATGAAAATCCAACTGTATTTTTGAAATAAAAAAAAGTCCCGCACAATTCTCTCGTGCGTTGCACGCACAAAAAATTCTCAACCAATAGACAAAGCTTCTATTTGGAATTGACATTTTCTTATCTTTCAGCGGAAGTCCTCGTCGTTTCCCAGCATAGCGCATTTACCGTTCGCGGGCCTCGCCAATCTTAGTAAGATAAGCCGAATCTTTCTTGTCATAAGGTAGCCTGCCGGGTGAAAGGGGCGATTCCCAGGGAGGCAAAGAATACCTGTTACATAAGAGTGAGAACTTATCTCCTAGAACAAAGCAACTTTGAGAAGAAAAGTGTTAAAAGAATGAGCCCCCATACCAGTAACGGGGCCAATGGCGATGTCCTCGCTTATCTTACCAATATAGAAGTCCACATCAAGCGGGCTGTCCGCTATAAAATTGGGCACCTCAAGCTTGCTCCTGTCCAACTTATGAGGAATGAATTCTTCTTCTTCTCGCATGGAAGGAAAGAGAATTAAAGACCCGAAGTTGCACTCGCGAACTAGTAAAGAACATGATGTCATCCTTTTGAGATCTAATTAAGAAAGATTTTGAAACACCCACAAATTCCTTGAAACACGCTGGCATCGAAGATATATCATGAAAGAGGTAAGGATAGGATAAAGGACAGGAACTATTTGACTAGGGATAACACCAAAATGTTTGAAGATGGCAACAAATTCGGGCCATAATGGGATTCGGAGGCCCTAGAGGAAAGTTTCAAGTAGAATCGCAATAGACCCTTCCAAAACAAGGTTTATTTGTTCGCTATGAAGAGGAAGCCTCGCAAATATCCCATTTGGAAGTGGAAACGATTCATAGTAACTAATGAGCTCTGCACTAAAGATTCTAGGCTACTTGAAACCTCTTAAGTCACTAAAATGGAGTGCCACATCAGTTCGTTTGGATGATTTTGCAGAGCACTATTTCCTTTTCCCAGCCATGACAGGGTACTCGTCAAACTGAGGTAAGAACATTATGAAAAGCGAGAGTCCTAGTCACCGCTAATTTATAGCATAACACATCGAAAGCTGAAACACCGCGCGAGAAATTGCCAATAATTATCTCGCAGGCCATAAAAAAACCAAAATGTCAAATCAATTCGAATAGAACACACAATAAAGCATATATAACACACCCAAGAAAAATGTGCAGACCAAAGTAGTACCAACAACAAATATACAAACCAAACGAATAGTTCAAAAAAAGTACAACAAATAGTTTCAGACCAAATTCACTCAATTCCTAAACACGCAATTATGTCACTCGTCTCGGAAAGCATAACGCCCGACTGTGCATTGCGATGATGATAATGGGCGATCGACGCATGAAGCTTTGCCTTGCTTTTCTCCAAACGAGATTTTTTTGAAGGTTTCACAACAACAGGACGTGGAGTACTTGGTTCAGGAACCTCCCTCGCTCCAGCCGCCACAGAAGGATTCACCCTTGGAATCTCTCTAAGTAGATTTGCAAGTCTTTTTTATCTCTAGGGTAGTGCCCCCTGGTCTCACTCCAAGGCAAGTGTATTCGCCTTCACAAAGAATTGTTGTCTTGAAGGACTCGCCGAAAATCCACATCAGAATAACTTGAAGATCTCTCATCGGCTGAACAGTGAAATAGAGAAGGATCAACAAAAGATCAGAGTAGGAGAAACAAGAAAACAAGGGCAAACCGTGATGGTCATGAAATGGAGGAGCTACCTTGATATCGACGAGATTGGACCCAGTCCTAAACTGGGAATCGACAAGTTTCTCTTTCTTCGCTTCCTCCATTTCAAAGCGCCTTTTCTTTAAGGATACTACAGGAATAATCTGGCCATCTTCGAGGAATACATTGCTCCTCTTTGAAGGAGCGTTCTTAATTGAGTCATCCCTGCGCATACTCACCCGTTGGCACATTGAGATCATTTCTTGCTTCACTTTCATCCCACTCTCCTCGACCTCTGCCTTTCCTTTGAGATCTACCAAATAGGCGGCAAAATCAACCCCCGACGGTAGATATTCTAGAAGAGTTCCCATACCCTCTAAGATGGAATCCAAACCCTCCTTGGGTGAGATCTTCACAAACTCCACTCCTCATAATCCTCTGAAATGGGAGTATAGTTGCTGTAATCTACAAAGTTTTCTCTAAAGGAGGGGGGGGGGGGGGGGGGGGGGGGGAATAGAGATTAAAAATAATCTTAAAATACTTAATTCTAATCACAGAATTTGCATTCACGTAAACAATTATCCAGAATCAGATGCAATAAAGTAAAATCTGTTGAAATTGTTGAAGTGTAAGTGGCAGCCTGGGCGGTCTGTTCGGGCAGGCTGTGCGGTCTATTTTGGCGGTCTTAGTGGTCAAATCGTGCGGTCTGAGCGGACAGAGCTAGCGACTAGCTAGGTCGACCAGTGTTTTGTGGCTTGTTCCCCAGGTTGTTCTCAGGCGGATAGGATGATTATCCGCTCAACTGTCGGTTTGTATAGCTGGCTCTGAAGTTCACGGGTTTTGTGCGGACTGTTTTTGTATTAGCTAGTGCTATGCTCGCACCAGGGATGTCTGGTGGTGTGGACTTGAATTGAATCTGGACCAAGTCCAGGTTGGCTTAGTCTAGGAGATCACGCAGCCTGCGCGAGCTATTTTTTCTGTCCGCCGAGCTTGGCAGCTGTCTGTCTTGTGCGACTTGGCTGCGAGCTCATTTTATGCAGTCTGGAGCCGTGTTCGCAAGTGGGTGGACTAGGGTGGTACTCGCTGAGTCCGCCTGTTAGGTGGTCTTGTCTAGCTAGGCTTGGCGGCTTGGCAGAGGCTTGTTTCCGGCCTTGGATGATATACTTTGGAGAACTTGCTCTTGGCTAATTCGCAGCGGCCTTGTGTGTATCCGCAGTCTTTGCAAATACACTTGGTGTTTGCACTGGATAAGACAGTTATCCTATCGTCTAGGGCGGTGATCGCACTCCTCTTTGCGCCTATAAATTGGACCCCCTATCACATCAGATGGTACCTAATGTACAGTAAGTGAACTCACGGAAAGTTGTTGCGGTTAGGGTTTTCTATCCGCGCGGTTTGAAGAGTTTGACCGATTTGTGCTGTGTAGGTTGTGCAGATAGCACTGGAAAGCCAGAGACTTGGTTCTGACTGCGGTCAGGGGTAGTGCGGACTCTGCGGGTAGTAGCAGGTCGCATCTTGCGTCTAGACAGTTTCTCTTCTGCAACTTGTTTCCCAGTTCAATAAGCTGTCCGCCTCTGGGCGGCTTGTTTAGTTCGGTGGCAACAGTCTACATGTTCTGGCAGCTAGGCGACCTCACGGTCAAGCGGCTTGTAGTTCAGCGGGTAAGTTTCTTTCTTCAGCACTGGAATATCGGATAGTCTGCACGGCTTGTTGCGGTCTTGCAACCAAGCGGCTTCAACAACTCCTTAGCGGTTTGTAGAAGAACCGACGGTTACTCCTCAAGTCCGCGTGGTTTGTTTCCGGCCTGTAATTTTCCTGCTTCCTTCAGATACATTGGCAATCATGTCTCACCATATATGCCTCGTTGTGTAAATTTTTTTTGATAAATACAAGTTTCTTACTCTTTTGTTTGCTATTTGGCTTGCTTGAGCTCAGTGTGGTTGAGTATTCCTGCGCCCGGTGTCCCATTTTTTGCTATCACAAATTTTTACATGGTATCAGAAGGATCAGAGGCTGAGCAGTGATCAACCGTTATTTATTTCTGAGAGTCTAAGCTTACCAAGGTGATTGCAATGGAAGGTGGATTTGTAAGAGGTCTTGGAATTGAGCTCCTTACAATGACTAACTTCAAGAAGTGGAAGTCGTGTATGGAGAACTATATTTTGGGCAAGGACCTTTGGGAGGTCGTCTGTGGAGACAAAAGGCAGGAGGTTACTGCTGCTGCTGGTGCTGAAGCGATGAGAACTTGGAGAAAGACCAACGTGAAAGCAGAGTTTGTTCTCAAGCAGGCTATCTCATCAGAACTCTTTGACCACATCATCGGATGTCGGTCTGCTGCTGAGATTTGGACTTCCCTTGATGGGTTATTCAACAGGAAGAATGTAACATGACTACAGTTTCTGGAGAATGAGTTGACAAGGGTCACTCATGGTGATCTGTCCATCTCTACGTTCTTCTTCAAAATAAAGAACTTGTGCTCTGAGATTTCAGCGTTGGACCCTGATGATCCTATTTCATAAGCGAAGCTGAAGAGGCACATAATTCGTGGTTTTCAGAAGGATTATGATGCTTTTGTCACCTCTGTTCAAGGCTGGGCCACTCATCCATCTTTATTAGAGCTGGAGAACCTGTTGGCTTCGCATGAGAGATTGGCATGACAGATGGCTGGAGTCACTATCACTGAAGGAGGCAGTGATGCGCTCTTTTTAGGGAAGTGCAAGAGGTGGGAGAAGAAGAAGAATGATGCTGGTGAAGGTCCTTCAACTTCTTATCAGCAAGAGGGGAGCGTTGCTCCTAAGCGAGATTGGAAGAAGAAGGAGTGGATTAAGTGCTACAGATGCAACCAGCCAGGACACTTCAAGAGAGACTGCAAGGTCAAGCTGCAGCCTGGGAATATTTCAGACAAGCAGGAAGCTGATTCCAGTGCTGAGGAAGCCGGATGGGGAGGAGCATTCATGAAGGGCACATGTGTCCGGGCCTTGTCCACTATCGATAACTAAGATGACTTGATCGTGGACTCAGGGTGTGGTCACCACCTCACCGAGGATGAGTCAAAGTTCTCTATGTGGACATTCTCAGGTAACAAAGCTATCATAACTGCTGATGATACTGTTCATACAGTAGAGAAGGAATGTGTTGTATCTTTGAGTAGTGATAAGGGTCCACTCGCATTGAGGAGTGTGTATCACGTACCGGTCATGAAGAAGAACCTCTTCTCTGTGACAAATGCGGTGGATGCGGGCTATCACGTTCTTTTTGGTCCAACAAAAGTGAAGTTTCTTTGCAACATGTCAGCGGTTAAGGCTGATGTTGCTCATATAGGGAGAAGGGTGAGGGAGTTGTTTGTGTTATCAACAAGCTCCTATGTTGATCGGATGAGGGCCAACGATAGTGCAGCTATCTGGCATGAGCGGCTGGGACATGTTGGGATGGACAAGCTGAAAGCCATGACAGTGAAGAGCCTTGTGAAAGGCTTACCTAAGTTGTCATCCTTCAGCGAGGGTCATGTCTGCGCAGGATATCAATATGGAAAGGCTCATTGCCTTCCATTTGAAAAGTCGCTGACCAGGTGTAAAGCACCATTGGAGTGTATCCATGGTGATCTAATGAGGCCGACCGTCATAGCCAGCCTTGGAGGCAGTAGGTATATGCTGGTCCTGATTGATGACTACACGAGGTAAACTTGGGTGTACTTTATGAAAGAAAAGTCAGATGCTTTCCATTTGTTTATGGAGTTCAAGGAGCTGGTGGAGGTCCGACTTGGCTTGCTGATCAAGAAGTTGAGAATAGAAAACAAAAGTGAGTTTGTTTCAACTGAGTTCTCAAACTTCTGCAGAAAGCACGACATTCAAAGGGATTTCACTTGTGCTCATACTCCACAACAAAATGGAGTAACAGAGCGGAAGATCCATCATTTGACGGATACGTGCAAGTGTTGGCTTCATGATAAAGGCATTCCAAGGTCCTTCTCGGCGGAGGGAATGGCCTGCGCTACCTATGTCATCAATCAGATGCCTCTTAGTCCGATCAACATGAAGTATCATCATGAGATGATGTTCAAGGAGAAACCTGGAGTTGGACACCTTTAGTTGTTTGGATCTACCTGTTACGTACACATCCCAGATGCTCTCAGGACCAAGTTGGATGCAAAGGCAAGGAAGCTTGTCTTTGTGGGCTATGATGAGCGGAAGAAGGGGTGGAAGTGTATGGATCCATTGACAAAGAAGTTTGTGGTTTCAAGAGACATTGTCTTCGACGAGCTGACGTCATATGGAGGTGGCTCCTCTGTTGAGCTACAGGAGAGCAGGTCGGATGGCGAATAAGAGGTGGCTGCTAAGGATTGTCTGGTGGAGCTGCCTGTGTCACCAGGAGATCCAAGTGTTTCTTGCTTTGGGGCAGAGGCTTCTGGTTCAGGAAGAAGGGGGAGCGATGCTCCAAGATTGCCCGGGAATGGAGCTTATTCAGAAGAAACAACTGAGGTGGTCATCAAGGGTCATACCCTTTGGAGATCGAAGAGGACCATCAAACCACCATCTCGTTATAGCGAAGGAAACGCGGTGAGCTTGGTCTCTCTATTTTTTCGCAGGCCCTCTGGATGAGCAAAAGCCTTCTAGATTTGAAGAGCAACTAGGGTCAAGGAGTGAGAAGATGTCATGGATGAGGAGATGGCTGCCCTCAAGAAGAATGAGACTTGGGACCTTATGCCAAAGGTCGATGACATTACTCCTATGACATGCAAGTGGGTCTACAAGCTGAAGAAGAAGGCAGATGGGAGCATCGAGCGGTACAAGGCTCGCCTTGAGCTCGAGGATTTTCTCAGTAGTACGGAGAAGACTATGAAGAGACATTCAGTCCTGTGGCAAAGATGACCTCAGTTGGGGTAGTGATGGCCTTGGCGGCTTGCTAGGGTTGGAAGATGTGGAAGTTAGACGTAAAGAATGATTTTATTTACAGGGATATCGATAAAGACATCTTCATGGTTCAGCTACCTGGAAATGTGTCTAAAGATCACCCAGGATACGTCTGCAAACTCCGAAAGGCCCTTTATGGTTTGAAGCAGGCTCTGAGGGCATGGTATAGGAAGATCGCAGAGTACCTCCAATTCTACAGTTATTTTGACTCAGACTCAGATTCGAGCATGTTCATCAAGAAGAAGGGGGAGCTTTAGGTCTTGGTTCTATTGTACGTGGATGATATGATTATCACGGGAAACTCCGAGGAGGAGGTGGCTAGGCTCAGGGCAAGGCTAGCCATTCAGTTCGAGATGAAGGACTTGGGTGAGCTCCACCACTTCCTTAGACTCGAGGTGGAGAGGAAAGAGAGCGGCATACTCGTTTTCAAGAAGGGCTATGCGGATCAGATCGTTCAGCGATTTGGCGTGCGGGAAGAGAAGATTAGCTCTACTCCTCTTTATGTTGGCATCAAGCTTTGGTGGGATGAGGGGAGGATTCTTCCAGATCCTTTGGTGTTCCGTGCTATGGTGGGGAGCCTTACCTATTTGACGATTATGAGGCCAGACATTGCATATGCTATAGGCCGAGTAAATCGGTATATGGAGGGAACCTCAGAAGCCTCATCTAATGACAGCAAAAAGTATTTTGAAGTACGTGAAGTCCACTTCTGATAGGGTCTCCTTTATGGGAGAGACACGAGCTTCAACCTGCATGAGTATACAGATGATAATTATGGGGGAGATTCAGATGACCGGAAGTCAACATCCGGTTATGTCTTCACATGTGGATCAACGAGGATTTCTTGGTGCAGCAAGAAGTAGGATTCAGTATCCGTCTCTACTACAGAAGCAGAGTACAAGGCTTCGGCCTTGGCAGCTCGAGAAGCCATCTGTCTTAGGAGGCTAGTAGAGGATGTCCATGAAGAAGTGCGTTGTCCTACTCTACTATGTGGTGACAATGAGAGTACCTTGAAATTGGTTAATAATCCAGTTTGTCACGCGCGGACCAATCACATTGAGATTGGGCACCATTTCATTCGGGAGAAGGTGCTGAAGGGGTCTCTTGTGGTTGGACATGTGTGGAGAGAGGACAACATCGCAGACATCTTCATTAAGCCGCTGCCTATGGGGCCATTTATTCTGTTACGGGGATTACTAGGGCTGGTCTCCACTTCTCACTTCAAGGGGGAGTGTTGAAATTGTTGAAATGTAAGTGGTAGCTTGGGCGGTCTGTTCAAGTGGGCTGTGCGGTCTGTTTTGGCGGTCTCAGTGGTCAGACCGTACGGTCTGAGTGGACAGAGCTTGCGACTAGCTGGGTCGGCCAATGTTCTGCGGCTTGTTCCCCAAGTTATTCTCAGGAAGATAAGATGGTTATCCGCTCAGCTGCCAGTTTGTGTAGGTGGCTCTGGAGTTCGTCGGTTTTATGCGGACTGTTTTTGTATCCGCTGGTGTTGTGCTCACACTAGGGATGTCTGGTGGTGTGGATTTGGGTTGGATTTGGACCAAGTCCAGGTTGGCTTAGTCTAGTAGGTTGCTCGACCTACACGAGCTGTTTTCTCTATCCGCTGAGCTTGGCAGCTATCTATCTTATGCGACTTGGTTGTGAGCTCGTTTTCTGCGGTCTGGACCTGTTTCCGCAAGTGGGTGGACTGGGGTGGTACTCGCTGAGTTCGCATGTTTGGAGGTCTTGTTTGGCTAGTCTTGTCGGCTTGTCAGAGGCTTATTTCCAGCCTTATGTTCTATCTTGGCGGACTCGCTCTTGGCTAAGTCACAGCGGTATGGTGTGTATCCGCAGTCTTTGCGGATACACTTGGTGTTTGCATTAGATAGGGTTGTTATCCAATCGTCTAGGGCAGTGAGCAGACTCCTCTCTACGCCTATAAATAGGACCCCCCTGTCACATCAGATGTGTTGGAACACCCTATTACTAATTTGGGTAAGGATCACTATATTTGTTAGGAAACCAGTTTGACCTAGTTGTATAGTTTTAAATCATTAGAATGTGTCTAGGGCTTAAAATTTAGGTGAGTTGCCCCCAGGACCACAAGGAATCAGACTCAAGCTGAGGCAAAGACAATTATGCGCTTAGGTCGACGGAACGTCGAACTCCGTTCGATGCTCTCTGGCTCAACCTTTGCTAAAGTCGTCAAGCTTTGGTCGACGGTCACATCAGGTCGACGATCAAATGGTACCGAGTGAACAGTAAGTAAACTCACAGAAAGTTGCTGCGGTTAGGGTTTTCTATCCGCACGGTTTGAAGAGTTTGACCGGTTTGTGCTGTGCAGATTATGCTGATAACACTTTGGAAAGCCAGAGACTTAGTTCTGACTACGGTCAGGGGCACTGCGGACTCTGTGGGTAGCAACCAGCAGATAGCAGCAGGTCACGACTTGCGTCTAGGCGGTTTCTCTTATGCAACTTGTTTCCCAGTTCAATAAGTTGTCTGCCTCTGGGCGGCTTGTTCAGTTCGGTGGCAGCAGTCCGCGTGTTCTGTCGGCTAGGTGACCTCGCAGTCAGGCGGCTTGCAGTTCAACAGACATGTTTCTTTCTTCAGTATTGGAATAACGGGCATTCCGCGCGGCTTGTTGCGGTCTTGCGATCAGGCGGCTTCAGTGGACTCCTTAGTGGTTTGCAGTAGAATCGGCGGTTACTTCTTGAGTCCGCACAGTTTGTTTTCATCGTGTAATTTTCATGCTTCCTTCGGATACATTGGCAATCATGTCTCGCTATGTATGTCTTGCTATATAAAGATTTTTTTGATAAGTACAAGTTTCTTGCTCTTCTGTTTGCTATCTGGTTTGCTTGGGCTCAGTGTGGTTGAGTGTTCTTGTGCCTGGTGTCCCATTTTCCGCTATCACAAATTTTTACATCATAACACAACACCACAAAAATAAGACAAAAACAAAATCACAAAAGACATAAGGATTATAGTGGTTCCACCTCAATCTGGGTACATCCACTCTTCTATCCCCTTGGTAGAAATTCACTATCACAGTGCCTGAGGCTTTTGATTAGGAGACTCTTAGAAGCACACCAAATCTTTTAATAAGGAGATCTTGAACCAATTACATTCTGAGTCTTTTCTCAAGGAGACTCTTAGAACCTATCACAGAATCCTTTGATGAGGGATTCACAAAACTTTTTTCTCCAATATAAAAAGTAAAATAAGAGAAGATTTGAGTTAGAATAATTCTTCTATTTGTGTCCTCTCTTCTGATCTCTGAGGGCAATCAATGATGATCTCTAAAACTTATAATGAATCTCTAAATATCAAAGACTATAAGCCCAATCTCCAAACGATCTTTCAAAATCTTATCTGAATCTGATGCAATTTCCTCTCGAGAAAAAGAAGTATTAATTCTCTAATCAGACTCAACAACTATCAAACAAATCGATTGATATTGGAAGAGATTCAATTGATGATGATGATCTTCCAAGCTTTCTTTGTCGAATTCAATATCCCACGATCTGATATATATTTTATTGATCATCTGCTGATTGATGATCAATTTGATAAACTGTGATAGATCTCTTATATGTGTTATTATTTCTTTGTAACTCATCATATATATAAATTGACTGCCTCTAACAACTCCAAGAATCTATTATATAAATCCTCCGTTGATTTAAATCAGATTGAAGTCACAAAATAAATTCTGTTTAGAAATCCAGTCGATGTAACGTCAAGTTCTAGCCGAACTAACATTGATTTCTGATTGTCTGTATGAAAATCTCTGTAGTCGACGTTCCATCGATATCATGTCGAAGCATATGCCGATTCAATCTTAAAGTGTCATCAAGTTATCCAGATTAAGTTGCTCTGAGTTCTATTCAGAGTAACGTCGAATTACAGTCGACGTTGCGTTGAGATCTAGTCGATGCATATTGGCAATTTATGATTTTTCTGTTCAATTCAGTATGTCTTGTATATATCCTTTATATCAATGACACCCTAGGACATCTAAGACAAAATTACCCTCTCTATACATCATGGGTAATAGACATAGGATGTAAAATCACTAAACATAATTTGTTAAGTTAAATCATAAGGGTTTTTCCCAACATCCTCCTTCCCAAACTCATCCACCATAAATTTTCTCGCTATATTACTTTGCAGTTTTAGCACTACACTCTTGCCCTCATTTGTCGCTTTCTTTGCAGCCTCTTCCACTAAGAGCTTATTTTCCATGGCCACATTTCTCCCAGCCTCCTCCTCCAAGAGCTTCTTTTCTTTGGCCGCCATTCTCGCAGCCACTTCCTCTAAGATCTTATTTTCCCTAACAGCTTTTTTCACAGCCTCCTCCTCTAACAACTTCTTTTTCTTGGCCGCTTTTCTCGCAGCCTCTTACCATCAGCCTTTTCTCTCCTTTGATGCCATCTTTGCATCCTCCTCCTATAGGAACTTCTTCTCCTATGCTGCCTTTTTCACAACCTCCTCCTCTAAGAACTTCTTCTCCTCTATCGCTCTTTTCACAGCCACCTCCTCCAACTCCTTCTCCTTCCTCGCTTCTTTCGATGCATCCTCCTTTAGGATCTCTTTCTCCCTTGCTGCTTAATTTTCCGCATCTTCCTCTAGGCATCTATTTTCTTTTGCCACTTTATTCGCAAACTCCTCATTCAGATGTCTGCTCTCCTTTGCAGCCCGTCTCGCCTCCTCTATATGTTTTTTCTCTTCAACAGTGGATTTTTTCGCCGACTACTTTCAGTCCTTCTTTTTCTTCTTCTTCTCTGATTCAATTCGCTCCCCGCAACCTTGATATCTTCAAGAGTGGCCGCAATAACAGGCTTCCTGGTCTTTTCAATCGAAGTCGAAATCATTGTCACCCCCTTTGCAAACGATAGCCCGCCAAACTAGCCGACAACACCTAATAGTTTGGTGATACTTTCCAGTGCCACTTTCAAATCATCATCTAATGTAACGCTAACCAAGAAAACCGACTGTTTCTTATTTTTAGCTGGTTGGTGCTCAACCTAGACTTATAGGGGAGAGAGATTTCAGAAGTACCTTGTAATATCCCTCAAACAACTAGACCCCTAGGAGTGGTTTTTCCATGACTAGGTCATGACAAAATTCTAGGAAGCTCAAGAAGACCAGGTGAACTAGGGCATGAAGGTAGAAATCACTCTGGTATTTAAATAGTACAACCCAATCACCAAACCTAGGGCTTGACTTTAGGGCTTCACCTTGACTCCTTGACCCCACCTGAACCTTCCTAACCCTTTAGGAGGTTCATTGGGCCACTAAGGGCCCATTGGGTAAATCCAAGAGGTCAAGTTGACCAAAGTCAACATAAATCCTAAAATGGTCAAAGTACCCTAATAAGGGTCAAGTGACCACCAAGGTGTCAAACAACCTTACTCAAGTCTCCTTAGACCTTACGAGAGGCCAATGGGTCACTAAGGACCCATTTGGGTCAATCCAAAAGGTCAAATTGACCAAAGTCAACTCAACCTTAAAGTAAGTCAAATTAACTCAAGTTGACCTAACCTAGTCCAATCCACTTGGGCTAAACCCAATTTGAGTGGTCTACAAACTTTAGGAGGCCGATATTTATCTAAAATGCCACTCAAATTCTGGAGGGGATGACTAGGAGAGAGAAACCTCATTTTCCCTTTAATGGAGTGAGAAAAAGAAGAAAGAGAGAGAGGAGTTATGGAGGGAGACCATGGGCCACCCCATTCATCTCCCCATTGCCTCCATTCATTCCCCCTGACCCTTGGGAAGAGATTCCCATCAGTTTCTCATCAGTCACCATCAATGGAGGAGCCCAAGCACCATGGCCGACCACCCCTTCACCTCCCCTCCCATGGAAATTATAAATCCCCTATACAGCCCCCCCATTCCCACTTTTAGCCAACCCATCACCTTCAAAACGTTCTTGACAGTCGAAATGATGTATTGTATCAATGGTTTTGGTGGAGGATCGAGGAATCGGGCAAGCTTGCCGGAGGGGAGAAATGTCACGGCCAACCACTGCCACCGTCGTTGTCGAACCCCAAAAAGGTCCACTTCTCCTTCTCTCCCCTTGTTCTAATATCCTAGATCGATTAGGAGAGAAATCGAGCTAAACTGAGTCCGATCCGGTGAAAAAATGGAGATTTTCATGGTTTTCATGGTGGCGGGTTCGCCGGAAACCACCACCTCCGACGGCCGTGTCGCCGCCCGGCGATAGCCACCACCTCAACGAAGGTGGTGGAGGCGGTGGCTGGCCAGGGAAGTGCCGGGTGGCCGGCGTTAAGCTTGGAAAAAGCTACAGGTGTTTTGGTGATTCACTATTCGGATGGAGAAGAAGATGAACAATGCAGTCTGTAATATATTATTATAATTATTTATGTAATATAGTGATTAGATTACCTCTTTATCATACACACATTGATGCTCTTAAATGAGGCCTTAAAGGCCATTTAAGGAAAAGTGGCCAGTCACAAAAGTTGTAGACCTTTGAGTCTACTTTATTTTAAAATTAATTTCAACCCATTTGAGTTAGTTGTCTGACCACAACACTCAAAATGGTGCAACCTGTACATAGGCTTGACCATAAACTAAATTGAGTGCCCCCACTAAACCACTCAGGTAAATGCTTTGAAATTCGTACCATAGTCTAATTATACCGATACCCTCATTATATCCAAAAATGAGAATATTTTGGAGGTTGACCATTAGGGTCATGAAATGACTCTGGTAAATATATCAGCCCATTTGGGGTTGACTTGGTTAGGTATTGGTGTGACCAAAGTTTGGTCCTATAAGGGGAAAATTAGGTCAAAAGTGCACTTGAAGGATTGAGTGACCAATCCTCATCCAAAGTTGGTGAAATATTGGCCACTAACTTATTGTCATATAAAATAATCCCACAAGAGAGTTTGTATGGTTTGGGGTTGAGATGCCCTAACATCCTAGTGTGAACCCTAGGGTTGGATATTGAGCCTATTGAAGGATATGAGACCATATGTCCTTGGAATATCTTGGAAATTGGTAGATGAGTTTATAGGGTGGAAATAAGCCCTGGAAAATGTTATTATAATTTTTAAAAGCATTTAATTAACCCCTCTGAAATAATTAAGGACCAATTGGGGCACTTTTACTCATAATTTTATTGCATGATTATATGATCTTGGATGTTCATGAAACTTAGTAAGTGATCTTATAAAGTTATTGTTAATCTCTGGAAATTATTGTATGAATTTTGGATTAATATTTATAGTACTTAATTCACAAACCCTAAGTTTGCCTTGATCATATGATAATTATTTATGGGTTAATTATTCACTAAAAAATTATGAAATTTGGTCAGAGGGCATTTTAGGGCAATAATATGTACTGTGAATTTTTATAAAATTATTGGAATCTTTTATATAGGATCCTTCACAAAGTGCCCAATGCTGAATATCTTTAAATAAATTATTTATTTGACCAAATGGATTTAGAAAATTATTATTTTTGGTCAGTTGACTATTCTGGTAATTTCTAACCTCTGGTAATTTTGTCTATAATTTTTGGATGATTAATTCTAATATTTCCTGATTTACCCAATGCTTGTGATTAATTAACCAATAATTTGTTTGGAGGTCAAAACATTATTGGAAAATTGTGAAATTCAGTATTTGCTATTATTTTGATGATTTATACTCTTGTCATAATTTTGTTAAGTTCATATCATGTCAGAAAATTATACTTGGTGTTCAAAAGCAGAGTTGGCCTGATTAGAAAATTAAATAAATGCCAAATAAATTAGGAAAAAAAAACTATCTTCTAGATTTAATCTTAAAATATCATGATTGACCCCCAGTAATAATCTTAGGTCATTTGAATTAATATTTGGAGGTGTCACCATTCATGCATGTCTTGTAGCTCACTAGGTCTGAACATAGTAAAACTGTAGAATTAAGGAATCATATGAACCTCAGTATGGGATAAATGAGATAGTTGGTGGACTTAATTGGGGGAGAATGAATGAGGTCACCAATGGAAGTTAGCTGTGAGAGTTTGGTTGACTAGGGGAAAGGTTGTGCTCGGGATCGACGATGGATCGTCTTTCCCTTTGAGAAAGTCTAAATACACTTAGGGTTAGATCAAGTGTAAGATTAGTAGAGTCAGGACATGGGTAGATACCAACAATAATAAGTACCTTGCACAAGAGAGCTTTGGGCTTTAGCCCATTGTAGTTCCTAGTGCCCTTGAGAGCCCTTCACATGGAATGCCCTGGGCAGTCCAAGGTTAACCCTAAACTGTAAGACTAAACTCCTAGTGCAAGATTAATTCTAAGTACTGCACTTTCAGTCACCCCGTAGTCACGAGAGTCTAGTTTGGTTTAGACTTACGAGCGGTAGGCTCGATGGTGGTAGGTACGGACTGGTTAGTCCGGGGAGCCAGTGGCTCGAAAGGTTGTTGTGATGGATGGCTTAGTCCAGGGAGCTGATCACTCAGAGATACATATTTATCATAATTGCATGTGCATAAAAGTGGCGGGTCTTCAGTTTGCTCTGGTCGTCGCACTGATAGAGGAATGATGACTCTGGAGGGTGTAGTGGTTGGGACTGGCTTGCCAATGTCTATGGAGACGCTTACTTATAGTGACCCTACACTTGACCACGAAAGACTGACGGATTTGTGAGAATTAGTACGTGGTGTCTCTGGTGTGTCCTTCAGAGGCGTATGTAAGGGCTAGGCCTGGTAGTGTGGTTACCTACCTAAGAGTGGCCCAGTGGGGTGACCCAATCCACTATCTCTGTTGGCCACTACAGAAGCTCTTGGGAGTGAAGCTAGCTTCCAAAACCGGATAACTAAAAGTCTGTGCGCATAGAGTCGTGTGCATGTGTTGTACTTGTATGAACATAACATTAAACCAGCATAACATAGCATATCATGTCATTATTGCATTTAAACCCCTACCTCTATCATATAAATTGGTATGAGACTTTTTATACGATAGGCCTTGTAAAACGACCCCTTAACTTATGAGTTTATATGAGCATTCTTATAAGTTAAGGTTACTTATTCTATAACCTACTTTACTTTACTTTATCTGTGGTAGAAGGTAGATGTAGTTCTTTACTTGTACTTTTATTACTTATAGTGTAGCATGTGTTTACTGCTCTACACTTTACCTTAGTTACATTACTGCTACCTTGTTATAGTTCCCTTGTACATACTCCTGATAGGGTAGTTGTCACCTGCTCTTGTTCATTCTCCACCTTAAATATCTTTCCTTTCCTCCTCCCCGCACAGTGCCTAGGAGTCGCGGGGGTGAGCCGAGAATGATATTGGCTTAGTATTTTCACTAATGGTCGGTGGACCACATCATTTTAGGAATTTAAGGTGATGCACCAGTCACAGGAGGATGACAGGACTTGAGGAGCAGTTGCTGCTCACTACTGCTACTACTCGGCGATAGGTTGAGGATGATTTTCAATTTGCTTCTGCTAGATGTGTGAGTTGTGTGAGAGAGATTATTTGTATTAGACATGTACCGGGATTAGGCCCATTTTCCACTCTCTTTGATACTTTATACTCATTATGGACTATTACTCTTATATATATATTGATAGTGAGCTGTGATCTATAGACTTGTATTACTCATTTACTTCTCTTTTGTTGGCCTACTGTAATGTGATCGATTTAGCCGGCAGGATCAGCGTCGTGCAGTGACGTCTAACTTGGTAGTTGGAGTCACCGTAAGGAAGCGGTTCTGGGCGTAAGACCCTGTAGCGAAGCAAAAAGGGGGGAGGGGTCTTACAAACTGGTATCAGAGGTGACCATGATCATAAAGAAGTAAGTCCACAACACGGGTCACCCTGCACGAGCATTAGTTTGGGGACAAACTAAGCAGCGGAAGCTTTGGTATTACCATGTGTAATGATCATAATATATAGTCCTTAAATAAATGAGTTATGTCAACCCAATTAGGATACTTGACCTACCAAGATGATTCTTAGCGTATCTTGGTCAAATTGACCTTAGGTATAAATTCAGTTAAGGTATGAGGATACCCGAAGCGACTAGAGAAAGAGTCTAACGCGAGAGTAACAACTTGAGGCTTAAACTCTGATGTCCCCACTTTACTTATCATGTGGTACTATCACATATTACCCAAACTGATAGGACCACCTTAAGAAGAATTGATGCTTACAATCTAGTAACAGAATAGTAGGGGACTCGTAGACTCAACCCTCGTACCGATGGCACGATTAGGTTGAGACAACCATCATACCAAATACCAAGAGTCGGATAAGAATTCAGGTTCAGAAGAGACCCATTTGGGACTGGGTCACATGTTGACCTTGAGAAAATGGTCATAAATATTAACCTGGTGAGTCTAAAGGTGAAGAGTATATCAACAAGTTTCAGGATGGAACCCCAAGTCTAAGGTTGTATGCCCTAAGGATTTTGTGCATATCTAGCCCGAATATAACATAGTGATATCGAAGATACTTAGCCCAAGATAGGCAGGAGATTATCTTTTGTTTATTGGGAGCTTATCTTTTGTTTATTGGGCAAATTAGTTACTGACATGGATTTTATTAGACCTAATTTTGAAAATGTGGTGTCACAAACATAATGATGTTGAAGTTGATCTTATTTGACGTTACTCCGATGAAGTTACCAGGAAAATAGTTAGACATCGTTGATCAGACAAATACTTGACCTTAGTTAAACCATTGGAAATTCTGGATTGAAATTAGGTCCTGCAAGTTAGAATTATATTTGGAATTTCTTGTGATTCAGGGCATTCAAAAGTGATTAATAGACGGTCTGTTTTATTAAAAATCACGCACTCTCATAGTTGAATAATTTATACTGTAATAATATTCCTTATACCTCGGGAACTAGTTGATTAATAAGAGGAGATCCTAAGACAAGGACCTATTGGATTTAGAGTATACTGTTTAAGTTTACTATGGTTGGAATGACTTAATCCAATTTTATTTCGATCGTACAAAAGTGACCAAGCTCGTCATATATTAAATGTTGGGAATTGATGAATTAAACATGAAGATTGATTTATCACTTCTATCCATGCTTACCTGGCATACCCAAGTCATTAGATTGAAAACATGCAATTTGGGATAGAGTAATGTCATGGTAATAAGGAGTAATTACGAGACTTAACTATTACAAGACATCATCTGAATTAGATGACAGGTAATAAGATTCATGATATCTGGGAAGATAAGATTAAATCGCTATGTTGTAATATCAGAAGTACGATAACTCTAGGAAACTGTAAGAAATTAGCAGACAATATATTGAAAATGTATACCTTAGGTATGACTCAACACTCTTGATTCAGATAGCATCAAGGACTGGAATATATACGTTTGATGACATTATAGTCACGATTAGTAAGATTCATGACTATGAAGAATGGATTTTGGATTATCTAGTGTAATTACGGTGAAATGGCACAAAAATTATTGGGTATTAGTAATAATCTCCAAAGATTCACGAGTACACCCTCTTAAATTTTGAGGATGATGGGTGTAAGACCCCATTTTTTTCTTTTAAAACCACAGAGGTCTTATGCCCAGAATTGCCGTTTTGCGGTGACACCGACACTCAAGAAGGTCGCCACTACTAAACGTCGATCCTGCCGGCATTTACGATCACCAAAGAGAAAGAAGCTTATACACAGTTCAGATAAAACCAAGTCCACAATCACATATAATGTGAAATATAAGAAATCACATCAAGCCACAAGGTAATAAAAGTACTGAAATAGAATAGTATAAAGAAATGTAAACGGGCTCAAGCCCGGTACATCAAATCCTCACTACAAACTCTCACGGAAGCTAAGTAAACTAATCACTCACAGAGCTATTAGTAGGTGCTCCTGTGCTATACTGGCCCACCTCCATGAGCACCATACTCCGTTGGTGTTGTATCCCCTGCTGCTCCCTGTCTCCCATCTATAGCCCTTGAAATGTTGTGTTCGTCGACCGTTAGTCAAAAAGACTAAGTCCTATCATCCCCTACCCTCCCCCATGACTCCTAGGCACCGAGCGGGGAGAAGGAAAGGGAAGGTAATGAAGGTGGGGAGTATAAAGAAAGCAGGTGGCGGTGGAGCTACTCTAGTAGTTATTTATAATGGTAAATAGAACTAATGAAGGGAAGTACAAGTTACCAGTTCTATAATAACAAGCAATAAGTATAAAAGAAAAAGTGCATCGCAAGGCAGGTAATAAATATCCATAAGAATATAACCATAACTTATAAGCATGTTCACACAAGTGTATAAACTAAGGGGTCATTTTGCAAAGCCTAACATATAAAAAGTCTCATACCGATTTATACGTTAGGGGTAAGGGTTGAATGATGATGTCATGGTATGCTATGTTATGTGGGTTTAATGTTATGTTCATGCAGTGCAACACACACACACACGACTCTATGCGCACAGAACTTTAGTTCCCCCCATTTGGGCAGCTAGCTTCACTCCCAGGAACCTCCGTAGTGGCAAACGGAGACAGTGGGTCGGGCCCCCCACTCCTAGGCGGGTATCCACACTATCAGTCCTAGCCCTTACGTACACCTCTGGAAGGACACAACCCAGAGTAACCACGTACTAATGCTGGCCATATCCACCAGTATTCCTTGGGATGAGTGTAAACCACACCCGCCGAGTCAGCGTATCAACGTTGGTGTGAATGATATTTTAATACCGAAGACACACCACCTTTTGCTCATGTATCCAAGAACTCCCGAGCCATCGACTCCCCAGACTAACCCGTCCGTTATAACTACCTCGAGCCTATCGCTCGGATAACTCAACAAACTAACCTCCCGAGTTACCAGGGGTGAATCACTAGTTATACTAGTTGCTCTTTAACATTTATTCTTACGGTTTAGGTTAACCTTGGACTGCCCAGGGTATTCCCTATGAAGAGGTCTCGGGGGCACTAGGAACTATGATGTTAGTTGAAGCTCATCGTTCCCTTTCGTAAGACACTTCTTATTATTGGTTATTAACTAATTTCCCCATCCCTTTAATTTATACTGGATCTAACCCTAGTGTATTATGACTCCTCTCTCCACAGGGAAGACGATCCTTCGCCGATCCCGAGCACCACTTACGCTAGTCAACCCATCACTACTCCTCATCATGACACCTAATGATGAATTCATTTCTACTTCATCATAACCAGTAAACTAATAACCCCAACTCCCTATGTCCATTTCACCTCCTATCACAATTTTTGCAGTTTTACTATATGTTGACCAATCTAAGCTATATGATGTATATGATATGGGGTACTCCAAATTTTCATCCAAAAGCCCTAAAATATTTATTGGGGGTCTATCATGACATTTTTAGCATAAATTCAGAAACTTGTAATTTTCCTAAATAATTTGGCATTTATTTAATTTTCCCAAAAGTTAGTCCATGGGTGATTTGAACATTAAGTACTAGATTCCCTTAAGTTATGACCATAAAAAAATTATGAACACTATAGAATAGTAAGATCTCTGTGAATTCCAAATTTCATAAATTTTCATAAATGTATTATCCTCTAAATAACTAACTCAAGGTAATTAAAATAATTAGAGGTAATGAAGGGAGTACCATAATTCATAGTACAAAAATTATAAAAAAAAATTAACAAAGCATTATTATGATCATAAAACCTTACTGACTAAGTTTCATGCAATTCCAAGGTCAGTAAATTATACAGAAAAATGCCTCAATAGAATCTATGATAGTGCACTTTGTGAAGAAATATTCTTGTAAACTCATCCAAACAATATGTAATAATTTTCTAAGCTTTATTATGCCCTAAAATATTCTTTGGCTAAGTAACATAATTTTCCAGCAAACTATAGTATTTATCATCTATTTATCAAAATAAGGTGCACTAGTTTACTTTACACATGAAGTACTAAGAAGAAATGTCCAATTATTCCAAATAATTTATCAGTGCATACAAATGGTATTTGATTTACTTTTCCAGAGTTTCATATCATTCTAAGATAATTAAACCCTAGTTACTTCAATATCATCAAAAAGGGTAAGATGAAGGTTATAACTACAAGTATGAGCTACTATTATCTAAACATCCTATAATAAATTCTAGAGGTTAATATTACTATAAAATTACTCATACCAAAATATCATGAAGATCCAAGATCATATAATACCTTTATTAATCCATAAGGTGTATAGACCTAAATAATTTCCAAGTGATTATAGTGGGGTGCATGTGTCCAAATACAACCAAATTCCTTTCTAGGGCATTTCACCACCCTAAGATCATATGGACTAAACACCAAGTCCATACAATGGCATATCACCCCATGCTCTTCACAAATCCCCAAAGTTAGGGTTTGAACTTGTTTCCTAGGTAAAATCTACCCTAATCCACCCAAAACTCCATGTGAAGGAGTTTAATGTCATAACAAATCAGTGGCTCAAGTTTCAACCTCTGTTTAGGCTATTTAGCCACCTAATACCCACAAGGGATACTTT
This sequence comes from Platanthera zijinensis, assembly GCA_039513925.1. Classification (NCBI taxonomy): domain Eukaryota; kingdom Viridiplantae; phylum Streptophyta; class Magnoliopsida; order Asparagales; family Orchidaceae; genus Platanthera; species Platanthera zijinensis. The sequence continues at coordinate 48,840,669 of CM077082.1, forward strand.
GACCTAAATACCCCTTTTTGGCCAATGCTAGGATCTACTAAATTCCAAACCAAATCATCTCAAAATGGAATGAAATTTTATACAGAGACCTATATTAACCCCAAAGACCACTAACCAAAATTTGGGAAGATTTGGACGTCATTAGATCTATTAATTAATCCATTCATGAAAAATGAAATGTTTACCAAAACTTTAGAAAACTATTATCCAAAAATTACCATTTTTTGATATGATATAGGTCTAGGTATGAATGACCTATGCTCCAAATTTCAAGTCATTTGGAGGTTAGGATTGATGGAAGCACTCCAATCATTCACTGATCAACCCTATGCATAGTCCTCACCAAAATGAGTGCTGAGGTCTGACCTGAACTCCAAATTGGTTCAAATCAATTTTAAAATAAAATAGACTCATAGAGCTACAAGTTTCATGTTGACCACTCTTCTCAAATGACCTCTAAGTATGTTTAATTTAATTCCTAAGGTAACTGATATTAAGTGACAGAAATGCACATATAAACATTTAATATAAATAGATCTGCAAAGATCTTGAAGCGAATCCAATGACTGTTGGGTTTCTTCTTCCTACAGCCAAGGGCCCCGATCATCCCGACCTGGAGCAAGTTCCAGCCGTATTTCCCGGCCACCCGACCACCTCCCTGGTCGGCCACCACCACCACCTCTGTTGAGGTGGTGGCTATCGCTGGGCGACGACACGGCCGCCGGAGGGGCTGTTTCCTACGAACCCGCAAGCTCATTTTTCATGAAAAAATCGGTGGAAAGCTCCACCTGATCTGGCTCAATTGAGCATGATTCTTATCCCTAAAGATTCCTAAGATCTATCTATAGAAGGAGTAGAGGAGGACCTTTGTGGAGGGCTGGAGTCGGGCCGATCGTCGGGTTACCATGGACGGTGGTGGCGCCATCAGGTGTTCTGCAACAACACTTTCAACTTGCTCGGCTCCTTCAGGTAAGGTGTGGAAAAGATAGCCCTGAGTACAGGGATGCTTTTAGGTTGATTATATGGGGAAGGGCTTAGCACTGATGGCCGTCAATGGAGCTTAAAGGCTTATTTAAGCCATGGCTTGGGGGGTGAACCTGGGCTCAACCAGGCCGGGAAACAGCTGGAAACTCCTCCTTTTCCCCAGGAGAGTTGAATCCACCAGTAAAGGGTGGCCCTTGGCTTCCCTATGCCATGGATGGATTTTTCCCTCATTCTCTCTCTCCTCCATTAAAGAGAAATAAAGCTTTTCTCTCTCCTGATCACCAAGGCTAAATTTGATGATTAATTCAGCCTAATGGAACCCCACTAACTCATATTATTAATTAATATGAGGTTAGCCCAAGTGGATATGGCTTGAGCTTGGGTTAGCCCATTTGGGCTAGTTTGACTTAGTACTAGGGTGGAGTTGACCTTGGTCAAATTAACCTTTTGGGTTGTCCCCACTGGGTCCTTGGTGACCCATTGGCCTCCCCTAAGGTCTATGTAGGGTTGGGTAGGGTTGGCTTGGCACCTTGGGGGTCACTTGCCCTTTAGTTAGGACACTTTGACCACTTTAGGGCTAGGGTTGACTTGGGTCAACTTAGCCTCTTGGGTTGACCCCAATGGGTCCTTGGTGACCCATTGACCTCACTTTAGGGTTAGGAAGGCATGTGTGGGGTCCACTTAGCTAAGGAAAGGTCAATTGACCCTATGTAGATCAGTTTGACCCATTTAGGGTTAGGGTGGTCCTAGGTCAACTTGACTACTTTGATTGCCCCCAATGGGTCCTTAGTGACCCTATAGACCACAAAAGGGGTTAGGGGTGTTGTGGTAGGGTCATGAAGTCAGGTTGGATCCCTAAGGTCAAACCCCAGGTCTTGTGGTGGGGCTGTGCTATAGGCAGACCAAGGTGATTTTCACCTTGAGCCTTGTTCACTTGGCCTTTTGAGCTTCTTAGGGTTTTGTCATGACCTAGTCATGACAAAACCACTCCTAGGGGTCTAGTTGAAAATGGGATGTTATAATGGGTCGCTTGATGAAGTGATCATTCCCGTTAATTGATTAGATTGGATAACTCGTAAAGTTGAGTTGATTGATTACTCGAGTGTACTCGATGGAATAAGAATCTGATCATGTAGAGGATATTTATAGAGTCGTTATCTACACTCACAAATGAGAACTCAAATTACTGGAAGAAAATTGTGTTTATCAGAAGGTGTATTTTCCTAGGAATAAAGAAAGACGTCATGGATTCTGTAATGCATGGTGAGGTTTATCGGCTGAAGAAGGTCAAGTGCCCAAGACGATCGTATCAGATCGGGATGGACGGTTTATGTCCAAGGAAAGAAGATCAATCTAGGCTTATCTAGGCTCTCGGTCGACATTCAGCACAACTCTCCACCCTCAGATGGATGGGAAGACGAAGCGTACCATCCCGACACTAAAGGATCTTTTATGCTTATGCATTCTAGACCGCGGAGATCCATGGGAGAGACTATTTTTGCTGATCGAGCTCTCTTATAACAACAGCCACCAGTCCAGCATATGCATGACCCTTATGAGGCAATATACGTATGGAGGTGCATGACTCCACTGTATTGGATCTAGGATGGGGATCCAAAAGCACTCGACCCGAAATTTGTGGAGGACACAGATTCCCAGGTGTGACTGATTTGAAATAGGATGTTGGAGGCCCAGAGCAGACCGACCAAGTATTACGATGCGCGACATTGTCAAGTAGATTTTCAGGATGGAGACCGTGGGTTTTTGAAGATACGTCTGATGCTTGGAGTCTCGCGGGTACGTGGGTAGAAGAAACTCAGTCCAAGGAATATGGGGCCCTATAGGATCCTAAAGCAGATCGACCCATTGGCTTACAGACTGGAGCTACCGCTAGAGTTAGCGGGTTTGCACGATGTCTTCCATGTCTCCTCTCTTAGTAAAGCTCTACTGTGGTCAGAGCAGTAGGTTCCTAGTATAGATGGCTCGGCAGCTTCGGATCGATCGGTCCGCTTAGAGTCGGTCAGGATAGATGATACGATAGTTTGAGTCTTGCGGCGCGAGAAGGGTCTGTTGGTCAAAATCATGTGGTCAAATCATGGACAGGAGGAGCATACCTGGGAGCCACTGGACCTGATGCAGCAGAGGTACCCGGATCTCTTCGTGTAAGGTATACCTTCAACTTCCTAAGAGATGTTACATTCAGTTATTTTAGTAGAAATCTCGCAGGCCTAACTTGAATTTCGGTGATGAAATAATTTTTTTTGTTTATTAGGATTTATAACATCCCTCAAACAACTAGACCTTTAGGAGTGGTTTTGCCATGACTAGGTCATGACAAAACCCTAGGAAGCTCAAGAAGACCAGGTGAACTAGGGCATGAAAATAGAAATCACCCTAGTCTGCAAATAGCATAACCAATTCACCAAACCTAGGGCTTGGCTTTAGGGCTTCACCTTGACTCATTGACCCACCTGAACCTTCCTAACCCTTTAGAAGGTTCATTGGGCCACTAAGGACCCATTGGGGTCAACCCAAGTGGTCAAGTTGACTAAAGTCAACCTAAACCCTAAAATGGTCAAAGTACTCTAATAAGGGTCATGTGGCCAACAAGGTGTCAAACCTATTGGTGCTATCGTAGTGATCTGGAAGTGATCAAGCATGTAGCCTCACTTCCAACTCAATATGAGCCTATCAGGGTCGCACATAAGATTGTGGATAAATTGGGAGATTGGATCTGTATAGTATAGCTCATATGATGAGTTGAAAAGGGCTTAAAATATTCTAAGGCAAACGCGTTGAGTGCGTTGAGTTCACTCAATGCCATTCAATGCATCGGGCTTTTGGCATTGAGTGTGTTAAGTTTACCCAATGCTATGGCGCAGAAGCGTTGAGTTCACTCAATGCCAGGGCGCATTAGTTGTACGATGTTCGATGAATGTTGGTTGACAAATGCCGGTTGATGAATGTCGTTCGACGAATGTCATTCGACGAATCTAGCCTTTGGCGCAAAAGTCGTATGCCATTCGACGAATACAGTCCGACGAATGCCGTTCGACAAATTCCATTCAACGAATCTGGCCTTTGGCGCAGAAGTCGTGCGTCATTTGACGAATGTCGTTCGACGAATGTCATTCGACGAATTTGGCCTTTAGCACAGAAAGCGTTGGCAACGTTGAGAATATTCAATGCATTCGTCGAGTCAAGTGTTGATTCGACTGAAGGTTGGCATTGAGTTCGTCGTGTATCATATGGATACTCTACGATTCGACGAGTATGGGATGATACTTATCGATTCATCGTGTATGTTGTAGATACTCGACGATTTGTCGAGACATGGGTTGTCTAGTCGAATTCTTGAATCTAAGTCTTGGGTCTGTGGATAACTACGAGAAGTTGTTCTATTTACCTCTTGGAGTATAAATAGAAAGTTTCGGGGTTTACTGCATATGCGATCTTTCTGTCTAAGCATACGAGCCATACTGTGCGATAAGACTAATAACCCTAGAAAGCCGACGGAAGTCGTTCTGCCTTCGTCGTCGCAGATTCCGATCCCGATCCCGGCAAGTGTCGTCGCCGCCTCTCCTACAACAGATCTAGCAGTCTGTGAAGACGCTGAGTGTCCTCTCCTGACCTAGAACTTGTGCGACAAGTTGCTACCGGTTCTGCTGATCGTGTGGATTTCCTGTAGAGGCGCAGGAATCCTTTCTGCGCTCAAGACTCAAGTCGTTGAGTGGCCGACCATTTTTTCTGGAGCATCTAGATTGAGTTAAGACTCAATTTCCCAAAGGTAATTTTATTACAGCATGCTTAACTTCTTGAATCATGAATATTGCTAGATCCGAACTCGTTTGGGTTTTTCTTGTTCTTATTTCCGTTGCATGCACAAGTGTTGTGTCATCCCCAAAACCCCAACAAAACCAACCCTATTCAAGTCTCCCTAGACCTTAGGAGAGGCCAATGGGTCACTAAGGACTCATTGGGGTCAACCCAAAAGGTCAAATTGACCAAAGTCAACTCAACCCTAAAGTGGGTCAAATTAACTCAAGTTGACCTAACCTAGCCCAATCCACTTGGGCTAAGCCCAATTTGAGTGGTCTACAAGCTTTAGGAGGATGATATTTACCTAAAATGCCTCTCAAATTATGGAGGGGTGACTAGAAGAGAGAAACCTCACTTTCCCTTGAATGGAGAGAGAGAAAGAAGAAAGAGAGGGATAAGAGTTATGGAGGGAGACCATGGGCCACCCCATTCATCTCTCCATTACCTCCATTTATCCCCCATGACCCTTGGGCAGAGATTCCCATCAGTTTCTCATCAGCCACCATCAATGGAGGAGCCCAACCACCATGGCTAACCACCCCTTCACCTCCCCTCCCATGGAAAATATACATCCCCCTATACAACCCCCATTCCCATTTTTGGCAAACCCATCACCTTCAAAATATTCTTGGCAGTTGAAATGATGTATTAGATCAATGGTTTTGGTGGTGGATCGAGGAATTAGGCAAGCTCGCCGGAGGGGAGAAATGTCACGGCCAACCGCCACTACCGTCGTCGTCGAACCCCAAAAAGGTCCACTTCTCCTCCTCTCTCTGTGTGCTAGTATCCTAGATCGATTAGGAGATAAATCGGGCTCAACTGAGCCCGATACAGTGAGAAAAAATGGAGATTTTCATGGTTTTCATGGTGGCGGGTTCGCCAGAAACCACCACCTCCGGCGACAGTGCCGCCGCCCGGCGATAGCCACCACCTCAACGGAAGTGGTGGAGGCGGTGGCTGGCCAGGGAATTGGTTGGGTGGCCGGCGTTAAGCTTGGGAAAAGCTACAGGTGTTTTGGTGATTCACGGTTCAGATGGAGAAGAAGATGAACAGTGTCGTCTTTAATATATTATTATAATTATTTATATAATATAGTGATTAGATTACCTCTTTATCATGCACACATTGATGCTGTTAAATGAGGCCCTTAAAGGCCATTTTAGGAAAAGTGGTCAGTCACAAAAGTTATAGACCTTTGAGTATACTTTATTTTAAAATTAATTTCAACCCATTTGGGTTAGTGGTCTTACCACAACACTCAAAATGATGCAAACTGTACATAGGCTTGACCAGAGACAAAATTGAGTGGCCCCGCTAAACCACTCATAAAAATGCTTGGAAATTTGTTCCATTGGCTAATTATACCTATACCCTCATCATATCCAAAAAATGAGAATTTTTGGATAATATTATTCTATAGTTTTATAAAAATTTAATAAATCATGTATGATTTAATTTTAGGGTCTATGGACCTCAAAACCTCCCAATATTTTGGAGGTTGACCATTAGGATCATGACATGACTCTGGTAAATATATCAGCCCATTTGGGTTGACTTGGTTAGGTATTGGTGTGACCAAAGTTTTGTCCTATAAGGGGAAAATTAGGTCAAAAGTGCACTTGAAGGATTGAGTGACCAATCCTCATCCAAAGTTGGTGAAACATTGACCACTGACTTATTGTCACATAAAACAACCCCACAAGAGAGTTTGGATGGTTTGGGGTTCAGATGCTCTAGAATCCTAGTGTGAACCCTAGGGTTGGATATTGAGCCGATTGAAGGATATGAGACCATATGTCCTTGAAATGTCTTGGAAATTGGTAGATGAGTTCATAGAGTGGAAATAAGCCCTATAAAATATTATTAGAATTTTTAAAATCATTTAACCCCTCTGAAATAATTAAGGACCAATTAGGGCACTTCTACTCATAATTTTATTGCATGATTATATGATCTTGGATGTTCATGAAACTTAGGCTCTATTTGTTTGGGCGTTTTGCTGCTCTATTTTGGGTAAATGCCACCAGAAGGAGGGTAAACAAATGAACCTCCGACGGAGTTTGTTCCATTTCCACCCGCCCGCCTTGAGAAATGCCCCAAAAAGCTCTGTTTGGAGCAACCACCTCCCCCCTTCGGTTCGAACACTCTGTTTCCACCTGTCGGATCGATCCGCCACCGCCGAACCAAATGAAGCCTTAGGCAATGATCTTATATAGTTATTATTAATCTCTAGAAATTGTTGTGTGAATTTTGGATTAATATTTATAGTACTTCATTCCCAAATCCTAAATTAGTCTTGATCATAAAATAATTATTTATGGGTTAATTATTCATTGGAAAATTATGAAATTAGGTCAGAAGATATTTTAGGGCATCATTATGTATTGTGAATTTTTATAAAATAATTGGAAGCCTTTTTATATAGGATCCTTCACAAAGTGCCCAATACTGAATATCCCTAAATAGATTATTTATGTGACCAAATGGATTTAGAAAATTATTATTTTTGGTCTGGTAGCTATTCTGGTAATTTCTAACCTCTGGTAATTTTGCCTATAATTTTTGGATGATTAATTTTAATATTTCTTGATTTACCCAATGCTTGTGGTTAATTAATCAATAATTTGTTTGGTGGTCAAAACATTTTTGGAAAATTGTGAATTTCAATATTTACTATTATTTTGATGATTTATACTTTTTTCATAATTTTGTTAAGGCCATATCATGTCAGAAAATTGTACTTGGTGTTCAAAAGCAGAGTTGGCTTGATTTTGCAGAAAATTAAATAAATGTCAAATAAATTAGGAAAATATTATCTTCTTGATTTAATCTTAAAACATTATGATTGACCCCCAGTAATAATCTTAGGTCATTTGGATTAATATTTGGAGGGTTCACCATTCATGCACATCATGTAGCTCATTAGGTCTGAACATAGTAAAACTGTAGAATTAAGGAATCATGTGAACCTCAATATGGTAAATGAGATAGTTGGTGGACTTAATCGGGGGGTATGAATGAGGTCACCAATGGAAGTCAGCTGTGAGAGCCTGGTTAACTAGGGGAAAGGTTGTGTTCGGGATCGACGATGGATCGTCTTTCTCTTGGAGAAAGTCTAAATACACTTAGGGTTAGATCAAGTGTAAGATCAGTAGAGTCGGGACATAGGTAGATACAAACAATAATAAGTACCTTGCGAAATGGAGCTTTGGGGTTCAGCCCATCGTAGTTCCTAGTGCCCTCGAGAGCCCTTTACAGGGAATGCCCTGGGAAGTCCAAGGTTAACCCTAAACTATAAGGCTCAATTGTTAGTGCAAGATTAATTCTAAGTACTTCACTTTCACTCACTTCGTAGTCACGGGAGGCTAGTTTGGTTTAGACTCACGAGCGGTAGGCTCGACGATGATAGGTACAGACTGGTTAGTCCGGGGAGTTAGTGGCTCGGAAGGTTGTTGTGACCGATGGGTTAATCTGGGGAGCCGTTCGTTCAGAGATTCATATTTATCATAATTGCATGTGCATAAAAGTGGAGGGTCTTCATTTCGCTCTGGTCGTCGTACCGATAGAGGAATGATGACTCTGGAGGGTGTAGTGGTTGGGACTGGCTTGCTCGTATCTGTGGAGACGCTTACCTAGTGACCCTACACTTGACCACGAAAGACTGGCGGGTTTGTCAGCATTAGTACCTGGTGACTCTGGTGTGTCCTTCAGAGGCGTACGTAAGGGCTAGGCCTGATAGTGCGGTTACCCGCCTAGGAGTGGGGTGGCCCTACCCACTGTCTCCGTTGGTCACTACGGAGGCTCCTGGGAGTGAATCTAGCTTCCAAAACCGGAGAACTAAAGGTCTGTGCGCATAGATTCGTGTGCTTGTGTTGTACTTGTATAAACATATCATTAAACTAGCATAACATAACATATCATGTCATTATTGCATTCAAACCACTACCCCTATCGTATAAATTTGTATGAGACTTTGTATACGATAGGTCTTGCAAAACGACCCCTTAACTTATGAGTTTGTATGAGAATTCTTATAAGTTAAGGTTACTTATTCTATAGCTTTCTTTACTTTACTTTATCTGTGGTAGAAGATAGTCGTAGTTCTTTACTTGTACTTTTATTACTTATAGTGTAACATGTGCTTACTGCTCTGTACTTTACATTGTTTACATTACTGCTACCTTATTATAGTTCCCTTGTACATACTCCTACTAGGGTAGTTGTCACCTGCTCTTTTTCATTCTCCACCTTAAATATCTTTCCTTTCCTCATCCCCGCAAGGTGCCTAGGAGTCGCGGGGGTGAGGCGAGGACGACAGTGGCTTAGTCTTTTCACTAACGGTCGGTGGACCACATCTTTTTAGGAATTCGAGGTGATGCACCAGTCGCAGGAGGATGGCAGGACTTGAGGAGCAGTTACTGCGCACTACCGCTACTACTCGGCGACAGGTCGATGACGGTTTTCATTTTACTTCTGCTAGATGTGTGAGTTGTGAGAGAGAGATTATTTGTATTAAACATGTACCGAGCTTAAGCCCATTTTTCTACTCTCTTTCATACTTTGTACTCATTGTGGACTATAGCTCTTTTATATATATTGATAGTGAGCTGTGATCTGCGGACTTGTATTACTCATTTACATCTCTTTTGTTGGCCAACTGTGATGTGATCGATTTAGCCAGCAGGATCGACGTCGTGGGTGGCATCTAACCTGGTAATTGGAGTCACCGTAAGGCGACGGTCCTAGGCGTAAGACCCGGTGACGAAGCAATAAAAGGGGGTATTACAGACCTCTCTCGATAACGGCCCATTTTCTTGCATTAGGATTGGTAACCGGAACATCCTCGTCGTCAACATCAAAAAATAGATAATCCTACAGAACGTGATTATAAGTTAAGCCTCTAAGCATTTTGAAATAATTCACAGGAAGCGCCATGACCACAAAAAGAAGTTCTCACCGCAATAGACAAGGGTGCCCCAGATTCATCGCCCAAAAGGAGTGAATTTTCGCCTAGGGTGTCAGTAATATTAACAAAAAGGAGAAATGATATTAGGAGTAAGGACCTTCTTGCTGAGAATAAGTTTGCGCGGAGACTTTGTCTTCTTCGGCTTGGGAAAATCATCGTCCGACAAAGGGTCAAGAGACTTCAATTTTTCAGTCGTGCCATCAGATCCCCCTAACTCGAAAGTGATCCATCCTAAGGGAGGGTACTCGACCTGTTGAGAAAGTTTCTTGGCAAGGATTGAATGCACCAAATAAAAGTTAGTTCTGAACATTTATAGGCCCAATGAAAGCTGGGGAAAAGAAAAGTTCTCGCTGGAGATAATTTTCCTGAAATCAAAGAATTCAAAAAAATGTGGGGATAACTATTTGTTAATTTTCACCCCAAGATAAATCGCAAAGAAAGAGATAAACAAGATCCAACAGTCAAAGGAAAGCTTTCTCAACGCAGGGCCTCGGGCCTCCTCGCCTAAGAGATCTCTCCAAAAGTAAAAGTTCTCTCCAAAAGGAAAAGAAGTTCTCGCCAATTATGCCGCGGTGTCAAGAACAGGCATGTACCCCAAGACCCCCCCCCCCCCCCCTGCGAAAGGTGCTAGAATCCACTGCATTCATCTGAAAGATCGGGCAGCCCGGGAAGGAGGAGCTGACCGGAGGGCAGTCTACGTGTCTATAAATAGGATCAGAACTGTAGAAGAAGGGGACATACAGATAAGACTCAAAAAAGGACCGCTATGTACTCGCTTCCTCTTCCACCGAGTTAGCGAGAAAACCTCAAAACTTTCCAAGCTTCCCAAAAATCATAAAACTCAAAACTCTTATCTCGAATCCTTTCGACTCAAGTAAACGATCATCTGGGGTCAGAAGGCAACAACAAAACAAAGTGTGTTTTTTTAATCTTTGAGAGATGATTTATAAGAAGTGATTTAACAACGAAGTCATATTGATTTTCTAAAGAGATCATTTAGATCTTGTGGAACTTCGAGCATAAATATAAAGGATTTTTTTTTAATTTTACAAGCCACATTGTAGAATCTTCAGGATCCTATAGCCCTCATTTGTACCTAATTTCTAATACTTTCAAACTTCTCGACCATGGAGATAAGTCATAAGCAGATTGAGATATATGATTTCTAAAGGTCTGGCTTTAAAAGGATTTTAAATTTGGGTGATTTCAGTACATTACTCTTCTCCTCGGTGACACTCTGATGTGTGCAGAGGAAATGATGCTCATTTACACTAGAAAGAGTATGATTATATTCAAATGTTGCCTTCTTTGTCAACATTGAAAACAGTTACATCAGGTAAAAAAATTTAGTCTCTATACGATGAAATTTGAATGCAGAATCTGCAACCTTAGGCTTTGGGGGGATTTCCTTTCACAATCACAGGTCTAGCGGTTACGACCGCATGAACCGGAGCTTAATTGATCTCTATGTAGATCATAAGTGATTTGCGCAAAGACCATTTATGATTTGCAGAGCGAAATTATTTATTGCTCACAAACTGCATATTTATTCAATCACTTGTGTATTGTTTCTCTCAGTCCAGATTAAAAAGAGAAACTAAGGCTCTGTTTGGGAGGATTTATTGTCATCGGTCAAGTGGTTACAATCGCATGAACCGGACCTTAAAAAGAGAAATTAAGGTCTGGTTCATGCGGTTGTAACTGGTTGACCGCTGACAATAAATCCACCCAAACAGAGCCTTAGTTTCTCTTTTTAATCTGGACCGAGAGAAACAATACACAAGTGATTGAATAAATATGCAGTTTGTGAGCAATAAACAATTTCGCTCTGCAAATCATAAATATGGTCTTTGCGCAAATCACTTATGATCTACATAGAGATCGATTAACATCACAAGGGTTCTCTATCGAAATCGCTTATAATCTCCGAAATTCAAAATTAATTAACATAAAGATCGCGCTCTTGAGCTTCATGGATATCATTGCTGTGGAGCATGGAGATCAACACCTACAATACGCTTATAATTTGCTACTAAATATTGTATTTAAAAAAAAGATGCCAACAAAAAAAAGTATCTTGTCATTCTCCAATTTTTAGATCTTGTGAAACATGATGTGTAGATAAATTCTTCTGGATCAACAAGTATTTAATGGAGAACTGAGCATCAGACATGTAAAGTGTAAAGCATAGACTCATAACTAAAGAAGACGAAAAAGATAAAATGAAGAAGATATATAGTCAACTAGTCCATTTGATCAAAAATGATGCCTGTGTTCAGTAAGAGTATTTTTTTAATCTGTTTTATGCCATGCGTTACACTCTGCTCGTACAAACAATATAATAATAGGTCTGATCAGGACCCAACGTCACATTAAACACACAGGCATTATGAAATGATAAACAAAAGAGATAATCTGTAACAACAAAGAGTAAAGCTAAACACTAGCAAAAGCGGCCAATAGAACTCGAGCATGAATTTTCACATACTAAGGAATGCTATCAAAGGTGATGTATACGGAAGTAGGTAGGGCTGCATTTTCTCTGAGGTCTCGGTGATGTATTTTTTTGCGAATACGACGAGTTTTGGACTTGTTGTCGAACATGGCACGAATTTGAGAACCGAGGAGATGCACATTCGCGGGATCCAAGTAGGTCTGCAAGCGGTTCGATTTGATATGGTTTTATGTAAAATCGAAATTGAACCGAATAGTCTCGGTTTTTACACACTCAAAATCAAAACTGAACCGAACCCAATCAATTCGGTTTGATTTTGTTTGGTTTTTTACTCGTTGGTTCGGTTTTCTACATCTTCTTCGAAGTTGTTTTATGTTTTTTTATGTGCATGCGTTTTATCATTAAATTTTATGAGATTTTTGAACTATAAAAACAATATTTAGATTAATCACTGCACACAAAAATTTAGAATTATTAAGAATGGAGTTTGACAGAAGTAAAAAAATATTAAACTTGTAATATGAGGCACTCCAAAACATTCACTTATAGTTGAAAGTAAAACATTTTACAAAAGTAGCATCATGTGTAAATTGCAATGTGAGGGTCATGCGGTTTAGCGTGAACACTGAACCCATGAACCATTGAACCGTGAAGCACAGAGCTTTAAAGACGGACTGGCTGATAGTAAATGTCATCATTTCGGTTCGGGTTTTTCCGGTTTGCACATAAGTGCGGGCATCCAACGGTCCGTGTTGGATGCCCGCACACATCTCAAAGCGAGCTAAGATGTCCTTGCAATGAGATGTATGCGAGCATCCACGCGAGCCGTTGGATGCCCACACTTTACCGTAAAATGCAGGGATGCACTAAATTCACGAGGGAGAAATATGATTGTTGCTCATCTTGAATGGTGCGCTGCAAACGGAGTTTTATGAATTTAGTTGTTGTAAATAGAGATTTGTTTATGCCCACATTATTAAAAAACTTAAACTTTTTCTCAAAAACAATAATTTAAGATTTATATTTTTAAAAAATGATTAGATTTTTTTAAGAGAATTGATATTAGCAGTTCATAAATGGCTATTCGCAGTCCAAAATGTAAGGAAGCATCCTCCTTTCTTCGCAGTCCATAAATGGCTATTCGCAGTCCATAAATTCTTTGATATATCACTGCTCCTACACCGCTCCTACTTGCCTTTTAAAATTGCGTCTTTTAGGGGCATTTTCAGGAGACGTGTTAAACATGAAAGTTGTAGATCTCGACGATATCTACAACTTTCATGTTGAACACTTTTTGATTTGAAACCGTTTAGGCCCCCGATTTGACCCCCGAAAAAAATCACGCGGAACTTTTGAAAGTGTTCAAAAAGTGTTCAACATGAAAGTTGTAGATATCGTCGAGATCTACAACTTTCATGTTTAACCCTTCTCCCAAAAATGCACCTAGAAGACACAGTTCAAAAAGGCGCCTATTGATTTTTAAAAAAAATTATTTTTTTTTAAAAACGGTGCGCGCGCTAATTCCATTATTCCTGTCCAAAATTTTAAGGTTTTCTAAGGTCCTATACATGCGAGTATTTATCTATTTTGTGTTTGTTTTCTCTTGCAAATGATCGCAATGAGGGCTCTAAATCAACACTTTTGCTCATTTTAAAAATTTTGTTGTTTGAAATTTTATTTTTGTATAATTGAACTTTTATATTTTTTTATGGGAGTTGTTAAGGGCACCGCAGTTTTGGCTAGGCGCACCGCACTTTCTCCTAATTTTTTGCGCCTTTTAGAAATACGTCTTCTACGTATATTTTTAGGAAAAGTGTTCAACACGAAAGTTGTAGATCTCGACGAGATCTACAACTTTTGTGTTGAACACTTTTCCTAAAAATGCACGTACAAGGCGTACTTTGGAAATACGCCCAGATTTCGCGCCTTTTAGAAATACGGCTTGTACATGCATTTTCAGGAAAAGTGTTCAACACGAAAGTTATAGATCTCGACGAGATCTACAACTTTCGTGTTGAACACTTTTCCTAAAAATGCATCTACAAGACGTATTTATAAAAGGCGTAAAAAATTAGGAGAAAATGCGGTGCGCCTAACCAAAACTGTGGTGCCCTTAACAACTCCTTTTTTATTCTACCTAAGAACTTGGTTTGGACTGCGAGTTTTATTTTGGATTACGATTATAATTTATGGACTGCGAATAGAAGTGGACTGCGAATAGCCATTTATGAACTGCTAAAATCAATTCTCTTTTTTAATGATGGTGCTTATAATGTATAACTTGCTACTTTTTTTTTTTTGCAATTTGAATGAAAACTATCATTTTCAATCTGATAACAAATGAATGAGGCATAATTTGGAGTAAGACATGGTTTAAAATGAAGCTTTGCCTTGACGAGCTGGACCACGTACAAAAATGACACCTATGGGGCTACAAGCTGTAGGGCGGCCGCGACCTAACATCATCCTTCTTCTCCTCTATCACTCCCGTCTTCTTTTCTTTGCGGCTAAATAGTCCCCTCAACTTTGCTCTTGCTTGCTTCCTTGATTCTTGCTACCCTAATCAAAAAGCACCTCTGAAGAATTTGAAAGAACCACGACAAAGAAATTATTTGAAATGGGAATTCAAGAAAGGAAGAAGGGTGTCTGATGGGAGAGCCAATAATTACAGGAGAAATCACGAACGTAAAAAATGACAATTTATAATATAATTTATAAATCAATTACAATGGAAAAACAAGTGAAGAAATAACCGTCCGGTGAAACGCACGCGGATGCGCCGGACACGCACGATCCGCAGGAAATGAAAGATCTGGGACTGCAATCTGACTAACGGACGCACAAGGTTCACCGAACCTTCAACGTCAACTTCCGACGTTCAACCGCAACCACCACCGCCACCGGAGAGAAACTCCAAGTTCGGACCCGGACCTTGCCACGAACGAGTAGCCCGTCCTCAACACAAACTTTTTCTCTCCACAGCCCCCACAAATAGCCGGGTTAAAACAGCCCCGTCTCCGTCTTCCTTCCACGGCAACGGCCGACTGGACTAAGACGGCGACAGCGATGGCGGGCTGCCCTCCTCTTCACGTCAGCGACAGCAAACACCGGCGGTTGCCTTCCTCCAGCGGCGACTCCGACAAGGGATCCCAAGGCAGCAGCTTCCTGCACCAAGCCGAGAGAGAGAGAGAGATAGGCGGGTGGCTCGGGTTCGGTTCTCTTTAGGAGAGGGCTGCAGCGGCGGTTTTATAATGCGAGAGAGGGGGGCTGCGGTTACCATTCATGAGAGAGAGAAAAGAATATAATAATGAGTATATTATATTCCCATTACCACCTCCCAAATAAAACCATCGGACCACATTTCAAATTGAAAACTGTTTTATTTGAACAGATTTCAAAAACAGTTTTTAATTTGGACAGATTTCAAAAACATCACAAAAAAGGTTGCAACCTCAAATACTGCGTTGCAACCTGTTTTCTGCTCCTAATGCGCCCGACCCATTTGAACCGGGTATGAGCCAAACCCAACAAACATCACCTTGGCTCATATCCTGGTTCCGCCACCACCTGCACGAAGCATCATCTGCACTGGCACCAACTGCACGAAGCAACCATTCTGCACGAAGCACTAGTCTGCACGAAGCACCACCTCTAGAACTTGAGGCGTCAGCCGACCTGCTCCAGTCGACTCATCCCTTCTCGAGCTCAACTCCTGAATGTCAACGCAACTGGATCGCTGAATTTGACTCGCCTAGTCAGACTACTAGAAGGGCGATCCCCTGCACCACCTCGACCATCCACACTGTCGGCCGCAGAAATCATGGGCGCACCACCTCGCATCATGATCCCCATCAGCCGGTACAGACTACCACGCTGTATAGCTTGCATGAGCACGGTGCACCCTCGCCTCACCGTCAGAACTCCACCTCTCGATGCAAAATTGTACTCACCGGTGTCCAATATGCCCAACGAAATCAGATTCCTGCGTAACTTCGATACCAGGTGTACCTGCTCAAGTCTACGCACAGCTCCACCATGCATCCGCAAGTTCACCGCCCCAATCCCTGTGACCTCACATGCTGAGCCGTCACCCAGAATGACCGACCCAGACGTCACCTCCAGTGAACTGAACATCGCCGCATCTGAGCAAATGTGCTGCGAGGCACCAGAATCCAAAATCCAGCTATCTGAGTCACTCTGACTCTCAGTGACGCAATAAAATCTGTCATCTCCTTCTAGGTCGAGTGTCATCATGCCCGCATCTTGGACATCCTTCGAAGTTCCAGAACTTACTGCACGCTGCGGACAATTTCTCCTAATGTGATCAACCTGTCTGCAGTGGTAACACGTCACTGCCTTCTTCGACGCCGACCGAGCTCGTGCACTGCTCGATCCTCTGTCAAAACTCCTCCCGCGTTCATGCGCTACCAAGATCTGGTCACCCCTAGGAGTGGGGTCCTTTAACATCTGACTGGATAACAACGCCGACGTGACTTCTTCCAGCCCCACCGTATCCTTCCCATACAGGAGTGTAGTCACCATGTGCTTGTATGACGCTGGGAGCGAGGTAAGAAGCAAGAGGGCTTTGTCTTCTTCCTCTACCTTCGAGCCAACCACATGCAATTGGCTCAGAAGACCGTTGAACACATTGAAGTGTTCCTGCAGTTTGCCACCTTCCTGCATCTTCAGCGCATAGAGGCACTGCTTCAACAACAATCTTGTCGTCACGGATTTTGCCAAGTACAGTCGCTCAAGATTTTCCCAAAGCTCGACTGTCGTCTCTTCAGTCCCGATGTTGAAGAGCACCTGGTCAGCAACACACATCCTGATTGTGCTCGTGGCCTTTTCGTCAAGATCCTTTCATTCCTCATCTTTCACCGTCGTGGATAATTTGTCGCGCCCCCGCAAGACTCGAATCAAACCTTGTTGAACCAACATATCCTTAACTCGAATCTGCCATAGGCTAAAATTCCCACTACCATCGAACTTCTCCACTGAAAACCTGTCAAAAACTGCATTCTTCCCTGCCATGACTGTCTCCGACAAACTAGAAGACCTGATTTGTTCAAAGGTCGGATCTGAAAGAGTGGGAAGAGGACCTAGTCGCTCACCACCGCAGTGAAACCCTTCCTAGAACGTCCAATCACGGTCGTCTACCGAACCTCGCTTTGATACCACTTGATGGGATTGCCAATAATTGCATGAGAAATCACGAACGCAAACAATGACAATTTATAATATAATTTATAAATCAATTATAATGGAGAAACAAGTGAAGAAATAACCGTCCGGTGAAACGCACGCGGATGCGCCGGACACGCACGATCCGCAGGAAATGGAAGATCTGGGACTACAATCCGACTAACGGACGCACAAGGTTCACCGAACCTTCAATGTCAACTTCCGACGTTCAACCGCAACCACCGCCACCACCGGAGAGAAACTCCAAGTTCGGACCCGGACCTTGCCACGAACGAGTAGCCCGTCCTCAACACAAACTTTTTCTCTCTACAGCCCCCACAAATAGCCGGGTTAAAACAGCCCCGTCTCCGTCTTACTTCCACGGCAACGGCCGACTGGACTCAGACGGCGACGGCGATGGCGGGCTGCCCTCCTCTTCACGTCAGCGACGGCAAACACCGGCGGCTGCCTTCCTCCAGCGGCGAATCCGGCAAGGGATCCCAAGGCAGCAACTTCCTGCACCAAGCCGAGAGAGAGAGAGAGGGGCGGGTGGCTCGGGTTCGATTCTCTTTGGGAGAGGGTTGCAGCGGCAGTTTTTTAATACGAGAGAGGGGGGCTGCGGTTACCATTCATGAGAGAGAGTGAAAGAAATATAATAATTGGTATATTATATTCTCATTACCACCTCCCAAATAAAACCATCGGATCACATTCCAAATTGAAAACTGTTTTATTTGGACAGATTTCAAAAACAGTTTTTAATTTGGACAGATTTCAAAAACAGCACAAAAAAGGTTGCAACCTCAAATATTACGTTGCAACCTGTTTTCTGCTCCTAATGCGCCCGACCCATTTGAACCGGGTATGAGCCAAACCCAACAATGTCTTCTTGCTACCCTTGATTCTCCTGCCGCTAATCGGCTTCGATGGAGAAAAGAGAAGAGTGTGAGCGTTTGAAGGCCCCTGACACGTTGCAAATGGAGACGAAACATAAGAAAAAAAACGCAAGCGTTGCGACCAGAGAGTTGAAAAACAATTGAGAGACCAGATGGCGTTCACATTTCGCGTGAACAGATCGGAGGTGAATGTCTTTTCAAAAAGGGTCTAAGGTGTGGAATTTTGACCTTTGTTTTTTGGTGTTTTAAAAAATTTATTGCATGTTGAATACTATTTATTTGAAATCAATGACGGATGCATAAAATGTATTTTGTGTTGACGAAGTACATAATTATTTAAAAAAATAAATCAATAATTAAAACAAAAATATTTTTATATTACATTAATATCACACAAAATATGTCAATATTACATAAATAATATATTTCATTTTAAATATTTTTGATATTATCACAGGATAATTTAACAGAATACTTGTTTATAAGGAAAAAATTTAACAATGTGTTTATTTTTTAAAAAAATTAAATAACTAAGTTGTTTTTAGAAAAATTTAATAAAACAAATTTAAACAACATAACAATGAACTTATTATATAAGAATTTTATATAATTTAACAAGGAACTTGTTTATAAAAAATTCAACAACATCACGACAAATTTATTTATAAAAAAAATTATACAATGGCATAAAAACAAACTTATTTATAAAATAAAAAAATTAAATCTTATTGATAGTAAGAATTGAACTCAATACCATCTAATTAAAAGTAATATTCTCTACCAACAGAGCAAAAAAGATCATTTTCATTTTAATATTATAACATATTTATTATTAGATAACTTATCTGCAATAGTAAATCACTATGTTTTCTATTGCTGAAAAATATTATTCTTAGAATTCTGTGTGGGCGACCACATTAGGCTTTATGTGAGTCCGCCCATGTTTGAAATAACTAATCCTTCAAAATATCCTTGTGTTTAATTTCAACTGTCCTGAGTGAGCTACACTAATAATAGTGTTAAGAATGTATAAGAGAGTGAATTTGTGAGTATTGTCGCCGTACATGACGGGAGCATTTACTCATAATGCTGTAGAAAATCCGGAGCGCCGAGAAACAGAAATCCGAATAAAAGCAGTACACAAAAGAAACAGAGCAAGCACACAAACACGCAGATTTCAGAGTTTCACCCAAAATCGGGCTACGTCCCCTATCCCTTCCCTTCTCAGTTCTTGTAATCACCAAAAAGAAATACAGATTACAAAGGTTTCAAGGATCCAAACCGATCCTACCTTAACTTTTCATTCTGGACAAGAAACAAAGGAAGAACCCCTTCTGGATCGCCTCCAACAAAAACCTTGTATGCGCCTCCAAAAGGTATATCAGTCGTAAGCCGTCGTCTCGATCGTATCCCTAAAAAACAACCGGAATACGCCCCCGGACCCCCGCTGTCGTCGGCGCCAGATGTGTCGGAGGGGGATCACACTTCGATTCCTCTAAGCTCACGTGAACTAAAACCCGGTGTGAGAAACAAGAGTACCGGAAGTGTTCCACAACCCCAACAAATACCACCATATACGAATTGAGTAGTGTCCTAGAGGCGTTGTGAATTCAAGTGTGCTACCACCATTAAGACCAGGAGACCTTATAATTCTTGGGCAATGACATCATATAGGTCAGGATACATTACACATATGCTTTAAAGTATTATTATGTAGAGGTAGTGGTTGCGGCGATTATATATGAGATATTACCTTCATACCCGTTATATGCTATGAATTATGAAATCGCACGAGTAGATGACTTGTGTGTGATTTGATTGTGTTTGATGGTCAGTTAGACTCATACACTTGATTATAGCATCATTGGTAAACCTGTTTGCGTGCATATTACATGTTAGGCCCATTTATGCTCATGCTCAACCTGGAGATATGGTTGTTGTTTATGACATGTTTATATGTTTATTGATGCTGCCGGTTACATTTATGCATATTTATATGTTTTTGTATATGCATTCAAAGTGTTGACTTGTAGGAATATGTGGTTCCCCGAAATTTGCAAGGATGGTATGAAGTAGTAGGGTTGTTAGTGTTGGTTTTATTGGCTCCTACCCTGTTCAAGTGAATCAGACCACTTTTAATATATATATATACACAAGCATGCGGAGCATGCTTTGTATATATATATTATATTATATTATATATATATATATATATATATATATATATATATATATATATATATATATAAAAGATGATTCAGATGAACGGCAGAAAAGAGATAGCCTCGCCTGTGTCACTGTGTGGAGTAAGCCGTCCCCCCCTCTCTCTCTCCTCTCTCTCGCGCTCGTTGAGAGAGGTGTTGCCGTCGGGCTTGGTGGAGTTTCTCGCCGGCGTTGCAGTGGACTTTCTAGGAAGTGGAGAGACGCGGTATCGACGGCGTGTGCGTGTGCAGTTAGCCTCGACGGAGGTTTCTCTCCGGTGGCGGCGTTGTTCTCCGGTGGTGGCGGTGGTTACAGTTGAACGTCGGACCTCGACGTTGAAGGTTCGGTGAACCTTGTGCGTCCGTTTGTGCTAGCGGATTGCAGTCAAGATTGTCCTCTCTCCCGCGGACCGAGCGTGCCCGGCTTCTCCGTGGCGTTTCTGTATCGGACGTTGATTGTTATATTGATATTTTTGTCATAAAATATTGACGCTATTTTTCTTGTATTTTTGACTGTCCTGTGGAAATCTAGATCTCATTTCCTATCAGTTAGTTGTTACATAGTTGTGGTCAGCTTATAGCTGACCCACATGCACCGCTTTTGTTTAATTGGTTGCAGGGAATGGTTACAATGCTGGAGTGCACTAGCCGGCTATAAAAGCCAAGAATTACGAAGTGTTTATTTTCCCCTCTCCTCTTGTTGTATTTTCCTTTACTTTTGTTCCATCCTGCGAGCCGAGGTAGCTTAGGATTTTGATGTGCTTGATATGTCATGGACCATACTTTGTATGGTCATAATGCCAAAGACTCTTTGATTACCTTTTATAGACGTGGACAGTGTATGAGTTGTGGTTTTAGTTTCCGTTGTGCTAGTTGTTTAGCTTTGACGTAGTTTGTTCTTATATCGCTTTGTAATGCCAAAAATAAAGATGATTATATCTTGTGGGGGGTCCGACCAAACTCATACTATATTACTGTTGTGGTGGAGGCATCACACTCAGGGGCGGATCAAGAGGGGGGCCCGAGGGACACTGACATCCCCATTATTTTTCAAAATAGTTAGTGTATTTGAATTTCTCTCGTCGAGGCAATGGATTTTGACTACTTATACGTCAAAAACGATGGCCAGATGAGGGAGATACAGCTTCGATATGATTGAAACGTTCAAAATTTTTTTTAAAGTAAGTTGATGACTGGACTCCCATATTAAAATTTTTAGAACACAATGACACATTCAAAAAAATTTGTGTGCACCCCCATTATTAATTTGTGCACCCTCATTATTAATTTTCTGGATCCGCCACTGATCACACTTATAAATCTTCCCAATCTCAAGAAAATATTTAGTCACATTAGTAAAAGCTAATCGATTCTCTCAGTATTCATTTTATGGACATGACAACAAAAACTACTCGATCAATTACTACCTTTTCGCTGTAAGTCTTAGGTTATAAGACATTGTTTGAGAAGCAAATCAACCAAGATCCCCAAAATTCAGAAAAATGTACATAAAATTATCTAAATACTACAACAAAATATTCTTCAAAATATTTAAATGCAGACATAAAGTAAACCAAATTTCAGAAACAAAAGCCAAATAAAAAAAGTTATGAAGAAGGTAAGGACAAGTTAAATGTCAGAAAATTTGTAGATCACCTGCACGTCCAACTCGACGACGACGGTGCCCGGAGCAGCCATTCTAACATCCTCCTCATTCGCATGTCGATTGGCCCGCCTCTCAAAAACTCGAAAATAATCCCTCCATGAAGCTTATATTATTCCCATTAACAATCATATAGCCTTGAATTGATGAACACATTCAATGAATCCCGAAGAAGAGGCAATAGGAGTAGACGAGAATGAATCACAAGTTTTGGAGTTGTTTGGTGTGTGATTTTGGGTTATGATAGGGTAGTACTTTTAGAGGAGGAATTGTAGAATAAAATCTTGAGTTATTTTGTGTGCGGGTAGACCAATGTGCCTTTAACAATTCTCTATAAAAATCAAATGGACTAGAGCTTTTGATGGTGTGCATGTGTGAATATTCAACGACAAAAGAATTGTAGGTCAAATTCGTGGCTAATGGATGAGGCGGAGTGCCTGAAAATAAAAGGTCTCAAAGCGGTCAACATTTGGAGGCATTTTCGGGGCCTGGCTCCATTCCGAAATCTAAGGCTCCGTTTGACACAGTGGTGGCGGTCGAAAAGGCATGGGTTAATTTAAGGGTGACCTAACAAAGAACATAAAAGTGGATGAAGTTTCTTAGGTGGGCGTTAACGAATAACGTTTTAACCCCCATGTTCATGACCGTCACAACCGTGCCAAACGGAGCCTAAATCTCGGAGCCGCACATTTCTACTACATGAAGGAAGTAAGTGATGAGATTAAAAAAAACATCGCCAACATTTATGTTCGGAGGAAGCTTCAAAGTTCTAAGAGAAATGTCATCCATCATCACCGTCTCCTTGAACAGTTCCTTCGTGGGCCAAAGAAGCCCTTAGTTTCTGCTCCAGGAGCAGAAATGGAGGGGATCCATTTCACGGACAAGATCATCTGCTTTTTGATCCATCGGGTTCTGCTTTTCCCATCCTTTTTTATTCAAAAAATCACTTTTCACTAGATTTTTCTGGACTAATCTTGTCCACTAAAAATGAAATAGATCTCCTCTATTTCATTTGAAATGGAGAGGATCTGGATCCTTGGTTTCCCCGGATCTACGAATTCTATTCTTAGCTATCGCTGTAGCTTTGCTAGGATGTCATGACCTGGGCGGGATGCAAGTGGGTCTTTGCAGGTAGCAATGGAGAAAGAATTTGAGTTTGGTGGAAGGAGAAGGGAAGGAGTTGTGGGAATATTTTTAATATATTAAAAAAATAATATATATTTTTCATTTTGAAAAACTGTATTAATATAACATCATAATATCGAGATTAAGATTCTGATGGGAACTTATAAACAGTCTGATTAAAAAATAAAAATAAAAAGTGAAAAAGATCTAAATAACATGACGATGTGCGACTAAAATACATCATGCAGACTGGACAGACTGACATTTTCAGTTCGTACGAACTGAGCGGTTAAGACATGCTATCAACTGTGAAATAAGAGTCCGCCTGATTCGCTCCTCAAACTGTTGCTGATCACCTGAAGCACCATAAGCGGCCAGCCGTCTGTATCTGCCAAACTTCAGTAGCTCCAGCCACCTGTCCGACAAACCTCAACTGTGGTCCGAGCACTATGCTCCCTCTATCCGCAGAGGCCTTAGACTCCTATGCACCAGTCCACAACTGCGGATAGAGCAAGCCTCCTCATCCTATCAAGGAGGCGGTCTCAATGATCTAAAGGTCATCTAGAAGTAGACCGCCACACTACTGGAACCAGTCCGCCAAGGTCGATTGTCCTCAAGACAACATGTCAGACCGTTGAACCACAATGCAGACTGCCAGACTATCATTCTGCCAAAACATCATTATGCTAAGATCAAACCACCAGTTCGCCAAGCTTAATTTATCAGACTGCCAAACTGTCAGACCGTCATGACCAGTCCGCTAGACCGCCAAGACTAGTCCGCCAGACCGCCAAACTGCCTGACCGCCAGGTTTGGTCCGCCGGACCGCCAAGTTCTAGCACCCCCTCAAGCAAGAGCATATATGTCAATCATGCTCAGCTTGTCACAAACATCTAAAAGAGAAACAGAAACTAATTTTGTGAAGATATCTGTTAGTTCTTTGTCGGAAGTAACAAATGAAGTGTAGATTTGATTCTTCAATATTTCTTCTTTGATAAAGTGGCAGTCAACTTCAATGTGCTTCATCCTCTCATGAAAAACTGGATTGTTGGATATGTAAATAATGACTTTGTTATCACAGAACATAGGAAGAGGATTATCATAGACTTCCCACAAGTTGTTGAAGTCATGCTTCTGTACTCAGTTTTAACACTTGACCTGGATACCACAGACTTCTTCTTGCTTTTCCAGCTAACCAAATTTCCTCCTACAAAGGTGCAAAACCAGATGTAGATTTTCTATCTTCTTTATTACCAGCATAACTGACATCAGAATATACTTCAATCTTCAGATGGTTATGTTTTTGAAACAATAACCACTTTTCTGGAGTTCCTTTCACACACTCTAGAATTTTCATGGATGAATGAAGATAACATTCTCTCGGAGCTTACATAAACTGACAGACTTTCCCTACTGAATAACAAATATCTAGTCTGGTAATAGTCAGATAGATGAGTTTTCACACTAGTCATCTGTACATAGTACTATCTTGAAGGAAAGAAGAATCCTCAGTCCAACCCTTGTCATAACCAACGACCATTAGATAATGAACAAGTCTCTTCTCAAGAAGACTAGTTTCTTTCAAGAGATCCAGCGCATATTTTCGTTGTGTAAGCACTACAGAGTTGTGTTTTCGCGAGATCTCTATTTCCAAAAATTACTTAGGGGTTCCCATATCCTTTGTAAAAAAATATTATTGAAGGTGTCTTCTTGCAAGATCAATTCTCTCTTTATCATCACCAGTAAGGAGGATGTCATACATATAGACAACAAGGACCACAAGGCCTTTAGTAGTCTTGCGTATGAAAAGAGAGCGATCAACAGAACTTCGAGAAACCCAACTAGAGAGACAACTTTGCTGAACTTGCCGAACCAAGCCCGTGGAATTTTCTTGAGGGTGTAATTCGCCTTCCGTAGTTTGCACACCTGAGACTCCCCATGAGCACATACCCATGAGGTTTCTCCATGTATACCACCTCTTGCAGATCACCATACATGAAGGAATTCTTGACATATAAATGATATATCTCCAAACTTTTGTTAACATCCAGAGAGAAAAGAACACGGATTGTGCTGATGCGAGCAACTGAGAAGAAGGTATCAAAGAAGTCTACAACATATATCTGAGTAAAGCCTTTGACAACCAGCCTAGCTTTATAGCAACCAATATTTCCATCAGGATTAAACTTGATGTCAAAGACCCCCGACAACAAATAACACCCACACCTAGAGGAGTAGGGACCAGAATCCAAGTACCCCTTTCAGTCAAAGTTTTCATTTCTTCATCCATTGCCGCTTTCTAATACAGAATAATAAGAGCCTCCTGATAATTAGCTGAGACAACATAGGCCAAGAGAGAAAGAACAACTCTCCTACCAGTTGGAGAAAGACGAGCATAGGAGACAACATCATGAATTGAATGTTTAGTGCACATTTTAACCCTCTTCCATAGAGCAATAATAAGGTCAAAATCTGACTGAGCTTATGTAGTAGATCCATCCACCGGAGAAATTGCTAGCCCAGAAACTGTCAGTAATGACTCCAAAGATAGAGAAGGAGTAGAAGACAGAGACGAAGACAAAGGATCTGAGATAAGAAGATGAGAAAAAGGCGTAGGAGGAGTAGGTTCAGGTGCAAGTATGGGAAGAATTGGTGAAGAAGAAGAAAAATTATAAGGTGGCAAGAGAGTAGATGTAACATCCCCCACACTTCTAGGCCCCCTAAAGTTAGGTTTAGAGCTTGAGTGGTGCATGGAGGCCTTAGTGTGACCCTAACTCAGCTTGAACTTAGGGAAACTGCTATGTGCAACCCCAATATGCACAAGTCAACCCCAATATCAACCATGGTCAAATTTACCCTAAAGGCTAAATGAGAGCCCAAGCCAATTCAAGTGGGCTAAGGCCTTGCCCAAGGCCCATCTTAAGGTCCACTAAATTTTCTTATTTATTTAATCTAATTTATTATCTTAATTAGGGGATTTAATGGGTGTAATTAGGAGGGAAGTTTTATTTGGAGGGGAAATAATGGAGGGAGGTCAAGTACCACTCCCTTCTTCTTCCCCAACCCCTTCTTTCATCTCCCCTAATGAAGACGAGGGAGGTTTCCAATAGTTATAGGTTGGCCACCATTAAGAAGGGCATTTAACCCCCATAACTTGGATCTCCTATATAGAGCCTCCAAAGCTCAATTAGATCCTTTCAACACCTTCAGAAGCTCCTTAGTAGGCGAAATCGAATCTTACATCAAAGCTTTTGGTGGAGAATTGAGGTCGGGAGAGGTTTGCCGAAAAATGCCAAAAACCATGGCCACCCGCCGGAGTAGCCGCATCCAAGCCCAAAATCAGGCATGTTTCTCTTCCTCTCCCCTTGTGCTAGTATCCTAGATCTAATAGAAGATAAATTGGGCTCAACAAAGCCCGATCCAATGTGAGAAAAATGGAGATTTTTGAAAAATTCCATGTTGGCCGGTTCGCCGAAAACCACCACTTCCGACAGCCAAACCATCGCCTGACAATAGCCACCACCTCAACAGAGGTGGTGGTGGCAGTGGCTAGTCGGTGAAGTGGTCGGATGACCGGTAAATGGCTGTAGAAAAGCTACAGGTCGGGTGGATCCCGTACTTTGGTTAGATGAGGAAGACGAAATCACCACCATTGATTTGAATTAATATTAATTATTATATATATTTTGCCCCCTTTAAATGCACCTTTTGATGCTAACAATTGAGGGCTTTAGGGGCTGAATTATGAAAAGTCTCCAACATAAAAAATGTATCCTTGTGAGTATACTTTAATTAGAAATTGAAATCAGGTCATTTGGAGCACTGTAGCTCCCTATAGGGCAATTCTTGTGAGACTGATCCTTAGGGTAGGACAACCATTATTTCCTTAATAACTTTAATTTGTTAAGGAGATTGACTTGAAATTTGAAGAATATAAGAATATACCATAGATAAACCGACATTACAAAAATGAGAATTTTTGGACAAAATTTTCCTATGGTTTTAGGAAAAATGTGATTTTTTAAATAAATAGAATATTTTGAATAATTATAGTTATTTTAATCCCAAATTTTGGTGAGAGATTAATTATGGAGGTATAATACCCTACTAAAAATTCAGATCCTTTTGACCCGTGAATGATGGTGAATCTCCCTTGCAATTTGTCATGTTGTATGTGAAGTGGTGTGCATTTAGCCAAAAAAGTGTATCTTGTGAATTTAATAAGATTATCTTGGTCAAATCCAGTGAAATTTTATACATGCAATTATTTAGTGAATGTACACCTCCTCATGAAGTTTTAGAATATTTGAAATTGATTTGCTTAGCAAATGAATTAATTAGTTTTTTATTACGCAAGTGTATTAGTGAAATTAGGTTACTAAAATAGTTGCAAAATTATGAAACCTTATCAATAGCAATTATTTAGTATTATAAACACTGGATGAATTAGTTGGAATTTTTGAAAGTTAGAATCTTAGAGTTGCAGTTATAATTATCATTTTGCCCCTTCTATATTATTGAGATAATTGTGCTCAAATTGAGTTATAAAATTATAATTTTTTGGAATAAATAATTATTTACCATTTGTAACCTCCAGTAATTTTTCTGGAATTATTTGATGAATAATTGTGCTTAAAGTGAGAAAATACATGATTGTGATGTCACGCCGTACAAGGGTTAACTACAGACGTTCCAGCAATCCTATCCTTTTATTTCTTTTGTAAAAAGACACATGAATTACGTTTTAAAACATATGTTATATTTTATGGGTTTTACTGACTGTGTCCCTCGGTCTAGTGGATCAACTAGTGCACGAGTGAGAAAGTATAAGTTTACGTAGTGGAAAAAGTACTTAGTTAAATTCATTTGTAATCTTACATAAGTGTGGAGACTCAGCAAAGTATGCAAGATAGATATGACTTCTAAATTTAATATAAGTAAAAAAGAAGTTTTATGGCTCTTAAAGTAGAATGAATTTCAGTTAAAATAGATGTTATGTAAATACACTAGAATGCAGATTTTTATATTTAAAAATACCTAACATGCATCCTAACATAAATTCTTCCCAGAGAGCAAGTGCATAACTAACCGCAAGTCAAACTAGCAAGTAGACAAACATCTGAAACTAAACTATGTGTCACGACCCATCGGATAACATTTATTAGAGTGCGCTACGGGGCAGGTTGTGATGTCGTAGGCATGGACAAACAATGTCTTCTATACAGGAGCTGGAAATATGATATTAGTTTTAAAATAGTTATCTTGAAAAAAAAGGTTTAAATGCTTATATATATGTAACGCCCCAAAACTTGGAAGATGAACCGATGCCGTTATTTTTTGCCAAGATGGGTTTTGGGTAGGCTGACACGGCTTTGTACACGGGCGTGTCACAGGGCGTGTCGTGCTCGGGTTCGACGTTTGGCCTAGAGGTCGACGATTTTTCGGTCGACGAGCGTTGAGTGAGAACACGGCCTATGACACGGGCGTGTCACTTGAGACACAGGCGTGTACTAGGGCGTGTCGAGCACTCAACGATTTTGCGGCGTTGAGTAGGCACATGGTCTGGGACACGGGCGTGTCCCAGGGCGTGTCGAGCACTCAACGATTTTGTTGTGGCGTTGAGTGAGGGCACACGGCCAGAGACACGGGCGTGTCAATGGCCGTGTCCCGCTCTGGTTGTTTGTGCTGAGGAAGTTACATATCCTGGGACACAGGTCTGTCCCCGGGCGTGTTTAGCATACGACATGTGACACGGGCGCTTCACATGGCCGTGTGCCTCTCAGGACGCTTTTGGTCCTGTATCGTTTGGGAGGATACGGGCCGTGACACGGGCCTTAACACGGGCGTGTCACTTGCAACACGGGCGTGTCCGAAGCCGTGTCAAAGGCCGTGTCCTGTTCGGGATTTTTGGTTTAACGGCGAGTAAGAGAACACGACCTTGGACACGGGCGTATCACAACCCGTGTTCGGCCCAGGAAGTTTATTTTCAGTGCGAATCTTGGTCATTCGTTTCTTTCTTTTGAGCTTAAGGCTGGGAATAAGGGTTTTCAAACCCTTATTTCTCATCTTCTTCCTCTTTCTAAATCTTTAGAGAGAGGGGAGAGCTAGGAGGAAGGAGGAGATCAACTCCGGCGGCCGGTGAAGCTTCGGAGCCCCGTTTCGCAAGCGGAGTTTAGATCCGTGAAGGCAAGATCATTGCGGTGGTGTTCATCTGGCCAAGCTTTCTCCATGGCTAGGAAGAGGGGTCGTAAGGTAACGACAATTCTCCTCTTGGTTTTAGGATGCATGCTTAGAATCTTTTCTTTTCATCTTTGGGCTCCGAATCTCTCAAATGAGAGAGGTTTGGGTTACCATGGTTCAAGAGGAACCTTCGGGTCGATTGAGTCCGTCCCCGACATATTTTTGCATTAGAGATTCGCTCTGTTAGTGGATTAGGCATTGTGGGTGAAGCCGTAGTTGCGACCGTTAGTCCGACTCGGTGATGTTGCATAGCGAGCCTTGAGGATTCGGTAGAAATCCATTGCGGTAAGATGTTGTTGTGATGTGTGTGTTTTTCCCCCTTTTCTTGAGTGAGTACTCGTAGCCGGAACCGGACAAGGTTAGCTCCGCATTGGCGGTAGATGGTTTTCTTGGTGCACGGGGACGTTATAGTATAAATGGTGGATTATTGTGGGAAAATATATGGTTGTGCTATGTTAAGGCGTGGTTATGTCTCTGTGATCGGCTGGCTATCCCGTGACGTGCAAGTTATGTGGGGTGTGTGTCCCGGTGAGACTAGTCCCCTTTTGTGAGACTGACGAGAACGCCGAGGGTAGGGCAAGCCCGGGCAATGAGGTCATGAGCGGTTGGGGTCCAACAAGGGTTCTTAGAATCGTTTGGTGTGTGAGACGGAATCCTGACGTGTGATGTCAGAATGTGCGGGCAAGCCCGAGGTTTAAGACCCATGCGCGGGTGGGGCCTTTGCAAGATTTCCGTGTAACGGCGCTTGGGCCGTTAGGGACATGGTTGTTTCCTTATGTTGTGTGGCTTTATGCTAATGTGGAAACGGAAGTACCCGAATTGTTTGATGATGTGTTAGATGCATACGAGTTAGGGTGCATTGGGCGAAGCCCGGGTTTGCATACATGCTGCATAGTAGGCCCCTTTTACACTATTCTCAACATAGAAACGTGTTTGTTGCCTGAGACATCCAAAACTATTTTTAAGTTTTATTTATTTATACATATGGTATACGAAGTGCTGAATTGCAGGTTGGAGGGGTACCTCGGGGTCCGTTAGGGGCGGCCGGGATGAGATGTGTTGGTTACACAGTAGAGGTTAGCCTTTGCTGACCCACGTTACTTAAAATCTTTATAGGACAAGGATCGCAAGCGGGAGCTAGTGCGCCGGGCAAAAAGCTCTAAGCCTCATGGAGTGTTGCCGTACTTTAGCTTGTTTCCTTTTCTTGTATTGTTTGATCTATGATTTGGACAATGTCCGGCTTGCACACCGAGGTAGCCTAGGAGTACTTTTGCACGTTCATGTTTTGACTTATGGTTTATTATTTGATGGAAACTATTTTGTAAGGCCTTAAGGCCTCTGGATACTCTTGTGTGTAATGGATAATTTCTAGTGGTTTTGCTTTGTTTCTGCTGTGTTCAATTCTGAGTTTTGAGTTTGGGCATCAATATCGACTTATAATGCTAGAGCTGTGGCGATTTTATGTCGTGGGGCCCCGGCCGGACCCATATCATACAGTCATTACAAGGGAGGTGTTACAATTTTGTATCAGAGGGAGGTTTGTGTTCCAAGGAGAGAATTCGTTGTCAAAAGTCCAAATCGAGTTGTGTATAAGAAGTTATCCACATAGGAGTATTGCGGGATCATGAGTGTCCCTGTGTTTGAGTCTTGTAATTAGAGACTGATTTGTGTTTTCTTTGCTTGTGATAAGAGTACAAGCAACGAGGCGAGGACGTCGAGGCCAGGAGAAGAGCTCTCGGCGAGTAGCGCTACCGCGCAAGGTCCTTTAGGCATGGGGGTGACCCCTGCCGACTTTTGTCGCATGCTTGTGAAAGCGATGATGGCGGCCCAAGCCGTAGCTGCAGCGCAAGTAGCAGCCCCCGTTGCTCATGTAGCAACTCCTGCTACCCCGGATACGGCGACGGCCGTGCCGGGTGAGGAAGCCAGACAGGCAGAGTCGCTGGCCGAAAGGGTGATTGTCGGGCATGGTGACCGACAAATGAAGTATTTCCTGAGCTTCCACCCTCCAACCTTTAAGGGAATCGGCACGCCTACAGATGCGGAAGATTGGTGGGCTCAAATTTAGGAGCTGTTGAGAGCGGCTGAGATGCCAGACGAGAAGAAAGTGGAGTTTGCAGCCTTCATGTTGGAAGGGGATGCCAAGTTGTGGTGGGCGAGCCACAGTGCCCGGCAGTTTCGTGGACGTACACCGTCCATTGAGGAGTTTGGGAATGCTTTCCTGAAGAAGTATATTCCCGCATCAACAAGGTTAGCCCTCCAAAGGCAATTTCTGCACTTGGTGCAGCGAGACAAAACCGTGGATGAATATGTTCAGGAGTTCACTCGATTGGGTCGTTATGCGGGGACAACCATGGCGGATGATGAGAAGAGGGATAACCTCTTCTACCACGGGTTGATGGAAAACCTGAGGCAACCACTCATATCCATGAAACGCGCGGGTTTCAATGAATTGGTTGAGGCGGCCAGGATTTTGGAAAGTGATATGGAGAGAACCCAGTGTCGCAAGGGTTTCACACCCAAGCAGGGAGAAGGGAAGCCTTCTCAGTCCCACGGGAAGTCAGAAGGGAGCAGATGGAAGAAGAATCCTCACCCGTACAAGTCTGGTGAGAAAATTAATTGGACGTCCGGAGGGTATCTCTCTAAGGGACCTCTGACGTGCTATACTTGTGGCAAGGCTGGGCATATAGCAAGATTTTGTACTCAAGGAGGCACGAAACAAGAGCCAAGGCATGAGAAGATGTTGCGCTCTGGCCCTAGTGCCGCAGAGAAAGGGAAGATGACAGAGTCGAGTGCTTCTCGGTTTCAACCGGTGCAGCCAAGGGCCTATAACCTTGGGAAGCAAGAAGCAATCCGTCAACCCGATGTGGTGACAGGTATGAGAGTTTAACCTGCACCTTAGATTCCTGTTTTCAAGCCGTTTATGTTTGTTGCATATGTTTAGGATTTGTGATAGTTTCCGGGTACCCCGCTAGGGTACTATTTGATACGGGAGCGTCGCACTCATTTCTTGCGGAAAACTTTATCCGGAGGATCGGAGTTGAGTCTATCTCAATGGACTCAGAGTTGAAAGTGCGTATGCCCAATGGGTCATCTATGACTACCAGGGCTAATGGGCGTATTTGTTGGAGTATAGATGGAGTCGACTTCATGTTGATGACGGCAGTCTTATCGTTGGCCGAGTTTGACGTAATTTTGGGGATGGACTGGCTAGTGGAGCAGCATGCCAGTATCGATTGCCTGTCCAATGTGGTAACCCTGAGGGGCGAGGGGCAAGCAGAAGTCAAGTTTGAGGGTCTTTATGGGGTAGCCTATTCCCTAGTTTCGGCCATGCAATTAGTACGGGCAGTTAACCAAGGAGGGGTAGCCCTAGTAGTACTGTTGGAGGTTAGCCTTTCCAGTTTATCTCTTGGGGAAGTACCCATAGTGGTAGAATTCGTAGACATGTTTCTTGAGGAGCTGCCGGGAGCGCCTCCTCGGCGGGAGATTGATTTTTCTATCGAGCTAGTGCCAGAGGCTAGACCGGTGTCGCATCCTCCCTTTAGGATGGCACCAAAGGAGTTGGCCGAACTTAAAGTCCAATTGCAGGAGATTTTGGAGCAAAGGTATATTGACCCAGTTCTTCGCCGTGGAGTGCGCCGATGTTGTTCGTAAAGAAGAAGGATGGCAGTATGCGGTTGTGTATAGACTACCGAGAGTTGAACAAACTGATTATCAAGAATAAGTACCTGATTCCTCAGATAGACAATATGTTCAATTAGTTAGTGGGGTCGGTGGTGTATTCCAAGTTGGACTTGAAGTCAGGTTACTATCAGTTACAAATCCGAGACGAAGACATACCCAAGACCGCGTTTGGCACGAGGTATGGTCATTTTGAATTTTCGGTAATGCCGTTCGGGCTGACGAACACACCATCCGTATTCATGGATCTGATGAACCGAGTCTTTCGCAAGTACTTGGACTTGTTTGTATTCGTCTTCATTGATGACATTCTGGTTTATTCCAAGTCAGAAGCGGAGCACGAGTCTCACTTGAGAATAGTATTGCAAGTGTTGAGAGAGAACCAGCTTTATGCAAAGTTCTCCAAGTGTGATTTCTGGTTGGAGAAAGTGGCGTTTTGGGCCATGTAATTAGTGGGGATGGGGTGACAGTTGATCCAATGAAAGTGGAAGCCATCAGAGATTGGCCAGTATTGAGGACCGTGGCGGAAGTCCGGAGCTTTCTTGGACTAGCCGGGTATTATCGAAGGTTTGTGGAAAACTTTTCGCGGATATCTCTACCCCTCATTTCACTAACTCGTAAGGATCAGAAATTCGTGTGGACACAAGAGTGCAATCAGGCGTTTGATACCCTGATGGAAAGGCTTATGACGGTGCCAATCCTAAGTCTGCCGAAGGGGACCGAAGGATTTCAGATTTTCAGCGACGCATCCAGATGCGGTTTGGGGTGCGTTCTGGTGCAGTGTGGCAGCGTGATTGCGTTTGGGTCTAGGCAATTGAAGCCGCACGAGAGAAACTACCCCGTCCACGATTTGGAATTGGCAGCGGTAATCTTTGCGCTTAAATTATGGCGGCACTACGTTTATGGTGCGAAAGTGGAGATCTTCACAGACCACAAAAGTTTGAAGTATCTCCTAGATCAGAAGGAATTAAATATGTGGCAGCGTAGGTGGGTCAAGTTCCTTGGGGACTACGAAGTGGCAATTCAGCACAAGTCAGGCAAAGCCAATGTGGTGGCTGATGCTTTGAGTAGAAAATACACGGGGCAAGTAAATTGGATTGAAGCTCATGATGAACGATTGAGGCAGGACTGGGAGTCCCTTGGCATGGAATGTGCAGCCAGAGGCGAGTCTAGCGTGGCTCGGTTAAACTGGATTGAAATGCAGAATGATTTGTGCGATCGTATTCGGGAAGCGACCCGTTTGGATGCGGAGTTCCAACCATACGTGGAGGAAACTCAAAAGGATGATGGTAGCGCCTGGGAGATGATTGATGGGATTCTGAGGAAGGGCGGGAGGATTTGTGTACCGCAGTTCGACAAGCTCCGTGAGGAGTTGATGTTTGAGGCCCACTTCACAAAGTACTCCATTCACCCGGGTAATACAAAGATGTACTTGGATATGAAGAAATCATATTGGTGGCCTGGTTTGAAGCGAGATGTGGCTTTGTATGTGAGTCGGTGCCAAACTTGTGCCTTGGTGAAGGCCGGGTGTCAGAAGCCGGGCGGGTTTTTGAAGCCTCTTCCTATCCTAGAGTGGAAATTCGATGACATCTCCATGGATTTTGTACATGGGTTTGCAGGGCAACGATGCCATTTGGGTGATCGTGGACCGCTTTACCAAAGTGGTACACTTCATCCCAAATCAGAAGGAGGACAGTGTTGAAAAGCTGGTGGAATTGTACATTGACAACATTGTGCGACTGCATGGGATTCCAAAGAGCATAGTCAGTGATCGTGACGGGCGTTTCATGTCTAAGGATTGGAGGTTGGTACAGAAAAGCCTGGGCACGAAACTCAAGTTCAGTACGGCCTTCTATCCTTAGACTGACGGGCAGACCGAGAGAACGAACCGTACTATGGAGGATATGCTAAGGATATGCACTCTCGACTTCGGCAAAATGGGAGGATCATCTCTTCATGGTAGAGTTCACATATAATAATAGTTACCAAGCAAGTATCAAAATGGCGCCATACGAAGCTTTGTATGGGAGGCAGTGTCTAACACCGATGTCTTGGACAGAGGCGGGAGACACCAAGCTTTTGGGGAAAGAAGTGGTAGCTGACGCTAGTGAGTTGGTGCAAACCATTCAAGAGCGCATGAAGGTAGCTCAAGATCGGAAAGCGAAATATTTTAACGCACGCCACAGGAATGTGGAGTTCGCGGTGGGCGACTGGGTTTATCTAAAGATCAAGCCGTTCAAAGGCGTTTCGCGGATTCGCCGACTCAAGAAGTTGAGTCCAAGGTTTTTGGGACCGTTCGAGGTTATAGAACGGGTGGGAGAAGCAGCTTACCGGTTAGTATTATCCCCGGAGCTGAGTGGATTGCACGATGTATTCCATGTCTCCGTCTTTAGGAAAGCTCTGTTAGAAGCTAGCGTGGTGATCGAATCGGCAGCAGTGCCGATAGAAGAGGACTTGAGGACGCGAATTCGTCCAATCGGTATAAAAGATTCAGAGGTTCGGCAATTGCAGAACAAGGAGGTTAAACTTGTAAATGTTCGTTGAGACAACTGCGGCTGCGAGGAGCTTTCTTGGGAACGAGAGCAGGCCATGCTTGAGGAGTACCCCGAGCTTTTCTGTTCAGGTACCGTTTAGGTTTTGTTTACCTTCTATAGTTAAATTTCGGGATAAAATTCTTTTAAGGGGGGGAGGAATTGTAACGCCCCAAAACTTGGAAGAGAAACCGATGGCGTTGTTTTTGGCTAAGATGGGTTCTGGGTAGGCTGACACGGCCTGTGACACGGGTGTGTCACAGGGCGTGTCGTGCTCGGGTTCGACGTTTGGCTAGGAGGTCGACGATTTTTCGGTCGACGAGCGTTGAGTGAGAACACGGCCTATGATACAGGCGTGTCACTTGATGCACGGGCGTGTACTAGGGCATGTCGAGAACTCAACGATTTTGCGGCATTGAGTGAACACACGTTCTGGGACACGGGCGTGTTTGAGGGCGTGTCGATCACTCAACGATATTGTTGTGGCGTTGAGTGAGGGCGCACGGCCAGAGAAACGGGCGTGTCAATGGCCGTGTCCCGCTCTGGTTGTTTGTGATGAGGAAGTTACACGGCCTGCGACACGGGCCTGTCCCCGGGCGTGTTTAGCACACGACATGTGACACGAGCGTGTCACATGGCCGTGTGCCTCTCGGGACGCTTTTGGTCTTGTGTCGTTTGGGGGGACATGGGCCGTGATACGGGCCTTAACACGGGCGTATCACCTGCGACACGGGCGTGTCCGAAGCCGTGTCAAAGGTCGTGTCCTATTCGGGATTTCTGGTTTGACGGCGAGTAAGAGAATACAGCCTTGGACACGGGCATGTCACAACCCGTGTTCGGCCCAGGAAGTTTATTTTCAGGGTGAATCTTGGTCGTTCATTTCCTT
This sequence comes from Platanthera zijinensis, assembly GCA_039513925.1. NCBI lineage: Eukaryota > Viridiplantae > Streptophyta > Magnoliopsida > Asparagales > Orchidaceae > Platanthera > Platanthera zijinensis. Next base: position 48,877,294 of record CM077082.1, read on the forward strand.
CTTTTGGGATCCAAGGGTTGTGGTTGGTCTTTGCTAAGCTTAAGGCCGGGAATAAGGGTTTTCAAACCCTTATTTCTCATTTTCTTCCTCTTTTTAAAGCTTTAAAGAGAGGGGAGAGCTAGGAGGAAGGAGGATATCAACTCCGGTGGCCGGTGAAGCTTTGGAGCCCCGTTTCGCAAGCGGAGTTTAGATCCGCGAAGGCAAGATCGTTGCGGTGGTGTTCATCCGGCCAAGCTTTCTCCATGGCTAGGAAGATGGGTCGTAAGGTAACGACACTTCTCCTCTTGGTTTTAGGATGCATGCTTAACATCTTTTCTTTTCATCTTTGGGCTCTGGATCTCTCAAATGAGAGGGGTTGTGGTTGCCATGGTTCAAGAGGAATCTCCGGGTCGATTGAGTCTGTCCCCGACATATTTTTGCATTAGAGATCCGCTCCGTTAGTGGATTAGGCATTGTGGGTGAAGCCGTAGTCGTGACCGTTAGTCCGAATCAGTGATGTTGCATAGCGAGCCTTGATGATTCAGTAGAAATACGTTGCGGTAAGATGTCGTTGTGATGTGTGTGTTTTTTCCCCTTTTCTTGAGTGAGTACTCGTAGCCGGAACCGGACAAGGTTAGCTTCGCATTGGCAGTAGATGGTTTCCTTGGTGCACGGGGGTGTTACAGTATAAATGATGGATTAGGGTGGGAAAATATATGGTTGTGTTATGCTAAGGCGTGGCTATGTCTCTGTGGTCGACTGGCTATCCCGTGACATGCAAGTCATGTGGGGTGTGTGTCCCGGCGAGACTAGAACCCTTCTGTGAGACTGAAGAGAATGTCGAGCGTAGGGCAAGCCCGGGCAATGAGGCCATGAGCGGGTGGGGTCCAACAAGGGTTCTTAGAATCGGTTGGTGTGTGTGACGGAATCCTGATGTGTGATGTTAGAATGTGCGGGCAAGCCCGGGGTTTAAGACCCATGCGCGGGTGAGGCCTTTGCAAGATTTCCGTGTAACGACGCTTGAGCCGTTAAGGACATGGTAGTTCCCTTATGTTGTGCGGCTTTATGCCAATGGGGAAACGGAAGTACCCTAATTGTTTGATGTTGTGTTAGATGCATACGAGTTAGGGTGCCTCGGGCGAAGCCCGAGTTTGCATACATGCTGCATAGTAGGCTCCTTTTACACTGTTCTCAACATAGAAACGTGTTTGTTGCCTGAGACATCCAAAACTGTTTTTAAGCTTTATTTATTTATACATATGGTATACGAAGTGTTGAATTGCAGGTTGGAGGGGTACCCCGGGGTCCGTTAGGGGCGGCCGGGAGGAGATGTGTTGGTTACACAGTAGAGGTCAGCCTTTGCTGACCCACGTTACTTAAAATATTTACAGGGCAAGGATCGCAAGTGGGAGCTAGTGCGCCGAGCGAAAAGCCCTAAACCTCATGGAGTGTGGTTGTACTTTAGCTTGTTTCCTTTTCTTGTATTGTTTGATTTATGATTTGGACAATGTCCGGCTTGCACGCCGAGGTAGCCTAGGAGTGCTTTTGCACGTTCATGTTTTCACTTGTGGTTTATTATTTGATGGACACTATTTTGTAAGGCCTTAAGGCCTCTAGATACTCTTGTGTGTAGTGGATAACTTCTAGTGGTTTTGCTTTGTTTCCGCTGTGTTCAATTCTGAGTTTTGAGTTTGGGCATCAATATCATCTTATAATGCTTAAGTTGTGGCGATTTTATGTCGTGGGGCCCCGGCCGGACCCATATCATACAGTCATTACAGGGAAGGTGTTACAATATATATAGGTGCGGAAGCATTTTAAACATATCAATGAAGGGTTGATGCGCATGCATTTTATTAATAAAGCCAATGTCACACACAGTGTTGAAGAAAAATGTAACTATAATAGACAACAGTAGTAAGCATGTCCCAAGTAAAATGATCCAGTGCATCAAATAAAATCCTAGCAGTTGTCCACGATATAAGAGAAAACGGCTAACCATAAGTAGTAGACGATAACAGATCTGACGGTGAGAGAAAACAAATACATAGGACCTGATGTAACAACTACAAAAGAGTAAACCTCTGAGTAAGCGGTAGCTGAACGAAGAGCAGCTCAGGGAGCAGGCGGCGCTGTCACGAACCCTAAGGCAAAATCCAAATAGAAGGAAAATGCCTTAGAACATGAAAACTAAAAGTAAGCATATAATAATCTGATGTATAAGTAGAGGTAGCAAGAGAAAGAAAAACCATTAACTGATGCATAACTATACTCTAGCCTACTCCAGAGTTAGCCTAAAATTCCATTCACACAATGACATAAGCGGTACAATGAAAAGGGTTCGCGTCTCAATTTTATGTACATGATTCTAAAATAAGTTTAATTGGAAGGTTTATAAGCGCAGTACTTATAATGGCTATCTACTGGTCTCCGTTACCAGTTTGGCGGGAGCTCGATTCAAAGCATCACATCAAATTGAAACCTCCTTTCAATGTTTGCCGATAACGAATAGTGAATTGGGGATTCATGTCTTGGAGATTGCTAACACAACTAAACAGGTCATAAAGCACACGACCCTGATCTATAAGGGTATACATTCCATAATATAAGAGTAATAGTAAATAAATTTCGTGTTTGCATGCGAGAGATATTTCTCTACTTGCCTTTAGGTGAAGTTGAACGGAAGACGACGGCTAGACGGTGCTAGCAGAAACGTAGGAGTCTTAGATTGACCTGCTTAAGATCACGCAACCAAGATGACCCACGAAATCTTCTACAGTTGCATAGACATCATAAAAATTGTAGAGATGCACATGAGAGGTTGCTTAGAAGTTTACCTCCCTTGAGAGCAAGGGGAGAGGAGTTACCACGAAGGATCGGTGACCCAGTGGCGCTCGGGTGACGGAAACCCTAAATCGGAGAGGGCTTGGAGCGATTCCACATCTAGATCCGATGAGCGGCACCGGAAACACAAACAAAATTGATGTTAGACGAACATACGACAACTGCAAGAGGGAATCAATGCAAAATACATTGACTGGAGCAAAAATTATAGCAACAAAATTTAGGGCAAAATCTGAAAACATGAGTTTAGCGGAGATCCTTACCCACGGAAGCGGGATCTAGGCTCAAAGATCCACGTAGAGGAGTTTCAAGTGAAACCCTAGGAGTCCCTCATGAAATCCACCAGCCCAAACGAAGAGGAGCTAGGGTTGTTGGAGAAGAATGATGTCTTTGCCCTCACTAGCAGGAGGAGGAGAAGAGGAAGGGAGGAAGTTGCCTTAAAAGGAAGAAAGAATGATTGGCCTTTGAGGGAGGTTGATGGTGTCATCGACTTCCTAGAGAAGTTCCGTCATTGTTATTGGTGTCGACGGCCAAAGGGAGAGCCGGAGATGGCGGGGGAAGCCATAGGGAGAGCCGTCGGGGGCTACGGGAGGAGAAGGAGGCAGAATTGGCGGCTTGCAGCTGCGATACGGGAGGCGAAAGATGAAACCCTGGGTCAACGAGTTTGTGGGATGCAGGGGATAATGAAATGGGGGGCGGCTTGGGTTTAAAGAGGGAGTTAGGGTTTTTTTGTTATTATTATTAATATTATTATTACTAATAAAATGAGTTGTTATATTCTCCCCTACTTAGGAAATTTCGTCCCAAAACTTTCCTAAAGATTCTCTGAATGGGGCCAAAACAATGAAGATTCAGACGACATGCACTTCAACAACAGTTTGCCCATAAAGCATGGAAGCTAACTATGAAAGATACTGAAATAATAAGGAAGCCATACTCATAGACATACCAAGATTAAGAGAAGAGTTATGGATACTTACTGCACATGTCAGATTCGAGTTCCCAAGTGTACTCCTTAGACTTGCCATACACCCAAAGTACCTTCACCATAGGAATGGTTCTCTTGTGAAGCTTGTGTTCTTGATATTTTACGATCCTGGCGGGCTTGACTGGATAAAACAGATTAGCTTCAGGAATCACTGAAACTTTTTCAAGAACACGATTAGGATCGTGGATGCACTTCTGAAGCTGGCTGACATGAAAGACAACATGAATACCGGCCAAAGAAGCAAGTAGCTCTAAACGGTAGGGAGATCCTCCAATACGTTCTGATATGGCGTACTGTCCCACGAACCTTAGGTTGAGCTTATGCTGGTGACCGAACCGTTTCACCCCAGGAGTATGGGAAACCTTCAGGAACACTTGATCACCCAGAACAAACTCTAACGGACGGCGGTGCTAATTAGTATATTTTCTCTGCCTCTCGATGGCACGACTGAGCTAAAGACGAGTCTTCTTTGTGACTTCTTCCATTTCCTAGAGTAGCTCAGGCACCAAAATCACCTTTTCACCAACTTCTGACCAGTAGAGCGGGGTCCTGCAACAATGCCCGTACAGTGCTTCGAAGGGGATCATCTTGAGACTCTCTTGATAGTTGTTGTTGTAGGCGAATTCGATTAAGATTAGGTGCTCATCCCAAGTTCCCTTATAGTCCAGAATGTAAAACCATAGCATATCTTCAAGAATCTGATTAACTCTCTTGGTTTGGCCATCAGTCATCGGGTGATAAGCGGTACTCAGGTTGAGATCAGTGTCCAAAGCTTGCTAAAAACCCTTCTAGAAGTACGATACAAATCTCGAGTCACGATCAGAAACAATCTGCCGAGGAATCCCATGGAGCCTAACAATCTCATAAACATAAATCTGGGCCATATTCTCGGTGGAATGACCTTCATTATACGGGATGAAGTGAGCCACTTTAGTCATATGATCTACTATGACCCAAATCACATCATGTCCTCTGGGAGTGCGGGGCAAACCAGTGATGAAGTCCATAGAGATATCTTCCCACTTCCGTTTCAGGATAGACAGAGGTTGCAAAAGACCACAAGGGCGCTGACATTGAGCTTTCACCTTCTAGCATGTCAGATATCGAGAGATGAAGCGTGTAATATAATTCTTCGGACCAGGTCACCATACGATCTGCTTCAAGTCGTGATACATCTTATTGTTTCCTGGATGGCTGGATGTGCGGGATTCATGAGCTTCTTGGAAAATGCTATCTAGCAATTCCGGAACATTGGGAATACATATGCAACCTCGGAAACACAGAAAATCGTCAGAGATAAAGAAATACGGAAAAGTACCAAGTTCAACCTTTCAATGAATGCGCTAGAGTGTAGGATAAGATGGCTAAAGATCCTTCACTTGTTCTACCCATAACAGACCGGAGACTTCCCCTTGACCTCCATGTGAGAAGGATATGTCAATCCGCTCGAGGTCATCCACCAGGGCCGCGAGAGAAGCTGACATAGGTGCATATGCAGTAACAGAAGCCTAATGACTCAAAGCATCTGCCACTAAATTAGCTTTACCGGGCACAAACATGAGTTGCAAGTCATAATCTACTATGAATTCAAGCCAACGCCTCTGACGAAGATTGAGGTCCTTCTGAACGAAAATGTACTTCAAACTCTGATGGTCGGTGAAGAAGTGACATTTCACGCCATAGAGATAATGGCGTCAAAGTTTCAAGGCAAACACCACCGCAATGAATTTCAGATCAGGAGTGGGGTAGTTGCGTTCGTGAATCTTTAACTGCCTTGACCAATAAGCAATAACACGATCCTCTTGCATCAGGACACAGCCAAAAACAACTCCAAAAGCATCAATGTAAACTGAAAAATCTAACCCCTCTGACGGAAGAGCTAAAACTGGCGCTGAACACAAATGTTGCTTCAATTCAAAAAAGGCATGCTCACACTGATCTGACCACATGAACCTGGCATGCTTTTGAGTTATCTTTGTCAGAGGAGCAGCAATAGAGGAAAAATCCTTGACAAAATGCTGGTAATAGCCAGCCAAACTAAGGAAACTGCAGATCTCAGTAGGGATAGAAGGTCGCTTCCAGTCCATAACTACGAAAATTTTGGTAGGATCAATGGAAAGTCCATCACCTAAACTGACGTGGCCCGAGAAAGCAACACGATCCAACCAGAACTCACATTTCGCCAGCTTGACATATATTTGATGCTGACGAAGGGTGGAGAGAGTGAGTCTAAGATGGGCAGCATGCTCCACACGAGTCTTGGAAAAGACAAAAATATCATCAATGAACACGATGATGAACTTGTCTAGATAATCAAGGAAGACACGGTTCATCATATCCATGAAAGCAAAAGGGGAGTTAGTCAAACCAAAGGACATCACCAAAAATTCAAAATGTCTTTACCGAGTCCGGAAGGCTGTCTTGGGAATGTCGGACTCCTTGATCTTCAACTGATGGTAACCTGATCTGAGATCTATATTGGAAAAGACGATATTGTCCTTAAGCTGATCAAATAGGTAATCCACGCACGGGAGGGGATACTTATTCTTAACAGTTACTTATTCAGATCTCGATAGTCTATGCACAGCCTAATGGATCCATCCTTCTTTTTAAAGAAGATAATGGGGGCTCCCCAAGGAGAAGAGCTGGGACGAATGTACCCACACTCAATTAATTCATCCTATTGCGATCTAAGCTCCTCCAGTTGTCGTGGTGCTATGCGGTACAGAGCTTTAGATATGGGGCGCATTCTAGGCTCTACATCAATGGAGAACTCTACATCACGATCGGGAGGCATTCCAGGCAACTCGGCGGGGAACCCGTCAGGGAACTCGGAAGCAATCAGGATAGACTCAAGTTGAGGGGAGGCAACATCCTAGAGTGACGCATAAACAAAACAAGCAGAACAACACTGACCTAGCAGTCGGGTGGTACGCATAACAGAAATTACCTCAGGTGGCTGCTGGTCTGAACATGAATGTCACAGTCCTTGCCATCGATACTGAGATTGACCCGCTTTTCAATACAATCCAGCTTTGCTTTGTATACAACCAACCAATTCATGCCCAAAATTACATCGAACTCCGACATTTCCAGAACTATGAGGTCGGCGAAGACTTGCAATTTGCCAAGTAGGATCGAACAATTGTGAATACCCCTGTTAGAAAGGTGCACATGATCGGGCATAGAGATCTCATACGGGACCTCAAGTGGAGAAGTAGGCCATCAATTAAGGTCCACAATATGACGAGCAATGAAGGAGTGAGATGCACCGGAATCAAATAGAATCTGCATTCACTTATTCTTGACCCTAAATCTCCCTAAAAAGGAAATTGAAAGTGTTAAGTTGTCAACCTAAATCACCTAGAGGGGGTGAATAGGTGAATTGTGTGTCTATATGCGGAATAAATTTTTTTAAAGAACTTGCACACACAATCAAGCAATCACAGATGATAAGAAGATTTATAGTGGTTCTCCAAGCTTGGGTACGTCCACTTTCCCTCACCGATCTAGTAAATCACTAGATCCGGCTACTGCACTATATTAGATTGAAATCCAATCCTACGCCTCGGAACCAAGTTCCTATAATCTCGATCCAAAGGGATCTACACTCGGAAGATGAAAACTTCCTACAACTCGGAGATTAATCTCCTACAAGATTTGCAGAGAGATTAAAAAAATACAAAAGGAAATTTGTCTCAGATCTGGAAAAATTCAACTCTAGGTCTTCTTCTTGAACTTGCGGCTTTTTCAGAAAATGTTGAAGAAGAGTTGAGAGATCTGATATGAGAAATCTTAGACCTACTAGATCAAGGAGAAGATGAAATATCCTTGAACAACAAGCCTTTCTTGATCGAAAACAGAAGTGTCGATCTTCGCATTGAGCGGCGGCTGAAATTTATGTTCTTCTTGGAGAGAGACGGTCGATCACGAAAATAGAAATGTACGATATTCCGTTTAGGGTTATTCTTGACGAAAAGACATTATATAGAATTTCCTCTAACGGTTAGAATTAACATTAATGACGACACGTGGACCAATCACGTCAAGTCAATTGAAAATCCCGTCGATCTGGACTTAAGAGAAATTTTCAGAAAAATTGTCTGCTGTTCTCGAGAAGTAGGAATGAGTTCTCGAGAACAAGATTGATTTATCGAGAGCAAGTCTATCTGGACTTCAAGTTAGTACTCAAGAACTGTGGGCTGAAACTTCTCAAGAACTAACTAGACTTCTCGAGAACTATTACTCGAAAGCCAAATCAAGTACTTGAGAACAATGCTGACTTCTCGAGAACTTGAGACTAAGTTCTCGAGAACTAAGATAGACTTCTCGAGAGAGGGACTTAGAATTATTTTGCGGATGTCTCTAATTATTCGAGAAATAAAGCCTGTGACTTCTCGATAACCTTAGACTGACTTCTCGAGAACTATAAAAAGGTTTCTCGAGAACTAGTCTCGACTTCTCGAGAACTAGAGGAACTTCTCGAGTTCTGCTAAGTCTACTTCTCGAGAACTATCATGGACTTATCGAGAAGTGAACTTAGAGAAATTTTGGACTTTTACAATTTTCTCTTCTCTTCAAGAATCCTATCCTCATTCCTTGATCCAAGTGCTTGAATATGAAGTGTATCCCAATTGAGAGGCTACACATGAGTCAACACCTTGGATCACACAGTGAGGGATTACACTATATGGTCATGTGTTCATGACCCACTGTAGACTGATATTGGTCTATACTTAGCAATGATGATTTGCAAACACACAACTTAAACCAAGATATCAAATACAACTTAATTCATTTTAGTTTAAGGGTGACTTCATGCAAATCTGGGTTATTGTGGATGCAATACCCAACAATCTTCCCCTATTTGTAGAAGTTAGAACCCTCTATACTAAGGTGAATTATACCAATAAAGAAAGAATTGTAAATGAAGAATAAAAATCAAAAACAAGATAAAAAAATTAAACACGCAATTAGCAAAATTAAAAATTGTATATATATAATATTTTAGATTTCCAATTCAACATCATTTCTTCACTACTAGAAAAATGACTTTTAGCCACGAATTCTTTTGCCACGGGGGAAAAATCGTGGCTAATAGTGAGTATTAGCCACGGTTTTTATTCCGTGGCTAAAAGTCTAGTATTAGCCACGGTTGACTAATTCGTGGCTAATATTAGACTTTTAGCCACGGTTTGCCTGAACCATGGCTAAAAGTCTAGTATTAGCCACGGTTTGCCTGAACCGTGGAAAAAGGTTGTGATTACATTTAGTCTCACACCGCCAAAACAAAATAAAATTTTGGGTTTATAAAGAATTTATTTTAATTAGTATTTGAAATAAATATGGCGGCGGCGGCCCGGCGTCGCGGGGGTGGCGCACCGGCCGGCCGACGGCGACGGCTAGCCTGAATTTTTTATGTTATGAGTGGCCCTTTAACCACGGCAATTAAACCGTGGCTAAAAGTCCAGTATTAGCCACGACAATCAAACCGTGGCTAAAAGTCCAGTATTAGCCACGGTTTTGGACTTTTAGCCATGGTTTGGACTTTTATCCATGGTTTGGACTTTTAGACACGCTCGCATTGCCCACGCCCATTTTCCGTGGGTAGACCGTGGCTAAAAGTCTTTAGCCACGGTTTTGGACTTTTAGCCACGGCAATCTGCCGTGGCTAAAAGTCAGTTTTCTAGTAGGGCTTCCATAGTCTCAAAAACAAGTATCAGTAGAAAAATCATCTCTAGCTCTGATGATGTCTATCATGCTTCTCCTATTGTCTCCTCTTGTAGCTGAAGGGCTTTGGGTAGTATCTTAGAGGTTTTGGAGGAGCCTTGGGATTATTCTTATCATACTCTCTATCATAAATCCTCTTTTTGGTCATGGAATTCTCATAAAGGTCCCACTCAGTGGATCTTTAGTGGATATGTCTGTTTTCATTATAGTCCATTACCAACTTGAGAGTATCAAAAATCAGTGACTTGGAGGTAGGACTCCAGACTTCAGCAAACTCTTGTGCCTTTCTTTTCTCAGAATCTGGCTTGGGAACACTTTTGTTGGCTGAGGGGCCTTCCCCATACTTCCTTTTCTTAGGAATGTGGATTTCAGGCAAGTCCTGAGGAATCACATCATCCCATACTTGATCATAGGAAGTAGGAGGAGCATCCTGATCTTTTAGCCTAGGGGAGAAGCAGGGCATCTGAGGTTGTTTCATCTGAGATGGCATCTAACTGGACTGTCCTTCAGCAAGAGGATTCAGGTTATGAGGAATGATATTAGGATCAACCTGAAATTCAGGGAATATTTGGTTGTTCATCCAGACTGAGGTGTCATAGGTATAGAATTTCACAGATTGAATTTGCTCTAAAATATTCTTATTGATTTCACTTATCTTGTCAGACCAAGCTGTGTTTGCAGCAGCAGTAAACTTATCCATAAGTTTTTCCACATGTTCTTTCACCAGGCTCTCCCCCTTTCTGAATTCTACACATAGCTTTTCTATGGCATCTTTCTTGAAGGTTCCCACTTCTTCACAGATTTTCATAACATATTTTTGGGCCTTCTTGTCTAACTGGATCTGGTTGTTGGCAAGAGTTATAGATTGGGCCATTACCTGGCCAACACTAGTAATGGTGTGGTCTATAGCTTTTCCACCAATCTGAAACAACTCTTTGAGGGAGTTTGTGTTGTGCTGGATTTCTGCAAATCCTCTGCTCATCTCTTTTTCTAGATCAGTGACTTTGTCCTGAACCACTTTTAGAGATTCATCAAAATATTTCCTTTGTTCTGCCAACATGACTTCAAACTTACTTATAATGTCTGAATTTATAGGGGTTGCAGCAACAACAGGAATGACAGCATGAGGGGTAACTAGAGGAGGATGAAGAACTACCCATGGAGGGATCTCATCACCTATTACAGAACTTTTTGCTTTGACAGTATGAGGAAATATATCAACTTCCTCACCAAGTAGAGAAGGCATAGAGAAATCAAGTGGCTTTAGAGGAGCTTCAACTTCCTCTGGTTTAGGCTCATCCTCTCCTGAGAGAATGATGGTTTCTTGTTGGGGTGATTCTTTCCTTGGAGATTGTTCTGGAGATACTCTTGGAGAAGGTTCTGGAGATGGAGAAGGAGCTGGAGAAGGATTTGGAGAAGGATCCTTTGAAGGTTCTTCTGCAGTTCCTGTGTGTAGGGGAGGAAGAAGTTCATCTGAGGTAAGCTCTTTTATCATACTTTCTATATCTGTTGTCGTGGAGTTAATGGTTTCTTGCACTTGCTCATATGAGAGGAGGGAGATTGGGTCCTGACCTCTTTAGCAGGGCCTGTAAGCTCTTTAGCCAGTTGTTTTAGATTCTTCAACTTTAACTCCCATCTATGAATGGAGGCTAGGGAGATCTTCTTCAGGTGATGAATTGGAGTGCCTTTAGAAGTCTAGAAGACAGTTGGATCAATCTCATGCAACATCAGGGAGATTATCCTAGCAAATTTTGGTTCTCTTATGCTGTCTCTAATCAAGTCAAAAATCATCAAACCATAAGGAAATCTTTTCCTGCAGACTACGATAGCCATGATATTGAAGAAGTCATTTGTAATAAACCATATTGACCCTGTTCTGCACCACAAAATTTTGCCAATAATGTCTACTAAAAGTTTGCTAACATCATTTAAAGAAGTCCTCCTAAGAGAAGTAATGTCATCTGGAACTCCACAGAAATAACAGGTTCTGTCATTGTCATCTTCAATTATTTTATCTACATCATCTACATGAGGTAATCTGAGAAGTCTAGACACTATGGTCAGGCACAACTTAATTTTAATGCCCTTGACTTTGGACTTCAGGATAGTGTCATTTCTCCTTATCTTAACATTTCTGAAGAACTCTTCTACCTCAGGAAATAAAATCTTGCAAGGTTCTGATAGAACGAATGTCAAACCTGCTGTGTCTAGGAGAAGAAGAAGAATTCTGAAATCCTCTGAAAGCTTTACTATCCCTGCTACTACTAGCTCACTGCCGACGCCAATTTTGAACTGCTAGGCCATTGAGATGAATGATGGCGATGGACGGAGAGCGAGAAAGCGGCGGTGTCGAAGTTCTTGTCGGCGGCGTGTCGAAGCACTGGTCGGCGGAAGACAAAGAGTTTCGAGAGAGAGAGTTTTAAATGTCGGTTGAATTGGGATATCTAAAGTTATATATATATATAACCCTAGTAATGTTAATTAGGTGTCTAATTAATCTAAAATAACCCTTGGATTAAGGCAGAAATCGAGCGGTTTTCAAAACAGAAGAAATGAATAGAAATTCGAAAAGAGACGGGACATTTCTCGAGAGGTAGGGTTAGTTCTCGAGAAGTATAATAACAGTTCTCGAGAAGTGTAAGCCTAGTTTTCGAGAACTTTCAGCACTTCTCGAGAGACAGATTTGTAGTTCTCGAGAAGTAGACTTGAAGTTTTCGAGAACTAGTTCTATACTTTTCGAGAAGTGATAATAGTTCTCGAGAACTGTCTTCCACTTGAAAAATTTCTGACCTTTTTGAAGTTTCGAGCTTTGAATTGATTCCCTTTGATCTATCCTTCTTTGATCAGCATCCCAAGTTCAGTTTTGAAGAAATTGAACTTGGTCTCGTCCAACGGCTTTGTGAAAATGTCTGCAACTTGTCGATCTGTTGGCACGTACTGCAGATCCACATCCCCTTGCTCCACATGCTCCCGGATGAAGTGATATCTAAGCTCGATGTGCTTTGTCCGGCTGTGCGAGACTGGGTTGTTTGCAATTGCTATTGCGCTGGTGGAGTCGCAAAAAAACGGAATGTCTTTAACCTTCATATTGTAATCTTCTAGTTAGTTCTTTAGCCAAAGCAATTGTGCGCAATAACTGCCAGTAGAAATATATTCTGACTCGGCCGTTGAGATTACGACATAATTTTGCTTTTTTGCTGCTCCATGATATGAACCTTCTTCTAAGGAACTGACATGTCCCGGAAGTGCCTTTTCTGTCATCTTTGCTACCTGCAAAGTCTGCATCTGAGAAACCAATTAGTTCGTTGTCATTACTTCTTGGGTACCATAAGCCAAGATTCGGTGTACCTTTAAGGTATCTCAAGATTCGCTTTGCAGCAGCATAGTGAGATTCCTTACAGTTAACTTGGAATCTAGCACAGACACATGTAGATAACATTATGTCTGGTCTACTGGCAGTAAGGTAGAGCAAAGGTCCAACTATGCTCTGTACTTGGTTTCATCAAAAAGTTTCTCTTTCTCATCCTTGTCTATAGACATAGCTGAGGCCATTGGAGTCATCATAGAGGTTGCATTCTCCATTCTGAATTTCTTAATTAACTCCTTGGTGAACTTAGCCTGTGAGATGAAAATTTCATCTTCAGATTGTTTCACCTGGAGTCCTAAGAAATACTTCAGCTCTCCCATACTACTCATTTCAAACTTCCCTTGCATAAGTTTAGAAAACTTTTTGCAAAGGTTGTTGTCTGTAGAACCAAAAATAATGTCGTTGACATAGATTTGCACTAGCAAAATCTTGCCTTTAATTTCCCTAAGAAATAATGTCTTATCTATCTTTCCCCTTGTGAACTTGTTCTCGAGGAGAAAGGTAGATAGCATTTCATACCAAGCTCGAGAAGCTTGTTTCAAACCGTACAACGCTTTCAATAATAAATAAATATACTCAGGAAAGTTAGGATCAACAAAACCTGGGGGCTGTTCCACGTACACTTCTTCCTTTATATCACCATTCAGGAAGGCAGATTTCATGTCCATTTGGTAGACAGTGAAGCCCTTCAGTGCAGCATAAGCTAGGAACAGTCTGATTGCCTCCAGCCTTGCCACTGGAGCGTATGTTTGGTCGAAGTCGATTCCTTCTTCTTAACGATGTCCTTAGGCGATGAGTCTGGCCTTGTTTTTTATGATTGTTCCATCCTCGTCCAACTTGTTTCGGTAGACCCACTTCGTTCCGATGACATTCTTACCTTTGGGTCTAGGAATTAGTTTCCAAACTTTGCATCGCTTGAACTGGTTCAGTTCTTCTTCCATGGCCAAGATCCATTATGCGTCTGAGTTGGCTTCCTCAAATTTCTTTGGTTCAACCTGTGAGAGAAAAACTTAAATATAAATTCTCATTAGTTGTACCTCGACGAGTTCTGACACCATTCCGAGGATCTCCTATGATCTGGTCCAGAGGGTGGTCCTTTAGATGTCTGAGCTCTAGATTCCTAGCATCTGGAACTTCTTCAGCCACTGGAGTGACTTCATAAACTTGGATGTTTTCTTCATCTTGATCATCTGCCTCTCCAATGGGGGTTGGAGTAGTGATCTTGAAGAAATTTTCTCTTTCACCTTCAGTCGGTTCATCCAAGCTGATTTCTTTCAGTCTTGTACCTGCATATTCAACAATCACACTAGACGATTTGCTTTGCAGCAAGCTCGTCTCATCAAACACAACATGTATGGATTCCTCTATAACCAGAGTTTTTTTATTGAAAATCCTGTAAATCTTACTATGGATACTATAACCTACAAAAATACCTTCAAAACTTTTCTCACTAAACTTGGTAGTATAGTACTTACCATTGTTAAGCAGAAGCATTTGCAGCCAAAAATTCTAAAATATGAAATAGTTGGTTTCCTGCCTTTTAGAAGTTTGTAAGGTGTCTTCTCATGATTCTTATTGATGAGTGCTCGATTTTGCACGTGGCATGCAGTATTGACGGCTTCAGCCCAGAAGTATTCCGGTAGTGAAGCATCACTCAACATAGTTCTGCAAGCCTCTATGAGTGTTCTGTTCCTTCTCTCAGCTACTCCATTTTGCTGTGGAGTGCGAGGAGAGTAAAACTCATGAAAGATACCTAGGATTTCACAGAATTCTGTCATTGCCCCAGATTTGAACTCTGTTCCATTGTCACTTCTGATTGTGACTACGGAACAATTGTATTCACTCTGGATCTGCCTAACAAAATTTGTAAAGACATCGAAGGTATCTGACTTGTGTTTCAGAAAGAACACCCACGCAAAGCGCGAGTAGTCATCAACAATAACAAATATATATTCCTTACCTCCCAAGCTTCTAATTTGCAGGGGACCAAACAAGTCCATATGAAGTAGACGGAGACATCTACTTGAATTTTTGTCAATTTTAAAGGTAGCCCTTGTTTGCTTGCCTTTTACGCATGCATGACAACGTCTATATTTGACGTACTTGACATTCGGGGCATCACGTACTAAGTTCTGGGAGAATAATTTATTAATAGTTTTAAAATTAATATGTGCTTACCTCTTGTGTCATTGGTCACCAAGAGACGCACTATCTTTTACCAAAAGACACACTGGTGTAGAAGAATTTATACAAATGAAATTCAAACAGAATATATTCCTGCTTTGAGTGCCAGATAGAATCATTTCCATATTGTCAATAGACTTTATCAGGCACTTGTCAGCGTGGAATTCAACTATGTATCCTTTGTCGCATAATTGGCTTATGCTTATAAGATTGTGTTCCAATCCCTCCACATAAGCTACATCCGAAAAGGATATACTACCGTTAGTAATCATACCGTAGCCTTTGGTTATCCCTCGGTCTGAACGTCCAAAGATGACCTTTGGTCCGTTCAATACTGGAGAATAATTTTGGAGTAGGCTTCTTGTCCCGGTCATGTGCCGAGAGCATCCACTGTCCAAATACTAGATTGGCGTTTTGGTGGTCTTTGGACATCCCTGCAATCATAATCAGTTTTATTTAGGAACCCAAACATGTTTGGATCCTTGGTCTCATGTTAGAACACTCCCCCTACGAGGATAAACATCATGAGTGGTCATTCTCATGTTGCCAACTTGAGCAATTGCAAAATTTCTTGGATTAAACCAACAATCGATGACAAAATGACCAATTTTGTCACAGCACCAACAGTCGAACCTATTGTATCTTTGACTTAGGTACTCCTACTTGACCTTCTGAGATGCTGGTCCAGCAGGGGTAGCATTCTTGGAGGAAGAAGCTCCATGATGATGGCAATCACATGATTTCTTCTCCATTACAGGATTTTCTACACTGTTTTTTTACTTTTGGTGCTTTCTTGAAGTTATGACCATGATCATAAGGGCTATAGCTCTGAAGAATGACTTCTTCATAAGGTGCCTTAAAGACACTCTCACCAAAGTTTCTGGGGTGAGTCCATCCTTGGTAACAAGACTTTGGCTCTACATAAGTAGGCCTAGTCAAGTGGCTGTAGAATGAGTCAAGATCAAACTCATTTGTTAGAAATATGACTTTCTTAAAGACAGTCTGATCTTAAGGTGCTTTCCCCTTTGCTTTGGCAAAGGCCTTCTTGGCTGTCTTATTCCTTCTATGAGCCTTGTTCCTCCTAGAAGATTTATTAGGAGCTTCTAGATGGCCTAGCCCAGCACCCTTGGCCTGAGCAGAGAACTCAGTAACAAGAGGTAGAACTACCTTTGGCTTAGAGAAACCTTCAACAAGTTTCTTTTCGACCTTTAGTAAGTCTTCCAACCCTTTGATGATTTCATCCTTCAGATCAAGGTGCTTGATAGCCTTGTTGAACTCATCAACAACATTATCTAAGTCTTCTCTGAGTGAGTCCATCTTAACGACTTCCTCTCAGAGAGCTTTCTATGGCCTTTAGAGACTTAATCTCTTTTGCCTGAGTTTTAATGACCTTTCGACATTTGTCGTAAGCCATGATCAATTCCTTATACTGGGCCATGAGTTCAGACTCATCATCAAAGGAGCTGTCCTCATGATCATGCTAAGAAACTTCAGATTCTGAAAGAGGGGTGTGATATTTTACCTCCCTAGTGAACTGGGGCTCTTGTTCATCATCTGATTGAGCCATAAGTCCAAAGTATGCTTCCTCTTCTTCACTTGACTCGGATGAGTCAGAGTCACTAAGAGTCTTGCCCTTCTTGGCTATCAGACTCTTCTCTGTCCTCTTCTTACTATACGAGGACTTCTTTTCTTCTCTCCTGCCACCCTCTTTCTTCTTATGGGGGTAGTCAGCTATGATGTGACCTGGCTTGTTACAACAGTAGCAAACTATGTCAGTCGAAATATGTTTGTTCTGTTTAGAACCATACCTGTCGTGGCTGCTTGAGCCTTTTCTATATCGATCATCGTCATGTCGTGATCATCTGTGAGAGGCATCCTTGCCCTTCTATTGCTTTTTCTTTTTCAAGAATTTCTTGAATTGCTGTGAGAGTAAGGAGAACTCTCCTTCAGATAGCTCAAATCCCGAGGTACTTGGCTCTAAGTTCTCTTCTTCACTCACTTCTTGTGTTAGGGCTGGAGAGGTAGCCTTTGACTACCTGGAGGTGTCTGCCTTTAAAGCAACCAACTTCTCTTTGGATGCAGACCTGCTCTTCTCTTCTTCAGCTTTTCTCGTGTTGAGTTTAAGCTCATACGACATCAGCTTCCCGAAGAGATTCCGAGGATCTGTCTCAGCTAGCTTTCCAAATTCCCTGATGGCACATACCTTATTGTCCCATTCCTTGGTTAAGGTTCTTTTGAACTTATCTTTTAGTTCTCCATTGGTGAAGACTCTGCCATATACTCTGAGGCCATTGACTATCTTGAAGAAGTTCTCAAATGTATCTGCAATGGTATCCTTTGGTCCTTGTCTGAAGGCTTCATACTTCTGGTTCAATAGGGATCTTCTATCATCCCTCACTTCTTCAGTACCTTCCATTAGAGTGACTAGTGACTGTCACATCTCCTTAGCAGATTGGCAGTGAATCAGGTTTTGTAGCATCGAGTCATCGACTGTACTTGCTATAATATTTTTTGCTTTCTTATCTAGAGAGACAAGTGCAATCTCATCCTTATCTAGATCCATCAACTTCTTTGGAACCTTCTTGGTTGGATCTATAGTGGAGATGGTCATGGGCACGTAAGGACCTTATTCAATAATCATGAAGATTCGGAGATCCACAGCTTCCATGAAAAATTTAATTTCTCTCTTTCCACATGGGAAAGTAATTCTTTGTGCACAGGGGAAGCTCGGCAATATCTTTAGTCTTGTCCATTGCTTGAAAATTCTCAAAGACAACTTAGAGAGGAAATTGATCAAGGTGTTAACCTTTTAACGACAAACCTCCCTCTGATACCAATTGAAAGTGTTAAGTTGTCCACCTAAATCACCTAGAGGGGGGTGAATAGGTGAATTGTGCGTCTATATGCGGAATAAAATTTTTTAAAGAACTTGCACACATAATCAAGCAATCACAGAAGACAAGAAGATTTATAGTGGTTCCACAACCTTGGGTACATCCACTTTCCCTCACCGATCTAGTAAATCACTAGATCCGGCAACTCCACTATCTCGGATTGAAATCCAATCCTATGCCTCGGAACCAAGTTCCTACAATCTCGATCCAAAGGGATCTACACTCGGAAGATGAAAACTTCCTACAATTCGGTGATTAATCTCCTACAAGATTTATAGAGATATTAAAAAAATACAAACAGAAATTTGTCCCAGATCTGGAAAAATTCAACTCTAGGTCTTCTTCTTGAACTTGCGGCTTTTTCAGAAAATGTTGAAGAAGAGTTGAGAGATCTGATCTGAGAAATCTTAGACCTACTAGATCAAGGAGAAGATGAAATATCCTTGAACAACAAGCCTTTCTTGATCGAAAACAGAAGTGTCGATCTTCACATTGAGCGGCGGCGGCAGCTGAAATTTTTGTTCTTCTTGGAGAGAGACGGTCGATCACGATAATAGAAATGTACGATATTCCGCTTAGGGTTAGTCTTGACAAATATATTATATAGAATTTCCCCTAACGGTTAGAATTAACATTAATGACAACACGTGGACCAATCACGTCAAGTCAATTGAAAATCCCGTCGATCTGGACTTAAGAGAAATTTTCAGAAAAAATGTTTGCTATTCTCGAGAAGTAGGAATGAGTTCTCGAGAACAAGATTGATTTCTCGAGAGCAAGTCTGTCTGGACTTCAAGTTAGTACTCGAGAACTGTGGCTGAAACTTCTCAAGAACTAACTAGACTTCTCGAGAACTATTACTCGAAAGCTAAATCAAGTACTCGAGAACAATGATGACTTCTCGAGAACTCGAGACTAAGTTCTCGAGAACTAAGATAGACTTCTCGAGAGAGGGACTTAGAATAATTTTGCGGCTGTCTCTGACTACTCGATAAATAAAGGCTGAGACTTCTCTATAACCTTAGACTGACTTCTCGAGAACTATAAAAAGGTTTCTCAAGAACTAGTCTCGGCTTCTCGAGAACTAGAGGAACTTCTCGAGTTCTGCTAAGTCTACTTCTCGAGAACTATCATGGACTTCTCGAGAAGTGGACTTAGAGAAATTTTGGACTTTTACAATTTTCTCTTCTCTTCAAGAATCCTATCCTCATTCCTTGATCCAAGTGCTTGAATATGAAGTGTATCCCAATTGAGAGGTTATACATGAGTCAATATCTTGGATCACACAGTGAGGGATTACACTGTATGGTCCTGTGTTCATGACCCACTGTAGACTGACATTGGTCTACACTTAGCAATGATGATCTACAAACACACAACTTAAACCAAGAAATCAAATACAACTTAATTCATCTTAGTTCAAGGGTGAATTCATGCAAATTTGGGTTATTGTGGATGCAATACCCAACAGAAATCATAGACGCATACCAAGATTACTCATTACTAAGGCAGATAGATAAACAAATGCAGAAAATTAAGAGCAACGCATATATACCAGAGATAACATCAGTAGAAGCGAGCGCCTTGCCCTGAGAGATGACGTTCAACACCGTTTTACCCTTATCTCGTGCTCCAGGGACAACTTACAGAGGCTGAGCTGAAATCAGGCTTTCCTTCATGGGGCAGTCTAGTACGAGGTCTCTAACTTGTGCACATCTATATCAAGCTTCCTTCTTACAATGGCAGTCCTTCAGCATGTGACCTGGCTTTTTGCAGTACGCACAAATGGTGGAGGCAGAGGCGGGCGTCATCTAGGGCTGTTAAGCAAGGACGTTCATCTTTTGCTTCTTCAGGAGGGAACGACTGACCTGGGCGATATGGGCCACCCTGTGGCAGAAAGAACACTCCTCCCTGGACCTGAGGCCTTGCTCCTGAGGTGGAGCACCCTTGCACTTGTGGTCAGAGATTGCGGCGTTGCTAGACCCATGCTGAACTTTCTTGGCAGAACGATCAAGCTCAATAGCTTATACTTACAAAGCAGCACCCATAGTCTCAACATAGGTGGTCGCACCATGAGCCACCACCATCTGGCAAAAGTCGTGCCAAAGCCCCTTCACAAAATGACTGATTTTCTAGGACTCATTTGGCATAAACTCTACGGCCAGGAGGGATAGGCGAGAGAACTCCTTCTCGTACTCTGTCACTGTCTTGCAGGGATGCTGAAGGGACAAAAACCTCTTAGCTAGCTTGTACTGCTCCACCGAAGAGAGGAACTTTTCCATAAGGGCATCCTTGAATTGCCCCTAGGTCAAGGTGGCAAAGTTGGGAAGATTGTAGCTCTAGAGCCACCAAGTGTACGCGTCCTTGGTCAGCTGATAGGCCGCAAGGGGAACCTTCTAAGCTTCAAGAACCCCAGCATACTCAAAATGCTTTTCCATCTGAGAGAGCCATTCATAGATGACAAAATAGTTACAGTCGCTGCTATAGGATGGAGGTTTCAGCCTTTTAAATACTAGAGTGTCTGTCATTGACACAGAAGGGGGAGTCGTATTTTCCACAAGCGGAGGCACCAGCAGGCGAGCTGGTCCTAGAATCGGGTATAAGAGCGGTGGTAATAGCAGCTTCATCTATCCCCGCGCTGCCGAAACCAAGGGTTAGATCAGGAGTTTTACGGTCCTCTTCTAGACAAGTCATACGTTCGAGAATCTGCCTCAGCAACTGGGCAGTGGCATCTCTTGAAGCTTCCCCGACAAAAGGGGTAGCCTTCTTGCGCTGCGATCTCTTAGGAGCCATCTGGATGGAGACATAAGATAACAAAGTAAGAAAATAGCCAAGCAAATCATAGAAAGTCAAAAAACAAAAGGTTCTAGTATATTAGTACCGTCAAATACGTAAATCATGTAAGAGTTACAACATTTTCATTGGACAACTCTAAGTAATACTTATGCTTATGCAATAATGAATCGCATGCAATGCCAAAATAATTTGTAATTTCATGTGTGCATACTCATCATCTGTTGTTCTTGACTTAACACTTATGTAATGAGTTATGTTATGCATGCAATGCAATTATGTCTAAAATGCATTCCTAACAATGCTCATGAATAGATACTTATGTCTTGTTAAGCTCCCATATCACTTAACATGTCATGCATATTATGAATTTAATGCCAACACACTTGAAAATATTAAACCGCTCATACAATTTAATATTCGCAAACTGTGTAAATACTAGTGGAAATTCATATGCATATAAATGTTACATTTTCCCATAACCCCTTAGCATTAGTGTGCATAATACTCATGCTTATAAGTGTGTGTGTGTGTGCGTGCTTCAGCCACGAACAACAGATAATGATAAATGAGTGAAGTAATGATGCATGTACATATACTTATATAATAATGTCGAAATATTTGATAATTTCAAAATACTTCATCTTTAGGAGCTAACCTGGCTCTGATACCAACTGTCATGACCCGTCAGATAACATTTATCAAAGTGCGCTATGGGGCGGGTCGTGATGCCGCAAGCATGGACAAAAGGATCTTCCATGTCTGCTAGGCAGGAGCTAGAAATATGATATTAGTTTTAAAATAGTTATCTTGAAAAAAAAGGTTAAAATGCTTATATATATAGGTGCGGAAGCATTTTAAACATGTCAATGAAGGGTTGATGCGCATGCATTTTAATAATAAAGCCAATGTCACACATAGTGCTGAAGAAAAATGTAACTGTAATAGACAACAGTAGTAAACATGTCCAAAGTAAAATGATCTAGTGCATCAAATAAAATCTTAGCAGTTTTCCACGATATAAGAGAAAATAACTAACCATAACTAGTACGCGATAACAGATCTGACGGTGAGAGAAAACAATTACATAGGACCTGATGTAACAACTACAAAAGAGTAAACCTCTGAGTAAGCAGTAGCTGAACGAAGAGCAGCTCAGGGAGCAGGCGGCGCTGTCACAAACCCTAAGGCAAAATCCAAATAGAAGGAAAATGCCTCAGAACATGAAAACTAAAACTAAGTATATAATAATCTAATGTATAAGTAGAGGTAGCAAGAGAAAGAAAAATCAATAACTTATGTTTAACTGTACTCTAGCCTACTCCGGAGTTAGCCTAAAATTTCATTCACACAATGACATAAGCGGTACAATGAAAAGGGTTCGCATCTCAATTTGATGTACATGATTTTAAAATAAGTTTAATTGCAAGGCTTATCAGCGTGGTGCTTTCAATGGCCATCTACTGGTCTCCG
This sequence comes from Platanthera zijinensis, assembly GCA_039513925.1. NCBI lineage: Eukaryota > Viridiplantae > Streptophyta > Magnoliopsida > Asparagales > Orchidaceae > Platanthera > Platanthera zijinensis. The sequence continues at coordinate 48,899,546 of CM077082.1, forward strand.
TTACAAGTTTGGCGGGAGCTCGATTCAAAGCGACACATCCAATCGACACCTCCTTTCAATGTTTGCCTATGACGAATAATGAATTGAGGATTCATGTCTTGGAGATTCCTAACACAGCTAAACAGGTCATAAAGCCCATGACCATGATCTATAAGGGTATACATTCCATAATATAAGAGTAGTAGTAAATAAATTTCACATTTACAAGCGAGAGAGATTTCTCTACTTGCCTTCAGGTGAAGCTGAACGGAAGGCGACGGCTAGACGGTGCTAGCAAAAACGTAGGAGTCTTAGATCGACCTGCTTAAGATCATGCAACCAAGATGACCTACGAAATCATCTACGCTTGCATAGACATCATAAAAATTGTAGAGATGCACATGAGAGGTTGCTTAGAAGTTTACCTCCCTTGAGAGCAAGGGGAGAGGAATTACCACGAAGGATCGGGGACTCGGCGGTGCTCGGGTGACGGAAACCCTAAATCGGTGAGGGATTGAAGCGATTCCACCACCTAGATCCGATGAGCGGCACCAAAAACATAAACAAAATTGATGTTAGACAGAAATACGACGACCGCAAGAGGGAATCGACGCAAAATACATTGACTGGAGAAAAAATTATAGCAACAAAATTTAGGGCAAAATCTGAAAACATGATTAGCAGAGATCCTTACCCACGGAAGCCGGATCTAGGCTCAAAGATCCACGTAGAGGAGTTTCGAATGAAACCCTAGGAGTCCCTCACGAAATCCACCGATCGGAATGAGGAGGAGCTAGGGTTGCCGGAGAAGAATGTCGTCATTACCCTCTCTGGCCGGAAGAGGAGAAGAGGAAGGAAGTTGCCTTGAAAGGAAGAAAGAACGACCGGCCTTTGAGGGAGGTTGGCGGTTCCGTCGGCTTCCTGGATAAGTTTCGTCGTTGTTATCGGTGTCGACGACCAAAGGGAGAGCCCGAGACGGCAGGGGAAGCCAGAGGGAGAGGCGTCGGGGGCTGCGGGAGGAGGAGGCGGAATCGGCGGCTTGCGACTGCGATACGGGAGGCGGAGGAAACCCTGGGTCGACGAGTTTGCGGGATGCGGGGGGAATAACAAAATGGGGGGGGGGGAGGGGCGGCTCGGGTTTAAAGTGGGAGTTATGGTTATTATTATTATTATTATTACTAATAAAATGAGTTGTTAAACTATGCGCGTCAACAAACTAACACGAACTCATAGAATACAAGTCTAATCTGAAATAAAGAAACAACTACCTCACTAAACTGAGGACGAAAAACAAGCAACAACAACTAGACACAGCTCTGAAAACCATGCACTCTACCAGTCACACCTGCTACTACTCTGGACCCGGGACATTCAAAAGAAAAAACACCTCAGTAACAAGTGGGGGTAAAAGAAACCAAACAACAATAACAAATCTCCAAGTAGATCGGAACCCAACGAGCAAACTAGAGACAAAAGTCAGTAATAACTAAGAAGAAAAACCAAGAAAAGAACAAACTAAGCAGTTATAAACTATTTAACCTCAATACCAAGTGCCAAAAAGGGTTATATATATTGTTATACATTATTAGTCAATTTCAATGAGACAGATACGCTCAAGAAGGTCATCAAAACACCGGGCAAGCCTGAGTGTATGATCCACAACAAGAGAGGTACTGTGCCGGGGAAGTAATCACGATGCGCACAGACCCAACAAACATGACACTATGCCGATGGAGTAACCCCAATGCGCACAACCCAACAAACAAGGCACTTTGCCGAGGGAGTAACCCCAACATGCACAACCCAACAAACATTATATATATGTTTATGTGAGTCATATTATAATCTTCTAAATTATACAATCGATGTAAGATTTAAACAAAAATCTTGACACACGATCGATGCGATGACACAGATAGTCTGGCAAGGCTTTCAAACGATGAATTCCAAGTCAAACGCTACGCGTCAAGACATTCACAATACTTATGATACTCACTACGAAACCAATGATTTATGTGGTCGAAATGACGCGACGATCCAAACGACACGACGAACAAACGACTCGTCGAACAAATGCTGATGAAATGGACTGATACACGACAAACTTATAATTTCGCAGACCGACACTTACAAATCTACTTGACAAATTAATACTTATTAAACACCCTACGATCGGATGTAACATAAACAAAGAAAAGCAAGCAAAACTACACTTGCCTCAATTTTTCCCCAGAATCGTCCTCCGAACCACTCCACGTCAAAGATCGTGTTAGAACTAAAATTCTAGGGCATGCCTAGAGCGCAACGAAAACGCAAGAGGATCACATATAGAGGAGTTATAGGAAGTTATACCTCCGACCATGGAGCCAAATGAGAGCAGGAAGAAGAACTTGCTGCCGGGTGGATGCCCGATTTAAGCCGCCTGTACTTGGGGTCGCCGGAGTCAGGACTGGGATCGGGAAAATGTCGCCTAGACGGGGTCCCGTGAGCGCCGCCTGGACGGAGAAAGGGCGCCGCCTGGACGGGGAAGAGACGGCCTCCGACTCGAGCCCGTTAGCTCCGCCTGGACGAAGAAAGGGCGCCGCCTGGATGGGGAAGAGATGGCCTCCGACTCGAGCCCGTTAGCTCAGCCTGGACGGAGAAAGGGCGCCGCCTGGACTTGATCCGGAGGAGCGACGCCGGGATGCGGAATCGGGGGAGAGCTCCTTGCCTGGATCGGGAAAAAGAGCTAGGCTAGGGCCGACTGCTTTGGCTTCTGGATTTTTGAGGAGAGGAAAACCTAATGGAGAAAGTATTTAGATGGGTTTTAACTCTCCTATATATACCCCAAACCTAGGGCCTCAAGCATACTTGATCAATCGTGACCGTCCATCCTCCCATCTAGAGGATTGTGACATAAAATGCAATTAGGCTTGAACCGCTCGTCACAAATGGGTTCGTCGAGTCACCCCGTTATACTATCACCCTACCGGACTCCGACGTGTCGAATCAAATAGGTAATCTAACATTCTCCCACTTGATTCAACACGGGGAAAATCCAACCTATTATATAGAAAATCATAATTTTGCTTTATAGGAGGAAAAATAACACTAGACTCATAGGGTGATAGTAAACTCAAAACTTTTCGTATGACCATACATAATAATTAAAAAATAACAGTGACTCTTGGACCAAGCTTTATGTGACGTCTTTATACTTGCATAAGACGTCACCACCACACGGACTGCAGCGGTTGTACCTTAAGTAGTAGGCACTTCCCTTCCGCAATCACAATGTAGTCGTTAAATCCTATCAAGTGCTTTACGCGGCAATAATTCTTCATGAGTGGAAACTCCCACTCTTTAATGCAATATTAAATCTCTAATAATACTTTAATATGCGCATAAGAGATGATAAACTGGAAATATTGCATTAATCAATCAAAACAGGAGAACAACATAAAATGTCATGACAACTTCAAACATCAAACGAGTCCACAAGTCTCATTCTTTCTACATGAATTTTGTATAACTTAGGTGGGAGCCCTTTAGTCATGGGATCTGCTACCATAAGCAGTGTGCCTATGTGCTCGATGACGATTTTACCCTCCTGCACATTCTCTCTGACCACCAAAAACTTTATATCAATGTGTTTGCTGCGACTCCCACTTTTATTGTTCTTAGCAAAGAACACTGCTGCAGCATTATCACAAAGAAGCTTCATGGGCTTAGGAACTGTATCCATCACCCTAAGCCTTAAGGAGAAATTCCTCAACAACAGTGCCTGCTTTGTTGCTTCATAGCATGCAATAAACTCTGCCTCCATAGTCGAGGATGCAATGAGGGTCTGTTTGACACTCTTCCACGCCACTGCACCACCGGCCAACATAAAGATGTAGCTTGATGTAGATTTCCTCGAGTCTTGGCAGCCTGCAAAGTCTGCATCTGTGTATCCGACCAGGTCCAGATTGTCGGATTCTCTATATGTAAGCATGTAATCTTTCGTCCCCTGGAGATATCGTAATACTTTCTTGACAGCTGTCCAGTGCTCCATTCCAGGGTTACTTTGGTATCTTCCCAACATCCCTACAACGAATGCAATGTCTGGTCTAGTGCAAACATCTAAGTAGACCAAACTGCCAACCGCAGATGTATATGGAATATTCTTCATGGATTCAAATTCCAGAGACTTTTTGGGACATTGTGACAAACTGAATTTGTCACCCTTTACAATAGGAGCTATTGAACTGGAATAGTTTTTCATATAGAATCTCTCTAGAATTTTGTTGATATAGGCTTTCTGAGATAACCCCAATATATTTCTAGATCTATCTCTATATATCTCAATTCCTATAACATAGGAAGCCTCCCCTAAATCTTTCATATCAAAATTCTTAGAGAGGAACTGTTTAGTCTCTCATATCATTCCCAAATCATTACTTGCTAGCAAAATGTCGTCAACGTATAGGACTAATAACATAAACTTCCCCCACAGACCTTGATGTATATGCAATCATCCACAATGTTTTCCTCAAAATCGAATGAGATAACTATATTGTGAAATTTCAAATACCATCGTCGTGCGGATTGTTTTAGCCCATATAGTGACCTTACAAGATTATTGCCTTTCTCCGAAACGAATCCTTCAGGTTGGATCATGTACACTTCCTCCTCAAGATCCCCATTTAAGAATGCCGTCTTGACATCCATCTGATGTAGCTCCAGATTGAAATGAGCTACGAGGGCCATAATTATCCTTAATGAATCCTTCTTTGAAACTGGAGAGAATGTGTCGTGATAATCAATACCCTCCCTTTGAAGGAAACCTTCGGCTACAAGTCTCGCTTTATATCATTCGATGTTACCAGAGGCGTCAACTTTGGTCTTATAGACCCATTTGCAACCTACCGCACGGAAGCCTTCTGGTAACTCTACTAGATCCCATACTTGATTTACTGTCATTGAGTTAATTTCTTCCTTCATAGCTTCATACCATTTATCAGAATCTGTACGGCCCATGGCCTCTGAAAAGGTTAGGGGGTCTTGATTGAGTCCAGACAGATCGCCGGTCTCTTGTAAGTACAAAACGTAATCCGATGGAATAGCCGACCTTTTGGCTCTTAAAGATCTCCTTAAATCTGGTTGATCAGGTTGTTGTGGCGCAGTCTCAACCACTGGTAGGGGTTCATGGATGACTGCTTCACTAACCACTTCTTCATGAGAGTTCTGGATAGGGGAATCATCGATCACGCCTTCATAAGTTGGGATCCGAATAGGTAGGTGTTGAGTCATAGCAGGTATGAGCCCACAAGGTTCAACACCACTACCAGAGTGTGCAGTCTCCTGCATCTCTTCTATCACAACCTTATGAGAACTATTCTCACCAGTGTGGAGTTCTTCAAGAAATTTGGCATTCCTTGCTTCAACTATTTTCAGCGTGTGAGAGGGACAATAAAATCTGTAACCCTTGGATTTTTCTGCATAGCCAATGAAAAACCCACTGACTGTCCTCGGGTCTAATTTCCTTTCATGTGAGTTGTACACCCTAACCTCTACTTGACAGCCCCATATGTGCACATGTTTTAAACTGGGCTTCCATCCATTCCATAACTCAAACAGTGTTTTAGGAACCGATTTGGATGGAACCTGATTCAAGATGTACACGACCGTTTTCAAGGCTTCACTCCACATGTTAGGAGGGAGAGATGAGACACTAGTCATGCTCCTTACCATGTCCATTAAGGTATGATTCCTCCTTTCAGCTACGCCATTTTGTTGTGGCGTGCCAGGCGTCGTATATTGAGCTATGATTCCATGCTCTTGAAGGAATTTAGCAAATGGACCAGGTTTTTGAGTTCCATTTATGAACCTACCATAATATTCACCGCCTCTGTCAGATCTTACAATTTTGATACTCAAACCAGATTGTTTCTCTACCTCTACCTTATAGACTTTGAAAGCATCGAGTGCTTCAGACTTGTCATTCAGGAGGTAAAGATACATGTATCTTGTAAAATCGTCAATAAAAGTAATAAAGTACTTTTGACCATTCATGCAGAGGGTGTTAAACGGTCCACAGATATCAGTGTGAATTATCGTTAATTTAGGATCACTTCTTCTAGCTCCTTGACTGGACTTGCTTGTATGCTTTCCCTTTATGCATTGTATGCAAGTCCCAAAGTCAGTGAAGTTAAGTGCCTGAATGACACCTTCTTTCACTAACCTTTTAAGGCGCTCTATGGAGATATGACCTAATCTCCTATGTCATAAGCCAGATGAGTTGATGTTTTTCACACTTAGACTACTACTGTTATCAAGCACTGTAGTGAATGATTGCATATAATTTAAATCGAAATCAAGACTATATAATCCATCAATTAATCTACCAGAGCCAATAGAGACTGAATCTTTAACAATCAGAATTGAAAATTCTTTAAACTGAAAATTAAAGCCCTTAGGCGTTAGTCTTGATACAAATAATAAATTTTTGGAAAAACTAGGAATGAAGAAGGTCTTCTCTAACTCCAAAATGTATCCGGTCTGAAGGACGAGCCTGTATGTCCCCACTTCTTCAACAGAAGACGACATCTTGTTTCCTGAATAGACGCATAGTTCTCCATCGCTAGGTTTCCTTAGACTTTGAAACCCCTGCATAAAAGTAGAAACATGGATTGTAGAGCCTGAATCAATCCACCATGTGTTATGAAAATCATGAGAATTAACGAAATTTGATTCATAACACACTAATGATGTCATACCTTCCCTTTTCGCGAGCCAAGTTTTGTACTTGTTGCAATCCTTTTTCATGTGACCACCCTTTTTGCAGAAGAAACAAGTTGATAGCTTCATGTTCTCCGGTTTCTTTATGGGAACAGCTATCCCCTTGCCCTTGCCTTTTGGGTCACTCTTTGTTTTGCTGGATTGCCCTTTCTTGTGGTGCACAAAGTTCACTGATTCAAGCTTCTCTTGCTTCAGCCTGCCTTGCTCTTGAACGCACATGTTCAATAGCTCGTTCACTGACCATGTTTCCTTATGTGTCATATAAGACACCTTGAAGGCAGTATAGTCGGCAGGCAGGGAAGTCAAGATAAAATGGACCAGAAAAGACTCCGAAAAATCAACGTCCAATGTCTTTAGCTGAGCAGCTATGTCTCTCATCTCCATTATATGTCCTCGTATGCTTTCTGTCCCTTTGAGTTTCATGGAACAGAGCTTTGCCATCAGGGTGCTGGCCTGAGCTTTATCCGAGCTGACGAACTGTTCGTCAATGGCCCCCATCAGTTCTTTAGCAGTTTTGCACTCAGGGATAGATCCCCTAATGCACTGACTGACGTGGGTCTTGATCACCATTATACTGAGACGATTGGATCTCTCCCATAGCTCGTATAAGGTATGGTCAGCTGGTGTGCTCTCCGTCGTGGGGAGCGCAGGCTCATCCACGCGGAGTGCCAAATCAAGGTCCATACACCCTAAGGCTAGAAGCATCTTATCTTTCCATATTTTATAATTATCCCCTGAGAGAGTGGGGATGAATTGAGTTGGGTCGATTACCGTATTAAACACTGCAAGTAAATGGAAAAAGATACATGCTTACAATTTATTTTAAAGCAACGCCATAAATAATATGAAATTAAGCAAAGTGGCACAAAAATTTTATTTAACAATTAACTCATATTAATTGTTAATAATAAAAAATCCAGTCTCCCTGTGGGCAAAGACCGCTGTCGCATAGGATTTTTATTAATCTTTCTTGATTTTTATATAGCTAGTAAGACCGTGTATCACAATCAACGGGAACTCGTACCTGTGGGCATGGAGGCCCATTAATCATGGTACACCCTTACTACTATATACCAATTTAAATTCTTTGTTGTTATCAACTACTTCCCTGTGGGGCCGAGCAATTTTTTGCAACCTTAGAATTTTAATCACAACGAGCAAACAAAATTAGATATTTGTGACTATAAACACGCACCCCACGATGTGTTTCCCGAACAGTCACTATTATCGCGCTTATCAGGATGCTTTGGCTACTCCTGATACTCGCGATAAACCAGTATTCTAATTTTATGCAAAAAAATAAACTTTAAATTTGTTGGAGCTCACACAAGAGAATGACCCGAATCCGATTTCCATAGACGCATATAACTTAAAAGCTTCACAGGTGCTATGGTCCCACCACCGCCGCCAGGACTTGGACGTTTTGGTTCGTTCCTCCACCACCGCATCGGAGAGCCCCAAAGATCACCGGATTTGAAGCGCTTGATCTCCTTCATAAGGCGGTCACGGATATTGGATTCGGGTCGGGAAAGCGGGGTTGTCCATTGCCGTTACATTACATTCCAGATACATAAAATAATAAATCATTACAAGACCTTGAAAAAATATTACAGCATCACAGAACAATCGGCAATAGACAACCACGACAATCCCTGAACACACAATAATCGAGCATCCAACGGAAAAAGCCACGCGCATTTTGGAAGAAATCTCCACAGAGTTTTGAAAAACATCAAAATAACATATTTTGGGAAGAAATCTTCGCAGTATTTTTCAAAACCGCATTTTGACCTCTATACGACCCCTCTGATACCAAATGTTAGAACTAAAATTCTAGGGCATGCCTAGAGCGCAACGAAAACGCAAGAGGATCACATATAGAGGAGTTATAGGAAGTTATACCTCCGGTCATGGAGCCAATGAGAGCAGGAAGAAGAACTTGTTGTCGGGTGGATGCCTGATTTAAGCCGCCTATACTTGGGGTCGCCGGAGTCAGGACTGGGATTGGGAAAACGCCGCCTGGACGGGGTCCCGTGAGCGCCGCCTGGATGGAGAAAGGGCGTCGCCTGGACGGGGAAGAGACGGCCTCCGACTCGAGCCCGTTAGCTCCGCCTGGACGGAGAAAGGGCGCCGCCTGGATGGGGAAGAGATGGCCTCCGACTCGAGCCCGTTAGCTCAGCCTGGGCGGAGAAAGGGCGCCGCCTGGACTTGATCCGGAGGAGCGACGCCGGGATGCGGAATCGGGGGAGAGCTCCTGGCCTGGATCGGGAAAAAGAGCTAGGCTAGGGCCGGCTGCTTTGGCTTCTGGATTTTTGAGGAGAGTAAAACCTAATGGAGAGAGTATTTAGATGGGTTTTAACTCTCCTATATATACCCCAAACCTAGGGCCTCAAGCAGACTTGATCAATCGCGACCGTCCATCCTCCCATCTAGAGGATTGTGACATAAAATGCGATTAGGCTTGAACCGCTTGTCACAAATGGGTTCGTCGAGTCACCCCGTTATATTATCATCCTACCGGACTCCGACGTGTCGAATCAAATAGGTAATCTAACAAATCGAACCAAGCAAAAATGCGGGGGAGGCGAAATTTACAAAGTTTGGCCAAAACGGCGGTTAGGACTGAAAACCCTATCGCTTAAAAGTTCACGAAACGGACAAATCTTACGTGCACGCGTAGCTCTCGACAAGAGCTTTCCAGATCTATGCTCCGGCAAATATTTCGAGCACCAAGGCTCCGACTGTAATGCCCCTAATTTTCCGGCAATTATTTAATCATCTTGTTGACATCATAATAACGTAAGGTGCGTTACGTTAACGTGGAGTTGACGGCGCGTCGTCGTTAGTGCGTTTTCGCGTCTGTTCGGTCGAGTCGGCCAAATTCGTGAATCCTTGTCGAAAACAGAAAATTTCATGTTAGAAAATTAAATTAATTAATGTTTGACATGCTCGTCAAATTTCGTCGCGATCCGAGCGATATTCGAGCATCGACGAATTTCTGATGATTGTAAAATGTATGTTCATCGTAGACTTGAAAATTTAATATCTCAAGAACAGCTCATCGGATTTTGGGTTTTGACTTCGTCATTGGATTCGTAGCATCAGCGTTCGCCTACGGTGCGAATTTCGTTTAATTCACCGCTCGTTTGGGCCTCTGTTTTGATCACGTATTTCCTTATTCAAAAATATAAAAATATGATTATTTTAATATTAAAGCACTATTCAAAAATGTCATTTACTATTCATCTCTATGCTTTAATTTTTTTGATATATTTGTAAAAAAATACTGTTCATGCAATTATCTCTTGAGTGAATTTTTGTTCTTCTTGAGTGTTGTACTGTTCTTCTCGAGTGAATTTCTGATCTTCTCGAGTGGTTTTCTGTTCTTCTCGAGCGGTTTACTATTCCTCTCGAGTGATTTACTGTTCTTCTCTCGAGTGATTTTCTGTTCTTCTCGAGTGGTTTTTGTTCTCGAGTACCAGCAACAATCTTCTCGAGTGAAATTTTTCTTGTTCTCGAGTGCTTGTTTTCCTCTTCTCGAGTACTCCTAAACCTGTTTTCGAGTAGTCGACTGTCCTTCTCGAGAAATCCGTTCCAGTCTGCATTCGGGTGCTGTTTTGAGGGTCAAGATGGTGTCGTATAAAAAAATAGTTAGCATAAAATTTGTTTGTCTCGACGAGATCTACAACTTTCATGTTGAGCACTTTTCGATTTAAAGTCATCACAAGCCTCTATTTTTTTCCGTGCATCCACACTTAAAATGGCCGACTCTTTCCTGTTTAGAAAAAGATATATATATATATAATATATATATATATATATATATATATATATATATATATATATATATATATATATATATTTACTTCTTATAAAGAAGTATGAATGGTTTTTATATATATATATATATATCTTTACTTCTTATAAAGAAGTATGAATGGTTTTTAAATACCATCAATTTAAAAGCCATCTAAACAATCTCATCCCTTAATTTCAGACATAAAAAATAATAGCCGTATGATCTGTAACTGATGGAGAGAAAAAAAAAATCATAGCTCTCCTACACCTACGTCTGAGAGCGGAGAGAGAGAAAGAGATGGAGGAGAGAGGGCGGCAGAATAATGGCAGAGCACATGAAAAGAGAGAGAAAAGGGGAGAGAGAAACGGGGAGAGAGAAAAGGCTAGAAGAGAGAGGGCGGCGTTTATATATAAATATAAATAAATAAATCCAATCCTAACTTATCCTATTGACATGTATTTTCATTCTCCATATGCTGACACCTGGCACCACCATTCAAAATAAAATAAACAGCCATTATTATCCTATTTGATTTCGGTCAATCACAATAATTCCACCAATAGTGGGTGAAGCGAGCACGGGCGAAGGCCGCTTAGATGCGGGCAAAGGTCGGCCGAGAGCTTCAACCGTGCTTTATCCTTCGGGTGGTCTTCGGACGATCTTCGGGCGCATAGAAGCGGGCTTCGCCCGCTTCCACGCAATCCACCATCTCGGCGCCACACCCGCCATTCGCGGCCCCAGAGTCCGAATTGGAATAATTTTGCTTCGGGGGGCCGTGAGTGGCAGGTGCGGCGCCCGAAGACCACCCGAAGCATAAAGCACGGGCGAAGACCGTGCGCAGGCGGGCGAAGCCCGCCTGTTGCGGGCGAAGCCCGCCTGTTGCGGCCGAAGGCCGCCCGAGAGTATCAAGCACGGGCGTAGCCCGTGCGAAGATGCTCGTATATATATATAAATATTCTTACTTAAGGTTAAATAGATCAACTTCATCTTCTTCCTCACGTCTTGATCGAACCAGAGAGCGAGAGTAACGACGGAGTTCTAAGTTCGTGAAGCTTCAGATCGCTGTCGTCGGAGCTGCGGTGCTCGGAATCGCAAACCGAGCATAGATCCGGAAAGCTCTCGCCGAGATCTTCACGATCGTGGTAAGTATTTCTCGTTTCGTGGAAGTTTTTCGTTAGGATTTTCGGCCCTAACCTCTCTTTTGGCCAAATTCTTGTAGATTCCGCTTCCCCGAGCCTTCTTTTGGCTAGATCCGTGACGTGCAGTAAATTAGAAGACCGATCGGAATAGAAACCGAGCCAAGTGGTGTTCTTGACCTCCCTCTTGCTCTTTTCTTCCAAATGTTTTAGTCATATTTTGTGGGTTTGACATATTTAAATTTCGTAGAAACTTGTTTTGAATTTCTAATTTTTTTTCTTGGATTATAGCGTGTGTTTCACCTAAAACCATTACTCCCAATTTTATCCCGTAAGGTGGGTAAACAAATGTAGTGGTCGTGTCTCTTTAACCATCGAGTCATTTTGATTGTTTCGACACCTTGTGCGTACCGTTGTTTTGATCACGTCGCACCTTGCTCAACCCTTGCAATGTCCTTATACAGTCCAAGTCGTCTTTTGACCGTTAGTCTATGATGAATAAAAGAAACTATGCACGTATAATTATGTAATTAAAGAAAACTATGATGGTCTATGCGCATTGGGGTTTCTCTCTCGGCACAGTGCCTTATGGTGGAGTCTGTGCGCGTGGTGGACCTTCATCCCCGACACATTACCTTAGTTGTTGGTCTGTGCGCGTTGAGGTTTCTCCCTCGGCATAGGGCCTTTTGGCTGCGCTTGTGCGCGTTGTGGACCTTTTTCCTGACACTGTAATCTTTCCTGTTGAGCTGATCATTCTCTTTCAAAGTGATGAATAACATGTATAATAAAGAAGGTTGAATGCATGAACTTGTAATGTTTGACACTCTGTTCTGTCCAGCTATTGGGATTAGTCTTTCTTACTTGTCTAGATTTACTGTTGGAATCTAGAGGTTTGTTGGTCTACTTTTACTTTTGCTTGACTTTAGCTTGTTTCTGAGACGTTCTTCTTTTGAATGCTCCAGGTCTAAAGCAGTAGCAGGTTTAGCTGATAGAGTTATACTTCTGATGCTGCGAGTTACTGCAGCCATTTGTTTCCGCCTCCGAGTGTTGAGGTAGTTGTTTTGTTAGACATGACTGCTTCTCTATGAGTTCGTGTCAGTTGTTGACGCTCATAATCTTAGACTTCTTATGATAGTTTACTGGATAGTTTACTGCTGTTACATATTGTTTGTTTATACTTGCTGTCTGGGAAAGATTTATGTTATGATGCATGTAGTTACTTTAAGTATACAAAGCTGCATTCTGGAATATTGTCATGACATAACTTTTAACTGTAAAATTTATTACTTTTAAGCACTATAAAAGTATTTTTATTTATATAAAATGTAGAAGTCACATAATCATTATGATATGCTCGGCTTTCATTCTCATATAGGATAACAAAAGAATCAAATTAAGTATTTTTCGCCGCATAAACTTATATATTTTCTCACCTATAAACTAGTGATTCACCCGACCGAGGGACACGGTCAATAACACAAATAAACTTATATGTATTTTTTTTAAACTTAATTTCATAAGTCTTTTACATATATAAAGTAAATGTGAGGACGAGTCGCCTGAGCGTCTACAGTTGTTCTCTGCATGGCGTGGCATCACGACGCGTATTTTCTCTTACTTTGACGTATTATTTAATACGGAGAAAATGCGGGTTGTGACACCGGCGGCGACGACCGGAAGGGTTCTGAAAAGCTCTGGTTCGACGAATGAACGGGGGGGGGGGGGGGGGGGGGGGGGGGGTCGACCTCTGTTCTGAAGTAAGGGAGGAGATGAGGATTTCTTTTTCTTTATATTTATATACTAATAACATTATTACGAAGGGCTTAACGCACGCCGATTCAAACAAAATTCGCACCCTAGGCAAAAGCTTGTGCTACAAATCCAACGACAAATTCAAAACCAAAATCCGACGCGCCGTTCTCGAGATACTAATTTCTAAAGTTTACGGCAAACATTAAATATACCAAACTTCAAAAATTTGTCGAGGCTCCAATATTGCTCAGATCGCGACGAAACTTGACAGACAAATTCAAAATTAATCGATTTAATTTCGTATCGTGAAATTTTACAATTTCGATGAAAATTCCAAGATTTGGTCGGCTCGACCCAACGGACGAGAAAACACAATAATGACGACGCGCCGTCAACTCCGCGTTAACGTAACGCCCTTACGTTAGTATGACGTCACTAAGAGAATTAAAATAATTAACTGAAAATCAGGGGCGTTACAATCGTGCTTGCTGACAGGGTCTCTGTCTTATGGTGACGACTAACTCGTAGTTGGTGTCATTTCTCCACCATCCGATCGTGCACCCGCCATCGTCGTCATCGATTACGTGGGTAACCACATAACCGCCCACATGATCTCCCGGAATGAAGAAAATGCACAGCCAAAAATAGAATTGGGTTGCGTCTAGCAAAATTATATAATAATATGCGCATAATAATGTGTCATGAAACTGACCTATAAATAGCGATCATGGTGGTTATGGATTGCGGATAGCCACATAACCACTATAACTACTCATGAAGTCTATAAATAGGGCCTCAAATCCTCCTTTATTCTCATTCTCTCCTTAACTGAAAAATCCTCTAACATATTTTCTCTCTCCTTCCTCTTTCATCTTCTTCGTTTCCTTCTCCCCCTTCGAAGATCTTCAAGCACTCATTGAAGATCTCCTTCGTCTTCGAAGCCTCCTTCAAAGATTTTCATCTTCCCCGCCCGAAAAATCCTCCTACGACATTTCTCTCTCCTCCTCCTACAGAATTCCTCTCTTCATCACTTCTCTTCCTTGTGCGCTCCTACGCATGCCCCTCCTTGCGTGCTCTCAAGCGCATCGATTCCTTGCGCGCTCACGCGCGCGCTTCTTCCATATGCACTCTTGCGCTCATCTCTTCCTCGCGCGCTCCCTCGCTCTCCACCTACCAACACTCTTTCACGCGCTCCGCTTCCTTGTGCTCTCTCGCGCACATCTCTTCCCTTGTCGCTCCCACACGCCAGCTTCCTTGCACGCTTCTGCGCGTGCTCCTTTCTTGCGCGCATCTCTTTCTTGTGCGCCCCCACGCACTCCGCCTCCCAGCGCTTACTCTCACGCTCCACCTTCTTGCGCTCTCTCACGCTCATCGCTTCCTTGCGCGCTCTCGTGCACGCCTCTTCCTTGAGCAACGTCTCTTCCTTGCACGCTCATACACGCTCTTGCACACGTCGCTCCCTTGCACGGGCCTCTTCCCCCCCCCCCCCCCCCCGCGCTCTGCGCGCTCTCCTCTAACACTTGCACACTCTCTCCCAGCAAGCGCTCAGCGTGCTCTCCTCCAACAAGCGCTTCACCCACTCTACTCCAACAAGCGCCCTGACGCTCTCTACCAGCAGCGCTCCGCGTTCTCTCCTCCAACAAGCGCCCTGCGCGCTCTTTACTAGCAAGCGCTCCGCGCGCTCTCCTCCAACAAGCTCCCTGAGCACTCTCTACCAGCAAGCACTCAACGGGCTCTCCTCTAGCAAGCGCCTCATGTGTTCTCTACCATCTAGCGCTATGCGCTCACTCCTTCAGCAAGCGCCCACGCTCCCTCTGCCAACATGCACCCCATGCGTTCAAAGAGCAAGTGCTCCATCCACGGATAAGACGATCGCACAATGCTTCTCAAAAAGGCAATCAAAGACAAGACGCAAGGTATAAGACGCACTGAGCGCGCCCCGGAGCTTCAAGCCCCAGACATCATAACGAGGGCAGCAAGCCGCTCCCGCTTCCAAAAACTATCAGAGGACTCCAGAGTACAACGTGCACATCGCTCCCCGCAGCGCACAAAAAAATAATTAGCTCGATGAACGGTGTCCTGTCACTCTCTGATCTCTCTCGCTCTCTCTCTCCAATAATTGTAACAAAAGATGGTCTGTCGTCCTCGAGTTCTTGAAAAAGCTTTGTAACAGTGTTTTGATCTAATGGAGGTTTGGTCGGCACAGATCCGACCACGTGATTATTCACCCGGTTGACGGGTTTTCCACATCAAAAAATCGCCTCGTCAGCTTTTCTTTCTCTGTGACTATGTGCGCGCTCGACCGCTCCGTGAGCTAAGACGGTATAAGTTAATCTGGTCCGACCGGGGCGTCGAGTTTGACAGCAACAAGAATAAAAGTACATTTTTATCTAACAACTGTACATGATCTTGGCACAAAAAAACAAGTTGTAAGCAATAGGAGGGAAAAATAAATTTCAAAAATGAAACAAAATAGATTTGCGATAATCTTTGTCAGTCTGATACAAATAGCAAGATGGCCCTTGAGTGGAATTCTTTCAAGACAGAAATGCACAGACTGAAAGAACAGATAAAGCTAGATGAACTGAAAATGTTCATTCATATTGAGGATCAAAACTTTGCTAGGAAGTTCAATCAAATTGAAGATCAAATGTTTAATTTGATGTGTGTATTGTCGTGCAGGGCGCAATTGTCCACCATGCGAGATTGCTTGTATGATGTTAAAATTTAATTTTGGCTAATGTTAAAAGCACATGTTTTTGGCTATTGATAATCAAATGTTTTTGATACACCAAAAAAATATATTTACACACCAAATTGTTATTTACACACAAATACTAAAATATTTAAACTGCACATAAAAAAGTCAAATTTTATTTTTTCTTAAATTGTGGTTAAATTTTGCTAGCATTGTTAGTGAGTAATAGATTTGAAAAATGCTCTATTATACCAATCATTCAAAAAAGAAACTTCTATATTCGACAAAAAAAAAAATTAATCTCAATAATATGCCAATCATCTTTGTTTCAAACCTTCAAATATCTCCAAATGTCCTCCAAATTCATAAACCTCCTCCTTCCTCCTACGAGACGGGAACAACAAATCTCCTTCCGACGAATGACGACCATGTGGGATCGGAAGAGAGGCCAAATGGGAGGGAGCGGCAACGCGTGTGAACGGAGGGACGAGCGACCTTTCTTCCTTCCTATCCTATTGTTGCGTGCGATCAGCTGGGAGCGGTAGCGAAAAGGGTGAAGCAGGGAAAAGGGCTAAAGCCTTTGGTGTGTTTGGAGCCTAGGGTTTTAAGTTTTTTTGGGTGTTTTTTTGATGTGTCAATGCCCAAAGCTGACGTGCTTTTAACACCAACGTTTATTTTAGGGTCTGTTTGGGAGGGCTTTTTAACTCCTTTTCGTTTTCTGGAAAACGCTACCACACTTAATAGACCTTTTGGATTCTCTATCGGTGAGAAAAGCTACTGCGAAAAACTCTATTTTCTCATCTTTTGGAAAAAACATTTGTCACATACTTTTCAACCTTTTCGAAAAGCACTTCTTCATCCAAAAACACTTATCTCTTTAAAAAATCTATAATTTGATTTTTTTTTGTCTTGACGTGAATTTTTTTCCGGGCGTAATTTTTTTGCCCGACGTAAATTTTTCGCCCGGGCGTGAATTTTTCACCTGAGCTAGAATTTTTCGCCCGAGCTGGCTTTTTTCGCCAAGGCTGACATTTTTCGCCCGGGCACGAGGTTTTTCGCCAGGGTGAGTTTTTTTTCGCCCGAGTGCGGTTTTTTTCCCTGCATGTTTTTATTTTTCGCCCGAGCGTGTTTTTTTCGTCCGGACGTGATTTTTTCGCCTGAGTGTGTTTTTTTCATCTGGGTGCGATTTTTTTGAAGGTGCACGATTTTTTTCGCCCGAGCTGATTTTTTTGTCCAGGCGCGATTTTTTGCCCGAGCGCGATTTTTTTGCCCGAGCGCGATTTTTTTGCAGGTGCGCGATTTTTTTCGCCCGAGCCGTTTTTTTGTCCGGGCGTGATTTTTTCGCCTGGACGCGATTTTTTTGTCCGGGCGCGATTTTTTCACCCTCGCGCGATATTTTTGCCCGCGGGAGATTTTTTCTCCTGCGCGCGTTTTTTCGCCCGGGGGCGTTTTTTTCGCCCGGACGCGGTTTTCGCCTGAGCACTATTTTTTTCGCTCGGGAGAAAAATTTTCGCCCGAGAGAGATATTTGTCATCGAAGCTTGTTTTTTCGCCGGAGAGATTTTTTCGTCCGGGCGCAATTTTTTCGCCTGAGCGCGGTTTTTTTCGCGGGGAGTGATCTTTTTGCCCGGGACTTCTTTTTTCGCCCGGTCTGGAATTTTTCGATCGGGCGCGAATTTTTTGCCCGTTAACGATAATTTTTTGCTCGGACACGTTTTTTTGGCCACGAAAGTGAATTTTTTGCCTTGGAGTGATTTTTTTGCTTGTTCGTGATTTTTTCGGACGGATGCAATTTTTTTGTCCGGGCGTGATTTTTTCGTTTGGTCTCGATTTTTTAATCCGGAAGCGAATATTTCGTTCGTGAGCGATATTTTTTGTCGGAGCACGTTTTTTTTGCCCCGACAGGTTTTTTCTGCTCGGACGCGATTTTTTCGAGTTGGCGAATTTTTCGCTCCGACGCGAATTATTCGCCTCGACGTGATTTTTCTCCTCGACGTGATTTTTTTGCTCGTTCGTGATTTTTTCTCCGGTTGTGTATTTTTTTCGCATGGATGCTATTTTTCCGCTAAAATGCAATTTTTTTTCGCTTTCGAGCGAAAATATCGCGTCTGTGCAAAACTATTCGCGCTTGGGCGTAATTTTCCCGCCCAGTCGAAAAATTTGTGCCCGTCCTAAAAATTCGCGCCCGTCCGAAAAATTTGCGGTGTCCGAAAAATTCGTGCCCGTCCGGAAAATTCGCGCCCGTTCGAAAAATTCGCGCCCATCCGAAAAATATTCACCCGGCCGAAAAATTGGCGCCCGACGAAAATATAGGGGCCCGACCGAAAAATTGGTGCTCTTGCGAAAATATCGCGCCCGGGCGAAAATATTGCGCCTGGGCAAAAAATTCGCTCCCGGGTGAAAAATTCACACCCGGGTGAAAAAACCGCTCCCGGGAAAAAAACCGGGTCCCAACGAAAAAATTCGCTCCTGAACGAAAAATTCGCTCTCGGGCGAAAAAAACCTCCCCGAGGAAATAATTGCGCATTTTCCCCCGGACGTGCATTTTTAATAAAAAAAGTTACCGCAACGGAGATTTGTCAAACGATTTATAAAGTGTTTATTATTTTTGAAACGCTTTGCATGTAACATCCCATTTCCGGCTAGACCCCTAGGAGTCGGCTGGTCGTGACAGAACCCTAGGAAGCCCAAAAATTGAAATACATCGACCGAGATTTCGGGTCACGAGTTGGTCACGCCCGTGACCGACCCGTCATGCCCGTGACCTAGGGCGTGACTCTATCGACGATCGTCGATCTCAGGGAGACGATCGTCGGGCGCAGAATTTTCAACCCGGGCCTGTCACGCCCGTGACCTATGTGTCACTCCCGTGACCTAGGGCGTGACTCTATCGACGATCGTCGATCTCAGGGAGACGATCGTCGGGCGCAGAATTTTCAACCCGGGCCTGTCACGCCCGTGACCTATGTGTTACGCCCGTGACCTATGTGTCACGCCCGTGACCTAGGGCGTGACACCTTCGACGATCGTCGATTTCAGCGGGACAACCGTCGAAGCGTAGAATTTGCGTCATGGCCCTGTCACGCCCGTGACCCAGGTGTCACGCCCGTGACCAAGGGCGTGACCCCCTTCGGCGATCGTCGATCTGAGCGAGACGATCGCCGAGCGCGGAATTGGCCTTACGACCCTGTCACGCCCGTGACCCATGTGTCACGCCCGTGACCTAGGGCGTGACCACCCTTCGACGATCGTCGACCTCAGTTCGACGGTCGTCGAACCCAGAATTGGTCACCCGGGCCTGTCACGCCCGTGACCCAGGTGTCACGCCCGTGACCTAGGGCGTGACAACCCTTCGACGATCATCGATCTCAGTTTGACGATCGTCGAACCCAGAATTGGCCACCCGTGCCTGTCACGCCCGTGACCCATGTGTCATGCCCGTGACCAAGGCCGAAACGTCAGCCAGACTGGAAATTTTGGTAACCGACGTTGTAATCAATTATGATTATGGGAAGTTACACCAAGTGTATTTATAGGCCGTTTCCTACTCTGATTATTTAATAAATTAAGGGAATGTTGGTCCAATAGGAAATCGCCACCTGGCAAACACCTCTTCATTTCCAGCAATTCAACTGCCTCTACCATTACCGAAACGTCATTAAGAGAAATATTAATGGCCATGAAAGTTTCATCCTTTCCCCTTCCCACTTCCTGATCTATAAAAGACTCCTAAGAGCAAGAGGAAAAGGTTACACGCTCCAATTAAACGGATTCAGATTCCCCCTGGCTGTTGAAGAATTTCCGGCGACGCCACCACCGCGCCAATGGCTTCCCAATGGTCTGCACGCCTCCAGCCCGCGAACAAGGTCCTCCCCTCCCTCTTCTTCTGCGGATAGATCTTAGAAGTCGTTAGGAGAGATATCGGGCTCAAAAGAGCCAGATCGGGTGAGCGTTTCCATGGTTTTTCCGAAAATTTCATGGCGGCGGGTTCGCCGGAAACCGCCTCTCCGGCGGCCGTGCCGCTGCCCGACGGTAGCCCTCACCTCAACAGAGGTGATGGTGGTGGTGGCCGGCCGGGGAGATGGCTGGGTGGCCGAGAAATAGCTTTAGAAAAGCTACATGAATAGTCGTTTTCTGGTTCTGTTCGGGTTCGGGTAAAGAAGAAGATGAACAGTGTTATTTTATCATATTATATATTGTATAATTAGGAATTTAAATCCCTTTACTGTACACTTGGTTAAAACTGAAAATTATAGCCGTAGGGGCTGAAACATAAAAAGTGGTCAAATTAATTTCACTCGATTTGGAGTCCTGATTAGACCACAACACCCTTTTTGGTGAGGTCTATCCATAGGGCTGTCTTGACCTTAGAAAAATTGCCCACTCCAATCCAGTCATCAAAATGACTTGAAATTTGGGGTGTGGCCTAATCTTACCTATATTTAGGTGCTATCCAAAAATGAGAATTTTTGGAGAATGCTTTTCTATAGTTTTTAGAAAAATTCAATAATCCTAGCATAAATTAATTAGATGGCCAAATGACTTCCAAACCCTCCCAAATTTTGGCGAGTGGTCCCTGGGTGTAACATAAGGTTCTGGTAAAAATTTCATCTCATTTGGAGATGTTTTGATTTGGTTTGTGTCCAACCCTAGGTTGATCCTCATAGGATAATTTAGGATCAAACACCCCCTTGGTATTTGTGTGGCCTTATCGCCTCAACGGGGGCTGATATTTTGGTCACTGACTTTTTAAGGCATGACACACCCTCCAAGGGAGCTTGGAGTGGTTTGGTTTAGGGTAGCCCTAGAACCCTAGGGAAAATCCCTTAATGGTGGTTTTTGGGGTTGTGAAGGTCATGGGGTCAAATGACCTTGGACTGACTTAAAATTTGGTGGAGAGAACCATAGGGATATTAAAGTCCTCTGGTAAAAATATTAGGGTATTTGGAGACCGCTAGGCCACCTAAAATCCTAACCCTAGTTTAGATCACCAACTTTAATTTGAATTGTTAAACCATCAAATGAACTTCAAATCAAGTAAAATTCGGGCAAAGAGATTTTCTGGTTAAAATAGCCATGATATAATTTTGTTGAGATTTTTGGATTAATTTATACAGTACTTCATTTATAACTCTAATTGTGCCCTAGATATTTATTTTGATGATTATGGAATTTCTGTTCACTGGAATATTATGAAATCTTGGATTGGGGCATCTTATAGCATGTTATACCTTCAGTAAGTTTCTTGGAAATTTTGAACATATATTTACAGTACTTCCTTCATAATATAGTAAAAGTGGCCTAAAATGATAAATTAGGAAATGTAGGCCTAAACACCTCTGAAGTTTCTCAAAACTTGGAATTGCTGTTTAAATGTCTCGTATGATTTTTACTGATTTTATGATGATTTATTGTTGGCTCATTATTGCACTTCATGTTCATACTAGGGCATTTGGAACCTTAGAATAAATAAATTAAATGCCCGATAAATAGGAAAATCATTATTTTCTGGATTTAGACTAATTAGGTCATGGTAGACCTCCAGTAAATATTATATGGGATTCGGAAGATAGTTGGGAGTACCATCCCTTGCATACCTCATAAAGCTTAGGATGGTCTGTGTTTAGTAAAAACTGCAGAAGCTGAACTAGAGTGGGTAATGGACTTGGGAGATGGGATTTTGGTAGTTTGCTGGTTTGGATAGTGTGAGTTAAATCAAGTTCATTATTGGAAGTCAGGATGGGTAGGGGATGATAGGGCTTAGTCTTTATGACTAATGGTTTTCAAACCACAACATTACAGGAGCTCCGGATGGGAGACAAGGACCAACACCAGCGGAGTACGGTGCGCATGGAGGTGGGTAAGTCTAGCACCGGTGCACCTGCGACCAGCTCCGTGAGTGATTAGTATTTTTATAGCTTCCGCGATGAGTGATTTGTAGTGAGGGCTCTGATGTACTGGGCTCGAGCCCATTTATCTATTTCCTGTTATTTATTGATGGACTGGATGTAATTTCACTTTTGTTTACATGTTTATGTGGACTTGTTTACATTTTACGTTTAATTACTTCTCTCTCTTGTGATCGAAAAGGGCCGGCAGAATTGACGTTTTGTAGTGGTTGCCTTCCCGTGAGTCGGTGCCACCGCAAAACGACAATTCTGGGCTAAGACCCCGGCGGTTTGAAAAAAAAAGGGGGTCTTACATTGCAAAAGAAGTTCACCCAAACAGTTCTCCTTTTTAATAAATATTTTCCAAAAAATCCTTTTCCTACCATCCTTTTGCTACCACTTCTTCTCCTTTCTAAAAAACCTTCCCAAACAGGTCCTTAGTGTCTGTAACTCATTTAAAAACAACAGTGAGCTTCCCCTTCTAAAAACATCTAAAATTAAAATCATTAAAACTATATTAAATTCTAACAAAAATTTATTGAAAATTTAATAAATGTTAACAAAAATTTATTAAAATTAAAATTATAAAAACTATATTTAAATTATAAAAACTATATTTAATGTGGATTGCTATCGACAATCCAAATTTACATTTCCGCTTCCTCCTCTCGCAACTTCCTCTTGTAGAACTAGAACCTCGGTGCGGTTTCCTCCTCCCGCAACGCCCTCTGGCAGAACGTCGGCGCGGCTTCCTCCTCTCCCCAAACGTCGGCGCCTCCTCCACTTCCGGTCGCCGCAAAGAGTGAGACCCCTCTAGCCCTAGCGGCAGACGGGCTGAGGTGAGTTCTTTTGTTTCCCCTTTTCTTTCCCTTCTTGATCGGATTACAGAACTCAAAAGCTCTCTCTTCTTTTGAATCGTCTAGATGGAAGATAAATTTACAGATGATATAAATCTGTGCGTTATCATAGTGAAGCGATCAGAAATATTCAAGAAGCTACATGCTTCTCTTGATCGGATTGCAGAACTATGGGTTCATGCGATTGTAACCGCTTGACCGGTGAAAATAAGTCCCCTCAAACGCAGACTAAATTTCGGCTCTCCCTATGTCTTCTTCTTAGGAAAATGTTGCCCAACATCTTTGAGGAAATCTGTATCTTGGACCCGACCATAAACAACTCCGAGTTGAATGTTATGAATGATCTGGAGTGCAGCGTGTACTCGGGAAATGAGCCGGACCTCAAGGTCAAAGGTCCAACCATGATCTTTATGCC
Organism: Platanthera zijinensis; assembly: GCA_039513925.1. Lineage (NCBI taxonomy): Eukaryota > Viridiplantae > Streptophyta > Magnoliopsida > Asparagales > Orchidaceae > Platanthera > Platanthera zijinensis. The sequence continues at coordinate 48,922,828 of CM077082.1, forward strand.
ATATGCAGATCCGATTCTTTTCGAGAGCCTGCTGAAGGCAAACTTGTCACCTCTAAGTTTGAGTGAGATAATAGTTTTTTTTGGATTCTGTTATCTACTAATGATGCAAGAACTTCAATCCAAGAAGTCAAAACAAAGGATTTCGAGAATGTTTGCTATTAAAGACTATGTCATAAAATTGAACATGTACAAGGAGCTTAAAGGGGTTTTTGAGGATACAAAAAATATTGAATTATTTGAAAATGTGGGACAAAGCAAGGGTATGGATAGATCTGAAATAAGTTCTTCTACATGGACTACTTATGAAGACGTCATCAATTGGTATTGTCCTGAATTTGACATTCATTTATTCAATTTGAAAGACTGGATTCGCGTGGCTTTCTCGGTGCCTAGTAAGTCTGGATCACATTTCCCCTACTTGATAGTTTTAGATTTTATTTTTCTTGATCTTTATTTGCGGAATTTTGTTTTGTTTCAGATGATTCATCAGTTGCAGAGACACAATCTGAATCTAAAAGTCATGTTGGAAAGTGCCTCTTTGAGTAAGTGTTAAGTATTCTCTCAAACAAAAATATGTTGTCCAGTCTTCAAATTCGAGTAAATTTTTTTAAAAATGTTTCTGAAAATTATGTTTTAACTTTCGTCTTCTTGAATTATATCTTGTTTTATAATGCTATCATTGCTAAGACACGTGACATCATTGAGATTATGGTTAGGTCTATTTGACATTATGTTTTTGCTCTTTTGCATTTGTACAAAAGCTCGACTTCCCTTTTACGCCTATTTGACAGTTGCGACCACCTCCGCAATAAACACCTCATTTTGAACTTAAATGTATGCTTAGTTTCAAGGGTGCGGTTGGGTGTTGACGAACCATAGTGTACGATTACCATGTTCATAAATGTCATATCCATGCCAAACAGAGCCTTATTAGTGAGAAATCAAAACTATGATACAACCTGCAAATAACAAATGACAATTAATATGTACAAAAGAACACATCTTATTGAATGCTAAATATACAAAAATTATTGTGTTTCTAGAATGCTCCTTGAAACAATATACATATCTGTTAGAGAATACTAGAAAAGATGTTGAGTAGGCCCATTATTTTGGCCTATGTAGGATTGTGATTTAGTCCTACATTACTTGTATAGTTGTCTGTTTCTCTCCTCTTATATATATATATATATTTACTCATACTTGTATTTTGAGATTCAAGAAGTATATACAAGGTTTGAACTATTCTTCTACATGATATCAGAGTCAGGTTTCTTCCTCTAAGCGGACTCCTTCCTGTCCGCTGCTATTCGCATTTGCCCGCACTCCTTTGAGCGGGTAACCTGTGTGCTCGCTGCTATCCGCTCGGACCACTACTATCCGCGCGGTTTCCTCTTGCCTATCCGCTTCTGCGGATTTCTCTCGTGGCTTCCACTTCTTATTTCTCTCCTTCGCCCCCTTTTATAGTCTTCTTCTCTCTGACAAGTGGACCCCACTCTCGTGCCTATGTCCGCCTTCCCGTTGGCTCTTCTCGCCGCGGGTTGATTGTTTATCCGCTGCTCCGGTCTGCTCTCCTTAACCACCGCGGGTTGTTTCCTTAACCGCTGCGGGTTATCCTCTTAACCGCTACGGGTTACTTGCTTAACCGCTGCGGGTTTTCTTCTTAGCCGTTGCGGGTTTCCTGCCTAACTGATGCGGGCAGTTTCTTTCCGCTACTGGTGTTACCACTTGTGTTCTTGTCTTGTCGCTGCGGTTTTGGTTTCTAGCCGCTGTGATTTGCTGCCTAGCCGCTGCGGTTTGCTCTCTATCAGCATCTTCTCGCGGCTTGCGGTTTCTCTGCCAGCCCGCTGAGTCTCGGAGTTGGGATAAAATCGCAGCCCTGCGTAGCCGCTGTTCTGTTTTCCTTAACCGCTGCGGGTTGCCTCCTTAGCCATTGCGGACTGTCTACATCCGCCGCGGACTCTCCTTCCCATCTGCTGGTGTGGTCGCCCTTGTCGTGGCGATCTTCCTTTGTAACCGCGGCAGTTTCTCTCTTCCCGCTGGTGTTTAGTTGCCTTAACTGTTGCGGGCTCTCTTCTACCCACTGGTGCTCTGTTACTCGGTCTCTTAGTCGCTGCGAGCTTGGTATCCTAGCCGCTCGAGTGTCCTCTTTAGCCGCTGCGGTCTAGTTACGTCTGAGAATTCTAATGTCACCTTCGATTTGTCTGCTCGTGTTGTGGTTTTGGTTTTCGAGCTCCGCGATGAACTCCGAATAATTACTATCTCCCTCAGTGGGAAGCGAAATTTCATGGAATGAGTGCACTCAGTTCGTCGAGTACTGCAGACCAAAGGACTTCTTCATCACTTAACCTGGGTCAACCCTACCAACCCCACCGATGAGTGGCTTCGGGATGATGGCCGGGTCTAGTCCTGACTGCTCAACTCCATGGACACCGAGCTCTATAGGATGACTATGTATCAGGACACGACAAAGGCTATGTGGGAGGAGCTCAACTCCTTTTATTTTGGGCAGAATATTCTTCAACACCTGTTTGACATCATTTCGGATCTTCAAACTCTTGATCCAGGGGCTCCCGGTGATATGATCTCTTTTGTTGCTAAAGCCAAGACTCTGGTCGAGGTCTGGATCCACCATCAACCTCCTACTACAGATCTGACTACTCAACGAGCTCAGAAACAAGCGGTCGGGATTGCGATGATGATGTCTCGGGTTCCTCCTCACCTGCACAGTGTTCGGGCCCAAATTCTCTCATCTACTACCACTTCATCTCTGCCAGATGTGTGCTCTATGCTTCTGAAGGTCACACCGCACCAGGATGCCCCTGTCCCCAGCTCTTCTACAACACTCTACACCTGCTCTGGCAGCTCGGAGGTCATCAACTCGTGGGGGACGAACACGTCTAGGTGACGTGTCCGGTCTGGTAGATCTCCGTTTAAGTGCACGTATTACGATCGAGATGGTCATCTTGAGGCCACGTGCTATTACAAACATGACCTACCTCCACATCTTGTTGCTCCTGCTATGGCTGAGCCTTCCACTTCTCATACCCTGGATTCTGCAGCCTCTACTCAGGAAGACATTAATGCGCTACATACTTAGCTCCAACAACTACAAGGGGTGATCTCTCGCTCCTCTGGATCCATTGTCTTTATCTCAAATGAAGGTATATCTTGTCTCTCACCGAGCTCCCACTAGATTGTGGATGCTGGGGCCACACACCATATTACTTCGTAGCACCTTCCGAAATATTCGAAGACTGCCCACCCCAAGTTCATTACTGTAGCTAATGGTGATACCACCCCTGTATCCAGCGCTGCTGATATACCTCTCACACCCTCTCTCTCTCTGTCTTCTGCACTTCATATTCCAAGATCACCATTTAACTTGCTCTCTGTTAGCCGCCTTACACAAGATCTTGATTGTTGTGTTAGCTTCTCACTATCTACCTTTGTTGTGCAGGATCGGCAGATGCAAAATATCATTGGTAAGGGGCGACTGTCAAATGGGCTCTACCTCCTCGATGTTCCTCCTTCAACGCTCTCTGTTGTCTCCACTACCGACTGACATCGTCGTCTTGGGCATGCTCCCCTCTAGATTCTTAAGAAATCTCTTCCGGATGTATCCCTACATGAGTTTTCTTGTGAATCGTGTATCTTTGGCAAAAAATATCATGTTTCTTTTCATCCTACTTGTACTCGGAGTGATACTCCTTTATCATTAGTACATTCTGATATTTGGGGACCTTATAAACTCCTAGTATGTTTGACTATCATTATTTTGTCATTTTTATTGATGATTATTCTCGCTTAACCTGGTTATACTTACTTCGAGATCGTGTTGAACTAACATCTACATTTCCTGCCTTTCTTATGAAAACTCTTACTCAGTTCTCCTCTCCTTTAAAAATCATTCGCACTGATAATGCTCGAGAATACGCTAGTAGGACATTCGTGAACCTATGCACAGAGTTTGACATTATACATAAAACCTCGTGTGCATATACGCCTCAACAGAATGGTGCGGCCGAGCGAAAGAATCATCATCTTCTTGATGTTACTCAGTCACTCATGCTTCAAATGCAGGTTCCTACTCGTTTTTGGAATTTCGTTGTATCTGCAGCGTGTCACCTTATCAACCGCATGCCATCCTCTGTGCTCGACTTTGCAACTCTGTTTAGTCTCCTTTTTCCGTCTCAATCCCCATTCCCTCTCACACCTCGTGTGATTGACTATACTTGCTATGTTAACAATCTTGGTCCGACCCCAGATAAGTTGGCCCCACGTGCCACCAAATGTATGTTTCTTAGGTACTCTCGGACTCAAAAAGGCTATCTGTGTTACTCCCCAACTACTAACAAAGTTATTGTCTCTGTCGATGTCACCTTTCGTGAGGATCAACCATTTTATGACTCACTGTCAAACTCTGTTCCCTACCCTCCATACCTCGTCCAATCATTCCAATCACGTCTTCCCTACCACCCCTTCTTCCCACTCCTCTTCCGGCACCTGTTCCACCTCTCCCACACAATCCGCCTCTTCTTCGCGTCTACACTCGTCGTACTTCGACTTCTGGAGCTCTACAACAGCCCTCCTCAACCGGTGCTATCCCGCAGATTGACGATCCAGCATCAACGTCTACCGCTCACCCCATGACAAATTATGTTTCTCTGCATCGCCTATCTCCACCTCTACGCAAGTTTGTTCTCCCTTTCTCTCCTCTATTTTTATCCCTAACTCGGTGCAGGAGGCTCTTCTTCATCCAGGGTGGCGTGCGGCTATGAAAGAAGAAATGACCGCTCTTTGGTCTAACCACACTTGGGATCTGGTTCCTCTTCCTTCTGGACAATCGTGTGTCAGCTACAAGTGAGTGTTTGCTATCAAACAAGCTCTGGATGGGACGGTTGACGGGCTCAAAGCCTGACTTGTGGCCCGGGGGTTCACTCAACAACATGGACTTGATTATGATGAAACCTTCTCTCCCGTCGCCAAATTGAACTCTGTTCGGGTGTTGATCTCCTTGGCTATTTATTTCCACTGGTCTCTCCAAATGTTTTTTTAAATGATGACCATCAAGAAATGGTCTGCATGAACCAATCTCCCGGTTTTGAGACCACAGGGGAGTCTCGTGTATGTTATCTTCAAAAATCTATTTATGGTCTCAAACAATCTCCCATAGCTTAGTTTGATAAATTCAGTAAGGCCGTTCGCGAAGTTGGATTCAAGAGGAGCTTGGTGGACTTCTCTCTCTTCACTCGTCATCAGCGAGCTGGGATGGTCATTCTCTTGGTTATGTGGATGATATTTTGAGTACTGGCGATGAATCCATAGGGATACAACAAATCAAGCAACACTTAAACTTTGTCTTCCAAATAAAAGGTCTGGGGGCTCTCAAGTACTTTCTTGGACTTGAGGTGTTAAGACGGCTTGATGGTCTTGTCCTTTCATAACGAAAGTATTGCTTTGATCTTCTCCACAATGCTGGCTACTCTGGGTGCAAACCTGTGGAAACTTCGATGAATGCCAATCACAAGTTATGCGTTCATGGGTCTGACTCTGATTCTCTGCTTACAAACCCTGAGTATTATCGGCGACTTGTAGGAAAAATGATATATCTGACAGTTACAATACCTGATATTTCTTTCGTTGTTCGAGTGGTTAGCCATGATCCTCGGATCTCTCATCTCCAGGCAGTGGAACGCATCCTCAGATATTTGAAGGCACCTGTACAAGGGTTGGCATATAATCCATCCTCCTCTCTATCTCTTATTGCATATTCAGATGCGGATTATGCGGGCTTCCTGGATGATCGACGTTCCACTGCAGGCTTCTGCACCTACTTTGGAGGGAATCTTATTACTTGGCGTAGCAAGAAGCAGTTTGTGGTTGCTCGCTCTTCTGCTGAAGCTGAGTATCGTGCAATGATGGTTGTTGTTTTTGAACTCTCCTGGCTTGAGGGTCTTCTTGGTGATTTGGGGGTCACCTTATCCTCACCTGCAACCTTATTTTGCAATAGTCAGGTTGCTATCTATTTTGCGAAGAACTCGGTGTTTTATGAGAGGACTAAGCACATTGAAGTTGACTGGCACTTCGCCTGTGAAAAGGTTTAGTTAAAAAAGTTAGAGATGGAGCATGTTCCTGCGTCAGAGCAAGTTGCTGACATTCTCACCAAGGTGCTACCTCGACAAATGTACCATCAGTTCTTATCCAAACTTGGTGCCTACGACTTGTACGCTCTAACTTGCAGGGGAGTGTTAGAGAATGCGAGAAAAGATGTTGAGTAGGCTTATTATTATGGCCCATGAAGAATTCTGGCTTAGTTCCACATTGCTTGTATATTTGTCTGTTTCTCTCCTCTCTTATATATATATGTACTCATACTTGTATTTTGAGATTCAAAAAGTATGTACAAAGTTTGAACCTTTCTTCTATAATATCCCTGTATTTTGAACTCTTGATGTAATAAAAATGAGAGCATCCTTTGCTTAATCTCTTCCAATTTCTCTTCCCATTTTCTACCAAAATTCATCGATTTGTTGGTCCACAAGTTTAGGTAAATAAGAAAAAAATATTATCGAACAATAAGTCTAATAAGTTTAGATGAGACCACAACTCATGAAGATTGTTCTGTACATGTCTTGCATGACAAGAATGTATTAGAATGTAATAAAATGAATTAAACCACAGAATGCAACATTTTTATTGTACAACCTGTATTTAGCGAGCAGTTTGAAGTTGAACCATTGGGCTATAACGAGACCAGAACCCACTTCACTAGCAGGGGCCAGTTCGGGCAGGGAAACTGAATTCGCCTGTCAAGCATGACGGCGAGTGGCGAGTCCGAGCAAGATAACTGGGCTCGCCGCCGAGTAGGCGAGGCGAGTCCAGGTTGTTGTAACCGCAGACTCTCCCAGGTCAGCCCGTGGGACTCTCTTTAAGGCCGGAACGACTATCCGCATCTCATTCGAGTCTGGGAATAGTATTTTGCTTTAGGAGGGAGGGCTGTCCGCAGACCGTTTGAGTATGTGAATAATATTTTGGTTATGACGTGATGGCGACGGTGATGGCGACGGTGATGGCGACGGTGTTGGCGACGGTGTTGGCGACGGTGTTGGCGACGGTGTTGGCGACGGCCAACTGGAGCATGACTATGTTGAAGATGTACCGGCAAAGGACGTGCGACGTCGTAGCGGTCATGGCTACAGGCTTCGCCCTCGCAACAAGACTCATATTTGATATTTTTAGTTTTGGTGTGTTAATAGCCGTTTCATGTTGGCTCTTTAAAACATTATTTAATTTCTGCATTTTTCTTTATGTGGTGTGCCTTTAGCCACATGTTATTTGCTTTGAGATGTAAGCCTATATAAGGCCTTGAACTCTTCATTTGGTAGTAGATTAATATTGAAATCAAAATTGAATTTTGCCTAACCTAATTTTCCCTCTCTTTCTTCTCATAGCCGCCCCCCTCTCTCTTTTCCTTCTTCCTCCAAGCCGCCGGCCCCAAGCCCTCCACTTTCTCCCTAGTGCTCGGCCTCTCCTCCCCCCCTATTGCTCTCGGCCGCCCTTTTCTCTTAGTGCCCGACCGCCCTCCTCCCCTCTTGCTCTCGGCCAAACGAGATCTAATCTTTCCAAGGAGTTTCGGCCCATGCATGAGAGGATATTTTGCAAGGAAAGAAGTTAGGAACTCCTCCACGGCGTGAAGTGAAGAAGATTAGCACGTTCATCATCCGTAGCGCGTCTCCCGTGGACTTTCAACGGAGGAGCAATCAAACTTGGTGGATCCATGCATCACGGATCTACAAATCCGAGAGGGGTAACGAAAATTTCTACCAAGGGTTTTCTTTCTCTAGATAGTTCTTGTGGTGGACGACTTTTTGCGTTATTTTCCGATTTGTTTTTCTTCGCGGTTAATCAAATAATAGATCGGTATTTTTCGTTTGGTTTTCCGAAAGATTCGTAAGAGGATTGGCGATCCTCGCTTTTCTTTTGTTGGGATAGATCCTACCATCTTTCGAATCGTTTGTTCTTGGTGGATCTATTTTGGTACAACCCAAAGCTCGTTCGGGATCAATATTATCCCATTTAGCTGGAAAGAATTTGGCCTATAGCCAACATTCGATCTATTTGCGGAACGACGATCCGTATTGTTAGCACGATCGATAAATAAAAATAATTGTGTGGCTGCGTTTTCGTTAGCGTGTGGGTTAGAGAGCGTAGATCGTGTCATTAGCATCGTCGTGGCCTCCGTGACGAATCTCAAGGATTTCCCCTACATCATGACGGAGGAAGCTACCCACAGACCAATATATCCTCGCGATGTTTTGCCTATAAATAGGACCCCACAACACCTTGGACAAGAGAGAGACCCACCCCCTTGAGCTCGCTCCTTCTGAGTTGTTTTTCTTCGAGTCGTCCAAGGTGCTTAGCTCAGTCATTCGTTGTGGAAGGGAAGTTCTCTTCTAGACTTTCGGGTACGTGATGAGACCTGCTCGCTGCAGTCGTGGGTCTGTGAGTAGGCAACTACAATTTCTCTGAGAGCGTAGTTCTCAACTCGACATACTTAGCTCTCAAAGTCCGACTGTGCGACAAGTAACTCAAGCTGCTCTCTCTTAGCTCGAACTCAGTTGAACCGGTATCCGGGTTTCAACATTTTTAATGCGGTGAGCCGTGAGCTTGGACTGTAGCTTGTGAGGGAACTCTCACACGACGACCAAATGGCTAATCATGATGATCATGGGGCTAAACAGGGGAACTCGCACCAGTCAGTCGAGTTTGTGACGCAGAGCGACTTCGCGGAGTTCAAAAAGTCGATGGAGGACACTTTTTTCCCTGCTCGCCCCTCGCGGCGAGTTGGCGACACCTTCGCAGCAATTCACCATCTTGCCCGCCGAGGTGGTATCATCAAGGCGTCCGGGCAAGGAGGTGGCTTTGGAGGAGGCAAATCTAACTCTGCATGCACAATTTCTCTTCGCGACCCCGTCCAAAACTCGCTACTCCGAGAGTGAGTTCGAGCGAGTTCGCCCAGCTCACTTGGACGGATCGACGAGCCCTTTCTGCGAGTTGATCCTATCTTTCCTAGTTCCAGAGGGTTCAGAGAGCCCGCGATGGGCTACTACTCGAGGGAAGGATGATCCCGTTGAGCATCTACAAACTACAATGGTTTGAGAATGTGGTCTTGATTTGACAGGTGACGGATGCCTTCAAGTGTAGGCTGTTTGTCATCTTTTTGTGGGAAGACCAGAGACTGGTTCCCCCAACTTCCTTCGAGTTCAATCTACAATTCATTCTAAAACAATCCCTCGTCACGGGAGAACAAAAGTCGCATAGATAAGGACGAGCACACGAGCAAGACCGCGTGCTAGTCGTGCTCGCGCAGGTCCGCACATGCGCAAAGCAACGCCCACCCAAAAGGGTGAGCGCGTTCGCCCGCATGGGCGAGGGGGTGCGCGCGGGCCCAAGGGCGCGCACGCCCGCGCACGTGCCCAGGTGCACGAGCGCTCGCTCGCTCCCAAAGTCGCGCGCGCCCGCGGGCGCCCCAGGTGTGTATGCGCCAGAGCGCACCCCACGGGCGCCCCAGGGGTGTGTGCGCTTGCGCGAGCCCCAGGTGCGCGCGCACCCGTGCGCACCCTAGGGCACGCACGTGCGACACCACGTCCCCTCGGTGCGCGCCGCGCGCCGCTATGCGTGCACCGGCGAAAGAACGTGCGAACGGGGCCACTTGTACGTTGGCGAGCGCGCATGCAGGTCCGCGCTCCCCCGTTCCCTGGCGCGGCGCGCCGTGCCTCCCTCGTCATGCGTGCCCTCTTCATTCTTTGTTTCTCTGCCTATTTTATGACTTACCTTGCCTCGGGAAGCGTCGCCATCCGACTTCTCTGGCAATTCACCGTTCATCGCCGCCATTATTGCCGCCGGTGGAAGAAGCCAGAATAATCCCTCCTAGGAGAAAAGAGAAACCCTCGCTCTTCTCACAAAAATGGTTTCTAACACCGAGGATTTCAGGGGGTAATTTATGGGGATAAGTCATATTTATAACAAAATTGGGGTGCATGTGGCCTACGCCCCCATGATCCCACCACTTTAGTGGGGATTAAGGGCGAACCGCCGCGGGCGATCGCCACACGCGATCCGTGCGCGCAGGATATTCCTACACCGTCGGGTC